>CM062818.1:1612643438-1613843438 GCA_031772625.1 Pinus tabuliformis | reverse complement strand
TTATTTTAATAGTGTAGTGAAACTAGCCTCTCTTAAAGAGAAAATTTCATTTAAATATATTAATAATAACATTGTAAATACAATTTTACTACTTATTTGATAGATTTTATTACATTTTTTTTTTCTAAATAAGACTGAGCTATTATATTACAGCAAAAGCAAAAATTACATCAGCAGTATTACAACAGAGCTGAGGCCCTGTAATTCCTGTCGTAGGACTGACAATAGACTCAGGAATATTCATTTCCAGGATTACAAAAGACTGATACCAGATCGACATTCATGAGACCGACATACATATTTAGCTGAGACTGAAACACATGGAGTCTGAAACAACTGTAGATAGCCGACACTGTAACAGAGAAGAACAGAGGTACATAATGACAAAGTGCAGACACATATAAGATAACGGTGGGAGCAGACAAAGAGAAAATTCCTTGCTGAGAAACCTGGAGCGCGAAGCTGGGCGTACTATTCATCATCAGTGGAGTGCGGGTCGTCCTCCATCTTGCAACGGGGAGGCTGGTGGATGTCCTTTCCAACGTTGCGCTGCACAGGTTCACTTGGGCCTGCTCCAGGATCTGGGGAGAGGCTGTCTTGAACAGGGCGCAGAATGTCAATGGCGGGAAGTTGCATGTCAACTGTGGGTGCCATCCCAGGAATCCGCGGAGGGCTGGCACGAGGAGCCTCATCTTCACCCCATGGATTGCTGCAGTGCTCCACCGAAACCGTTACAAAGAAAGTGGAATTAGACAATGTACATGGAATGCGGTATCTTACCATTGGGTGCTCAGAGTGCCCACATTCCATCCGCTCTTGAAATTCCGCCGCTCTTCCTCTGCCCGGAGGCCTTCCCCTGGTTCGTCTGCGCTCAGAAGAAACTTCAATTGAGGAGGAGGGAGAGGGGGCATGCCTCTGAGACGAGGCCCTGCCACTATAACTTCCACGCCTACTGATTCCTCGTTGGCGTTCTCGCTGCATGCTGGAATTGTGCGGGTAGCAAGTATGCTCACGCGTAGTTTCCCTCAGAACCAGACTCCCAATCCTTAAACCAGACTGCGGGTAGCAGGTTTGCAACACCGCCAAGCTCCCAATCTCTTTACCAGACTGCGGGTATGCCCCCGAATTTCCCGAATCGAAGGCCTCTGAACCGCCACAGTCGCTCTCAGAACCCGAATAGGAGCCAATACAGTGAGCCACCGCCACCTCCCTCAAGACCAGAGCAGGAGCAAACGTGAAATGCGGGAGAATGTCCGAGAACCTGTGGCTTTGAAGCGCCATGTTCCAGTTATCAAGGCGAGCAGTTAATGTCGAAGGGACGCTTCTGCCATGAGCCATAACCTTCATTCTTAAATGCTGCGTGCTGTGACATTTAGGGCGAGTCCTCCTGGTGTACGTGGCTTGTCCGGGCGGACACTTGCCCTGCTGACGAGCCATAAACCTTTTATAACTAATAACCACCCGCATCCGGGAGATAGATTTTATTACATTATGATCAAAACTTAATCGATAATGATTACACATGTCAATATTTTAACCATGTTCTCCATACAACCATCATCATATTTTGGGCGTCACTATCATCTCCAACATCATTATTAACATAATTTTCATTTTGTAGATAGACTTATGGAGATGAACTGTGTAAGTAGGTTGAAACATCTAGCATTTTCTTTTGTCCCTAAGGATGGGGAGAGTGTATACCCGAAACGTCAGACATTTCATCCTAGTTACACAATTCAACTCCATAAGTCTATTTACAATATGAAGAATTGTTTTTTTGTTTGTTTGTAAGCTTCTCCAAACGATTTCCATTAATAAAAAAGAGTATTACATTGATAGCAGTTTTGTTCCCTTGACCAAAAGATTCACTAAGGAGGCCAATGCCTTAACCAAGTATATAAAAAACCATCAAAATTCCAAACTAGACATTGAGATACTAGACTTAAACATGCATAGAGCATACTTAACATGACAATAAGATACTACATTTAACCATGTACCTTAACCATATGAAGAATTGTGAAAATATACATTCAAACATAATTTTCGTTTAAAAAAAATTTGCTTTACCTTCATTTTGATTTGAATCTAAATCCTTATTTAATGTGTTTTTCATGAAATACTTATATTTCTCCTTACTTGTCTTTTGTATGAAGTTTTCTCTTGATCTTTTGTATGAAATTTCATTTAAAATAGTAAAGATTACTATGATAAACATTGGGTTATTTCTTAAGTTCATCTCAATCTATAATGAACATTTGGTCATTTCTTAAATTCTTTTATATAAAGTTTCTCTTTACTTATCTTTTGTATGAAATTTCATTTAAAATAGTAAAAATTACTATGATAAACATTTGGTTATTTCTTAAGTTCATCACAATCTATAATAAACATTTGGTCATTTCTTAAGTTCATCTCAATCTGTTGAATCAAAGTTTTCATCCCTATCACCAACATGATGTACACATGAATACAAAAAGAACGTACACATGAATACAAAAAGAATATATAATAGGTCAGGTGATTATTTTATTATTATTATATTGAAAAATAAAATAAACTGAACTACTTTCACAATATGTAAATTATCTTCCGAATACATCGCATTAGGTTTCTTTTTGATGTATCCAGAAGATAATCTACATAATCATGACACTCGCAAAAACCTTAAAGACAAAATACTTTTACAATAATGCATTATGTTCATTCTATTCTAAATTCTAATTTTATATAAATGCAACTTTCTTGCTTTGAGTGTCTAATATCCCTAACATGAGTGTCTAATATCCCTAACAAAAATGTGAATATAATAATCACCATGAACATTATAATTCAATCATTAAAAATAGTTATTGTGCTGAAAAAAACCATCATGCATTGCTTACCCATTAAAAAGGTCACTATGAGATGTTCAAATAAATTACGTAAAGTCATTCAGGTCATGTTCATTTAATCTAAAAATTGGATTGAATGGAGATATAATGAAGTACGATTACTCTACGTTGACTAACTAAAGGATTTAATGATGAAGAAAATTGATTAGTTGTGTAAAATAGTTTGGAATCAACTAGTGCACTTATATTTGATGACATGAACAAAAGACTAAGTATATGAATTTATGTTGATTATATTATTAGACGAGTGTTTTTATAAATAGGATTGTGTTATATTGCGTTTGTGTTAGTTGCCCTAGTTTTGTAAATAGGATTGTGTTAGTTTGATTTACAATGCCATTGCCACTACAGAGGAGTGTATAAATTTCATTCATATAAAGAAGATGGAAGTTGTAGTTTTGAAGTTAGATTTACGGAAAGGTTTATGATCGTGTAGGTTAGGTTTTTTTCATTTTATTCTAACTAAAGTTGGATTTGTAGTACATATAATGGATTGGATTATGGCCTGCGTCACCACGACTAATTTTGCTGTTTTGATTAACGGATTTCCATCAAATTTCTTCCAGGGTGGCAAGGGATTAATACAAGGTTGCTCTCTTTCACCTCTTCTTTTCATTATTGTCATGGATGGCCTAAACTTGAAGATCAAAAAGGCTAGAAATCTAGGTACTTTCAGAGGTCTCAATATGGAAAACAATGTGGATGTCACATATTTGTTTTTCCTCGACGATGCTCTCACCTTTGGACTGGTCTCTAAGACTCAATGGATTGCTCTTCATGCTATTATAAAGAGGTTTGGGGAAGCTTTTGGTTTGACTCCTAATGGTAACAAGTCGATCTTACTCGTTTCTAATGGGGATGCTGTGGAGATTGAACACATTGCCAGATTATTTGGTGTTGAGATTAATAAACTGGAGGGCAGAATGAACTATTTTGGATTTAGATTGAAACATAACAACTATAGGATTAGGGACTAGTCATGGCTCCTAGATAAATTCCAACATAGATTGGACATGTGGACTCATAGGTGGCTCTCTTAAGGAGGGAGATATACGCTCATACAATCGGTCTTGCAACAATTATCGGTTTATTGATCTCATCTATTTTCCCTCTCGATGCCTATTATCAAGAAGATCGGATCTATTGTTTCACATTTTCTCTGGTCTGGTTTTGTAGAGAAGCACAAATATCACTTAGTTTGTTGGGAAGCAATTGCTAGGCCTAAGGAATTCAGAGGCTAGGGATTATTGTATATGATGGTTTTCAGATTGGATCTCCTTATAAAATCACTTTGGAGAGCTATATTCGACAAAGGATATGGCAAGATATTATCAAGTTTAAGTACTTGAGGAGGTTGGGTTTCACATATTGGTTCAGAAGGGGTAGTATCAGAATCAGAACAAGATCCTACATATGGCAAAGCTCCCACAAGGTTAAGGGGTTGTTCCTATAACTAATCAGATGGTCCTTTGTCTCTGGTAATATGATTATGATTGGCATTGGTCAAATAATTGGAGTACGTCCATCAATTGACCTCCCAGATGAATATATTAATTCTCTACATTCCACGGGCCTTATATTTTTAAATAAGATTATTAAAAGATGGAACGATTAATACCCAATTTGGAAGGAGGTTGCGGACATCAGTCTAGATGGTCCTCAATCAGTGGTATGTCAAGAATATATAATGGGTCTTCGGCAAGAAGGTTTATATAAGAATGAGAGGGGTGATTATATTGCATGGTTTGAAAAAATTCAACTTGGCTATGTGGTGGTTGCGAAGGTTTACAGGTACATTATCTATTCATATTTTTCATTGACTAACATTTGTTGGTTTCAAATTGCCTAGATGGACATGTGCCATTAAAGACTATCGTCTTCACATGGTTAGTCTGACAAAACAAGATTGTGACTTGGGATCATCTAAATAAAAGAGGCCACCAGGGACCGGGTTGGTGTCCATTTTGCACTAAATCCCTGGAATTAGTCCTTCATCTATTTTTGCAGTGCTGGGTGTCTTTGTAGGTATGGGTACATGTTATTTGGATGTTAAATACCCCGTTTAGAAGTTTTAACACAGTGGATCTTTGTCTCAGATGGTGGATCTCTAGACAAGGACAACAAAAGAGTGTGCCTTTTTATATTTTATGGGAGCTTTGGCTTACTAGGAATTATCGAATTTTTGATGGTATCCTTGTTAATATTTTCTGCATATGTTCCAAGATCCTGGTTTGTGAAGATACACAGGTGGGAAATTCTCAGAATGATAGAAGGATCAGGGTGTGGTCAACTCACATACAAACTCTTTTTCCAGCAGGAATGTTCGATGGGGCTGCACAAGCTGGCATTTGTGGTTCCGACGCTTGGATCAGGATCTGTCCACGTTTTCATTACAAACTCTACTGGCTTGGTGGCTTCAAAACCAATAACATAGTAGAAATTATGGCGCTTTGGGGTCTTCTATGGTTCACTAGGACAAAACAATTGCAACACATTCATATGGAGATTCGAGGATGCTCATCGAAGGCATCTTGGGCCAGTCCAATTTTACACCCCCTCATCTCAAATGTTGGTTGGATCACATTTCACTTCTAAAACATGAATTCCAGTCTATTTATTTTCAACACATACCGAGAAGCGACATGGTGCCAGATGGTCTATCCAAATAGGGTCTTCGTGCTCGTGTAGGAGTCATTAATTTTAGCTTTATTGAGGATGGATCGGCGAGGGAGGATGGCACACTGCCCCGCAATTAACTAAGTAATATTAGTTATACACTATATTTTCATATCATACTTTTGTGGATATTTAGCTTAATGTTTTTAAGTGGATGATAATTATGTAAATTGGGAGGGTCATATAGACTATTTTTTGTCATATAGATGGGGACTATGTTTTTTATTCTTTCCCATTTTTGAATGAGAATATTCTAAGAAATTATGAATCATGTACTGATAGTTATATATTTATATAAAAAGAAAAAAGAAAAAAAGTTAGAACAAGTATTATTGAGTAAAATTTCTGTTGAATTTTGTTAATTAAGTGTTCATAGTTACTAAAAATTTGATATTAATATTTAATTTTTTCAATTAAAAAAAAAAAACTATAAAATTTAGATCAACAAAACAAAAACTTGGATCACAAAAACTGAAAATAAAAATTTGTAATTGAGAATTTGGTGATCACCCTGAATTAAACTACAAACCAATAATTTGTAATTAAATTCACCAAAGCTCAATCCCATTACAAAGCTCAATCCCATTACAATAAGACCCTTTTGTAGTTGGCCATGCTACAATTATAATGGATACATATCAACCGAACCAAATAGTCCACATTGCTATTCCTTTAATGATATCAACTATCCAAATGATTTTTTTTTCTTAGATCTTACCTTGGAATATAAATTGCCACCCATTTAATTATTGGTTATGTTGTCAATTTTTCAAACAAGAAAAAGGACGGTGGAACAAGTACACCTATATAAAATATAGGTGGATGTGCATTGAAAGGGTAGGTTGGAATGTGTATTGCAGAAGCTACATTAAAAACTTATATTAGGGTATTTCCCTTCTTAGGGATTTATGTGACTAAATTCTAATGAAAGTTTAGAGAAATTTACAATCGATTGATAGAGAATAATTTTATGTTTATTGGTTTTTAAAGTTAGAAAAAGATTTTATTAAATGGAACTTGATTTGTTTGCATATTTCACATGATTAGATTTTAACTTACATAGTAGTCCAATTTAATATTTCATAATGGAGTTGTTTATAGTGTGATTATGATTAGATTTTAACTTATATAATAGTTAAATTTAATATTTCATAATGGAGTTGTTTATAGTGTGAATTTTTGGACTTTCTAACATTGGAATTTGGTAGAAAAATTTGAGGGGAAATTTTGATTTGTTTTATTTAAACTTGTTTTTTGACTCTATATATGGATTCAACACCTGAAAAACTCCTAGGGCACTTAGATTGTGCAGGGGTTACCTATTAAACTTATGATTTCAATAATTTTTTGCTGGATTTTAGAGAAATTAAACCAGAAAAACCCACCGGAAAAACTTCCAAAAATTCACACTAAAACAACTCATTTCACAATATGTTATTTGAGTTATGAATGTAAGGATTAAACAATTGTTTATAGTATGATTATGATTAGATTTTAACTTATATAATAGTTAAATTTAATATTTCATAATGGAGTTGTTTATAGTGTGATTTTTTGGACTTTCTAACGCTGGAATTTGGTAGAAAAATTTGAGGGGAAATCTTGATTTGTTTTATTTAAACTTGTTTTTTGACTCTATATATGGATTCAACACCTGAAAAACTCCTAGGGCACTTAGATTGTGCAGGGGTTACCTATTAAACTTATAATTTCAATAATTTTTTGCTGGATTTTAGAGAAATTAAACCAGAAAAACCCACCGGAAAAACTTCCAAAAAATCACACTAAAACAACTCATTTCACAATATGTTAATGATTAAACAACGAGCTTTGTCATTTTATGGAAATTGATTGGAATATAGGCTCAAAATCATTTAATCATACTTTTGTTTTATAAATAGTTATTGTCAACCTCTTGAAATACAGACTTTCTTATTTAGTATCTTCTATTTTGGAGGTTTGGATTGGAGAGTGTTTTAAAGTTTTTATATATTATGATATTTATGTTAATGAAGGCTTTGACAAAATATTGGCAATACTTATATTATGTATTTGGTTGTGAAATTAATATTTAATATGTGGATATGTGTTAGTTAATGTGTGCGTGTCGGAATTGTTTTTATAATTATGAAAACTCAGTTTAGTGTGGTTTAAAGTTTTTTTATTATATATTATGATATTTATTAATGAAGGCTTTGATAAAATATTGACATTACTTATTAATGTATTACGTATTTGATTGTGAAATTAATATTTAATATGCGGATGTGTGTTAATTAGTTAATGTGTGCATGTCATAATTGTTTTCATAATTATGAAAACTCTTAATGTATTTTGTATTTGATTGTGAAATTAATATTTAATATGTGATGTGTGTTAGTTAATGTGTGCATGTCATAATTGTTTTTATAATTATGAAAACTCTTTTTTCTGGGTGAAATGATAAGCTTGTATTTGTGCTCATGGGTATATGGGCTTGTGAAAAATTAGTGAGACCAAATACAAGTCATGGGTCACTATAGCATAACAAATAATCCCAACCATGGTTTTTTTAGTTAAAAGGCGACTCTCATAACATACTAGGATATGTGTATATCGAGGATACAAAATATAGCAGTGGTTGATTATTCATATTTAACTACATTAAGTTAAAAATGATAAGGTGTTATTACTACTAAGATTATAAAATTAATGATTCTACCTTTATTATTATTCAAATTAATGATTTTATTTTCATTATTATTCCTATTGTTACATAAAATAATTATATATAATCTTAATAATTATATATGATTTTAATGATTCTATCTTTATTATTATTTATATTGTTACATAAAGTAATTATAGTTAAAGGGTGACTTTTGTAATATGGTAAGATATTTATATTTATAGAGGATAAACTAACATAAATTTATTTTAAGTATGGATTTAACATGAGTTGAGAGGGATTAAATTTCTTCACATACAAATTTATTTAGAGTGCAAAATTTTATTATTTACATTGTATTTTTAAATGCTAAATAAAGTACCAAATAAATATTTTAACCATAAAAACTTAATTTGTTCATGATATATACATAACATTTTTAAAATGATATATAATATATACATAATTGACATTAAAATATTTTATATAACATGTATATCCAAATTAAATTGATTTTTGTATTATTAATGTATTTTTAAGTATATGTCAATTTTTTATTTTATTTTTTTAATTTATTTTTTTAATTTAATTTAATTTAATTTTTATTTATTTATTATTTTATTTTATTTTATTTATTTATTTATTTTTATTTTTAATTTTGTATTTATTTTTTTTATTTTGTATTTTGTATTTTTTATTTTATTTATTTATTTATATTTATATTTTTTATTTTTTATTTTTTATTTATTTATATTTATATTTTATTTTATTTTATTTTGTTTTATTTTTTATTTTATTTTTATTTTTTATTTATTTTATTTTTATTTTTTATTTTTATTTATTTAATTAATTAATTTTTATTTATTTATTTATTTTATTTATTATTATTATTATTTTTTTGAATAAAGATTAATTCTATTAAGATAAGAAAAGTATTGTACAATCAAGCTTGTATGCAAGCAAAGCAGAGAAACATGGGAGCCGAAGGAGATAAGCTATCTACCTCGCTCCTGAGAGACAAACAAGGAAAGGGCCATGGAGAACACGAGAATACAAACAGCTAGAACTGAGCAGAGAAATCTACCCCGAGAGGGCAGTTACTGCCACACGACATTTTTTGCCTTTTTTCTTGCTTACTTTGACCCATCCAGTGGAGTTTGGCTGAGTCATAACAAGTTGTAGACTATTCTGCTCAGGCGGCGGAATATCCTTATCAGAGTCTGAGGACGAAGATAAATGAGAACGTTTCTGAGAGAACTGAGGGGCAGAGGGGACTGCCGGACCGACCGAGGGAGCATCCAGCGGAATCTCATCATTCTGCCCATCTGCTTCAATTTCCTCCTCATCCGAGCTAGAGGAATTTGTATCGTCCATAGGAGGGGGAGGCACATAGGGATTCCAGCTCTTGGATTTGGGTTTGCGATTCAGATTCTTCTTTTTGTCGAGGAACTAGGTACATGTGCTCTAGAGGTGCCCCGTTTGATGACAATGGTGGCAGCGGAAGGCTGTATTCTCATAATCCAAGGTTTGAGTCCAGTGGAAATCTCCAATCTTAAGATTAATCTGATCCGGCAATCCTTTGCTGATATCTATTTCTGCACAAATTCTACCGTAGGTGTATAGTCCATTTTCCCTTCTTGAAGAATCTATAGCCAAGTAGCGTCCTAAAGTGTCTCCAATGGCTAAGAAGACAACGGTATGCCATAGATGTGCCGGAAGATTCGGGAGCCTGACCCAAATGGGAAGCTTGGTGATGACAGTTGTGGAAGGGTCGAAGTCTGGAAACCAAGGGGTGAGAAAAATCCTAGCCGAACCTCAGAACCAAGGGCCTCCCGTTAAGGCCTTCTGGTAATCTTCATCTAAGTCAAAAACCACAATGAAGAATCCTTTTGAACATAAGCAGATCTTACTTTTTTTTGTCCAATTGGAATGGATCCATTGGTATAGATCTGATGTGCGAGGCCAGAGCCCATTAAATCTGCATATGAGAGCGGATTCTGCAAATGTCTGGTAGCTATCGTCAATCTCAAGATGAGAGAGATTGATGGAAGGAATTTCCTCTGATTTGTCTACCAAAAAAGGCTTTGAAGCCCCGGAAGGTTGAGCTGCTTTTGAAGAGGACTGTGGTTGGGCAGCGTCTTTACGGATTGCATCTTTATAAGAGAAAGAAGGGGCAGAAGAGGTTTGCCCAAAGGAACCACCTCTTAAACGAAAGGATGCCACAATAGAAGCGTCCTTATGAATGCTGTAAGAGGAGAGAGGAAGGGGAATCATAAGTTGCTTACCCTTATATAGCAATCTGAGGTAAGAGGAGGGGATCCCCAGCTGGCGTTCAAGTTTTTGCAGAAGATCCTGCACAAGATCTGTTGTGCGTACCCATTGCATCATCGTCTTGCCCGAGAGTTTGACTTGGATCTGAAATGCATGTGTTTCTTCAGGCAGCTCTGGCTGGATCAAGAGAGGAAAAGGCTTCTTCACTCCTCTTGTCGCTGGCACAGATTTCCCTGCAGTCTTGGTTGCAAGCTGCTTCCTCGGCTCCTTCCCGCCTGTGGACTTACGGGCAGTCTGGGGATTGTTAGCCTTGATGTGCTCCCAGATCTTTTTAAGGGCTTCTATCTGGCTAGCCTCAGAGACACCGAGGAACTTCTCCATTGCAGTTGAAACGGGCACTGGCGCTGTAAGCCCACTCCGCTTTACCACCTGCGAAACTCCTTCTGCTGCTGCCGCAAACGTCATTGCTTCTTTCGCTGCGGCCATGGCAGTGCGGCTCGGCTTCTGAGCTTTGGCAGCCGCCATTGCCAGCTTGCTTCCTCTGTAAAACTTTCCCATCTTAGGGTTTCTCAAGGTGCTCCTATCGACTTGAATCAATCCTCAATTATGAAGAAGTATATGTCAATATTAATTCATATTAAAATATTTTATTGATAAACCACATTTATTTTATTTTATTTTATATAACATTAAAATATTTTATTTTCACATTTTTTTTTCTATATATAGATATGTATGAAGTTGATATGGACATAAATTAGATAACATGGATCTTCAAATAGTTTATTTAAATATCTTCTTCAAATATTTTTGAAAAGTATAAGATTTAAACATCTTACAAACATTTTTTTTTTTTTTTTTCAAATTACAACATATTCATTTTTTTTATTATACCCGACATTATTTAAAACATAATTTCAACATATTGATTTTTTTAAGCTATAGCCAACATTATTTAGAACATAAGTTTATTTTTATTTTAGAGAGAACATACAAACAAACAAACTTAGACATCTCTCGTATTGTGCTGGAGTTACTTATTTGTGTTGACCACATTCAATGAAAAAGAATTTCTTAAAGATAACTCAATGAATATTGAGTTGACTATCAATTAACTTACATTTTGACCACAAATTAAATTACAATGTATAAAATTTACATTATTAAAAATAAATATATATTTTTAATATATTAATTTTATTTATTTAAATTTTGATTGGTACATTTAATTTTGTTTTTATTTTACAATGATAACAATCGTACAATGCTCATCAATCATAAAATATCTTCTAACATTGATCGATCTAAGTGTACCTCATAAAAAAAATGGAGTCGTCTGAGGCGGAGGAATGTCAAAAGTGGCGGAAACCTGGGTAAATTTTGTTTCAAAAAATCTTGTAGATGCAATGTATGAGTCATGTTTTTGATGGTGGAAATAGATTCAACACCATAAAAAACGTCTAGAGCACCTAAAATTATGAATTTTAACAACTTTTACTTCGATTTACAAAAATCCCTACCATTTTTTTTCAAAATATGACCAGAATTTCCATAACTTTCAAGACAAAAAAACATAATTTTTAGACTACTGCAAAAAAAAATACAACCTATACAGATTTGATTCACTTAATTATTCGTATAGCTTCTGATCTCATACAAATAAGAGTGTACCATTGCTTAGACCTATCTATTCCCTGTAAAAACTTCGGACCCAATACACATAAGGGTGTACCATTGACCTGCTGTGGTGGCGGCTCGAGAGCAGATTTCCCTCGCCTTGCCGGCATGAGAGTCTCGCTTTGCTAAAATCATAGGATTACTCTTGCTGTTATAGTGGCAGCTACGAGGATTGATCTTGGGTCTCCCATAGATTAGGATTGGCAGTTACCGATTCACCACGTAGTTAAAAAAAATAAAAAATTTATACGTCAAATATTCACGGGCATTAAAAACCTAAAACCGTGAATGCCCATCATAGCTGTACCATATCCCTTAAATGAAGATTTGTAAATGTTAATATTTATTATTCATTTAAATTGATTTTTTGGTAGGAATTAAATTATATATATATTTGAATTAATATTAATATGGAATGTATAAATTCTTAAAATAAATATGTAATGTTTTTTTATGGATTTTGTACATAAATAGGAAATTTGAGGGTAGATGTAGACTTTTACTTGAGCATAAAGTGGGAAATGAGTGTCAAATGCTTTATTTATATTTTTATTTCTTGATTGAAATGGGTTTTATTTATTTTTTAATTAAAAATTATATAGTAAAAATTATTATTATTATTTTTTTATTTATTTATTTATGAAAGTAAAATTTACATAAGATAATAAAAAAATTATAATCATCAATTTATATAAATTTTAATATTTATAATTTCTATAAAATTTGATATATAAATATATTTTTTATAAAATTTGATATATAAATTTATATAAAATTTAAAATGATAAATCTAAAAAATAAATTATAATTCTTAAATTTTTATTTAAGATAGAGTAAATATAAAATTACAAATACAATATCTATAACAAAGATTGTATATTTACATATTTATTAATTAAATTTGAAAATAAAGTTTTGAAATAATATTATTAAGATTATTATTATTTAAATTTATTTTAATGTAATATGTATATTATGATTGTGTTTGAGATATTAATGTATATTTTGCTTGATTTTATTTACAATACCATTCAACACCAATAGCGTAGCGTGATTGTTATAAAAATTCCTCTCCTTCCATGCATAATCTTCCATTCACATGCATGGATGAGATTTGTCAGAAAAAATATAGATTTTCCATACAAATCTATACAAATAATACATTAAAATAAACAAATATGGTATTAAAGTTTATTAAAAAACCCATCCACAAATAGAGTCATTAGTATCTTGCTATTTTAATTGTAATTTTTATTAATATAAAATCGTATGACTTTATTGTTTTCTAAGTAGCTACACTGTAGCCCTTGTTTGAATGTGGGACCTGGGTCATACTTGTCAAAGTTCAATAATTAAACTAAGCTACATGAACACTAGCTATGAGGCCCTGTTATAGGGATATTTCAATAAGTAGTCATAACGATAAGAAAATGCAATGTATCATTCTAAGATATTCTATGTTTGCTATAAGATTTCCAAAACATGCAATTGTATAGTCAACAACAATGTTATTAATATTATTTATTATTAAATGGATGAATTTAGATTAAGCTAAAGCTTAGTCAAACCTATAGATAAATGACCCTTTTTTCAAGCATTTTTTCGATAAATTAAATGCAATGTATCATTCTAAGATATTCTATGTTTGCTATAAGATTTCCAAAACATGCAATTGTATAGTCAACAACAATGTTATTAATATTATTTATTATTAAATGGATGAATTTAGATTAAGCTAAAGCGTAGTCAAACCTATAGATAAATGACCCTTTTTTCAAGCATTTTTTCGGTCAATTTTGCAAAAATCTGGTAGAGATTTTTAAGAATCATAAGTTTAAGTTATTCAATTTGAAAAGTTTATGTGCCCCGGGGTTTTACAGGGAGCTGAATCTGTTTATTCATTCAAAAACACATTTTAGACAATAAGAAAGTACAATCTCACCCAATTGTGTCACCAAAATCGACGAAAAAGGTTATTTTATCTATTAATTAAATCGTACTTTAAAATAAACAAAAGATATGAAAGAAGAAAAAATATGTTCCTTTTAGTTTGGTTTTAACTGATCTAATTAAGTATTTATAAAAAATAAATTATGAACACTATAACGAAATGACATTTTCTCAATTCCATTAGCTGCTTTTGAAACTATCATCCTATATAATGGTTGTATCTCTTATATGATTTACTATGTATATCATGCATAAGTTACTAGATTGGTTATGTACTTCATGTAGTGTTTTTTGTATGTTATGCAACCTTTACATGTATGATTAACATACCTATACCTAAAAATATTTTTTCAAACATTTGGATGAATCTGGTAGTTATTTCAACAAGATTAATAATTGCGATGCAACATAGTCCCTGCCTCTACCACTATTTAATTGATTCTCTTTGCATGAAGCTTTTTGTACAGTGAAAGCTCTCGCCACTTCCGTAGATAGCTACTTCTGTACTCAATAACGTGTTTCGATCAACCATTGACATTGGAAGCTGTTATTAATTGATAAACATGTTTGCATCAAAGTATTTTATTGCTAATATTTTAGTAAGTGGTTGACGCATACAATATTATTGGTAATGTTTTAATTGTACACAATTCTTATCTTTGTATTTATGAATATCTCTTTGTTTAGGATCTTGTGCGAAAGTGCGCAGGAAGTCCATTGTGCAAATCTCCACACTTCGTACTAAAGGCTTTATTGCTAATATTATTGGTAATATTTTAGTTATAAATAATGCATATCTCTGTATTCCCTTTGCTTGAAGAACCCTTTTGAGATCTCGGTCTTTTATAGATATTAGTAGTCAATTGAGTAAAGGTCATGCAAAGTGCACACAAAATTCCCTCAAAGTAAAGGGGATTCTCTTTGCATGAACTTTCTACATAGTGAAAGTTCTAGCCACTTCCTTAGATAACTACTGCTGCACTCAATAATGCCTTTCAATCAACATTAACATTGGAAGTTGTTATTAATTGATAAATATGTTCACATTAAAGGCTTTTATTGCTAATATTTCAATAAACAGTTGACGTGTGCGATATTATTGGTAATATTTTAATTGTAAATAATCATTATTTTCGTATTTATGAATATCTCTTTGTTTAGGTTCTTGTGCAGAAGTGCACAGGAAGTCCATTGTGTGGAGAAAGATTTCTTTCTGCGGATCTCCACACTTCACACTAAAGGCTTGTATTACTAATATTATTGATAATATTTTAGTTATAACTAATGAATATCTTCGTATTCCCTTTTGCTTGAAGAGCCATTTGGAGATTTCGGTCTTTTATAGATATCAGTAGTCAATTGAGTAAAGGTTGGGCGGAGTGCATACACAATTCTATACAAAACCTCATTTCATTGAGTAAAAGCTTTGTTTATGGGACATGTAGAAGTGTAGATAAAGTTCATTGTATGGAGGAAGCTTTCAAGCTTTCATTGTGTGGATCTTCATACTCTGCACTGAAGGTATTCATTGCTAATATTTTAGTATAAAAGCATAATCCATATATGTTTTTTATAATAACATTGTTTATGCTTATATTATTAATAATATTTTAATTACAAATAATGCATACTACTGCTATTTAATTGATTATATTTGCATTGAGCTTTTCACACTTCCATACTCAATAACACTTTTCAGTCAACCATTGACATTGGAAGATGTTATTGATTGATAAATACGTTTGTATTAAAGAATTTTATTAATAATATTTTAGTAAGCGGTTGACATATACGATATTATTGGTAATATTTTAATTGTAAATAATGCTCATGTTCATATTTGGAAATATCTCTTTGCTTAGGTTATTGTGCAAAAGTGCACAGGAAGTTCGTTGTGCAGGAAAAGCTTTTTTTGTGCGGATATTTTCCCTTCTACATTTCATTGAGCAAAGGCTTTACTTATGGTTATGTTTATGAAACTAGGCAGATGTGCAAAAGTGTGGAAAGTTCATTCTGTAGAGGAAGCTTTCAATCCTTCATTGTGTGGATCTCCACACTCTGCATTGAAGGCTTTCATTGCTAATATTTTAGTATTAAAACATAATCCATATTTGTTGTTCACAATAATATTGTTTATTCTTATATTATTGATAATATTTTAATTGTAAATAATGCATACTACCGCTATTTAATTGATTCTCTTTGCATGAAGCTTTCTACACAATGAAAGCTCTGAGCACTTCCATAGATATCTAATTCCATAATAATTCCTTTCGGTCAGTTATTGAGTACATATGAGACATTCCTCCAAAAGGGTTGAAAACCCATTAAACTTAAAAGATCTCTCTGCACTTCCCTCATTCCACACAAATTCCGCACATCCCTCATTTTGCACATGCATTTGTTCTTTGCATAACCTCCGCACACACACAACCACCTCCGCACAACATGTTCCTAAATAAGAATTAAAAAATAGATTTGTATATTTATTATTTTAATAAACTTTGCACAAAGATTTTGGCACAGTGCACTATTAGTACTAATCTTCCTTTTTTTGTAGTATATACTATTATCTTATTTTTTCAGTTACAAATGCTTATAATATTGTGCAAAATGAAGATTGACATAAAATATTGCTAATATTTTAGTAAGCGGTTGACATATACAATATTATTGGTAATATTTTAATTGTAAATAATGCTTATCTCCGCTTTTCCAAATATCTCTTTGTTTAGGCTCTTGTGCGAAAGTGCGTAGGAAGTCCATTACACGGAGAAATATTTCTTTGTGCAGATCTTCCCATTTTGCACTAAGGGATTTTATTGCTAATGTTATTGCTAATATTTTAGTTGTAAATAATGTGTATCTCTGTATTCCCTTTTGCTCGAAGAGCCCTTCAGAGATCTCGGTCTTTTATAGATATCAATAGTCAACATCACATTTCATTGAGCAGAAGCTTTGTTTATGGTTATGTTTCTGAAATTAGGAAGATGTGTGGAAGTGCAGATAAGGTTCATTATGTGGAGGAAGCTTTCAAGCTTTCATTGTGCAGACCTCTGCACTTCGCGCCAAAGGCTTTCATTGCAAATATTTTAATATGAAAACATAATCCATATTAGTTGTTCACAATAAGATTGTTTATACTTATATTATTTATAATATTTTAATTGTAAATAATGCATATTTTCGTATTTCCAAATACCTTTCAAATTATTCCCATTTGAGGAAATGCAAAGGAAGTTCATTGTGCGGATCTTCGCGCTTCGTACTAAAGGATTTTATTGCTAATATTTTAGTATTAAATAATGCATACTTGTTGTTCACAATAACACCGAAGCAAGCGTTGGACCTATACAATATTATTGCTAATATTTTATTCATAATTAACTTCATCGACAGAACGGGAAGGTCCATTCAAATTCGAGACCACAACATGTCTAATGTTGATGTTTATTAATAGTCTAGAAATGTTCATATTTGTTTACTAATAGTATAATATTAATATGAGTCTAATGTAGAGTGCAGAAGTAGAGTCAAAAGTTTTATTGTACGAAGCATTCATGCGCTTTTTCTTACCTCCACATATAGGTTTTGTCGACAAATCTGCACTTCACACATTCACTTTTGTTGGAAGATCACTCCAGATTATTGTGTCATAATATAGAGGTATGACTTGCTTATTAAGCGCATCAATTTTAGGATCTTTGAGTTGGACCTTTGTTTATGGCAATTTTTCTGAAATTAGGTATATGTGCAGAAGTGCGGAGAAAGTACATTGTGTGGAGGAATCTTTCAGGCTTTCGTGGTGCGAATATCACTCTGCACTAAATGCTTTTATTGCTAATATTATAATAATATACATACTTTTGCACAAGCTTTTACAAAGAACCTACAAACGCATTAATTGTCGCATCATTGACTGGAGCAGTGCCAATGTCAGAGCACCCTAGTCTATGCAAAGGACCCTCGTATTTGCAATAAGACCGAGACAAGCGGTGCACCCATATGATATTATTGGTAATGTTTTAATTATAAATAATGCTTTTATTGCTAATATTTTAGTATTAAATAATCCATATTTGTTGTTCGCAATATTTTAGTTATAAATAATGCAAATCTTCGTATTCCCGAATATCACTAGTTAATTGAGTAAAGCTTGAATTTTTCTAAAATGAAAAGAACCTGCAACCATATCAATGTTTAGATCATTGAGCACAAACTTTGTTTATGGTTATCTTGCTGAAATTAGGCACATGTGCGGAAGTGCAGAGGAAGTCCATTATGCGGAGGAAGCTTTCAAGCTTTCATTGTGCGGATCTGTGTACTCCGCACTAAATACTTTTGTATATTTTTCCTCAAACATGTGCATGAGTGCGTAGACTAAGTGCAGAGAAATTCAAAGCTAACATACAACGTTGCACAATCACTTCATAGCCAATATACAATATCAATTTCCATTTATTGAATTTAATATTGCATATTATACTCGTTATTTTTGTAGTATAACATTACTGTTTATAACATATTTTATTATGTAATTATTGTAATGATAACAATTAACGTACAAAATGTTGGAAGCATTTAGTTTTGATTCACGGTCAATTTGCATTAACTGTGCATTATTTTTCTATGTTTTTGCAATTTTAACCAAAGTTTCAGGAAAAATGCTCAATATTTATATTTTTGCATATATTCAAAAACAATTCTCGAATTTTCAGTAAATGATATTTCTACTTTCTTATTGGATGAGGAAGCTTTGTTTATGGTTATCTTTATCAAATTATGCACATGTGCGGAAGAGCGGACAATGTTCATTGTGTAGAGGAAGCTTGGAATCTTTCATTGTGTGGGTCTCTGGACCCCACATTGAAGGATTTTATTGCTAATATTTTAGTGTTAAATAATCCATTTTTGTTGTTCACAAAAACATCGAGGCAAGAGGTGGACCCATACGATATTATTACTATTATTTTAATTATAAGTAATGCATATCTCTGTTTTCCTGAATATCTGTAGTCAATTGAGTAAAGGTTGCGCTGAGTGCGGAGAAAATTGGATCATTGAGCATAAGCTTTGTTTATGGTTAACTTACTGAAATTAGGGAGATGTGCAGAAGTACGGAGGAAGTCCATTGTGTGGAGGAAGCTTTCAATCTTTCATTGTGTGGACCTTCGCATTCTGCACTGAAGGATTTTGTAGATTTTTTTTCGGAACACATGCGTGAGTGCAAATTATAACTATGGAAAAGTTCAAAGCTAACATACAATCCCACACAATCACTTTGTTTCCAATATAATATCAATTTTCATTTATGAAATTTAATATCACATATTATACTCGTTATTTGTGCAGTATAACATTAGTGTTTATAACATATTTTATTACGTAATTATTGTAATGATAACAACTAACATATAAATTGTTAGAAGCATTTAGTACTATAGCATGTAAGAAAGGACAAGTGTGTTATATGCAAAAATGTTATTGAGACGGTAATGTTTACGAAGATGCGAAAACTTGGAAATCACACTTAGCATTGAATAATTAATTAATTCTTAGTAGTCATATTAATATATGTTCAACAAATCGATACACACTTACATTATCCCTGAAATGTTGCATGAATTGAAAAATACATAGTGCTTTTGAAAGAGTGATTTCAATTAGAGATGTTGCTAGTGCGGTGCTGGTGATTCGTAGTTTGTATCTACATGTCATCATTTATAAACATTAGTCGTAAACAAAGGATATGTGGAGGAAGTATAATTTACGTATTAGAGATTAGGTTGCAGGCGAAGTGATAATTATGTGAATGGACCTGATTTCGTTTCTTCGATGCCAAATTCAATCTATTTCGAAGACTATTTATCGACTAAATAGTTTGAGACTTATTTCTATTATGTTGTGCCTATATGAAAATGCAACATGGAAATGGATAGTGCTATTCAGTCATAGTTTTCTCGTGATGTTCAAGGCAAAATGGTTTTTGGCAATGTGATGATCCTGAAGTCTTCTAGATGCTGAAAGTTTTGTTGGACTATTACAGAGTATACAATCGAAGTTTTTTGTGCACGAAAGCTTTTAAAATAGTTTTGGAATTCTAGTTTTCAACTTAACGCAAAATGGCAGAAACCATATGAAGTTATAAATTGTTACCTAATTTACTTATTTCAGTGCACAAAGTTCATTTAATATTTGGATAATGGAACAATGGAAACAAGGCATTCAAGTCGTGAATTGACATCTATGATCTTAAATTACTTCCGCAAAGTAAGGGTTGGCCGATAACAAGGCAATTCTACATAGTAAATGTGTTAAATACACGTTGGTTTAGTGAATAATTACATAAAAGACCTTTTTTTTTAATGGGAAAAGAGATTTAGTTAATGAAAATAAAATGTGGTTCACGATATTAATAAAATAGTATCTCGTTATGAATTTCTAAAGCATGTAAGATAGATCAATCATGAAACATAATTGTATCAATTGGACTATGTCAAGTTGGAATTTAAGTAAAATGTATATGATTTAAAGATATAGATTTCACAATAGTCTTTTTTGATTAAAGGTCAGGCAAATCTATACTAGACATATTGATGACGATCACTGGTTAATGGATACCATTGAAACCAATAGTAGTTAAATGTCGTTTCAGAATTAAGATGTCAATTCGTGATTTAGATGACTTATCGCCTCTAACACATTATATGCACGATTGTTTCTTGTTAAAGAAAATTTGTCAATGCTCATTTCATTCTATACTAGTTACTAAGTTATAGGCAACTGACTTGCTTTGTTGTTGTGAATATGTTAAGTGTTTTAAGGCTTTGCTTTATATTTTGTCTATTGTTTTATGGATTTGTTACTAAAGGAAAAATGGCAAGAGCACATAGGAATAGGTACATGCAGAGACCCAAGATATCTTAATGCTCAACCAAGACATCTTAATGCTTAGCCAAGATATTTTAATGTTAATGGACAAAATATTGGAACTGCAGCAAATGCTTAGGTGACTCGAAGATGGACTAGATCTCGTAAGAAAATTGTCAGAAGAGCTCTTGAAAAGCATGAACAAAGCAATCTATTCTTGATTCTGGCAGTGTAATCACTAGAAGCGTTAATGTCCAGAAACAATGGTCAATTAGTAAATAAATAACTACCAATTTTTGCTATTTGTTGAACCAATTTTGAAATTCAGTATATGCTAAAGGTATAATATCCCTCCGTTATTAGAGTACTGTTTTGATTTGACTAACTTATATTGGATAAAATGGCGGGAAAGCCATGGGGAAAAAATATTGGAATAAATATGTAAATAAATATTTATTAATAAATAAATGAGATGTATGTACTTGAGAATGAGACACCTAGAAATGAGATGCTTGCCATGCCTTCATGATAAGAATTCTAGATGAAATTCTAGATAAGCTTAATGGATGGGAGAGAAAGATCCATTAAGTTGTTTAGCTGGAGAAAGATGCTAAATGTGGAAAAGCATAAAAGCTCCACGAGAGAGAAAGGCAGGCTTTTATGGAAAAGCCTAGGCAAGTGGATAAGAAAAGGTCCACAAAGCGGGATGCCGCTAAAGGAAACCTTATCAAGAAGGAAAGGTATTAAATACCTATTGAAGGCATCAACATAAGTCGTTGATTTATGGGCAAGTGTTCTCAGATTGGGGGGAACTGAGAGGCACAATTCATGGTTGGTAAGTGTTCTCAGCTTGGGGGGAACTGAGAGGCACAATTCATGGTTGGTTGGTGAGTGTGCTCATCAAGTATGAATTGGTACTATGATATATGGTTAGACAATCTATGCATAAATATTCTGGTGAATAATTATGAATTTGTTCTGACGCCTTTGAGTTATGTTGTTAATTCTGATGCATTTAGGTATCACAACCAATTTAACTTATATAAATTTACTGGAAATATTTATGTCTCTGAGTTTTGAAGTTATTATCATTAATAACAGTATTCTGGGTTCCTTCTGATTGTATGCGAACAAAAATATATATATATATATATATATATATCATTACTAAGGAAAGATATATAATAAATACATATAATTTAATTTAAATAAAAGTATGATGGGAAAGTCTAGATTCGTTAGGAACCATTTTTTGGTCTGTAATTATGGAAGTGCCTAGGTAAATACACATGATGGGTATGAGAAGAAAAGTGTGGTATGCGAGGAGTTTATTAACTATGGAGTTAATTGGTTATATCAAATATTGAATCTGGAAAAGCAATTGGGATTTATTTGTGGTACATGATATACGGTTCTGGGGATTATGACAACTGAAGATATAAGAAGATCTACATAAACCCTTTGTCAGGAAAATGGTGTATAACTATAAGAGGTTCTTTCTACTTAACTAAATTCTATCGAAGGAGTATAACGCTAGTAAATTTTTAATGCAACTACTAGAAAGTTAGGTTACCTCAATTAAAATGGTACATGTAAATATGTTGATGGATTGCCTCTAGAGCTGACAAGCTCAAACAAGGTTTTTTAACTAAACGAATCCGAGTAGGATCGTGTGATGAGGGTGATTTTTGTATTGTCTTTTTAACTAATACATAGTTCACCGAGTAAAAATAGAGATAAAACTTAAGGAGAAAGGTAGTAAGTCGATATCACACCACCTGTTAGTGTGATGTGCGAGAGCATAATGGAAAAGTGTTAATTAGATCTCGAAAATGTATGAGATAAAGAAGTAGGAATAATATGAGGGTTGGTATGGAGAAATTGACTACTTACGAACATCAACAATCTAGTCAAATATGGGGATAATGCTAGTCATAAAAAAAACCACCATTATTATTTTCAATACTTATTGCAACCCTCTATTTATATAGAACCATAGACCCAGTAACTTAAAACACCGATGGCAAAGGGAAACTTTTGATATTAAACAACTCATTAGTAAACCAAAAACATATGAGTTGTTCTTTGTTAATCTGAGATAATTTGGAAAATTAAATTAAGCACCAGATCCAATGAATTCCAGTACAACCAAGCAGTTCAACAATACATATAATGTGTTTTTCAGAAAAGAGGTAAAATATGAATATCTATTCATAGAACAATTGTAAAACAAAATTTGAGCTTGTCTGAAACACTAGGCGAGCTTTTATAAATAAAACTTTATAAAACCAAGATACATGCAAACCTTGGTATTTCTTCAAAACAATACAGAGGGTCCAGAAGTATATTATTAAACTAATAATATTGTACAACAAAGCAGGTTGACTACTAAATTAGAGAAGGGAACAACAAGAGAAACACATTTTATATAGGCGAGATATAATCTTAGTACAGAATTGGGGAGAAATACTATTGTTACAATGGTAAGATGTAGTCTATTGAAGAATCACACATCCATGTAATTTAATGTAGAAAATAAGAACAACATTAAAGTAGTATCTTTATCACCATGTTAATGTGCCCATCACAATCCCTAAACTCGTTATAATTGGGATTGTTGAATGAGCTCGGAATGCTCATAGTCATTCAAAATGAAAATCCTAGAGATAACCAATCTAGAATATAACAGAGTGTCGCTGTTCAACAAGCTTGCCAAATATTGCATACAGAAATGTTGATTGAATAAAACACCCCGACTAAAAACACAGTCGGTATTAACTTCAAATAACTCGCTACAATGGCGCAATGAAAATAAATACTAACTCATGTAGCGATATACCCAACATATTCAGTAAGAAAAATAAACCACTAAGGAAGGTATGAAATTACTGATTAACGTCTGAAACTTTCATTGTCATTAATAGTCAAAGATGTCACAAAATAACTAATTGTATGGAAACAATATCAAAGTTGCTGGCTTCAATAAATCCAACAGGATAGACATTATACAACCAGGGGGTATTTTTATTTAAGAAATTACAACCATTGAGTTTAGAATTCAGCGTAAGTGACAAGCCGCTATTGATAGAAGTTACAAATTGAAAATTGGATGGAAATAAAAATCCTAAGTGAAATGAAGGAAAAAAACCCACGTAAAGTCTTGGAACAACTAACTTCTACAACATGCCTATATTACTTTTCCTCTATCTTAGGAAACATGGTGAAAGTAACTATGTTAGAAATTCCCACCGAGGAGTAGTGACCAACTTGGAACACCAAAAACGCTGGGATAATTAATCAATGACACCAACATGTGTTGTAAAGTCTGAAAATCTAGCGAACTACCAGAGGAATATAGTGTACCTGCAAGATACAGGAGAAAGGCACCAAAATAAGTAATAATAAGCTTACAGCTCTAAATTAGTGCGGAGAGTATAGATAATCCACCAAATGGGATGCAATTTACCTGTCAGAACGAGGATTAACCTGAAAGTTATGTCTTATTATCTTCCACAAGAGTAAACAAATTATAGTGGAAGGAAACATATGAAGCAAAATAAACAAAGAAAGAAAACCTAAGAGATAGTAACATGGATATATAGGAACGACATGTGGAAAAAGGAAGCCATTGCTGCACTTGTTGGCGAACCAGATTCACTTAGGGAGATGGTAGTTCTTGTACCCATTGGAGAGGGAATGAGGGCATCAGTCTGCCTTTGGGTACTTTGGCAACCATAGTAACACCATTCCATGTTATGGTTTCAGTAACCTTGCCAAATAATTGAACTACAAACATGCACAAGATAACATTTAAATTAACGATCTCGGAGTCAAGTAAGCATCTTACCTGGTAAAAGGTTCATTCGTGGTAAAGACATCATGCAAGTAGGAGAGCACGACCAGAACATTCGTTTAAAATCTCTACAAGAGGGGCTAATGCCCAGAAACTTGGAAACCACAGTAGGAAAGTCTGCGTAACCACAACAACCAGTAAGAGGAAATACACGAATAACATAATCACAATTTGGGTATAAATAGATAAGAAATGATTCACCAGGTAAGGTTTACTTGAAACATTACCATTCTCCGGTATGGTAAATGGGTTGGGAGCGATTTCGTCAGGAAACGTTGCACTGTGCAAAAGTCGCGGAGAATCCAATTAAAGACATACTTCAAAACTAACCCCTGAGAGCTAGTAACCTTTTATTAATGCGGAGGTACAGAGAATAAAAAATGACAGTAGTGTGGGAACAAATGTTACTTGTAAGTGAATAGTAACACCATTTGGCAGTAGGACCAAATTATAATGACACCATCAATCCACAAGAAACTTTTAACATTCTCATGGGACAGTTGCATCATCGCTGTGAGTTACCAGATGTCAGGAGGGCATCGAAATGAGTCAGAGCAATATCAACATCCACCGGGAACATGGTTTAGGGTTAGGCTGGAGGAATCCTGACCCTTGAACTTTTTTTCGGAGATTTCGGTTGTGGAGCAGAGTCCCAGAACTCAATCCTTCATGTGAAGCTCTTGTAACGTGGAAACCAAGGGATGATGTGAGCAGTTACCTAGGCAGGGACACACAAGGACCATTAATAAACCCAATAAATAAGTAGTCAGTATGAAAATACGGTAAACATATCACCTGTATTGAAATTGTATGTCAAAAACCTTAGATTTGATGTTTTTGGCTAGGTTGAGTCCTTTGGGGGTTAAAGCGCATACAAAGATTGAGGGTAATGCAAAATGCCAGTACATGTGTATATAATCACCATAAAAACCTTAAGTCTTAGTTCACTGAGCGCTTCTTTAGCAAGGGGAGTATTGCCAATAACAAAGACACGAAGAATGATATACATCGCGGAGTGCTAAAGATAAACAATTTATGTAAATGGAAAGTGTAGATTAATATCATCTGGCTAAAGGAGGGCACACCTCACATATAGGTCATAACACTTCACATTTTATGAGATGACTTCCACTAACCAGTCTAGGTATTTAATGTTACATGGTTAAGATGAAAATTCCCTTTTTGGAGCTATATTCTAAAGGTGATTAGTCTTGATAATTGATAGTTGTGAAGAAAATTACGAAGGTGTTTCATTATTTGAGAGTACATATAGAGGTAGATAATTTTATCATGTACAATGATCTTTGCTATAAAAAAATATTAGTAGGTGAATTAGGGAGACGTGAAAAATGGTATCAGAGCCCTAGGTTCAACACTCGGACTTAATGGGAAAAGAGGAGTATGGATACATGTCCTTGAAAACAAGGCATGTAGAATTTATAAATTTAACAAATATACAGACTGTTAGATGTGAGACTTTTGTGATCCATATTGTAGGTAAATGTCTTTCGGATTAATCACATCATTAGGATTTGGTCGACATTTCGAACCAACTAATGTGGTTCATCCTCAGGACAAGGTGGGAAAAAATCATACAATCTTCATGAATAAATAATAGGGATGCATCATTGCCCAAGGTTACCTGTTGGAGATTAGTTAAATTCTTAATTTCTTTTTTTAAATTCTTAAAAAGGTAGATAGGAATGATTTAATATTCTAAATGTTGGTTTAATATTCTAAAATTAGTTATAAATTATTTAATATTTTGAATTTAGTTATAAATTAGTTGTTAGGATGTTAAGAAAAAGTTAAAAGTATTAATAAAAATAGTTGTTAGGATATTATATATAAAATTAAATAATAAAAAGTTATAAAGGATTGTAAATATTAATAAAAATATAGTTGTTATATAATATTAAACATATTATAACATATAAGGTTACTTCTTATATGTTATAATATGTTTAATAAACATATTATAACATATAAGGTTACTTCTTACAAGGTTAAGAGAAGTATAATATGTTTATTAAACATATTATAACATATAAGGTTACTTCTTTTAACCTTGTATGTTATAATATGTTTAATATTATATAACAACTATATTTTTATTAATATTTACAACCCCTTATAACTTTTTATTATTTAATTTTATATATAATATCCTAACAACTATTTTTATTAATACTTTTAACTTTTTCTTAACATCCTAACAACTAATTTATAACTAAATTCAAAATATTAAATAATTTATAACTAATTTTAGAATATTAAACCAACATTTAGAATATTAAATCATTCCTATCTACCTTTTTAAGATCTCTCTTTTTTTTTTTAAGAATTTAACTAATCTCCAACAGCTAGTTTTCAACGGCTAACCTTGGGCAATGATGCATCCCTGCTATTTATTCATGAAGATTGTATGATTTTTTCCCACCTTGTCCTGAGGATGAACCACATTAGTTGGTTCGAAATGTCGACCAAATCCTAATGATGTGATTAATCTGACATACATTTACCAACAATACAGACTGATTACTATAGGAGAAAATATTTCATGTTTAACTGTAAATCAAAGTAACATTCAGAATTCAAGTGCATGGAAGGAGGTGTTAGCTCTGCTATATAATCATGGTTTTCTAAAGCTGGGGGCCACTTTGTCCATGGTCATGCTAAAAAGGGGGCTTATAGTGGTTACCCTCACCTTCCCCTTTACCTCTCTGACCCTCCTTTTGTCTTAACTTCCCGTGTTTTTTTATTATCGAAAATCATATTAAAAGCCCTTTTCAAAGCCCTGGGCGCCAATACACAAAACCTTATAAAAAACCCCATGCAACCGCGCGCCTTCGCAGACCCTTTTGTCGCAGCCTTGGACGTTGACTTCCGTCACCCAAATCCAACTGCCCTCCCGTCACGTCAAACAAAATAACCCATGCAATTAAATCCCCATCGTCCGATCATCTCCGCCGCGATCGGACGACGATTGATTCCCCCGCGCTCGCAAAGAAACCGCGCGATAACGCGCAATGAAAAGTGGTTTTCCCACCCAACTGCTGCCACGCGTCACCCTCTGAGTGGTATCGCACGTCATTGTACATTTATCTCCTAACCTCCAACGACGGTGCGAGCAATACCACTTACTGCTTGGACCCATTCTCTCGCTCGGTAACGCCTCCGCATCTTCGACGCCCGGTGACCGTTGGATCTGCCCACCCGAGATCCAACGGCCTGTGATCACCCCGCTCCCGCCTCCTCTGATATCCCTGTTGGCTCATCTCCGCCGTCTATCCGCCCGATCCAATGACCGATATTGCTCCGCCATCCGACTACTCCGCCCACTGTGCAATCCACGTACTGTAACCATTCTATGCTCCCGAAAGGACAAAGGTAATCAATTTTCGGTACCAGATGCATTTCCTCCTCAACAACTACGTTCCATGGACAACATGGCCGAGAAGGAAAAGGATAGAGCCGAGCAGGTAAATGCATTCAACAGTTATGGGACTTCATCCCATATAACACTCCACCTGCCCGAGAAGGACAATAGAGCACCTGAGAAGATCGGATTTGTTCACTGAAGCAGGAAAATTGCACCAGAGACTCCATTAGATAGTTAAAGCAGTTGGTGGTCAATTATGACCTCCTCATACTTAGAATGGCCGAGTGCCTTTGTATTCAAACTCTATATATACCCAGAAACAAGATGTAATTAGGGTTGATGGTTGTTGTTTTGATGTAAGGTTCAACTTCTGGAGACTGTAACTGCTTTGATACTTGCAGCGTCTCGTCTTCATTTTCAGCTAATACAAGCTTCTTTTGCTGTTAATTGCTCACTTTCCATTCTTCTTCTGTTCCAAGCTGTGCTTGATATGCTGCATTCTTGAACTCTTGATGTTTAGCATTAGAGTAGCTGTCATCCTACCTCTGTGTTAAAATCTTGTATGTATCAGTGAATGAGTTACTCAGGTTTCTCTTCCACTAGTGCCAGAGAGCTGTCATCCTGTCTGTGCATTAGGGGATTGGATTTGCAGACTTCTTTACTGGTTGCAGCCGGCCATCACAGGGTCCTGTGCATCTGCTGGTGTGGTCAGTATTCTCCATATTCACCCAACCCTTAAACTGTGAGTAATTGGTGGTCTAAAGCCTTGTAGTCTGGGGGTGTTCACGCATGTCTGGAGTGAAGCAGAGTAGAAGTGGTTATCTGGCTTGAACAAGCATCATTCCTTCCATTCATCCATTTCCAACATTGAGTTGAGTTTGTAATGTTCCCGAGAATCTCCGAATTACAACCTAGGAGAGTTTCTTGGGGTGATAATAGGAGGTCTTCCAGAAGGGTTTCCTAAAGCTGTACTAATGGCTATGTAAATCCAAATTCATATTGACAGCATGTATATCATTTAAATGCTAAATGTAATACTCGAAGTTTTATAATCATAATGATAAAGTGAATATAACAAGGTTGTAAGTGCAATACTGAAGCCTATGGCCAATCCACAACTAGAGAATGGAAATGATCGAGGTCATCCATAATGAACAAATTCTCTTGTAGCAGATTTCTATATATGAGGGAGAAGGGAAAAACACGTAATTATTTTATAATCACTGATTCAAATGTTAAACCTTGGATATTGAGAAATTAAAAAAACATGTCATTTAACTATGATATAACAACCAGAGTAAGGTGGAGAAACAACTTGTTATAACTTCCCAAAAAGTATATTACTTATTCTAAAAATTGGGGTTTGATTATTCAAATTGAAATCAAAATGACTATTTTTGTTTGTTTGTAAGCTTGACATGACTACATCTTCACCATGTCCAATATATCACCCCGATCGGGGTGGGGAATTGAACCAGTGACTTCGCATCAAGGAGTGCCTTAACAAAGCACCCAATCACCATCTATCCAAGACCCCGTGGAAAAATCAGAATGACTACTATTCAGAAAGAAATGGATTTTTTTTTTTCTCTGATTGGGTGTGTCATCGCCCCTTGTTTATATAGGCGAAGGAGTCCCCTATGTCTCTCAGATAATGATTGTTTATATAACCACTGAGGAATCTGAATACTGATTCTGAAGTAAACATAATGTGTGCCCTTAGGAAAAGAAAAATATCGGAAATAAGGTCAAATTTTTATAACACGACTGAGCTAGTTATAACTAGGGATATGAAAACCACAAGATTATCAATTCTTCTACATGTAATGCTTTAAAGTTTATTGGAAGACTGAAGCTGAAGGTGCAGGGTTCCATTAATTATGATAAAAAGGAGACATCAACCTAGATAATGCCGATTTCCACATTGTTTTCTCATTTATGCAGAATTCCCTGCGAGGTCCTTGTGCCAACATGGTTACATTTAGTATGGCGACCACAAAATAATTGTTTATATTTTTGCAAAGTATTGATATTTTCATTACTAATTGACTTGTACGTGTCAAGATCAAAAGGAAATAATAACTAAGATTTTAAACTTACTATAGACAATAAACTAGGATTAGGTTAAAGTCCGGATGAAAATTTGTAAATTAAATTTCTAGGAGGTTCCCAAAAGAAATTCAAAAGGACAAGAATTTGATTATCATAAAAAAAGGGAGTTGTCTTTAGTGTGAATTTTTAGAAGCTTTTACGGTGGGTATTTCCGGTCAAAATTCTCTAAAATCCGGCATGAATTTATTGAAATCACAAGCTTGATGGGTAACCTTGTGCAATCAAAGTGCCCTAGGGGTTTTCCAGGGCGCTAAATCCATATATACAGTAAAAAAACTAGTTTAAATAACACAAATCAAGATTTCACCTCAAAATTTTCCACCGTATTCCGACACCGGAAAGTCCAAAAAGTCGCACTAAAGACAACTCCTAAAAAAAGAGATATATGTTGAACTTGAAAAAACACCGGTTCCGACATGTGCCAAAATATAGAGGTAGTTTGGGAATGTTGCACATCAGTTTCTTGTTTTTCTTATATAAAACCCAAATGTGATACCCATTATTCTTCCGATTAAATTGAGGATCTGTGATCTATTTAACATATGAGTAAGGATGATCTGATATGGGCACAAATGTTAGGCATTTAGGTTAAGGAAGTTGTGTGGGTCTGTTCACTATATATGTAAATATGTAACTATAAATTGCTAGATTGTGGTCTAAAGTGACAAAAAATGTATGCATCACGTTTAATTTATTAACACTCACAATCTCAGGTAGTACTGAGATGACCAACTTTGAATAGGGGTTTAAGAAACATAATACTGAAAGTGGGAAGAGACTCAAATCAGTAAACTGAGTTGCAGGAAGTCTGAACTTAAAGGAAAAAAATGTGCCAGACATACTTCTACAATAAAAATGAAATATGGGATGCGCCTAGAAAACATAATAACTTATCAGATGTATGAACCAACATTAATTGGGAAAATAAAGATACAAACATATAGTATTCTTTACAAATAACTTAAGATAGGATAATAAGCGGAAATAAGAATGATTAATTTTGTACAATTAATTTTGAATGATTAAGGAAACACATAGAATTTCCTATAAGTCCTTACTGTGAAATAAACCAAGAAGATACGAATTTGAATTAGAGGTTGAGAATACCAAGTATGTTATGAACAAATTGTCTAAGACAAGTTTTTCCGCTGGGAAGAAAGGAGCATGCAGAATGTCCATAAGATACAATTGTACAGGGAAAAAGAAATAAAAGAAGGATTTAGAACTATTAACATACAACTAATATGGAAAAAGTCATTCTTCTCGAGCATCATTAATATCCACAAAAAGAAATCAAATATGGTTAGAGTGAAGTTGTTGAATAACTGATAAAATGCTCGAGAGAAAGTGAAATTTGCTACAAGGAAACTGATGGTTGAACTGGGTACCCTCCTCGATTGAGAAAGTCTGAAAGATTTCTTGTAGATTAAGTTCCAACATCGGATCACCTTATAATAATAAAAGGGGACGAGGGTAACTAACAACAAAGTCTACAAAAGAAAACAAGTAACAACATGATAAGAATGGACTAGATTAAGCCACCTTGGACAACATCCATAGAAAAATAAGAATCATGAGTAAGATGTTCTACAAATCAATGGGAAAGACATCGGTAGGTAGTTGATATAAGAGTATCAAGATAACAAATACTAATTACATTTAGCTTCAAATAAAAGCTAAGAAAACTCAGAATTAATAGCAATGATTAGAAGGAAACGACCTCATAAAGGTCGAAATTTGGAAAAAAATTTTCAAAGGATTGAAATTCTAAAACATTGTGAAGCATATGTTGTTGGGTTGATAAGGAAAATTGGCAAATGGTGAAAAAAATTTGACTACTAGTGTTGGTGACGGAAAATTGATAAGAAAAATAGTCAAGGATATGCATAGATAAGTCCATCTGAAGGCTATTTTAATCATAAAATAGTATATGTGACAAACATTCCTTGATAATGGTTACTTTTATGTGAGCAATGAGATAAGTAATGTATAATTTTGTTAAACAATATTTAAGTTAATAAGCATGGTCAACGGGTCTATTGTAGCAATATATTAATGTTGCTAACCATATTGGATGCATGTGAATAATATGTTGAATGCAGGTGAAAATTAAGCAACACATATTCAACATGTATACCAAGGTGCTAATTGCAAAAAAATGTTGATTGAAAGTGAGAAAGATGAGAAGTACCTTCTTAGAAAAAGATGGAACTTCTCCGACAACGCAAAGAGTTAGTAAAACGCTAAACTGTACAGAATCAACAAGATGGGAACTGTATTATTTCTCATTCATAAAAGAAAATAAATAAATTAATGAATGTTTCATTACTCAAGATATAGATACATGACATTTCACCTAATTGAGTGGAAAATGCCACAGGTAGAGTTGAAGGAGACCTTCTAGCAAAATACCTTGTATCTTAAATGGAAAGAAATTTGGAATGCTCATAACCATTCAAAATGAAAATCCCAAAGATAACCAACTTACAATATAACAGAGTATAGTTGTTCAACAAGCTTTCCAAATACCGCATATAGAAATGATGTTGAATAAAACACTATGGATAAAAACATAGTCGGTATTAACTTCAAATAACTCGCTACTATGGCACAATGAAAATAAATACTAACTCATACAGTGATATACCCAACATATTTAGTAAGAAAAATAAATTGCTAAGGACGGTCTGAAATTACTGATTAACATCTCAAACTTTCATTGTCATCAAGAGTCAAAGATGCCACAAAATAACTAACTGTATGGAAACCATATCAGAGACGCTGGCTTCAATAAAGTCTACATGATAGACATTATACAACCAACGGGTCTTTTTTTAAAAGAAATTACGACCATTGAGTTTAGCATCCAGCAAAAGCGACAAGCCGCTATTGATAGAATTTACCAATTGAAAATTTGCTAGAAATAAAAACCCTAAGTGAAATGAAGAAAAAAAACCCTCATAAAGTCTTGGAACAACGAACTTCTACAACATGCCTATATTACTTTTCCTCTTTCCAGGAAACATGGTAAAAGTAACTATGTCAGAAATTCTCGCCGAGGAGTAGTGACCAACCTAGAATGCCACAAATGTTGGGATAATTAATCAATGGCACCAACATGTGTTATAAAGTCTTAATATCTAGCGAACTGGAAAAGGAACAAAGTGTACCTGCAAGATGCAAGAGAAAGGCACCAAAATAAGTACTACTAAGCTTACAACTCTAAATTAGTGCAGAGAGTATAGATAATCCATCGAATGGGATGCAATTTACCTGTCAGAACGAGCATTAACCTGAAAGTTACGTCTGAGTCTCAGCCACAAGAGTAAAGAAATTAGAATGGAAGGAAACCCATGAAGAAAAATAAACAAAGAAAGAAAACCTAAGAGCTGGTAACACGAATATATAAGAATTAAAAGTGGAAAAAGGAAGCCATTGCTGCACCTGTTGGCTAACCATATTCGCTTGGGAAGATGGTAGTTCTCGTACCCATTAGAGAGGGAATGAGGGTGCCGATTTGCCTTTGGGTACTCTACCAACCATAGTAACACCATTCCCATGCTATAACCATAATAACGAGTAAGAGGAAATATGTGAGTGGCGTAATCACAATTTGGGTATAAACAGATAGGAAATGATTCACCAAGTAATGTTTTCCTGAAACATTACCATTCTCTGGCATGGTAAACGAGTTGGGAGTGATTTCGTAAAGAAATGTTTCACTGTGCAGAAGTCATAGAGAAACCGATTAAAGACATACTTCAAAACTAACCCCTGAGAGCAAGTAAACTTTTAATAATGTGGAGGTACAAACAATAACAAATGATGGTAGTGCAGGAACACATGTTACCTGTAAGCAAATAGTAACACCATTTGGCAGTAAGACCAAATTAGAATGACACCATCGATCCATGAGAAACTTTTAACATTCTCATGGGACAATTGGAGCATCACTGTGAGTTACCATATGCTAGGAGGACAATGAAATGAGGCAGATCAATGTCTGTATCCACCGGGAACATTGTTTAGGGTTAGGATGGAGGAATCTCGACCCTTGATCTTCTTTTTGGTGATTTCAGTCATGGAGTAAAGTCTAAGAAATCAATCCTTCATGTGAAGCTCTGGTAATGTGGAAACTAAGGAATGGTGCGAGACGTTACCTAGGTAGTGACACACAAGGACCATTAATAAACACAATAAATAAGTAGTTAGTATGAAAATATGGTAAGCATATCACCTGTATTGAAACTCTAAGTCAAAAACCTTAGATTTGATGTTTTAGGCTAGGATGAGTTCTTTGGGTGTTAGAGAGCATATAATGATTGAGGGTAATGCCAAATGTTGGGACAAGTGTATATAATCACCATAAAAACCTTAAGTCTTAGTTCACTGAGTGCTTCTTTAGCAAAGAGAGTATTTCCAATAACAAAGACACCAAGAATGATATACATCGCGGAGTGCCAAAGATAAATGGTTTATGTAAATGGAAAGTGTATATTAATATCATTTGGCTAAAGGAGGGTGCACCTCACATATAGGTTATAGCACTTCACCTTTTATGAGATGACTTCCACTAACCAGTCTAGGTATTGAATGTTACATGGTTAAGATGAAAATTCCCTTTTTGGAGCTATATTCTAAAGGTGATTAGTCTTGATAATTGATAGTTGTGAAGAAAAATACGAAGGTGTTTCTTTATTTGAGAGTACATATAGGGGTAGATAATTTTATCATGTATAGTGATATCTGTTATAACAAAAAATAAAAAAAAAATTAGTAGGTGAATTAGGGAGACATGACAAAAGGCTATATATTGTAATATTCTCGACAGAGTTAAATCAAAAAAATATATCAGAGTATTTTGGATTATAGATGTATGTATAAATGCAATATGTTTTATAAGTTATATCGTAATATTTCTTATTCGGTTTAGAAATTCATTTTGGCTTTGTATGAAAATGGTTTATTTAGATATTTATTTAAATCTTGAATGGAATAGATTTTTAAATAAAAATGATTGTAAAGTAATGTCACTAGAAATTGCAACGTAACCAACTTGTAATATTACTTGAGTAGTTACAGAACTTGAAAACTTGATAAATCAACAAAACAATGTAAGCAACACAACTACAAGAAAGAAAAATCAACATAAAAGTAGTACAAAACATGGATTTCGAACAAAATAGTTCATTGGATTACATTTTTGTATAGTGTTATAATAGCATTTACATTAGTAGAAGAAGCTGCCTTGTTTTCTCTGATGATTACATTGATAATATTATTCCCATGAGTATAGTATAGTGATTGATAATGTGAAATCAAATCCCAATTATCAAGTAAAATGACAGAGTTGTTTAACAAAAAAATGCATTTCTTGAACCAGAAACTTTAAGGCAATGTTAGGATGCTTGGAAATTCAAGGAATGAAAACCGTGTCGTTACCAGATTGCTTGACAACGTGAACAAAGAAACCCATCATTGTATACATATAATTATTTTTTGATGGTTTATTGTAAATGTGTCATCTGTCTTGAAGTTGGTCAAGATTTCAATAATATCTATTTTGTTTGCACAATATGGGTCGTACGAAATTTGTCGTAGTGTAGGTAATACTCTTTCCAGTTCGATTCCCCTTAGAATGCACTTTATTTCAGTCCTGTCACTTGCATGTATGATGTAGTTTAATTGATGAAAATAAAGGACATGAGAGTCCTACTTGCAAACGATGCAATAAAGCACCATTTTATTCATAGTTCTATTACTTGTAATTGGAGTACTGCATTTCGCACATACAGTCTCGAATGGATTGGTATATGTGCTAATCGCTATAAGGTATCCTTGGAAATACTGTAAAATCGATAAAGAAAACAAAGGCTTAGTAACATGAAATCAAATATCATTTTTATTTCTTGTTCATTATCCATGTCTATTTAAACAATATAATATAGTTTATCGTGAATATTCCACTAGGCGAGGAAAGTAGGTTTCTTAGATTGTCATCTTTATTTCCTATTTTCAATGGACATATAAATGTCTATTGTGAAGTTCGAAAAAACCTTTCTTGTTTTTTAACTATATTTTTAACAAGATTAGCGAAAAAATGTTTTGTTGCAAATCTCTTTGAATTGAAACACATGTCGAAACAAGTTTATCGTGTACTTGAACCTGTTACATATGCATCATTTGTAAAACAATACATGAAAATCGTATAATAGATGAAGAATATTTTTTTCCCTAAACATTGGGATATATAGACCAACACATATAGAACTTGATTTTTATTTCAATGAAAATTGGTTTTTCTGGTGGGGGAAAAACAAATAGATGGACAATAATTTTGTAACAATAAAATGTTCAAATAAAACAAAGCCTACTGTTTCCCTGTCATGCTATCTATTGCTGCCTTTGATTTCTAGTACATATTGCATTGTTGTGTGCGTTACCGAAATTGTAATAACTGTGATTTTGCCAACTGGAAACACATCATCATTATGCGACAAATTTGTAATCGTTTTGTTTGGAAAAAATCGGTACTTTGCACAAAGAGGATAAATGTTTTCTACACTGCTAAAAGTATTTAGACAAACAATTTTTCCACAATCACCACTATCATATTTATGCTTTGGAATTACTTCAAAATATCTATAGAAACACCAACATTTGCAATAGGCTTTGACTCATGTTTTACAATTAACGTTGGTGGCACACGTAATGCTATTGTCATTTCCGCTTTCTTTTCTATTAAGTCTGCATGCAATATTGCTTTTGACTTATTTTATTTGTCCAAAAATGTTTGATATGTAACCAAGGCAACACGATGAAAAGTCCTCCCAGTTATATTGTTATTGATATCTTTGATCAACAATGGCGTAGACTTGATTTGTTTTTTCCTGGTCATGAGGATTGAATTGAAAAAAATAGAGAATAAAAAGACAAGCAAAAAAAAGAGAAAAAGAAAGAAAGAAAGAAGAAATCTGATACAGAGTTAATTAAACATGCGCAAAAGCACCTATTTGTGTTTATTTCTTTGCTAGTTTCTATTGCTTTTGTTTTGTCTATTGTGATATTTGTTTCTGTAGTATTGCTCATTGTTATCTCTACACTCTCGTCCATCTCTACTATGACATCATTCAAATTCGATAACTTTTTCATGTTCACAAATAATACACTGAAATCACTGCTTAAAAGGACATTATAATTGAAACTAAGTAAGAATTGTTTAATGAAAACAAAATAAGATAACACAAAGTCATTACTAGTGTACATAAATTCTAAATAGATTTTAGTTTTAGCAAATACAAATGTTTTATAGAAATGTTCAAAGTACTTTTTTCCTTGTAATTGTTGTCCTAGATCTGAATCTCTAAGTGTCATATGTTTCTTGGAAATTTAAAAAGATCCACTTTTAGTTATACTACATTAAAAATTATGGCCCAAAAGTGGGGAAAAACACATTGGGTTCTGTAATGCAAATATAATCAAAGTACAATAAATAAAATAGAAACATACCTCTTAGAAGAGTTATCATTGTCCTTAACAGTGTCTGTTTGGCTTGTATTCTTTTTCATTGCTATGATGATATGAGTTAGATCAAATACACATAAATAAGAAAAATATGATGTTCTAATTCCATAGCACGAAAGTACTTCAGACATAAAAAGTATATGATAGTAACGTGTTTTTTTCAAACATGTTTAATATTATCACATTATATAATATTTCAACTTTGTACATCATTGTTACATGACTGTACTGCATATTGTATAAAATTTCTTACTACTCACATATAGAACAAATAATGCACTATTTACCTGTCAATAATGCTACACGTTTTGCACTTTACGCTCTAAATGATAATCCCTCACGGTGTGCAACTACCAGAACAATACCGTAGAACCTAGACAATGATTCTATTTGTAACTAGCTCTTCCAAAAACTAGTTTAACATGCATTCATAACGTGTATGCTAAAAATATTGCATGATGAACACCTGACAAATGCTTCTACAGACAACATAACCAAAATTAGTGGTTACTATTGTCACGTTACCATATAAATATTGAACATATGTATTAGATACTTAACAGAGTTGGACTAGTAGATAGGAAAAATAATAATAAAAAAATAATCAAAAGTCAATGGATTTTGACCACGAATGTTTAAGTTTAATGCCTTTCTTTTAAAAATAAATAAAAGAATCAATGCCATGTGGTCTTAGATGCTTACTTTTTTTACATGCTTTGAAATAAATTATTAACTGAAGATGGATTAAATAATTAATCTTTTACGTTGTTCTTGTATGAAGCTGCAACATGGAGATGGATGATTAGTTTTCTTGAGTTTTGATTTGCGGAGTACTATTTAGTGTTAGCTTTTTGATAATGTTCAGAGAAAAATGATTTTGTCACAATGTGATAATGTTGAAAGTTTTTTGCATCTTGAAACATTTATTAAGTTGTTATTAATATTCTTGTCTTCCTTTTTGTGGCATATACTATTTTCTTGTTTCGTTTACAAATGCTTTTGACATTGTGCGGAATGAAGATTGACTATGTTTCATTATGCAGAGCTTTTACTTTGAAAAGGATGGAGTATGTGTGGGAAAACATAGATGAAGATGGAATATCGAATTGATATTATTATGTTTCATTCTATGGAGCTCTGATTGTGTAGAGAATGAGGTATGTGCGAGATAACGAGGCTGCATATGGAACTTTATGTTACATAGACGAAATTAATTTTATACGATTTTTGCATTTAATTTTTTTGCAGACTTAGCTAATAAGGTGAGTAGTTAACGTGTACATAATGTCTTGCTTCTGTTTCTTCGGTCAATGTTTCCTATTTAGAAATAAAGGCCACTCACATGCGCATTGCAAGAGCAAATGCATTGTGCGGAAAAAGCTCTCAATCATTCATTGTATGACCTCCGCACTCCACACAATCTATTAATGATAAAATAACCACTAATATTGTATCAGAATGCGAGTGAAGCTTTCAAGATATCAAATATATAAACATGATTTCCAAAGAATAAAAATATTAATACTAACGTATACTTTCAGAATAACAAAAATGCATATGTACTCTAAAGCTTTCATTGTACGCACTTCCACACTGCACAAAATATATTAATAATAAAATAAGCATTGTTTTTGTGCTAGAGTGCAAATCAAGCTTTCAAGTTTCATTGTGCTGACTTCCACGCTCTACATAATCTACTAATATCAAATTGCAGGTGAACTAAATCCAAAAGAGTTGAAAACACATTACAATTAAAAGATGCCTTCACACTTCTGTCATTCCACAGAAATCCTGCAAATCCTTCATTTCACACATGCATTTTCTCTCTGCATGCCTCTGCACATACACAACCACCTTTACACTGCTACTTCCGTACTCAATAACACCCTTTGGTCAATAATACACATTCAAAGTTGTTATTAATTGATGCGGGTTTCAAATATTGTGGGAGGAAGCATTTGTTGCAAAATACGTTCCTAAATAAGAATTAAAAAGGAGAACTGTACATTTATATTTTTAGTGACCTTTGCACAATCCTTTGGCCACAGTGAAAGTTTTGTGTACATGCATTTGTTTTGTGCACACGCTTCCTCCGAACAACAAGCTTTGTACAACCATATCTGCACAACTACTTCAATAGTTGCGAAATAAATTCCTAAATAACAATTTAAAAATATATTTGTATATTTATTATTTTAATAAAACTTGTGGCCATATTTGCTTGAGAGGAACTTTCACTTTGCAGAAAGCTCTGCACGCTACTTGTTCGCATAAGAAATGATCTGTACACTGCTTATTCCTCTTGAGAAAACTTGATAATTACGATAAAGGTATTTAATTTTTGTTTTTTAATTCACAAATGAGCAATTTTATTCATGCTATCAATAAGATTTCATTGGGAACCCAATTCAATATATATGAAAAAAATGTTTATTACCTAGCAGTGTTGTCCGACATGGCATTATATCAAAGCATCAAAATATTAAATCTAAATCATGATGTTCAAAGCATTGAAATATTAATATTAACGTACATTTTCAAAATTAACACAAATGCAAATATTTGAAGTTTTCATAATGACTTTGAAAGCATTAAAATATTAATATCAATGTATAAACTGTTACTAATTGAATTAATTAACAGAATAGGAAGGTCCATTCAAATTCGAGACCACAACACATCTAATGTTGATGTTTATTAATAGTCTAATGTTCATATTTTTTTACCAATAGTCTAATGTTAATATGAGTCAAATGTAGAGTGCGGAAGTAGAGTCGGACGTTTCATTGTACGAAGCATTCCTGCAATTTTTCTTACATCTTCATATCGATTTTGTCGACAACTTTGCACTTCGCACATGTATTCACTAAACAATATGTCTTATAATTATAGGGAAATGTGAAAATGAAAAATATTAAATTATGCAACGGGACAATCAATGTTTTCATCGTACAAAGTGCGGAGGGACAATGAACTTATTTCTGCAAAGCTTTTATTTTGCGCAATGCATTAGCCTGCTATGGCAGAATGTTTCGAAAGCAATTTGTGCTGCAAAATTTTTGGTTATAGTTTATGAGTTCTCTGTCTACAATAAAATATCTCGACACAATGAAATCTTCCCGCAAAAGGAAAGTTGTTCACAAAAATCTCCATTGCTAATTAATTCGTCAGATTTTGTGTAGTGCCACACAAAACAATCAAAATCAAAATTGTACAAAATTGATATATCAATTTCATTTTGAAATACAAAAAAGAAAACTTCCATTATGTACAATAGGGAGATACGAGGAAAGTGTAATAAAATCCCTTTCTAGAGTACCATACTCCACACAAATTTAAAATATGATGACAATCAACATTATTCATGTTTCATAACAAACAAAACTATTTTCATGTTTCATGTTGTTGGCTATATATATATATATATATATATATATATATATATATATATATATATATGGCATAATGCAAGTGCTCAAATCATAAGTATGTAACATTAAACAATACAATCATAGTAACAAGCACTGTATCGAGTTTCAAATTTCAATCATCATAGTTATGATTAAAATAAATAAACATAATGAAAATTCATAGAATATTAAATGTAGAGAATTAAGAACTCTGATTTTATATGGGAATCGCTTATATCAGTAATAAAAATGCTCAATGGCTCATTCACTATGCTATTATGGCATCTTCTCTTTAACTACCTACTCTTACATTTGGGAAAAGTAAATGCATGAACTGTAATATGGAAAGAGGGAACTGCAAAAGAAAACAAGTAACTTCATTGAGAAACTAGACTACGCGACATTAATAAAATTAACAAATCATGATGACTGAATACTAGTAAACAAAACAAATATGCAAATATTTAAGGACAATTACAATATGTGAAATCATATACGCTAATTGTTTCACTATCAATTGTCTTCCATATGCATGGCCTGTTGAACCAATGTCTTCAACTTAGCTTCAATGAATTATTTCATTGGTCCCATTGTAATATCTAGCCTCACATGTTGATTGAATAATTGTTTTTCGATCTCCATCACCTCTTCTTGTAACTGAGTAGTTAACACAAAATTCTTGTCATTAATACTAACAAAGCCAACTAGACATTTGCTAATTTCTTCTGAAGTAAAATCAGTTATACCATCGAACTGTTTTGCAATTGACTTTTCCGATTCAAATGTTAGTGTATCTTTTGTAATCAATTCAGAATTTTGTATGATGAGTGGGCCGTCTAGATCAAGAACAATTTTTATCGCCTCTAGAAACACATCACTTCTCCTATTATTTATGCTCTCACATTCAAAAATAATGTTTTCTAGTGCACTGATTCTTTTGGACCATCTAGCTTTGATTTGCCACATTTGATTAACATTTGGCAGTTCCTTATTTTTTTTATCCATATCAGACAACAATTCAATCCTTTCACTAAAAGTAAGTCATTGCTAATGAAATGCTTGTTTTTGTTGATATCACTTCTCACCAAACCGAGAAATGAATTGATTTCTTGTGCTAACCGTAGAAAATTAGAAATTTCCTCACATGCATGTTCAATGATTTCTTACCTATGGCATATATTAGTGAAAACCTAACATTTGACTGCATTAACCAATTGTAGATCTCTAATAGATCCATGAGATGTGGTAGAAGTGGGAATTGCAAATAACAGAGTCTGTATTGCGACTGGAGTCATCAACAAAGGACCCAAATTTAAAGCATTTTCCAGCTCTTTTGTTGTTGCTTTCAGTACTGGGTTCTCTACTTCTTGTTGCTCAATAGACATTGCAAGCACATTCTCGATAGCTTCATGGAATCTCATAACACCCATGGCTACAATTCCATACATATGAACATTCTTTCTGCTTTATCAATAAAATTTTTATTATGCATCTTTACTTTTTCAATTTTCAATATTTTACCATCCCAATGATAGTTTACATCTTGAAAAGTGGAAAATTGATCATCGAAAATAGAAAATTATTTGGAAATTTGCTCCATTATTTTCTGATTTTCATTCATAGGAGTATTAACTCAATCAATTAGCAGAGTTTCACTTTCCATATTGATAGTTTCTTGATTGCTTCTTATTTGTAGGGGACTTTTTCATTTTTCCAATTTAGTCATGTGCATTTTCTCTAGAATAAATAACTTATTTCCTTCCCCTCGTAGCCATTTTTGCTCCGTACTTCTAAAATATTCTATTAATCAACAATGTTTTCAATGCGCTTTAAGTATAGATCATCAATATGCTAAACAACCACCACTTGTTACTATTTTGCGTGTGAAATTTCTTCTACAATGCACTTTCAATATGTAACAATTCAATATAACAAATTTTTCTTTTACGAGAAATAGTAGAAATAATTCATATAATCTAAACACGCCATAATTATGGCCAAAAAATAGTAGAAATTCTGACACGATGTAGAAATCATATTATAGTTGTCAAGCTTCAGGATTTTTAGTATCAGAGTAATTGTTGATAGTACTAAATTTTCTACTTTTTTGTTTCCGCTATGTGTTACTATTATGCATGTGAAATCTATTTGACAAAACATTTTGAATAAATAGAAATTCAAAAACTACAAAGGAGATGTTTCTAAAAAATAGTAGAAATAGTTTAAAAAAAAATCTCTAAATTCAAGAAGCAATTACTTCATGTACAAAACAAATTAAATGTGAATCATTTCTAATAATGACAACTAGCTTACAGGCTGTCAATAATCGCATCCACTACTATATCGATGTCAATTTAGAGGTAATAACATTTACATTCTTGATTACGTGTCGATTCGTCCATTCGCCAAAAGAATACTGAACCGTTAATGTCATTATGCCATGTACGAAAATGAGGAAACCACACTCCGCACAATGAGAGCATTTTCTTCTTCTTCTTCTTCTTTCTTTCGATTCTACATAACGTGATTTTGTAATTCTTTGTCTTTCCCATTTGCAATGTGCACATCCCGCATTGATTACAATCACTAGTAAAGCTTCATGCACAAACTTTGATTTGAATTTAAAAACTTGAAGGTTTATTAAAAAGTTGCAAGTAAATTTATGTCTTATGGCCAATGGATCAATTTGCAAAAGCACATAAATTTTAGTGTTTAAAACTTAGTTTGCGGAAAATAAACATAGAAAAATTAACCATACACAGCAACACAAAACAACAATTGATATCAGAGTTCACCCCTCCCGGGCAATGTCTCTAGTTCGAGCTTCCAATGTTGGGCCTCTTCAATTATGTGCTCAAATATGTAATTACATGAGTTTACAGTGATCAAAATGAAAAACTAGTGCTCCCAATGGCTTCAGAAGGCCCAAAAACCCATATCTGAGCTCTTGTTGGGCTCAAAAAGACCAAAAACTCATCAATTTATGGCTCTCCAAAGTATTTCTGCTAATTGTTCTCCAATTCTCTAAAAGCTGGCTAACTGTTCTACATTTTCTGCCTTTTTTCCAACCGCCGAGCCAAAATTGGTGCAATTTGTCAAATCATTAATTCAACCAATAACCCCGCGCTCCAGAATTTCGACCCCATCGTTGGTTGTGTTGGCCCATGTGGCCGGGCTAACCACCTGCCCCTACCACTCCACACTTGTTGCCATTGGTTGTGGTCATATGCCAACAATTGAGTCAGGGTCAGGGCTAATTGCTTGCCCCCACCACTGAAGCCATATTCTCTCCGCCTCCGATTATATGAGATCACATGGGACTAGGGCTAGGGTCCAGTGCTCCATCTCACCTATAAAACTCTCGCCAATCGCTTAACGCTTATGCGTTGGTCTTATGGGTTATGTCGTGATCATGGTCCAAGGGCTGGTCCCCGAGCGCTACCCTCATTTTTTCGTCAGTCTTGTGGAGGGTTTGAAGACCAGGGGCAAGGGCTAATGCCCAATACATCTCCCCCAATGCAGTTTTCATATGTTTTTAACATAAAATCGTGACCATAGTTTATTAAGAAACATGTCGATGGTGCAATGGTGGAGGCCAGAGTTAGATTGTAGTAGGTTGTGGGTTCTATCCCATCCGAGGCCTATAGGCCACCATTTTTTTTTTATCCAACCCTGAGGTGCCACGTGGTAGCCTCTAATTGGGCCTCCCATATGACTTCAACTAATCAATTTCACCTAATTGGAACAATGACGAGGTGACACTTGTCAAGCTCACACTGGTCTTTCAATTTTTCGTATGCCTAGTCAACATGTTGACATCAACAATATGAACTTCCCAATTAGTAGTTCAGTCAGCACACCTGCAATTTTTTTAGCTATTGAGCCAAATGATTAGAACATCATAACTTGAGCATACAATATCGGTTTTCAGCGATTCAAGTGGCATTGGATTCAGAACGATGAGAACTATGATCTAACACTGGTTTTAGACATTTTTGAGCACTTTTCTTTTCCCCTAGATCATTCCTCCCCACTGGAAGCTTTTGGACCACCAAAAGGTTATTTTCAGTCAATAGGTAGGTGAGGGTACAACTCCCCCACCCTTCCAATCTCAATCCATTTTGCATTACTTGGATTAGTTCCCTTGAGCCCCACACAAAGGTACTTCACATTACCTCTACGTGAAGTCCCCCCCCCTTTTTTTTTTGTCAAAAATGATGTCTTGCTGCAATTCTTCAAGATATTCGGGAGAGAAATCTTATATTGTTGGAATCTGAACATTCTCTCCTTGATCTTAAACCAAAGGAGGCTCATACAATCTTAAGTTCTCTTCACCTTGAAGCTTTTCTTGGCTGATGCAAAGCCTTACTTCATCTCCAACTTGAAAGTTGTGGTCAACACAATACTTATCATGTTTAGCCTTATACTTGGCTTGACTCTTCACCAAATGTTATTGTACCATTTGATTCACCAATTGAATCTTTAATGGTTTCTTAAGATCAGATGAAAAAATTGATGCTGTATTGATTTTACCTTTCAATTCTTTTTGTTGCTTTCCTCCCTATTGAGAGACCTGTTTTACCCTTATCAAAGCATGCAATGCGGTTGGATTTATCTTGAAAGTGGTTTTCCACATATCAACTTCATCAAGTATTATTTGATGGTAACCACTTCACAAGGTCAACTTAGTGAAATAAACAACATACTTCAATTGATTTAACATAGCATCGATGCGAGGAAGAGGATAGCAATTCTTTATCGTGATTTTGTTCAAAGCTCCAAAATCCACACACCGTTATCACCATTGCCATGTACCGTCCTTCTTCAAAGCCAAGAAATTGGGAGACCCACAAGGAGATTTATTAGGCCTAATGACCCCTTTGTCAAGTAGCTCTTGCATCTGCTTCTTGATCTCTGCATTCTCCAACACTAGCATCTTGTACATACCAATGTTCAAATGTGATGCATCATGCTGCAATTGAACTTCATGTTGTATTCCTCATTTAGGAGGAAACATGTTAGATTCCTGAAACACCATATCACATGTGTTAAAAAGCTCAACTAAATCATGTTTGAGTTTTACATCACGTCCTTAGAAAGCTTCAGATTCCTCAACCTCTTTATGTTTGATCATTAACAATGCAAAATTTTGACTAGCATTTACAAGCCTCTTCATTTGTCCAACACTTACAAGAGATAAATTCATCTTCTTACGGTGTGCTCTAACAATATACTCAATTCCATCTTTAAACAAATGATATTTGTTTTCATGGCGATAAAATATGGCTTTCCGGTCATATAAGTATGGACTCCCCAAAACAATCCTGCATATGTCAAGTGGTACAACATCAATCTCTACCTCATCAATAAAGTTTGCAGTGATGGAAAATTTAAGTTTTCATTTTTTTGTCAGTTGCAATTTGGCATTGTCACATACCCAACCCAAAGGATAAGGTTTAGGATCAGGGATAATTTCCAAGTTTATTTTCTTGACAATGACTTCTGAAATAGGTTGGCTTGGGATCCACAATCAAACAAAGTATCTACCTTGTTATGTTTTGAGATGACTCTAAATGATGGAAAAACTCAATTCTTTCTTTATCATTTTGAGTTTCAATGGGCTTGATAGAAGAACTAGTACTTTTAATAGAATCCTTACCTCTCAATCCCATGGCTATGATTTTGGTCTCATCACTGAAATCATACCCTAGATCTTGTTGAGTCGATGTAACAATATTTTCTTTCTCCTTCTTTGGTCTCATTTCTGGATGAAGTTTCCAACTATGGTCTTTGTCATGGCCTTTTTTTGAACAATGTTTACAAGTGAGATTTTCTCCCTCTTTCTTGATGGTAGCATTCTTTTTGTCTTTGTCTTTAAACTTCCCCTTCCTTTGTCTCCAAACTTAAACAGCTTCTCACTAATCTCTTTAGGAACATTCTTCCCTCTTGATTCTAAATGCGTAGCCTGTACACATACTTCATCTAGCTTTGTAGGGTTAAGCATAAGAATTGTATTCCTCAAGTAATTATGTAAACCACCTATGTATTTAGGGAGAGTTTCTTTTGATGATAAATCTACAAAAAAAATTAGAGCTCTTCTTCTAAACTCTTGTGTATAACTCTTCACACTCATACCTTTTTCTTATCTAAAGTTTTGTCAATCCATTATTTCTTTCTGCATATAAGCTAATGGATAGAATTGTCTCCTTAATGCAGCTATGAAGTCATTCCAAGAAGAAATTATCTTACCACTTTTCTTCAAGTCCTCTTGGGTTTTGGCCTCCCACCATATGAGAGCTGCACTTTCTAGACTAAGATAAGCAAGTTGGATCTTAGTTGAATCATCATCAATTTGTTGAATTCTACAATAGACTTCAAGCTAACGAACCAAATTATCCAATTTCTCAGCATTTACTTCCCCATTCTACATAGGTGTTACATAGTATTTTGTCACACCTCCTGCACTTCCTTGTGACATACCCCAAAGTGCCCAAAACATGACCATCATGCAATGTACTCATTCATATATGCAGCTCAGATCCTCCCTAAGACATTGATTGTAAAATTCCTTGATCATCCCCTAAAGGAAATGGCTCTTAAACCCTAATTTGGGAATCATCACTCTTATGACGCTAAAAATATCAATGATCACCTGTTGCACTATACTCGAACTACGATGGCATCGCTTTATTCACTTGTATACCCGAGATGATCCCAAAAAAGAAATTTTCCCAAAGAGGATGAGAAGGTTTGTGATCTAGAAGCTTCTAGAGTGGCGAGATGGAGGTTGTTTGGCATAGATGGGGTCGAATTCTCCCACTTGGCCTCTTGGTCTTATCCCTATGAGATACCTCCTTGTGAGATACCTCCTTGAGATGAGGGCCTAATCCTATCTTTGGAGAGGTCCTAACTCCCTTTCCTAGCCTATATATTCATCCTCTCCATTCCCAAATGGTTAGAGGCTGGGTTGGTCTATGCCTATTTTCACCCTTATGCTAAGATTGTGTCTATATGCTACTCATTTGGATTGGAGAAGGAGTGCTTGGAGAGCTTAGCTTGGACTTAGATATTCATTCAAGGAGAGCATATCAACATCAAGGCTTGGTTATATGCTTCCCCTTATTTTCTATTAATATACAACTACTAGTTCATTTTCCCTAAATGTGTATGCTCATGTATCATTTAACTTAACATTCCTTGATTAGTTAAGTAGGTTGCTTTTGAATATGCTATTTATATTTGTATTACTTGTTGTGTCTTGATCTCTTGTGTAGGTACATAAATGTTGAGAGAAAAAGGAATGAGATTGTGACGCAAGTGATTCAAGGTCATCAACAAAGGAGATAGAAATAGCATAAGAACGAGGTAGGCCATCTTCTTCGTTTCTCTTTTCAATTGTAACTTATGAAAGTGTATGGTAGATTTTCACTTCAGTTGCTAGACCCACTTGTTGGGCTAGATGGATCATCTCTATCTGCAAAGAGGATTTACCTAGACAACAAAATGGCAACTCCGTTGGGGAGGCTATGGTTCTTTCCATTCAATCCTTCATCTTGATTTTGTGATGAGTTTGACCAACTGTCATTTTTCTAGCTTGTTCGCTTTTCTGTAACTAATTTAACTTGCTGGTGATTGCTTGATAGCATTGATTTTTGTCTGGTCTTGAAGATTTCTTATTTTTTCTTCATTTTTCTCGCCCATCGTTGGTTTACCTCTCACAGTCGCAATGATCGCTATTTTTCCTATGACAAGTGCGATGATCCCAGAGTATAAGAGAAAATAGGGTTTTTCTTCTTGTTTTCAGTCTTTGTGTCCTCCATCAGTGTTTTTCCAGAGTGTCAATGGTGTTTTTGATTGATTGTATTGATTAATTTGCAAAATTTGTCTCATTGCCTTTGAAGTGAAATCTGATTGAGTTCTAGGGTTTCTAGCCAGCTGGTCATCACTTGCTGCTTGTTGGTGTCGTTGAGATACTTGTTTTGCTGATTGATTGAAAGTTGTTTTCTATGGAAATTATTGAAAACATCGTTTTGCATTTGTTTTAGCTTGTATTTCGAAATTTACTTTTCGTGAAAATGCATTAGATTAGTTACATTGAAAAGTTATTTTTTTAGATTCATCATTGAGAATTTATCACATTTTTCAGCGACTGAAAGCTAAAAATTGTATTAGGTGCATCAAATCATTCAAAATGAAAAGAAAAGCATAATTCATATAAGTGCATCTTTGTAAAGTAAAATCGTTTTGCTTTCGGAAAAGTTGCATTTAGGATAGTGAAAAGTGGAAAACCATTTTTACTTTTGGCATTGCATTTGGAAAACGAAAATGAAAGTTAGTGGAAGGTATTTTGCATGATGCATTTTGTTTGATGCATTATTGATTGAAATTTCTTCCTTGATTAGTCTAGTTTTCATTGAAACGGAAAATTTTCCTTTTCTCATATAGTTGCATCATGGGTGTTCAAGTGGAATCGTTTTGAGCCTCAAAACTGAAACATAATCGAAAATTAGCTTAAAATTTATCTCAATTAATCTAAGGAGAATTTGAAACGTTAACACTCATACTTAGTGGTCTAGGCTAGAGACGTGTTCCAACTTCTATTAAAATTAGCAGCTGTCAATCGCAATACTATTGCATTAGACAATGTTAGCATGGACTTGTGCTCCATGTACCATCGAGTATATAAAGGGAGACCCTCATAGGTTACAGACCTTTATCCATAGGAAGACGAGTCTGCTGCCCTGTAAATGTGATACACTGAACACAACATTCAGGGAGATTGCCTGCACGTACGTCAAGTCCTTAGTAAATTTATTTGATAAGGTGTATATTGCTGTTCACGTTACTTGGTAATCCTTTTTTGCCTAGAGTTACCTGAGTAGTCATTTCGATCTTTTATGACTCATTAAATTTGAAAAGATCATCAAGCATTTGTCCTTTCAAGCTCGCTAAACCAACGAAAGTGGCTAGAATCACCTTTTTGTCCTTTTCTCGATTGTTAAAACATAAAAATGAAAAGTTTTTGTTTCAAATTCTAAAATCAATTGACGTGGAACAACATCCTTCCTGTGGAAATACTCCATAGTAGATCTTAGGTTGATACCAATGACAACATTTCTTGAGTCTACCAGTTAAGGAAACCCCTTTGATGAGAATCCTAGTCCTTTTCCTTCTTTTGGAAATACTGGTGCTCCCTATATGGCGATGTTGTCCCTTCCTAGATTGACCATTGGTCTACTAGTTTGGTTATTTTCGACCTCGGTGGTTTCGAGTGTCCAAACTGCTTTTCAACCAAGTTCTCCTCCACCTGAACAACATCAACCTCATGTTGATCCTAAAGTTGACCCCTTGCCTTCTTCGCCTATTTCTTCACCCCATTCTTCCTCTTCGCCTGGTGAAAGTCTGGATTCTAGTAATTAGGAAGCTAAGAAGAAGAAGAAGAGGACGAAGAAGAAGAAGCAAAATAAGCAAGGGGGCAACCAAACAACTATTTTTACTGATGCAGCTAATGAAGAAAAATCTTCCAGCGAGCCCCAGAAATTAAATTTCCCTTGCATGTTATGTAAGGGTGACCACCATCTTCGGAATTGTCCTAGTATTCCCAAGGTCTTAGAAGTACAGTCCATAGGTTCACAACGACCTTTGTCATCAGCCTCTGGTGATCATGCTCGTGATAAATCTTCAACTAGTAAAGCTCATGGGAAAAAGGGAAAAGCCAAATTTCCTTGTAAGTTGTGTGAAGGTAATCATCCCTTTCACCTTTGTCTTGTTATGGATGAAGCTTCCAAAGAGTTGGAGAACCTTACAGTTTCTCAACCTCGTCTTCTGGATGGGTATCGAAAGATTTCCCCTAATACTTCACTAATTGATCTAGTGATTGATCAAAAGTCATCTTTGGTCAACCCCACTCTCTCTATTAGTGAATCTCGTGAGTCCATTCTCAACCAACCATTGGTTGACAAACCAATAGACTTGACTCCACCTTTAGTTAACCGTACCTTTCCAGTAGAGAGTGAACCTCGTACTACTCAAGTTCTTTTGGTTTCTTAAGTTTCAAATGAACTGGAGGTAAATCCTCCTATTCCCGAGGTGCATGAGAGAATTTCTCCTATTCCCATAGCACAAGAGGGTAGCTCTCATGTTCCTACGACACCCCCTCTGAGTAGTTTAGTCACTTATTTTGATTGGAGTCGACTGGCCGATATCGCCTTCTGTCTTATGTGCCTTTCTAGATTACAGTACAAGATTACCATATGGCCGTACCTAACATAGTCATAAACGAGGGTGCATTTGTTAGCATTATGTCCTCAATTTTTTGGCAAGCTTTAGGTTCTCCTCAGCTTGTCCCCATCACCCAAATCTGTTAGCTTTTAATAGAGGAACCAATCAACCATTAGGGATCCTTCCTAAGTTGCCTATTACTTTGGGAGGAAAGACTATCTATATAGACGTGATGGTTTTCCAAGGCCCTTTAGATTTTAATCTACTCCTTGGCCGTGACTATATTTATGTCATAGGAGCTCTTGTCTATTACCTCTTTCGAGTGATGTGTTTCCCACATGAAGGAAGCATTGTGATCATTGATCAACTTACATTCATTGGTCCTGACTCAACTCCTAATCAACCATCATCCCTAAATGGTTCTCATATGCAAGAAGTATCACCCCCACCATAGGTTAATTACGTGGCCACCTGTTCCATGCCCGCATCTATTGATGATCTCATAGGTGATGTAGTACACCATGTACTAGCGGCATTGGAGCCCGATTTTTCATTTGGACCCCTGGAAATGTATCCCTTCCAGAGTGTTGTTCTCCCATATGATGAGAACCTCTTGGAAGCCATGGCATCTTTTGGTTTGTGATCAAGACCTTTGGAGTAGCGTTCCTTGTCTTGTGTCAAGCTCCTTAAAAAATGAAACAAGGGTCTGGAGTAGAGTTCCTTGTCTTGTGTCAAGCTCCTTAAAAAATGAAACAAGGACCATGAGGATAGTTCTTTTACTATGTAAACCTCATTAAAAAATGAAATATGTTTCCAGGAGTAGAGTTCTTTTACTTGAGTCAAGATTGGTAAAAAATGAAATAAGGTGTCATGAGCATGGTTCTTTTCATGTGTCAAGCTCGTTAAAAAATGAAACAGAACTCCTTCCAATTCGAGTCTTTGATTAGATATCGTAAGTAAACCTTCGTTCCATCCACCTGTTAGTAACCAGTAGTCTACTTAGGTGAACGAAATGAAGCTTGTGGGGCATGTACCTCGAATTGAGTCATTATGCTGGGGGCATGCAAACTTATCTCAAGCATAGTTTATTTTTGTTTCAAGCTTGTGTAAAAATGAAACCATTTATCTCTTTACATCTCGTGATTGCTATTTTTATCAGTCGATTTTTGCTAGATGAGCCTTGGTTTTTTCCTTTCCATCGTCACCATCTCTTTGGCCAATCATATACTTTCACTTGGTTGTTTTACCTGTGCCTGAGGAACATCTGCGATGAGTGATCTTATTAGCCAGCCTCTTGACCCTTACGTGTATTGAGAAGTTTCATCATGACCAAAACCAGTTGATATTCTTCTTTTATACCACTCGTTCCTCTAGGAGGAGTCAACTTTCAGCTATTTTTAGACTCCAGAAACATGAAAAGATCGAGAGTATTTGTCTTTTCTAACTCTTTAATTTAAATAAATCGACATTGTGTCAGTATACGTTTACTGCTTTTTCGGGCTGAGATTGACTATTTACAAAAAGGTACACCTTGGTCGACATCGTCAAGAGGTTCTCTTGAATATTTTTTTCTACCTTTTCGGATTCGAGGGACAACTTACGAAAATGGACATGATGGAGTTTTATTTTTCATATATTTTTCAAACTCTCTAAATATGAAAAAGATACTGAGTTATTCTTACGTCAGACTCGTTAAAATTTTATGACGAAAGACTTGTCACCATGACGAGCCCGAGTTTCTCCTTCCTAGGACTCGTAAAAATTACTAGGATGGATTCATCTAAAGGGTGAACTTATACGACAAGCATATGGTATCCTCTTCAAGCTCATGTAAAAATAAAGAGGTACTCACTAGAAATAGTGGGGGGAAAATGAAAGTGAAACATCTCTTGTATAGGAAACATGTCTCTCTTGAACATGACACTCATCTGTTTCTAGTGTCGGGTTTGGGACATCCTCACTTAGTCACTTGTCTTTCCAGGTTTGGGTGATCCATTTTGCCTCTCATCTGACTATTCCACTTCATCATTATGACCCTTGTTCCTATGTTTAGTCAAATGTTGCCACACTACGGAGTCGTGTCGCCAATATGTTCAAGAGAAGTCCCATCTGCATTTTATATCCTATACATTGTCTAACATTTTGTCATAGTCCTAGATTATACTTGTTTATTCACCTTTATTCCTTGTTTCGTGTCGATGATGAGGGAATCATTATGAACCTCCTTCGATGAGTCACTTCTTGTCGACTTCAGCTCATTATCTAGGAAGATGACTTAGAGACTCCCTTTTAGTGCCTTAGAGCTTGCATGCCTTAATGACAAGTTCTTCGCATTCGACGATAGGTTTTCGTCATTGGCCTTCGATTGGATGATTCCACGAGTGTTTCATTGCAACTTCATTATGACATTCAAGGATTGTACTGTCGTACCTTGAGAGCCATTGCCATTATTGGTGGTTTCTCTCGTGCCTGTTAATGGTCCACATCATTGGCTGGTAATCAGGTAGTTTTCTAGCATGTTCGACTTCGACACATTCGTTCGCATGTTAGAATTCATACTTTTATCGGGTTGGGATCGAGCGCAAGACCCTGAGTATTGTGTAATATGACTTAGGCTACGTGGAGTTATGTGTTATTCATGATTGTACACATGTTTATGCTATACAAATGGTTGTGACCATTCCATGGGACTTACATTTATGATGATCCTTCTATATTGTATGGCTACGTCCATACCTTGGATCTTAGATTTATAGATGATCCTTCTCATTTGGATGGTTGTGCCCATGCCATGGATCCTTTCATATAGTCCTTATTATCCGGATAGCTACGTCCATACCGTGGATTCATGTTTTGATATCAAATATGTATATGTAAATGAATCCTTGATTTGCAGGTCTCTTGACAATGTTTGTCCTCATCCTTGTAAAATCTCGCAAAGCATCTTAACCATCACTCCTCATTCTGCCTTCATGTTTTAGGGGGCATCTGTTACACATTATTTTGTCACACCTCCTGCACTTCCCTGTGACATACCCAAAGTTCCCAAAACATGACCATCATGCAATGTACTCATTCATATATGTAGCTCAAATTCTCCCTATGACATTGATTGGAAAATGCCTTGAGATTCCTCTGAAGGAAATGGATCTTAAACCCTAATTTGGGAATCATCGCTCTTATGAGGCTAAAAACAACGATGATTTCCTGTTGCACTATACTTGACTCGTGATAGCATCACTCTATTCACTTTTATACCCGTGATGATCCCAAAAAGGCAATTTTCCCAAAGAGGACGAGAAGCTTCATGATCTATAAGCTTCCAAAGCGGTGAGTTGGAGGTTGTTTGGCATAGATGGGGTGCAATTCTCCCAACTTAGCCTCTTGGTATTATCCCTATGAGCTACCTCCTTGAGATGAGGGCCTAATACTATATTTGGAGAGGTCATAACTCCCTTTCCCAGCCTATATATTCATCCTCTCCCATTCCCAAATGGTTAGAGGCTAGGTTGTTCTATGCCTATTTGCACCATTATACTAAGATTGTTCCTATATGCTACTCATTTGACTTGGAGAAGGAGTGCTTGGAGGGCTTAGCTTGGACTTGGATATTCATTCAAGGAGATCCTATCAACATCAAGGCTTGGTTGTATGCTTCCCCTTATTTTCTATTAATATACAACTGCTGGTTCATTTTCCCTAAATGTGTATGCTCATGTATCATTTAGCTTAACATTCCTTGATTAGTTAAGTAGGTTGCTTTTGAATATGCCATTTGTATTTGTATGCCTTGTTATGTCTTGATCTCTTTTGTAGGTACATAAACGCTGAGAGCAACAGGGACGAGACTGTGACACAAGTGATTCAAGGTCTTCAACAAAGGAGATCGAAATTGCATTAGAACGAGGTAGGCCGCCTTCTTCATTTCTCTTTTCAATTGTAAATTAGGAAAGTGTCTGGTAGATTGTCACTTCGATTGCTAGACCTACACATTGGGTTAGAGGGATCGTCTCTGTCGACAAAGAGGATTTACCTAGACAACAATAGGTGATTCAAATTTGAAATCAAGCTTTAACAAAGGTGTTTTAACATGTCTTTTTGGAGAATTTGGAGGAGTATGTGAAAGGGTTGAAGTGGAGGAGGATGAGGCTGAAGATGGAAGCAAAGGAGGAGGAAAATGTGGAGGTAGAGGTGGAGGATTACTCTCATCTCCTCCATTACCTTTTGATGGATTTGAGCTCTCTCCTTGTAACCTTATATTCCTTTCTTCAAACAAAACTTTCACTATTTCAAACATTTCAAAGAAAGCCTTTCTGAAAATTCTCTCATCCTCAGACATCATCTCATGTCATTTTTCATGTGCCATGACTGGTGAAGTTTGAGGTGTTTTTGACTTCCTTGAACCAACTTTAGGATCTGGTTCTTCAGGCACTCCTTCTGCTCTTTTTAGCTTTGACCTTGTAAGCATCAAAAAACACTTTCAAACACAATCAAACCTTCAAAATAACCAGGGCTCTGATACCAAAATGATCTAAATTTAAAAACTTTAAGGTTTATTAAAAAGTTCAAGTAAATTTATGTCTTATTGGAAATGGATCAATTTGCAAAAGCACATAAATTTTTGTGTTTAAAACTTAGTTTGCGGAAAATAAACAGAGAAAAATGTACCATACACAAAAACACAAAACAACAATTGATAATGGAGTTCACCCCTCTTGGGCTACATCTCTAGGTCCAACTTCCAATGTTGGGCCTCTTTAATTATGTGCTCAAATTTGTAATTATATAAATTTACAATGCTTAGAATGCAAAACTAGTGCGGCCAATGGCCTTAGAAGGCCCAAAAACCCCTATCTAGGTTCTTGTTGGACTAAAAAAGACCAAAAACTCATCAAATTATGGCTCTCCAAAGTTTTTCTCCAATTCTCCAAAAGATGGCTAACTGTTCTACATTTTTTGCATTTTTTCCAACAACTGAGAGACAAATTCGCTTGGTGCCAGTGAGATTCACACTAAAATTGGTGCAATTTATCGAATCATTAGTTCGACCAATAACCCCACACTCCAGAATTTTTGCAGCGCCATTGGTCATGTTGGCCCATGTGACGAGGGGTCAGCTAGCTGCCTGCCCTCGCCACTCCGCACCTGCTGCCATTGGTTGCAGTCAAATGTCGACCATACAGTTGGGGACCAGGGCTAATTGCCTGCCCCCACCGCTGAAGCCCCATTCTCTCCGCCTCTGGTTATATGAGATCACATGGGACTAGCGCTAGGGCCCAACACCCCACCCCTACCTGTTAAACTCTCGCCTGCGGTCACATATGCAGACATGGAACCTGGGGCTAGGGATCAAAGCCCCACCCCCTCTGCCAATCGCTTAACCCTTACGTGTTAGTTATGTGGGCTGTGTCGTGACCATGGGCTAGGGGTTGGTCCCTGAGCCCTACCCTCATTCTATTTTCAATCTCATGGAGGTTTAGAAGACTAGGTGTCAGGGCTAATTCCTGACCCCTCTCCACCAATGCAGATTTCATATGTCTTTAACATAAAGTTGCGAACATATTTTATTATGAAACATGTCGACGGTGAAATGGTGGAGGCCGGAGTTAGATTGAAACAAGTCATGGGTTTGATCCCTACCGAGGCCTACGAGCCACCAAACAAAATTTTATCCAACCCTCAGGTGCCATGTGGTAGCCTCCGGTTGGGCCACGTGGAAGCCTCTAATTGGACCTCCCATATGAATTCAACCAATCAACTGCGCCCAATTGGACCAATGATGAGGTTACACTTGTCAAGCCCACATTGGTCCTTCATCCTATTGTATGCTCAATCAGCATGCTGACATCAATAGTATAGACTACCCAGTCAACACACCTGTAATTTTTTTAGTTGTTGAGCCAAACGATCATAACATCATAACTTGAGCATACTGTATCAGTTTTTAGCGATTCAAGTGGCATTTCAGAATGATGAGCGCTACGATGACACCAGTTTCAGGCATTTTCGAGCACATTTCTGATCCCCTAGATCAAACTTTGAACAAAGATAAGATTTTTTGTATAATGAAAATCTGCATACAATTATAGCTCTCAACTTACTAGATCAAAAATTTTCTGCATAATAACATTATTAATTGTTTTTTGTAATTGATAAAATTTATTTTTAAATAATGTTATTTAATTTAGTTTTATGATTTTTAGGTTTATTGTTGTTTAATAAAATCTTTTGTTGTGCGGAAGTTGTTTCGTGTGCACAATGTAAGCTTTATTATGGGCTTCGGGCAAGAAAATCTCCACACAATGAAACATGTTTCTATATATAGCATTAGTTATATAAATACTTACTTCCACGGAAGCATTTGTTCTCCGCATAACCTCCACATACACACAACCACTTCCGCACAACTTCATTCGCACAAGTATTTTCTGTACTCAATAACACTCTACAAATACTCCTTTACAATTGACTACTAAAACTTTTATGATTTATAATATAAGCTTTAATCCGAGTTTCAAACAAGAAAATCTCCATACAATAAATAAATTTCTATACCTAGTATGACTTATTTAAATACTTATTTGATTTAATAAAACAAACTTTATATGTCTATAACCAAATTACTTACAAACATTGGTTTACAATTGACTATTACAAAACGAAATATGGAGTTTTTTCACAATGCACCCACAGTTTAATGTATTATTATTATCATATGTTGTTGTGCAGAGCTTTTAATCCCGGCAAGAAGCTTCCTCTGCACAATGAAAACTCTCATTCTAAGCCTCGCACAATGAAAACTTCGTACAATGAAACACTGATGTGTGCAATTCTCGCTTTTGTACATGCATTCATAAATAAAGAGAACTGGGACAAAATAATCAAACGTTTCTAGCTAAGAAGCCTTCAACAGTAATCAACATAGTTACAACAACTGTAATTGTATTCAGATTCAAATGCTAGTCACAAAAAATGGAAATATATCTAACAACCAAAACTTTTTACAAGCGTTCATTTTCACTGTAAACATAATTGGAACAAATTAAAGAGTCTTTGGGCTTCACAATCCTTGAATAATAATGAACACAACTACAACAACAACAATTGTATTCAGATTCAAATCCTAATCACTATAGCTATCATTCAAATAAACATCACAAATGCAATAGATATCTCTGAACCAAAACTCCTGCTAAACATTTATTTTCATTGCCAACAATTTTCATACCATTACATATAATATAAAAGCTCAAAAATGTAGTCTCATGAACTTATATTCAATCAATGATATTGAGAAACACTAATAATCCAAGGTAATACAAGTTCACATGTAAAGTATTGTCTAATAATTATTTATATAACTGGTAAAAAGTTTCAATATTATAAAAGAGTAAACAAAAATCCATTTTAATTATCATTCATTATAGAACATTATCTAATATATAAAAGGTTGAAGCAAATAATGGAAAAAAAATTACTGTACAATGTTCGAGAACCCAAGTCCATACAACATCCCATGTGAAATGTTATATCATTATTATTTACATAATTGGTAAACATAGTGAGAGATAGAAAAGACAGTAATCAGAATTCAAACAAGCTATGATTACAGAGCCATGGTCTAGAAAATAACCTTTGTTGCATAAATCATTTATGAAATTGATAATACTTCAGTTACAAAACAAAATGTAGTCATCCCAATGGGGACTGCGATTGCGATTCTGCTGACCATAATCTCTAAAAGTCATCTGCAACAAATAACAAGGAACTGCATTCAATAATTAGACTATTTAATCATAACACACAGAAAATTTCAATAGTAAAATGCTTTGATGATAAAAAATATTTGTTCCAATGTATTAAAACACTTACAATATGCAAAAGCATAGTGTGATATTGTTTATCCCTCATCTATCTCTCAGAATCAAGATTTTTGAAACAAATTCCTTCATTTTAGATTCAATTAATTCTTTATTCGGAGCGACAGTAATGTCATGCTTAACAAGTTCATTGACTATCTCCTCCTCAATTTCTCTAGCTTATTTTTGTAATTGCGAAATTGAGAAAAAGTACTCTTTGTTAGCATTAACAAAAGTGATTATCCATTTGCTAATTACCTTTGTAGTAAAATCGGCTATATCATCAACCTTTGTTGCTTGTGATTGTTTTAGCTTCTCCAAATGAACAATCAGATTGTCTTTCGCAATTAATCTAGACTCATATGTAATGCACAAACCATTTAAATCTTGAACAATCGCTACTGCCTTCAGATACACATCTTCCCTTCAATTTTCTATGTCTCCACACTAAGAAATAATTTCCTCCAATGTTATGATTTCTTAGACCACATAGCCTTGATCTACCTCACCTGATCAACATTAGGCAACCCTTTTTTATATTTTTCTAGTTCAGACAGAAAATCAAGCTTCTGACTAAAAGTTAATAGGTCATTGTCTATGAATTCTCTATCTCCCTTCATCTCACTTTTGACCAACTGAACAAAAGACTTAGTTCTTTGCTTTAAATGTCGTTGATCAAAAGCAACTTGCATGCAAATTCAATAATCCACAATCTTTCAAATACATTACTAATGATAGATGATTTCCCTAAACTCATAAGATTGACATGTTTCTCAAATCTATGAGATATTCCACGACTAGAAATTGCCAATGGCGATCCGCATATCGCTAGTGGAGTCTTCAACAAAGGACCCAGGATTAGAGTATCTTTTAGCTCTTTTATTTTTGCATTTAGCTTCAAATTTTCTTCTTTGCATTGACTAACAGAATCTGCAAGCGCTTCACCACTAGCTTAATGCAATTTCATCAGCCCTAACATTGCAACTAGAGACATATCAACATTCATTTCTAACCGATCAACAAACTTTATGTCAGAAAGTTGTACCCCTTCAATCCTCAATCTCTTACTGCTCTTGTCATAATTTGCATCCTGCAATGCAAAATAATAATCATCGAAAATAATGTCCTCTTCGATAATTTCCTCCATTATTCTCTAATTTTCATGCAAAAAATTACTAACCCAAGCAGGTAGTACAACACTATCAACTTCTATGTCCATGACTTCTTCAATGCTCCCTATTTCATGAAGACTCTTGGTCCTCGATGATTCATCCATATTGAGAAATCTAGGGCAACCTTGATTAATTTGATTTCTCCATTATTTGCAAATTTCTTGTGATTTATTATTTTCTTCTTCTTAGTAGTTATGCTATTATCATCAAGACAATTTCAAAAAACCCAAGAACACCAGAGAACACATGATATAGTATCTTAGCCAGGGGAAAACCCCTATCTTAGGGAAAACCCAACCAAGAAATATTTCTTTAGTAGATGCATATGACAGTGAGACAACCAAGACTTTTGACCCAAACCTCCATCCAATAAGTCAACCTGTATTTGAGTAACACATCATACGAGGGTTATGAAACCATGTCAAACTTTAGTCCTGTAGTCTTGTTAAGCTTCAATCCTGTGTTTATGCCATACTGTCTCATTATCAATAGTCTTGTATTCATGCTATATTTCGGTTCTGCAATCTTATCATTCTTCAACATGTCTTGTTTTCTTCAATCCTATAACCAAATTATTACTTCGGTCCTGCAACCTTTGTTATACTGCACCCTGCCTTATTATATTTAGTCTTGTAACCATACCATATTTTCAGTTCTGTAGTCTTTGTCAAGTTTTGGTCTGCAACAACTTTAGTGCCTCGTTCTTTAGTGCCTAAATCCTTTATCTGTAGCTAATCTGAATCAAATCTTTGTCCTATGCAATTTTATTCGTACTTCTATGTATCTCATTCATAGGGTCGACTTTACTAAGGGTATTTATAGTAGTTTCAGTCTGTTCATTGGGCTGACATGTCAAGAAAATGAATCTGACTTGTAGGAGATGTGATTGAAGCCAAACTTGAGGCCGCCTTGATGGTAGAGGAGGTAACATGACTCAAATAATTTATTTCTTTAATACAATGATCCCAAGAAGGGTTTGAATTTGACTTTACAAAACCTAGAGCACATAATGAGTGCTTTTAACTATGGGCCATTGACCCAAGCATGAAACCCATGCTTTAATAAGTCAATAATAAAATTTATTTTGACAAATATGTTACATCATTATTTGAGTACAATTATGAAGACCGATACTAGTTACATTCTTCAACAATCCCTCTTTACTAGGGAGGTATTCATAATTACAAATGTATAGAGGTACATGGAATATGTCAAAAATGAACTACGAAGAGTTCTGGCACACTCAGTGCCTCAGACTAGATACCTGACTAGGGTTATATATTCAGGTGGGACTAAGATGGACTAAAGCTTTCAGCCAGTTTAGGTACCATCAGGCTTACTAACTAACCATCAACCCAGGGATCTAGGTGCGTAGCCAAGGTCAAATCTCTGAGACCAACACCACCCTCCCTCTTCGGGATTTAGACATCAAACACACATAGGTCAGCCAAATGTCCTCCCAATCATCCCCCATTAGATGCTTCGATTCTCCTTATCAAACTAGATATATCCATTTGTCCAAGCATGCTTCCCAAGTGTTCGAACTTATTATGGAGATATTTACCTGTACAAACAAAAACTCCATGTTACAAATAAAATTTCAAACATACAAACAAGTAAACACAAACCTTCAGGTTTCTTTATCATTCAGATGCTTCTTGTATCACCAAGTTATCCATATACAATTTTGTCAGAAGCTTTCTTCTTCTTCTTTCATTTCTTTAACAACACCAAATACATCCTTAGTTCTTTTTAAGTATTTTGTTTGTTAGTCCATCTGTATTACTTTCATTGCTTCATTATTTCTTCAAGGTATCTATTATAATATGCCCTCCCTCTCACCTGGGTATATATACATTTTCTGCCATCCAAGCTCCCTCTCAATACAACAACTTCCTTCTTTTAAAATATTGGAGACACTTCCAATCTTTCAAGGCTTTTATTTTAGATTTTTTAACAACTTGCTAGGGTTTTATCATAAACCCTAGACTTCTTTTTTGAAACATAGAGACTTAGATATCAAAATTAATAATATAATAGTGTTATGCATCTAGGACTTCAATATCACTATCAGAATGATAGAATCTACTAGGATATATTGCAAACCCTAGTTTTTCATTATCAAATCATATCAACATCAACATGTCCTAGAAAATTAATCTCTACAAGGGTTTTTTTCTACACCCTAGATCAACAATAACGTTAGAATACTAGAAAATGCATATCTAGGGTTTCACCAACTAACTATGGTATACCCTAGACACGAACATCAATACATCAAAGTTAGATATATAATATTTTGAATCATGTTAGGGTTTTGATTATGTGGAAGAACACACACCTAGGGTTTTATTCCTAGGATATATAGCCATTTCAAGGGTCATACTTATAAACCCTAATTTACCAGACCCTAATAATCTAAGGTTTCGACAACAACAACAAACAATAACTTAAAAGTTCTAGTTTATAAGAAGGACAACAACAAATCTTAGAAGACTAGGATTTAGTCACAACAATACATAAACTTAAATATTACAAGAGTATAATTTTCTTTATGGATTCTTTACTAACAACCCTAACATCATTGTTAACATATTCTAACTAGGGATTGAATTTCAATGTACAAACCCTAAGTAGGCTAGGGTTTCATTGACATACCCTTAGGTTATGGTTTTATAGTGAACCCTAAGGTTAGGGTTTCATAAACAAAGTAGATAATATGATGAGAGTAGATTCATTCAAGAGATTGATCATCCTAATGATTTGAAAATCTAGACATGAGGGAGTTAGTAATACCAAGCAAAGTTTTTAAAATGATCATATTTTCAATGAAGACGATTTTTACATACCTTGCTATCTTTTACAAACCTTGTAGAGTTTACCAATGAAGGACTCCTTTTTCAAAAAATCTTCTTATAAGTTCTCTTATGAGGGATTCCTCCGAATATGCTCCTTATTCTTAAGAATATACTCGCAAGCTTAGTCCTTCCAAGGAAAATACAAGAGAAAGGACAATAATGATAAAGCTAGATATATCAAAATAAAGCTTATCCTTTTGTAATAAGGTGGAGACTTCTTCATGAAGGACTCCTTTCTTGCATAAGATCAACATTTCTATATGTACCTGCAACATTTGCTTGACACGTACTACAAAAAATATACAAGTACAAGGGTATAGATGTAACCTAGAGATTTCAGATCCAAACCCTAAAGTATCATATTTAGGGTTTCCAATTACCAACTAGGGTTTCTATTCAAGTTTCGCCTAATTTTTACAAGTCTTAGATACCCAAAAGTCTTTCAATAGTTCGAGGTTTATAGATCCTAGATCCAAATCATGTATCAAAAACCTAAATCATACTTTATGCATACCCTATATTTATTTATTCATAAAATAATTATTCATACCTTAAGGACTACATACCTTAGTTCTCCATGATCACAATAAGTTTTTTGCAATGTTTTTCTCTAATATGTCATGATTACTTCAAAGGAATGCTCTTCACAAGGTGATTATTTGTGACTTCAAAATCCTTCAAACTTGATACCAATTTCTTTCATACTTTCTTCACTTGTACAATCTTCTTTCAAATTGTAATAGGGATTACTTTTTCTTCATATGAATTATATGACAGTCCTTCAAAAGATATTTGTCATGTTTCTTGTTTTACTCAGAGTGAGGATAGTTGCCATACTCAGATTTACTTCGCATCAAATGGATAATTGAGCATAGATTTAAGGTTACGACTGTCATATGTATTACTGTAGTGTGGCCTGTAGATATGGATCATAATATCCATATGTTGACATAATTTTTATGTTTTCCATTGTGGTTGCATCTAACAAGATTACTAAAAACATTGTTGTCATAGCTCAGAGAATGAACTTCCTCATACTACTGTCTTGCATTTTGTCATCATAGTAGGAATAACTAGCATCATGTATCTCATATTTCTATAATTCGTATGAGTAATATCTCGGCCATATTTTCCTTTCTCTATAATATTGTTAAGTTGACCTAATTGATATATAGACTGCCTCTCATCTTAGTATAGATTGTGTACAAACTCTCTTTGTATTTCAATCAGGTTATGAATCTTGCATTTTGTAGCTTCTTGTGATTTTATTGTCATCCTTTCATTATATCACTAGTACTTATTGAAACAACCCAAAATTTATATTGTGTCTACCTAGTCAGCTGAAATAGATGATCTTCCAATGATGGGAGCCAAAAATATTCAAGCTGTCTTTTGCCTTCTACTTTACCTTAGCTCTGAAACTATGTTGAGAAATCTGGGGAAACCTTGATTAATTTGATTTCTCCATTATTTGACAGTTTCATGTGAATTATTATTTTCTTCTTCTTAGTAGTTTTGTTATTATCATCAAGACAATTGTCAAAAGCACAAGAACACCATAGAACACATGATATAGGTGCTCAGTTAGGGAAAAACACAGTCAAGAACTCTTCCTTCAGTAGATTCATATGATAGTGAGACAACTAAGACTTTTGACCCAAACCTCCATCCAAAAAGTCAGCCTGTATCTGAGTAACACATCATACTAGGGTTCTACAACCATGCCAAACTTCAATCTTATAGTCTTGTTAAGCTTCAATTATGCATTTATGCCATACAATCTCATTATCAATAGTCTTGTATCCATGTTATATTTTGGTCCTGCAATCTTATCATTCTTCAATATGTCTTGTTATCTTCAGCCCTATAAACATATTATTAATTCAGTCCAGCAACCTTTGTTATACTTCAACCTATCTTATTATCTTCAGTCTGGTAACCATACCATAATTTCAGTTATGTAGTATTTGTCAAGTTTTGCCCTACAACAAAATTAGTGCCTCGGTTCTTTAGTGCCTCAATCCTTTATCTGTAGCTAATCTGAATCAAATATCTGTCCTTTGCAATTTTATCTGAACTTTTGTGTATCTCATTCATAGGGTCAACTTTATTGGGGTATTTATAGTAGTTTTAACCTATTCATTGGGCCGATATGTCAAGAAGAGGAAGTCGAATTGTAGGAGATGAGATTGATGCCAAACTTGAGGCTGACTTGATGGTGGAGGAGATATCATGTCTCAAATAATTTATTTCTTTAATACAACGATCCCAAGAAAGTTTTGACTTTGACTTAATAAAACCTAGAGTACATAATGAGTGCTTTGACTTATGGATCATTGACCCAAGCATGAAACCCATTCTTTAATAGGTCAATAATAAAATTTATTTTGACAAATTTGTTACATCATTGTTCGAGTACAATTATGAAGACTGATACTAGTTACCTTCTTCAACAAGCCATGTGCACTTTTTCTGGAGTTACTCTACGTGGAGGTTCTTTGTCATCCCCGCCACCTGATAACCTTCATAAACTAATTTTTTGCTTCCAATAGTTTTTTTCCTTTTTTCACTGGAAGATGAAATCGCACCAGTACGGCGTGTGCAAGATTAAGATTGTCCCATAGGATTTGTGCCTCTTTGCTTATATATTTCTCTCGTCCTATTGTGGCCACAACCCTCCCATATCTTTTTAACAAAAGATATGGGGACCCTCTATGTTAGTTTTGGTCGTATAACTCCTTTTATGCATTGATTTTATTTAATTTTGAGGGATTTTCATTTTTCTCGGTTTTCCCCTTTGATCACTTCATTGTGTGCGGTTTCTTGCCAACTTCATAATGACTCTAATTTTGTTGAGTTTGGATTTACGGTTTGAAATTGGAACTTGTTCAAATTTTGAGCGGTTTCACTGCATGGGCTTGAATATGTACAAAATGTATTTTATTTTAGAAATGTAAATAAAATTGTTTAATTAATTTTAATTAATTAAGTTAATTAATTTATAATTATTATTATTTAATTAATTTTCTGAATCAATTTAGATTAATTTAATTATTTATTGTTTAATTAAATAAATTTGTAAATATTTAACTAATCTAGATTAATTAAATTAGTTGTAATCAGTTTATTGAATTGGTAGATATTAATATTTGATTATTTAATTAATTAATTTGTAAACAGAGATGGTTCGAAATGCGTCAACGAAATGCTCTTGATGTAATTATTACTGAGAAGCGTTCCAACATTCATAATATGAATCATGGAAACCTAAATTCGAATATAACTTGTACATATATTATAAGCGCACAATATAAAAACCATATATTAGAAATTATTTATATATATAATGTAATATATATTATAAAATTTATAAATAAAATTACATTTAGAATATTCCACCCAATACTTTTTTCATTTATTTTGTTTATTATATGTAATATAAGATGGGGAGGGACCCACTCTCCACGTGGGTTCCCCACTTTCCATCCCATACATAACTTTTAATCACCTCCCACAACTTTTGTTGGGAATGAATTAATGTTTTTCATGATTATTTGTTTTTATATATAATTTAACTTTATTTATTTTAAATATTATTTATTTCAAATAACATGTGTTTTAATTGGGCCTGGAGTATGCACTGAAACTGTTTGTGTTTGGTTAAGAGCTCGTTTTTCTTGGACGTAATGAAATAAGTTAACAGCCTAAGATCGAGAGACATATAGCAGTGGTGAAAGCCTGCCCCCTTACGGGCCACCAGTGGGTTATTCCAGGTGGTGTGGATTTCCTTGAATAATGGTGATGAGTCAGCCCGCATTCGTGGATAGCAGCTAGAGATGGTTGTGCGCACTATTGGTTTGACAACTGAGTTATGATAGGTTTTCCCACTTGTGTAAAAACATGTGTTTTAATTATTTTGTATTTAGTATATATCTTGTATTTAGTTTTAAAACATTAATTAATTTAATTCAAATTTATTTTTATTTTTTAGTTTTAATTTATTAAAAGTTTTTAATAAAACAAAACATTAATATAAATTGTCTAGGTTTTTATCCAAACTATGCATTTTTTAGCACTTCATTAGTTTTGATACTCATGCTTTGAATGACTCTCTCTTGAGTTTTACTTAACCAAATGAGGCTCAGGCGGCTCGTTGGAAATCTAAAATCATGGAGAATAACTTGGAGGAATTAGCTCAACAAAATATGAACATTTAATATGCCTAAAATTTAGCAAAAGTTGAGACTATGAAATTGTAACAAAAATTCAATTTTGGAATCTATTTTGGAGTATTTTCATTTACCAAAACTCAAGTTGTTGCAAATTTGTTTGAAGACAACCTTCTACGGCCAAAGAGGTTGCGACAAAGATCATTGGAAATCACAAATTTTATTTATTTAATTGACTTTTAGTTTGAGAGTTTGCTTTCCCAATATTGGTATTGTGATTTTGATGTACAATTTAATTGGTTTCAATTTCAATTTTGATTGGTTTTTGCAAGAGATTTGTTGAAGAGGATGAGGCAAAGAGATTTGGAGCAAGAGCATTGAACCAAAAAAAGAGAAAACAAGGATTGACAACTCTAAAATTCGATGGATCAAAACTGTTTGCAACAACTCCCCATTTTTGGATTAATTTTTGTAATTATAAAATAGATTCTAGGAGAGGAATGCTCAGATATGGGTATTTTGGGGTTTTTTTCAAGATCTAAGTCATGTCTTTGAGAAAGATTTTGTACTATTATAATTCTTTCCTCTGTTAGAAGAGCTAAAAGTAAAAGGAGGGTCATGGACTTGAAGGAGCGATGAAGGAGCGCCGAAGCAGAGGTTTTGAACGCAGGCATCCTAGGCCTGATGGCCTGGGTTGAGGCAGCGCTGTTCGAGGTAGATCGGGTGGCAGTTCCTGTCGAGGTGCAGGTCGAGACAGATGGTGGAAGTTTCAAGGCGGATCGGGGCAGTTTTTAAATTTTTTACTATTGCATTGGTTTTCCTGTTTAAGCCGGAGATTCCAGGCAGGCAGTAGCAGGTAAAGGGTTGCATGCAGCATTGTTATTCGAATTTTTTATTTGTTTTTTACCATGGTAAAACCAAATGAAGCTGTTGACCTAAACCCGGCGCCTGAGGATATTTTGACGATGTGGGGGAAAGAGGTTACTGCCCAGAACGTAGTCAAGTTCTTCGGGTCAGATGGCTGCCATGCACCCGCTGATCTGGCTACAGAAGGCGTTTGGAGCATCCAAGGCACAAAAGTGCAGTCAGAGACAGAGGTTGGATGGGCAGGACCGAGAATCAAAGGAAGGAAGGGTCTCCAGGCACCGGTAATATCGGAAAATGATCTGTCCCAGGATCCAGCGTTTCCTCATGGCTGCAAAAGAAGAACCATCGCTGGTACAGTTCGCCTGCAAGGAGAGCTAGAAGATATCAATAACTTCCAACCAAAACAGGGCGTATGGAGGTCGGTTGGAGGGGAAGCAGGTGCCGGAAGGGTTTCGTTGGAAGGAAGGCTCCAGCCACCTGAAAGTGGGGGATATCCCTGTAAGGAAACGCAGAAATCTGGTCCATGCAATGAAAAATGCACCCTCGGATCAAATAAGGGTTTGAAGGCAGGGAAGGATGGCGGAACCCAAAGTGGTGGGAAGGAAGCAGAGGCATCCGGAACAGGAGCAAATATAAAGAAAAGCTTGATTGAGGGATGCAGGGGTTCTCTGGAGGACTCAGCACTTAAAGATCAAGTGGCAAGGCAGGGTGGTCAACAGGACCTGCAGGAGGTTGAGAACCAAGTCCTGATAGGAGAGGAGGAAGACCCTGCACAGAATAAGGCAGTTGGTAAAAGTAAGAAGGAAAAACTTCTAAAAAAGAGGAAGGGTGGAGGTAATTTGATCCTAGGTATGGATGTCCAGGTGGAAGATGCTTTAGCTGTGGCGGAATGTACACTGGTGGGTAAAATTAGAGGGATGGAACTGTCAGGTAAATCTCTGAACCAGTGGGCAGAGGCCCAATGGAAGGACTCCCCTGCAACCTCGTTTAGAGTCACGGGACTGGTTAAGGGATGGTTTATGGCCAGCTTCAACAAGAAAGAAGACGCGGATTGGATAGCAGAGAGGAACTGGGCGTATGGGAAGCGCCCGATCCTGTTTAAGAGGTGGACGCCGCTTTTTGACGCAAAGAAGGAGAAGGTGGACGAAATACCAGTATGGGTTAGAGCTCCTGGTCTTCCGCCATTTCTGTGGGTGGAATCGGTGTTCAAATCCATAGGGGATGTAGTGGGCACATTCATAGAAGCTGATATGTCTTTTCTGCACACGCATGAAAGAGCGATGGCCAGAATACTTGTTCGACTAAAACCCAAGGATGGCCTATTAGAATCAATAATCCTACAGTACAAAGATTATGTGTATGAGCAGCCTTTGGACTATGAACACCTTCCTTTCAGGTGTCATAGATGCCATCTTTATGGGCATTTGGCAAGGGACTGCCCCTTGGGAAACCGCAGGAGAAGGCCGCAGAAGAAAGGTGAGCGAACAGGCAAAAATTCGAGGAAGGAGAAAGAGCCTGTCCCTGAGGACACCCAGGAGGATCCTGATATGAGAGGAAATCAGATCGAAAAGGAACAGGCTATCAGTCAAACCACAAATCTCGAGCCAGTTCTTCCTGCGAATCCAAGCCCGCTGGAGACGAAGACAGTGGATTTTTCATCTGATAGAACTAATGTTGGATTGGAGAACCCAAACTTTTTGCAATGTGAGTCCGGTGAGCGCAAAAATAAAAATATGAAGAAGGAGAAGGCACCGGCTTCTGAGGTCATCCGGGTGGATCCTGATAAGGATTCTCAGAGCGAACAGTTTCTGGCAAACAGTCACGCTTCAAAGGTCGAGGGCGTTATAAATGCGCCACAATGCCACTTGGAGCCGAATGTTCTGAAGATTTCAAACGAAGGATCTGAAGGTGTTTTGGAGGATCCAATCATCCGGGAGGATCCTGATAAGGAGGCTGCTCAGAACGAAAAGGTTCAGGCAAGCTGTCAAGTTACAAGGGCCGAGGTCGATACACAGGTGCCTCAATGTCGCATGGAGCCGAAGGCGTTGGAGTTTTCAACCGAAGGATTTGAAGGCGGATTGGAGGAGCCAACCTGTTTGCATTGTGATTTGGGCAATCATCCGATTTCCACAACGCTGATTGATAACGCTTCAAATATTGAAAATCCGGTAAAAAACAGCGTTTCAGTTGATCAGCCCTCGACAGAAAACCGTATTGAGGCTATTCATCTGAGCAGCGAAAATGGTCCTCATCATGGTATGTCCTCGGCAGTGTCCACCCCGACGTGTCACTATAATCTTAGATCACTGGACAAAATATCGGGTAAAATTCTTGAATCTCCTGGGCCGGTTGGAGGATTAGGCTCTTCCACATCTCAGGTTTCCAAAAGAAAAGGCAGGGGTAGGAAATCAAATTTGTCAAAAGCACAGGTTAAAGCGAAATTTGACGTAGCAGATGGGAAACAAATGTCCATTCCTGGGGCGCTTAGAGCAGCTATTCCCCCTGACCAGGTTGTCAAATGATCCTCTTGTCATGGAACTGTAGGGGTTTAGCCAGTAAACCCAAAAAACTGGCCCTAAAGGAGTTAATCTCCCGTTATAATCCGGACATTCTCTTTCTTCAAGAAACACTAGGTAAAGGCCTAGAGGTGGAATCAGCTCTCAGAATTTCTTTCCCAGGATGGACTTTCCATGCTTTAGACGCGGAGGGGCACTCTGGGGGTTTGGCTATTGGTTTTCGAGAAGGTAGGTTGCAGGCCTATAGCCTTTGGGGAATGGATCATGTTCTTGGGCTGGAGGCTTTTTCCGCAGAGATTGGGTTTCCTATATTGTTTCTAAATGTTTATGGGCCTTGCCAGGGAAGAGAATCTTTCTGGAATTGCCTCTTATCCAAGTCTCTGCTGAAGAACAGAAGTCTGATTCTAGGAGGCGATCTAAATTTTTCAATGGGAAATGTGGAAGCATGGGGTCCTTCTGCCAGGGAAGACCCGCTCTCGGAATTTTTTGCAAATTCCCTTCAAGCTCATAACCTTATAGATGTGAATCTTATTAAAGTAAAACCTACTTGGAGGAATAGAAGAGCGGGGGAAGGAAGAGTGGCAAAACGCCTGGACCGCTTCCTCATAAGCGAAGATATGACAGCCAACATTCCAATGTTCAGGCAATGGGTAGGAGAAGGAGGGAATTCTGATCATTTTCCTATCCTAATGGAGCTTCACAAGCCTCCCCTCAAGCCTTCTCCTCCTTTCAAATTTAATGCTTCCTGGCTGCAGGAGGAGTCTTACAACATCCTTTTCAAACAATATTGGAGACACACGAACAGCTCTGTGATGCAAAACAAGGGAGCTCTATTCATGGATAACTTAAAGCGTCTGAAAAAAGCAACCATCGAATGGGCAAAAGCCAGGAAGAGCAGTCAACTTGAGGAGCTGTCCAAAATTGATGCTGATCTTAGAGCCATGGAGGATCCTGAAGCAGAGGGGTACATAAATCAGGAATCGAAGGACAAGATCTTGTTACTAGAAAAACAAAGGAACAAGATTCTTTTGGACAAAGAAGAGGAGTTGAGGCTAAAAAGCAGGGCAGTTTGGCTGAAGGCAGGTGATGAGAATACAAAATTTTTCCATAACTATGCCAAGGGTAGGAAAAATGCAAATACTATCTGGAAATTAAAGGATCAGGGTGGAAGAGAAGCTACATCTTTTGAAGAACTCTCAAGCATGGGAAAGAATCATTTCCAGAGTCTGTTCTCCGACCAAGGAGGGATTACTCTGGCAGAGGTGATCAGGGTAGCCCAATGTTTCCCCAGGTTTGTTGAAGAGGAAGAAGCTGAGAATTTAGTGGAAGAGGTGACAAAAGAGGAAGTTGAAGCTGTTGTAAAATCAATGGCAAAAGATAAAAGTCCAGGCCCTGATGGGTGGACTATTGAGCTGTTCAACCATTTCTTTGATGAAATTGGTGATGAACTCACAGGGGTTGTGGAAGAATCAAGAAGGAAAGGGGAGATTTACTCTCCTTTCAATGCAACTTTTATAGCACTCATTCCAAAGAAGGAGGACCCGATTTCTTTTGAAGATTTCAGGCCTATCTCCCTATGTAATTGTGTTTATAAAATTATAGCAAAAGTCATTGCCGTGCGCCTGAAACCGGTTCTCTCAAGAAATATTTCAAGTGAACAATTTGGTTTTCTGGATGGGAGACAAATTCACGAAGCAATAGGGGTTGCACAGGAGACTATTCATAGCCTAAGACAGACTATCAAGAAAGGAGCTGTGATAAAGATAGATTTGTCCAAAGCTTATGATAGGATCAGCTGGATTTACCTCAGGATGCTGCTTACCCATCTGGGTTTCAAGCTGGAATTTATAAATTGGGTAATGGGCTGTGTTTCCAGCGTAAGCTTTGCAGTCCTTATAAATGGGGCCTCATCTCAGTTTTTCAAAGGGCAAAGGGGACTGAGACAAGGATGTCCATTATCCCCGTTACTTTTTCTCCTAGTGGCAGAAGGGCTTAGTAGGTTGATCCTGGAGGCAAGGAGAACAGGTTTGATCAAAGGTTTGGAAGTAGCTGTAAATATGTTCATTTCTCACCTTCTTTTTGTAGATGACATCCTTCTTTTCACAAATGGAAATCTGAATGAATTGAGAGAACTAAAAAATATTCTTGACCTATTCATGAAAGCTACAGGAATGCAAATAAATTTCAACAAGTCTCAGCTAATAATGGAAGGTTTCAGCAGATTGGAATGCGCTCAAATCTCTGCCATTCTTCCTTATGAGGTTTCAAACATGGAGACCCCTTTCAAGTACCTGGGTTTCTGGCTGAAACCAAATTCTTACAAAAAACAGGATTGGAACTGGTTGGTGGCAAAAATTGAAGCAAAGATCAACCATTGGAGCTTCAGGTGGTTATCTAGGGCAGGTAGATTGACTTTGGTCAACTCAGTGTTGCAAGCCATGCCAGTCTTCTGGGCAGCACTAACATGGATTCCAAAAGGGACTCTCCATAAGATAAAAAAGCTATGTAACAGGTTTCTTTGGTCGGGCTCTAAGGAGGATTTTGTTCTTCCTTGGGTTGCTTGGGACAAGATAGCCAGACCTAAAGATTGGGGCGGCTGGGGGATAAAGAACCTAAATGATTTCAGCACCTCCCTGGCAGCCAAATCCGGTTGGAGGCTTATAACTTCTGAGAATTTGTGGACAAGGGTTGTGAAGCGCAAATACATAGATCCGGAGCCTTTGGAAGAATGGATCCGTAAACATAACAAGAAAGGAAGGAATGTTTCAGTGATATGGAAAGCCACTACTGAAGCTTTTAAAGTCATTGAGCAAGGACTGGCCTGGCAGGTGGGGAATGGTGAAAATGTTAGGATAGGAAGAGACCCATGGGTAGGATGTAATGAACTTTTTGCTTTGTCCCCTGGGCTTCTTCGACATCTGGAATACAAAGGCATTGTGCATCTATCACAGGTGGAGAAAATAGGGCAATCTACAATTTGGGGGCAATCTTGGAAATCAGGTGCAGACCTTGAAATCAGTCCCCTGTGGTGGAACGAATGGCAGACTTACATTCAAGAATTAGAAAGATCCAATGTGAGAATAAGAGACAGACCGGACCAGCTGGTCTGGGCACATGCTGACTCAGGATCTTACGCCCCTAAAGCAGGATACTCTTTCTTAATGTCGAGAAAAGGATGGGAGGATCCAAGCTGGTGGGCAAAATCTCTGTGGAAATTAAAATGTCCTAAGAAAGCCAGGCTTTTTTTCTGGTGTGTGCTAAAACATAAGATACCAACTTGGGACGTTCTCCAAGCAAGATTCAAGCAAGGGCCTGGAAGATGCCCACTGTGCAAAGATGACTCGGAGACCATTCATCATCTCTTCTTGGGATGCCCTTTCACAAAGAGGGTGTGGAAGGAGGTTTCCAATCTATTAAAAAAACAGCTTAGATGGGAAGGGGATTCCGTATTGGCTACTTGGGAACAGTGGTGGAACCATTCTTCAGAAGGAAATCTAAGAAATCTGCCTCCTATTGTCTGCTGGGGAGTATGGTTGGCCAGGAACAGAAGTCTGTTCAAAGACAATATCCCTTCAGCAGAAGCAACAGCTATTCAAAGCATAGCAGTTTACTCCAGTATCCCTGAGCCGGAGAACACAAGGATCAAACCTCAGAGCAGGGAGGAAACTATCAGAGCAGGTGTCCCGTGGGCCTACTTCGACGGGGCCTCACAAATCAATTCAGCTGGGGCAGGAATAATTATACATTTAAACGATTCTCATTCTTTAATGGCTTCTGTGGGTCTTGGTACTGGATCAAATAACTATGCAGAACTTTCAGCCCTGAAACTTCTCCTCTGTTGGCTGGTCCATAGGCACATATGCGCAATCCAGATTTTTGGAGATTCTTTGAATGTAGTTAAGTGGGTAAACGGAAATAGCAGGTGTCAAAATTATATGTTGAGGCCCCTCCTTGAAGAGATCTTGTCTTTAAAACAGTCCTTTAACCATTTCTCAATTGCTCACATCTACAGAGACAGAAATGAAGACGCGGACAGGTTATCAAAAGATGGTTTATTGCAGGCTGTGGGTATCTGGAAAGTGACTGAAAAAGAGCAGGAACAGACACGAGTTTCGGATCTGCCTCCTTATGCATAGCTGTGTTTGTTTCAATTCATGTTCATAATCGTTCAGGCTGTAGCGTTTTGGCTGATCTGCCTCCTCGTTCAGGCTGTAGCTTTTTGTTTCAGTTCATGTTCATAATCGCACTTGCTGATTGATATGAACTTGATTTAACTATCCAGAATCCTTGCGCACATTTTTATGTGAGCGCTGTTTTATTGCTGTTGGGCGTTTTTATCCTTTTAAGAAGGCACCCGGAGCTGATTGTGTAGCGTTGATGGAGATTTGGTCTGTCCAAAAAGCCTGAAATTGCTCATTGATCCCAAAAGGGAAGCAACCTGTAAATGTACAGGGAACTGAAGGCTATATATATGAATTTGTGGCCGCTCAGAGATCCTTCTCTGGCTTGCTGAGGGAGAACAACCTCACAGACCTGAATGCTGTTTATGCATCTGCTTGTAACCTTTTATTTTTTTATAAAAAGTTCGTTGTTTTTCTTTTGGAAAAAAAGAAGAGCTAAAAGTATTAGGAGAATTGTTGGAGATCCATTGAGAAACAAAAAATGGAAATAAATTTTTATCAATTTGTATGCAACTAATACTTTTGTTTGTAAATGCAAATTTTTTTTTGGCAGATCTATGCCAATTATCTCATATTGTGCACTTTTGTTAAATGTGAGAACGATTATTTATGAGATCAACTATCTAATATCCTAATTGTATAGATTTGTTATTTATTTCCATTTTTCTCATGTGTTTTAATCAATTTTTTGAGTAACTATTTACTCAAAAATTTTCCATTTTTAATTGATTTAATTGTCATTAAACTATAAGAACTACTTCCGCATTTTAATGGCTAATCATTCATTGTTTTAAATCTCCAAACATAGCATGCATGATACTCATAATATCAAATGTTATAACTTCTTCAACAACTGGGCATTAATCATTCAAAGCATGTTTTATGGGTATTTTGGGGTTTTTTTCAAGATCTAAGTCATGTCTTTGAGAAAGATTTTGTACTATTATAATTATTTCCTCTGTTAGAAGAGATGAAAGTATTAGGAGAATTGTTGGAGATCCATTGAGAAACAAAACATGGAAATAAATTTTTATCAATTTGTATGCAACTAATACTTTTGTTTGTAAATGCAATTTTTTTTTAATTTTTTTTTTAATTTTTAATTTTTGATTTTTGATTTTTGATTTTTGATTTTTGATTTTTGATTTTTGATTTTTAATTTTTAATTTTTAATTTTTAATTTTTAATTTTTTTTAATGGCAGATCTATGCCAATTATCTCATATTGTGCACTTTTGTTAAATGTGAGAACGGTTATTTATGAGATCAACTATCTAATATCCTAATTGTATAGATCTGTTATTTATTTCCATTTTTCTCATGTGCTTTAATCAGTTTTTTGAGTAACTATTTACTCAAAAATTTTCCATATTTAATTGATTTAATTGTCATTAGACTATAAGAACTACTTCCACATTTTAATGGCTAATCATTCACTATTTTAAATCTCCAAACATAGCATGCATGATACTCATAATATCAAATGTTATAACTTCTTCAACAACTGGGCATTAATCATTCAAAGCATGTTTAATCCCCATGTTAATTGAATTCATGCACTTGGTATTTGGGGGTTATCTCCTAAGTATCGAGTTAGATTAGTTTCCTTTATTTTTCTGTAATAGTAAGTAGGATTGCTTTAGATTTAATTTTAGATTTAGTTCTCATCTATTTTTAGAAGTCTCGTTACGTAGGAGCAACCTTAGGTGTGGCTTAGCTGAGCCCTTGTTTCAGCTTAAGGTTCGCTTTCTTGCAAGAGCTATGTAAGGGGGTAGATTCAATATCTCTCTTTTTGCTGATATGTAATTAGAGATATTATAAGTCAGTTGGGAGAGTGAGGGGGTAATTGGACCTAATAGAACTAGTTGGAACCATCAAATCAAACAAATGAAAGCTTAGTTAGTGCTCTGACTGGGTGGTCTTCCCAAATGTTGATGAGGTCATTTTTGGCCATCAACACGTCCTAATGATCTCTTTTTCAACGATTTTTTTAGCTTCTACTAGCGTTTTTTGATCTTCTTCTTCTTTTTTTTTTAAAATATAATGTTACTTTCCTTGTTATTCTCTCCATTTCTCAGAAACAAGTTCCCATACCTCATAGACTCAAGGTGTTCCATGAAAATTATTCCTCTATCAAATCCTTTAATAGCTTCAACTTCATTTAAGTTAAAATCATATAAATACTTTGTTAAAATGTTAGTGTAATCCATATTCTTCACAATGACTTTTCCAACAGAAAATATAAATGATTTTTTTGTTTTTTTATTTTTTATTATTATTTCAAATATAACTAGCCAATGAAGATATTGCCTACAGACTTTAGCTAAAAGTTACCCATCTAGAACAAACATTGGCAATAAAAATGGCCTATCTTCAAAACCATAAGTTCATATAACCGTATTGCTTTCTCTTTCCTCATATTCCCCTTTGCCAGATAGGAAAGCCTCAACCTCTGCAGATATTCAAGAAGGCTCTTGTCTAGTTACCATGCAATACACTTGCCTTATAAACACATCTTGAATTAAACAAAAATTTAAAGAAGCTTCATGCTTCCACAATATAGGATACCAAAACTACATTGGTTCCTCGCAAAAATTGAATTTAGGATTATAGGGTAAACCGTCAAACACATGCCTTGACATGAGAGTTGTTATTAGATATTCCATCATAAAAAAGATACTGTTGTTGTGTAATCCATGTAATTGAAAAACTAATTCATTCAAAATGACATCATCCCATTCGAAAATACAATTATTTTTGTATGTCTCATAAAACACATAGAAAATGCATTTCAAAACATTTGTTGTACTTTCTAGCCCTACTACACGGGAAAAGAGCCAACAAAAATCCCTAAATGTTTGCCTAAACAAATAAATATCTACAAGATAAAGATCGGAAGGAACCTCAGAAGTTGGAGAAATGAATTTTCGCACAATGTCAATCTTGTGTCCTTCTAGCTTTAGTAAACTATTCAAAATGGACAATTCTAAACGCTTGTCTGGTTTTGGTAACTTGAATAACCATTTGAATACATTGGGATTCAGAGGAACCTTTGTCACTCCCAGATTTATTGTCCTCTTTCTTAAATCAAAATGATTTGCACATAGATAAAAAAATTTCTCTGAAATCAAAGACCTTCGGAACACACCCAACATTCACTAATCTAGTACTCCAAATATTCTTGCTTGTTTTCTATTCCATTGACAGATTCACATATCACTCATATGTTCTCAACAAGTAAAAGGTATCATCGTTGTCAGCAAGTGAGTTAACCGTATCACTGCAATAGTTTCTTTCCTTCACTTGCTACCATTTTCGCGTTGCGGTAAAAACATAATTTGTCGATGAATATGTATTCAGAACCCGTGTCACTTTACAATTCTTCATTTTCTTCATAAACATTGGTTGTTACTATTACTCATGTGAAAACCATTACACACAACACTATGAATAAATAGTAATTAAAGATACCAAAGCCAACTTTTATAGAGAGTAATAGGAAAAAAATCTGAAATTCCAAAAGCATCCTATCCATTTACTTTGCACTTTGCTCCTACTTCAAGATCATTGATATACATATAGTAAGAAACATAAGTTTATGATATACAATAATATACATTGTCTACTACGACAGTAGATTCACCCATACGACCAAAAATCACTGCAATTCATCTTTTTGTTTTTTGTTTTTCAATAAAAAACCGGCAACACGAGTATTTGAATCATGTTTTGTGATAGTGGAAATGGATTCAACATCATCAAAACCCCATCAACAATTTTTCCCATACCGCCTAAAATTTTTGCAATCCGACATTGTTTTTGTTTTTTCAATAAAAATACGAGAATAAGAGTGTTTGAATCGGGTTTTTTGATAGTGGAAATGGATTTGATATCATCAAAACCTGATTGATACCCAAGATCATGAAAGTTGATAGTTGTAACCTCGAGTTACAAAACATTTCCGCCATATTTTATCAGGAACGTGTCAAAATTTCCATTGTTTTTCTGGTCAAATTTGAAGACTTGTAAAACTATCAATAATAACTATAAATAGTAAAGTGCACAAGGACATTCACAAATAAATATTATGCCAACACATATTCAACTACCTTCTACGACGAATCAACTTGATAGCTAGTCCCCACTACTTTGTAAAACTGAACCAAATTTGATTTACAAATGACTTGACACACCTATTTCTCACAAAATTTGACACAGATCGGATGCAGTGGAAACCTTATTCCGCATAAATGATTTAATTTTAAACTCTTTTATTTTTGCAGACACGAAAATAATTTAATTATTGAAAACATAAACTTTAATTCGTAATGTAACAAGAACAACTACAAAAAGCAATTTGTAAACTAGAAATAACAAATATTTTGTCAATTAAATACTTATTACTATTATTGTTACACAGTATTTTGTCATGTCTCCTGCACTTCCCTGTGTCATACCCCGAAGTGCCCAAAACTTGGCAATCATGTAGTGTACCCATCCTAATATACAGTTTAGATCCTCCTCGAAACACTGATGGCAACATGCCTTGAGCCTTCCCTGAAGAAGTGAGCTCTAAAACCCTAATTTCAGGATCAACACGACCCTGACACTAGAAACTCGTGTTGATCGCTAGTTTCACTATACTGGCCTCGTGATGCCAACATAATTTGCTTGGATACCCACGTTGATCCCTAAAAGGCAAGTTTTTCAAAAGAGGACAAGAAGCTTCGTGATCTAGAGGCTTCCATGATGACGAGATGGAGGTTGTTCGGTTTGGATGCGGTCTTGTTCGAAGGTAATATGGGAAATATTCCTGTAACCTTGCTCATTAACATTTCAGTCCAACCTGAAATCATCAAAATCTTTCAATTGGGGGCATATTTTCCTTGTCATGAGATTAAGATTTTCTCGGCTCCTTTCATGAGATTTTCTCACCGAGTTTTTACCGTTTGCCCATTATTGCAATGGGGTATTCATCCTATGACTTGTAACCCTCACTTGCCCGGGGGGCATGGGGGCATAGCCATTTATGAGTGTTATTCCACTTTTTGGCCGAGTCAATGCTTACATGTCATGCCAACAGTGAAACTTCAGTTTCATTCTTTGTCGATCGATACCCGAGTTCGAAAATGGGCTCCATCTAAATTTTTACACATGATCATTCGTGTAATTACTTTTGTACATTAGTGTGTGAATTCATTGGTGTGCAGTTTTGAGTTTTTGGTGTGATTGTTTGCTTTGTAGAAATGTTTCTTTTGCTTACCTTGTCTTCCACTCGGTTTGCAGATGTTGTCAAACCATTATGTTGGTTTTGCTGATGGTGCTTGTTGTAGCATACAGAACTTATCTTCCGCAGCTTGGGCACTGTTTTCCCCTAATGGCAAGTTGATCGATTTATAAGGTATTTTCCTGGGATGAACAACTAATAATATTTTCGAGTATGGTGCAATTATTGAACTGTTATCAGAAGTAGTTGCTCTTGGAATTAGAAATTTAGTTGTTAAGTGGATTCACAACTTGTTGCGTTACAATTAAATTATCATTACTTATTAAGATATCCACAAATTTTGCATATGTATCTACATTTTCAATTAAGGGAAAGAAATTTTGATTATATGACACATCAACACATTCCACACAATTTGAATACATTAACAGATGCATTAGCGAATTATGTTCTTGATAGACATTTGCATAATTTATAAAACTGATCATATCATCATGATAAATGAACACATAAGTAGAAAATATATAATATATATATATATATATATATATATATATATATATATATATATATATATATAGATATAACGTCTGTCAAAGTTTGTTCATCAAAATCTCAAAAAATAAAGTGTTTCGGGACACATGGCTTTCAAATCCTACAACAGTGAAAAAACATGACTAGAAAAGGCTATTCGCCCACATGATGCTCTCGATAGCATGAGACCGCCATGATCACTCGGCCTAAAAGCCAACGTAGTCTCACAGACACTCCTACTATATTCCTCTAGTATTGTAGTGACATGTTATCTATAGTCGCGTACTCTGGGATCCCTCAGGTGATCACTTCCAGATTTCGTTCCATCTCTACCATAGGATTTGTTCCTTCCTTGTATGGGGCATCCTCTATCTGATGTGCTAATCACCGTGCTATTGGAGACATTCCTGGAGGACTTTTTGGTCCCACAGCTGCACATTTATCACAAGTAAACTCTCAGATTCACTTTAATAAAAAACTCATAAAACTTGAAAAATCCAAAAACAAGTTTCACCTGCATTAGTCCACTATTCACCCGGTGGTAGAGGTATATTTGGATCCCATCTGAAATCCATGCCTGTATAGGCATAGTCATCCACAATGATTAGTTGTTGGCACAACCAACTGAAGAATTGCGGAGGAAAATGCATCCGTTGAGCCCCTCCTCCACAAGGCATGAGCTCACTCCATCTAACCAACCTTAGATATTGTGGAGTAGGATCCGGTACCTTTGTACACTGATACCAAAATAGGCGCACACACTCCAAAAAGAAAGTGACCAAAATCGAACCATAGCTGAATTGCTTCAAGTTTCCCTGCTTGCCTTTGGTCAGTTTCCTCTTCATGTTGGCCAACAGTCCCTCACACCAGTTGAACATTGTTGGAGTAGCCTGCAACCCAACTATATGGGCCATGGTATGTAGAATTGTACTTAAGGGAAGATTTTCAATAGTCAATATCTTCACCTTCTCGCTCACTATTTTCTCTGCACCCGGGCAATGCTTTTCGATTAGGGCATTGGTGCTCTCACCTCCTGCACAAGATTCAAAGAGTTGAACCATTTCCCCTCTTTTGGAAAATCCAGTAATGAAGTAAATGTCTGCCACTTCCAGCTCCAATTCTTGGTCTCCAATGAGGAAGATCTCTTGATCGACATCCCATAAACTCCTCATATAGAGTAGCAACTCATTTTGGGCTCTTAGTCTCAAGGTTCGGAAGAATTTCAGTAGCCAGCAGTTCCTCAAAGCATTGATGCATTCAAGATCTTGGGCAACCTGGTGATCTTCTGCCTCATGGCCTCTTTCCTTCCATTCAATGACCATGTTGTTGAAATCTCCTACAAAACAACCATTAACAATGATTAAATGCTTTTTCATGGGATAAAAACTCAAAAATTTCGCTCAAAAGAGAAGATTTCTCTTCAATTTTTCCGCCCTGTGACTAGCGCGAATGTTTTAATTAATCTCGCTTTGAAAATGCGAGAGCCTTTTAGGCTCAAGGGCGATCAGCGCAAACCTAATGAGCAAACCTGCATTGATCAGCCCCAGTTTTAAAATCTTGAAATCCTCTCTTCTGGTTGATAAAAACGCTAAGAAATGGCATGAAAGTAGAATAAAAAGTAGGGAAAAAGGAAGATCTCTTACCTGCAGCTGACATTTCGTGAAATGATGTCGTGGATCTCCCACACTTGGTTGCCTAAAGAATTAAGGAAAATAGGGTAAAATGTGCTTTCCAATTTACTCCAAGTGAAAATGGTGAAAATGTTTTTACTTTTAGTCTATTTATAAGTTTTAAATACATTTTTACCAATATTTTATTATTTTCCTCGATATCAGTGATGTGTGGTTGTCTTTGTGCATTTACAGGTTCTTTTCAGTGGTTACAGTGATCATTTTTGACTGATTCAATGAGTTTTTGTTTTATCTCTTTTTTCAGACTCGTTAAAAATAAACAAAAAAGGAACCCCCGTGGAGTCATCCTTAAGCTCTTTTATGATTCTCTAAATATGAAAATATTGTCGAATACTTGTCCTTTCAAACTCGTTAAATTAAATGAATTGATGTCGTCTCAGTATACATTTACCCCTTTTCAGGCTGGGATTGACTCTTTACGAAAAAGGTACACCTTGGTTGAAATGGTCAAGAGGTTCTCTCGAATATTTTTTTCTACCTATTCAGATTCGAGAGACAAATTACAAAAAGGGACATGATGGAGTTTTCTTTTTCCTCTCTTTTTCAAACTCTCTAAATATGAAAAATACACCGAGTTATTCTTCTGTCAGACTTGTTAAAAAAATAAATGGTGAAAGACTGTCACCATGACGAGATCGAGTTTCTCCTTCCTAGGACTCGCAAAACTTTCTAGGATGGATTCATTCAAAGAATGAACTTATACAATAAGCATATGCTATCCCCTTCAAGCTTGTGATAAAAATAATTGGGGTACTCGCTATAAATAGTGGGGAAAAATGAAAGTAAAACATCTCTTGTATAAGCAGCGTGACGCTCTTGAACATGACACTCATCTGTGTCTTCTGTTAGGTTTGGGATATCCTCACTTAGCAACTTGTCTTTCCAGGTTTGGGTGATCCATTTTGCCTCTCGTCTGACTATTCTATTTCTTCATCATGACCCATGGTCCTATGTTGAGTCAAATGCTGCTACACTTTGGAGTCGTGTCATCGATATGTTCAAGAGAAGTCCTATTTGTAGTTTGTTACCTATACATTGTCTGACCTTTTGCTACAATCTTGATCATACTCATTCATTTCATTTTATTCCTTGTTTCGTGTCGATGATGAGGGAATCATTATGGCCCTCCTTCGACGGGTCACTTCCTATCGACTTCAACTCATTATCCAGGAAAATGACTTAGAAACTCCCTTTCAGTACCTTAGAGCTTTCATCCCTTAATGGCAAGTTTCGCATTCGACGACAGGTTTACATCATTGGCCTTTGATAGGATGATTCCGTGAGTGTTCGACATCAGCTTCATTTTCACATTCACGGATTGTCTAGTTGTACCTTGAGGACCATTATCATTATTGGTGGTTTCTCTCGTACCTGTTAACAGTCCACATCAATGGTCAGTAATTAGGTGGTTTTCTAGCATGTTTGACTTGGACACATTCGTTCGCATGTTAGAATTTGTACTTTTATCAGGTTGGGATGGAGCGCAAGACCCCGAGTCTTGTTTGATATGACTCAGGCTGCGTGGAGTTATAAATTGTTCATGATTGTACACACGTTTCTTCTATACGGATGGTTATGACCATACCATGAAACTTTATATTTATGATGATGATCCTTTTATATCGGATGGCTGCATCCATGCCCTGGATCTTAGATTTACAGATGATCCTTTTCATTTGGATGGTTGCGCTCATACCATGGATCTTTTCACATAGTCCTTTCTATCTGTATGGCTATGTCCATACTGTGGATCCATATTTTGATATCATATATGTATATGCATCCTTGATTTGCAGGTCTCTCGATAGTGTTTGTTCTCGTCGTTGAAAAAGCTCATAAAACATCTCAACCATCACTCTCTGTTCTGCCTTCATGCTTTAGGGGGCATTTGTTACATAATATTTTGTCACGCCTCCTGCAATTCCCTGTGTCATACCACGAAGTGCCAAAAACTTGGAAATCCTGTAGTGTACACATCTTGATATGTAGTTTAGATCCTCCCTTGAACACTAATGTAAACATGCCTTGAGCCTTCCTTGAAGAAGTGAACTCTAAAACCCTAATTTCAGGATCATCGCGACCCTGACACTGGAAATTTGTGTTGATCGCTAGTTGCACTATACTGGCCTCGTGATGCTAGTGCGCTTTTTTCTTGGATACCCACGTTGATCCCTAAAAGGCAAGTTTTCCCAAAGAGGAAAAGAAGCTTCATGATCTAGAGGCTTCCAGAACGATGAGCTGGAGGTTGTTCGGTGTGGATGTGGTCAAATTATCCCAATATTTCCCTTTGATCTTATCCATATGAACTACCTCCCTAAGATGAGGCCCTTCTCCTCTCTTTGGAGAGATCCTAACTCCCTTTCCTACCTATACATTCATCCTCTCCCATTCCCAAATGGTTGGTCTTTGGCTATTTTCACCCGTATGGTGAGATAGTGCCTACATGATACTCATTTGCTTGGAGAAGGAGTGCTTAGAGAGCTTGAGCTTAGCCTTGGACATTCAATCAAGGAGAGATTATTGACATCAAGGCTTGGTTGTATGCTTCATCCTTTATTTCATTAATATATACAATTGTTGGTTCACTTTCCATAAATGTTTGTGTTAATGCATCATTTATCTTAATGCTCCTTGATTTGTTAAGTGGATTACTTTTGATTATGCTAATTGTACTTGTATGCTTCATTGTGTCTTTAATATTTTGTGCAGGAATCTAAACACTGTGAGAAGTAGAGCTGAGCCTGAGGCGCAGACGATTCGAGGTCTTCAATGAAGGAGTACGTTATAGCATCAGAACAAGGTAGGCCATCTTCATCTTCTCTCATTTCGATTGCAATTTAGGAAAGTGTCCTTGTAGATTTTCATGTAGGTTGCTAGTCCCACTCATTGGGATAGAGGGATCATCTTTGTCCATAGAGAGGATTTTCCTAGACAACAATTATGAAATATTAGATTAAGTGTATTTTTAACGGATGCCAACAAGTATTGCTCTGCAGTAGAACGTATGTATGGAACAAAGATAGGAAACATTGATACGTTGTGCATATTGGTATATTGAATAAAGACGTGTGCATGTACCTAATCGATAAATTGAATGCTGAAAGGACTAATATTTACCCGCACTTGTGTTTTATGTTAATAAGATAATAGACATCAGAACAATTAAGAATTTGGATGACAAAAAAAGGATTCATTGGAAATAAAAAACTAACGATTTCGGTTAAACTACACAAGTCAAGGAACGGAAACTAACACTATGTCATATTCCTTACTTCTCGCACCTGTTGTCCAGCAATTGCTACTATTACATGCGTCAAAACTACTACACATGACACACTCAATAATTAGCAGTGAATAAACCAAATCTAATCAAAGTCCACTGATTCAATATCAACATTATACGTGTCATAAGAAACAAAAATTTACTATACAAAACAAATTTGAACTAACTGTAATAATGATAATTAGCTAAGAAACTGCCAAATGTGAATAGGAAATTGACGAAAGTGAATTAGTTTAAAAGCTTGCAGTACTGTAGAGCTTTCGTAATTCTGTACCACTGTTATCATCCATAATTTAACAGAAACTCCATTGAGACACCATTAAAGATGCAATCTCAACGTCAAAGATAACAATTTACGTAAGGCAACAAAGGCTCGAACAATACTCCAAGCTCTTAAACGCAATTTTCAAAGAGAAAACATTACATGATCCGCTACTCAAAATACGTGAATGATTAGAAAAGGATCCTATCAATATCAACAAATAACTTCTTTCCTTCCTCTGTAGACGATTTCAAAATGGTTTTCAATTGGTTCCCTATAAATTATCCCTGTATGTCATAGAATCTCTGTATCGAAGATAACGCTGACATCCATATCTCTCTGTTGTTCCAATGTTTGTCCCATCAATAGTATTTATTATTATTATTATTATTAATTTACAAATCTAACAATCAGAACAAAGTGAGTTATTTTTTCTATCACTGCAAATAACATTTTTCCCTCACTATACTAGCTATTTCAAATGTTTGCAGACCCGTTTCCATAAAAATCATCACCTACGACTATTTTGTGTCAAACATGCTACAAAGATAAAGCCACAATCCAGATTTTTTATTGTCTCGATATCTGTCCTTTGATTAATAGAAACTAGCCCTGTGAGTAAATACAACTCCTCTTAACATTTAATTCACTGACTACACCCCTGCCACATATTCAAAAAACCATGGAAGCATTAGAACATCAAATCTAGAAACATGATTTTTGTATACTTTCAACATAATACAAATGCATATGTGCGGGACTGCAGAGCAAATCCATTGTGCGGAAAATTTTCTCAATCTTTCATTATACGAAACTCTGCACTTCACACAATCCATTAATAATAAAATAACCATTGATTGAGAACCAGAGTGCGAGCGAAGCTCTCAAGATATCAAATATACAAACATGATATTCAAAGCATTAAAATATTAATACTAGCATATACTTTCAAAATAACACAAATGCACATGTACTCTAAAACATTCATTGTGCGAACCTCAGCACACCAAAAAATCTGTTAATAATAAAATAAGCATTGCTCTTACACATAATCTACTAATATAAAATTGCACGTGCACTAACTTTAAAAGAGTAGAAAACACATTATAATTAAAATATCCCTCTGCACTTCCTTCATTCCACTTAAATTCTGCACATCCCTCATTCTGCATATGCATTCGTTCTCTGCATAACCACCGCACACACGCAAACAACTCCACACAACTTCATCCACACAACTATTTCCGGACTCAACAACACCCTTTGGTTACTCATTGACATTTGAAGCTGATATTAATTGAGGCAGGTCTTAGATATCATGGGGAGGAAACATTCGTTGTGAAATACGTTCCTAAATAAGAATTAAAGAAACGATTTGTATATTTATTTAATAAACTTTGTTCAAAGCTTTCAACACAATGAAAGCTATGTGCACATGCATTTGTTCTCTGCACACGCTTCCTCCGAACAACACAATCCATTGTGTGCAAAAATCTCTCAAGCTTTCATTGTATGAACCTCCGCACTACGCAAAATCTATTAATAATAAAATAAGAACTGCTCTTGTGCACAATCTATTAATATCAAATTGTACGTGCACTAACTCCAAAAGAGTTGAAAACACATTAAAATTAAATGATCCCTCTACACTTCCTTCATTCCACAGAAATTCAACACATGCATTTGTTCTCTGCATAAGCTCCGTACAGGGACAACCACCTTCACATAACTTTGTCCACGCAACTACTTCCACACTCAATAATGCCCTTCGGTTAGTTATTGACATTCAAAACTAATATTAATTAATGAACATACGTTGTGAAATATGTTCCTAAATGAGAATTTAAAAATAGATTTGTATATTTATTATTTTAATAAACTTTGCACAAAGCTTTCGACACAGTGAAAGCTTTGCACACATGCATTTGTTCTCTGCACACACTACCTTTGCATAGCCAGATCCACACAACCACGTTCGCACAAATTCTTCTACACAACTACTTTCATAGTTGCGAAATATGTTCCTAAATAATAATTAAAAAAGAGATTTGTATATTTATTATTTTAATAAACATTGCAAAAAGTTTTCTGCACATTTGGGGAACCAAGAACTCAACTAACACTAAGGATTTTTCATAACCGGGGGGTATTTATTGGTGATATTGCAGAACATGTACCAACCCCTTTCCATGGAAAGATTGAATTGGCCCACTTTGTTTTATTGCACAACACTTCTTCACATTTATTTCTCATGCACATACTCCATCCTCCAGACAAGGAAATATAATAATATTAATTGAACATTTGTTCGTCCCCCCTTAGGCCTATGCAAAAAACCTGCAATTACATCAATTCTCGCATCATTGAGCAAAACACTAACATAACAGTGTCCTGTAATCGTATGTCACACAGATTGAAAACACTGTTTAACTAATATTGCATAGTAGGAGCAACTTTTATAGTCCAACAATTACGATAATTGTTACAAAAATGATATTAGCTCCCTTTGCACCCAAGTCAGTGTCAAAGCACCCCCATCTATGCAAAGGACCCCCAATTCTCCTTCACACACTCTGTCCTCCACACAAGGAAACATAATAATATTAATTCAAATTTGTTCAGCTCCACCCCCCATGTAAACAACCTGCAACTGCATCAATTCTCGCATCATTGAGCAGATCACTAACATAATAATGTCATGCAACTGCATCAATTCTCGCATCATTGAGCAGAGCGCTAATGTAACAATGTCAGTGTCAGAACACTCACCAATGCAATGACCACTCACAAAATTACTTTTATTTTAATTTTAAAAAAAATTGTAAGACAGTAGAAAAAAACCGATAATAAAATTCCCTTTACTAGGGGAATTATGTCCCATCAAAGCTTTCTCAACAAATGGAAAATTAGAAACAACATTTACTGAAATTCTTTTTTTTTTTTGAATTTATACAAAATATAAATATTAAGAATTTTCCCAAAACTATAATTAAAATTACAAAAACACAACCAAATAATGCACAATCAATACAACTTGACAGCGAAACAAATGCTATAGTCTTAGACGAAACAAAAACTAATAAAAAAATCCCCCTCACCAAACCTATCCTTGTAAAAACAAAAAAGCCAAACTGAAATCACCTTTATCTAATAAGCATATAGGCGTTTGTCGTTTAAGAGGTTACATATATCATTAAACGTGTACATCATGTGACAGGTAAGAAGATAATTCTCCTTTTTAAGTCGCGTACAATCAAATATAAGCCCTGAGATTGACGTTCCCTTATGCATACACTCCATGGACAAGGGTGCATGGAATTAATGAAAATATATATTTATTAGAATGGTAAATATTTTTTATTAATAAAAAATTAGATTAATAAAAATAATAAAATATATATTTATTATAATAAAAATTAATTTGATTAAAAAGATGAGATACAAGTTATTTAACAAAATTTATTTTCTAGATAATTTTATAAAAATATTTTAAGCATAATAACTTAGTTAAAAATATATTTATATTAATAAATTATTGTAAAAATTAATTTATTTGCGAATATAATATTATAAAAAATGGTTTATTTTTTTAAGCTCAAAATTTTATATTATACCATCAAATCCATGTTGTATATTGACAATTTAATTAGTTGTAGTCTACTTGTGTAAAAACCAAAAGAAGAACATTGATAAAGTTTCAAGCCAAAGTGTTCCAAAATAAACATACAATATTGGTGGTAGCTAAGTTCATTATTATTAAAATTATAAAATTTGGTTGTGGAAGCTACGAAAACCATACAAACATAAAACATATGACATATATACTAGAACTATTATACACTAATAAGCTTACTGCCACTAGCATTACACCAAGGAAAAATCACGAGACTAAACAACTGGAGCAAGGCGCGTAGGTGTAACTCTCCTTGCCACCCCCTGGTTCTATTTAGGATGAATGGGAAGTGTTACTTTATCCTTACCCAACCTCCATGGTCTCATTATGGAAATGGGGTTATAAAATTTCCACTTCTCCAAAGCTTGCGAAATTAACTTTGGAACACACAACTGTACTTAGCTTGTCGAGTACTTTTTGACATATCCCAACAAGTTGACCAAACACGACCAACCGACATGAGAGGACCAGGTAAAATAACCCAACCAATTGACTTACCATGACTAGACATGATTAGTCGAAATGACCCAACCAATCGACTTACCAAGACTAGCTGACCTAATACAAGTGGTCATATCAACACAAATGGTCGAGACCCTAATCTAGGTCGACAGAAAATCAAGCTTGACACCTAGTTGAAACCTTTGTCTAGGCCAACAATCAATAATATTAATACATATAATTGAACAACATCCTCATAACCTCGTGATCCGGACTTATACATGAACGCAACTAAAAACAAATAGAAACATAAAATATGTGGTGGCTACATGCCTCTAAAATGTGTTACAAAGAGGCTCATAGACCTTTTTATTATTGAACAACAAGGGAAAACCCTAAACAACCAAAGCCCTAACCCTAGGAGAAGGAACGCCAAGAGTTTGTGGGCCCCGTTGGGTAGCCAAATTCCTCGGGTCGTAACTTGGTCATATGATCTTTGTTTGGTGTGTATGATACCTCGTTGGAAACATCTCTTTGAGTAATACATGATAGACAAGGGTTTGTTGCGGACCTCAAAGAATGTCGTTTAGGGGGTCAAAACAACTCCGGAAGTTCATGACCAAAAAAACTGCTAAAAATAGTAAATGCTGCTATAATCAAGGAAACAGACGAAATCGACTGGGGGTCTATGTGGAATAGGTAGGTGGCCACCAATATACACCTATATCAGTCCTCCCCCCTTAGGAAGCAAGGGTCCCCATTACGTGTAGAGCCTCCATGAGGTGAAGAAATTTATATTGAACCTGGTCCTTGGTGAAACACTTATCCTGGTGAAGGAGTTGGCCTGCTTTGACAACTAAATATAGTTGGATACTTTGTTGGTGAGTGTTCTTGATATGTGTGGCCATGATCCTGTTAGTTGTCACCTATTTGATGTAGCTCAGGTTGAGCTTTGTTGGTGTCACCTGCTCAGCAACATCAAATGTGTCCAACAATGGGGGAAAGTATGGTTGCAACTGGTCCACATTGAATACTGGGTGCTAGCCAAGGAACAATGGAATGTTGAGCTCCAAGGCATTGTCCCCTAAATCCTTGGTGATGGTGTATGAACCATATTGGAGCAGGAGAATTTTGTGGTGGGGCCCAGAGAGGCACTCATTTTGTAGATGTAACCAAACTTTGCTGCCCACCTGGAACTTGTGTGGCACCCGATGCCGATCATGACGCTGCTTGTACTTAACATTGGCTTTGTCCAATATGTCATGGACCTGATAGCGGATGTGATGAATGCGCTCAATAAAATTGTTACACCTGTCAGCGTCGGCTTGGACATGATCTGAATCCTCCTGTGTAGCTGCAAATGGTATAACCACATCAATGGGACATAGTGGCTAGAATCCCAATCCCACTTGAAAGTGGCTGTGGCTAGTTGAGCTATGGAGAACTCTGTTGTAACTGTGTTGGACATAGGGGAGGCATTCATCCCATGTGCATGGATGCTTCGAGTTGTACATGCAAAAATGTGCATGATCATGCTATTGATGACCTTTGTTTGGCCATCAGTTTGGACGTGGAACGTCGTAGACTTATTGAGCTTGGTATCTAGCATCAACCAGAGGCTTGACTAAAATGTACTTAGGAACCTACTATCTTGATTTGAGATAATGGACTGTGGGATCCCAACATGTACCCACACTCATTCAAAGAAGAGCATAGTAGAGGCTTCTACTATCATGACACTCTTCTTGCAAGCCTCCAAAATGGCCATCCTAGAGAATCTGTCGACGATCACAAAAGTGTAGTCGTTTCCATGCTTAGTAGAAGGAAGGCCCTACATGTAATCCATGGAGATGGATTCCCAAGACCAAATAGGAGTAGGAAGAGGAGTATATAGGCCTTGCTTCTTGATGGTTGGTTTGAAAATGGCACAGGTAGTGCAGGATCTGATGTAATTCCCAACATCATGTTGAAGGTTTGGCCAATAAAAATACTTTTGTAGCATTGCCATTATTTCCTTTACTCCGAAATTTCCAACGACCTGACTGTAGTGCGCCTCCCAAATCATCTTGGAACACTTGCTTGAAGTAACACAAAGGTGTCCCAAGTGGTATAACATTGCACCTTGAAGGTGAAAATCATGAACTTTTTGGCTTTCCAAGAGAATCTGGTATGTGTTGCCAAATTCTGGATCACTCTTATAAAGATGTGGCCACCTCGAAGTCTCGGGTCCACAAGAGTTGAGCACAGTGTTTTGTGCCATGACCGACAGTCGAATGAGGCAGTCCACAACATTATTGGTGTTGCCCTTCTTATACTTAATGTTCAAATGGATCTGTTTCAGGTATGTGGACCATTTTTTATGGTGATCATTCTGCAACTTTCCTTGTGTCTATATGAACTATAAGGGCCGATGGTCTGTGTGGATGACCGCTTCCTTCCCCATAATGTAATGCTTCCATTTCCACTAGGTCTACACAATGGAATAGATTTCATCGTCATAGGTGGGATAATTTCAGACTGTGTTTGAAAGTGTCTCACTGTGATATGCCACTGGATGCCCTTGCTGAGTAAGAATTGCACCAATAGCATAGTTAAAGGCATTTGTCTCAATATAAAATGGTTGCGGAAGGTCTAGTAATGTGAGCACTGGTGTAGAGCAGAGGTAATGCTTCAAATCAGAAAATGCCTTCTATTAGGATTCAGACCAAAAGATATTTTATTTTTCTCCACCCTTGGTGACTTAACTCAAAGGCCAAGTGATATGGAGAATCCCAACACGAACCTACGATAGAAATTGGTAAGACCCAGAAGTTGCAGAGCTTTGTTAGAGTGGTTGGGGCTAACTAATCTTGAATAACTTGTATCTTGACTGGGTTAACATGCACACCTTGCTCATTAATGATGTACCCAAAATATTGAACCTTGGTCATACCAAAAGTGTATTTCTCCAAATTGACACACAATTTGTGTTTTCGTAGGGTTTAGAGGACATGCTGACTATGCTGGAGGTGCTCTTCAGCACTCTTGCTGAAGATCAGGATGTCGTCCAAATACACTACCACGAATGAGTTGGTGAAGGGCCACAAGATGTCATCCATCCACCTCATGAAGTTTGCGGGGGCATTCATCAAACCGAAAGGAATGACCAACCATTCAAAAAGGCCCTCCTTGGATTTGAAGGCAACCTTCCACACATCGGAAGGTTTTATTAGTACCTGGTGATAACCGGATTTCAAGTCAATATTATTGAAATATTTTCCCCCCTTGAGCTAGTTCAGAAGGTCATCAATCCGCAGGATTGGATACCTATTCGGGATAGTAATATTATTTAGCGTCCGATAGTCAATACAAAGTCTTTAGGTCCCTTCCTTCTTTTGTACCAACATGATCGGTCTCCCATAGCGTGATGAACTTGGCCTGATGTGCCCTTTTTGCAATAGATCCTAAATTTGCTTCTTGATTTTATTGTTCTCAAGAACAGAGCATCAATAGATAGTTCCGTTGGGTAGCGACGCTCTTGGGGTCAGATTGATGGAGTGCTTGACCTGATAGTGTAGGGGTACTCGAGTGGGTGAGATGAAGATGTCCTTATGCTCCTCCATGACCTTGTCCATATTCTCATGCCATGCAGAGAAGCCATGTCTGGAGGTTGTGGATGTGGCCACAATATTATTCTTGCCTGAGGGTGAACCATAAGGAAGATAAATTGCTTGGTTTTGGAAATGATCTTACTGCATTGCTTCACAAAGATTAAAGAGATGGAAGTAGGAAGTGCTACCTCAAATATCTTCTATAACTTATTTCCCAAAGAAATAATAACAGTATGACGCCTAGACTCATACACAAAATGATGCTTCCACAAGTATGATTGGCCTAATAATACATCACACACTTCAAGAGGAGCAACATCACACATTACATCATCTGTGAAGGGCTTGATGTTGTAGGGAAGGAAAAATTGTTCGCTGATGCGGAGATCTCGTCCTTGGTGAAGCCACCCAATGGTGTACGGTTTTGGGTGTGGTGTTGTCGGTAGTCCCAACCACTTCACAGCCTCTGCTTAAATGAGGTTCTTTTGGCTTCCGTTTTTGAAAAAGAACTACAACAGAGAACCCTTCACCCACATCTGCGAGTGGAAGAGCCACTACCCCTCCTCTGGATCTTCGGGCTCAGTATCTTGGATCTTGGTGGTGGCAACGGTTGCACTGGGCTTCATATAAATAATCTGCTTCCCTTTTTAGGTTCTGACTCTAAGTTAGAAAATGCATTTGATTTAGAAGCTTCTGGCTCGACCACCAGTGACTGCTCAAATCGACACTCACTTGTGTTGTGAGTGGGGCTCTTATGGAACTCACACCATTTCCCGTGTCCTTCTTTATCTTCGTGGTGTTTTTCATTGCTTACAACTTCAGCGGGTAGTCCTAGGTCATTCTGCCTTGGATTTGTCTTTTGTTCTGCGGTTTGGGGGTGCCTTTCCCTTCTCGCTTCTTCTGTTTAAATTTATTCTTGCTCTTGATAGTGTATCGATAGGCTATGACAAGTGAGGAGATGTCCAAGAAATCCATCTCGTCTTGGATGTACTTATGTAGACAGTCATGGTACTTGAGTACCAAATGCCGCTCAAAATCCTTGATACCCAACTTCGTGTGAAGGGTATGAAAAATATTTGTGAACTCCAACACATATTGGTCCCTTCCCTACTGTAACATCCCTAGTGAAAATTCAATGTAATAAAAGTTAATAAAAGAAAAATATTAAGCATGGTTATGAGACACTTATTCCAAGCTGACTTTTGGGAAAAAAACATCCTAGTGTGGGTGTTCAATTGGTTTATTATGGATAAGGGAATGAAAAAGGAAATGACAAAGGATTTGGAAAGGCATGAGGCATTAATTGGAATTTTATTTATGAAAATAATGGAAATTAGGAGAAAAGGAAGGTGAAAGTTCACAAGTTGCACGTGAGGAGGAAAATAATAAAAAATGAAGAAGATAGAGGCCTCATTAATAAAAAGGATTATGAGGATCAATTAATACCTTTTATCAGTTCAGTTTTTGATCTTTTTCTCTATTCTCTCTCTCTCTCTCTCACTCTTGAACACAAAGTTTTATTGGAGCACTTTGACATTGGATCAAGAAAATCAAAGAAGGAAAAGGAAAGAAAGGATCAAGCAAGGAAGGGCAGGATGTAGTAGCTACAACATGATTATTTGCAGGTATTGATTTGCATGTGTGATTTCCTTACTAGTTTTTGCAAGCATGTTTATGCATCTGTGTTCTTGGTTCACTTGCTATCAATGGAATGGGTTTTTCTAGGTGTGACAATGTTTTTAAGCCTAGCCTTTCCATTTACTGAAAACCTTGGTGTGATGGGGTTCTCATGTTTTGGCTGAGATGGATTTCCGAATGGATTCGAAATTGAGTGAGGTGGATCTCTGAAAGGAATAACACATGGCCTAGTGATCCCTAAATCAGATTGTGGATTGTGGTAAAGCCTTGGCCTAGTAACCCCTGAACCAGATTGTGGGTTGTGGTAAAACTAGATTTTATGTTGTCTTGGTGGGCCTAGGAATCCTAGACCTATGAATGGCGAGATATACAGTAAATCCTAGAGGTGGGTGCCCTTGATTAGGCATAGGAAGCCTTGGCGAGTGAATGTCATGATATACGGTAAAGCCTAGATGACGGTGTCTTGATTATGGCCTAGTGATTGATGAATCAGACCGTGGATTGTGGCAAAGCCTAGAGACTAGGAGACAGTAAAATTCCTCATGGTGTAGGTAGATAAATCCAGTGGAATCCATGCTTATTTGGTTTTTTTTTGTTATGAGTCCCACATTCATGCTTGGAATATGGCACAAGGGTGATTGGCTGAAAGAGATATTTGGTTCAACCAATCTATGGTCAGGTGGTTCGTGGAAGTCCCAAACCCAGTTGGATTTTGCATTCATTAATACGACTTCCTTCTTCTTGGTATTTCATGTGTAAATGTATTGGTTTATATGTGGATTCTATGGTTGTTGTGTCCTTATTATTTCTATTGTTTATATGCTACTTATGAGTATGCTTTATGACAATGATGATGTATGGATTTCATCATGTTTTTATTTGTAAATGAACAAACAATGAATTTATGACCTAATAGATGATAATGCAGCTAATGTGATAAGGAGTCAATGCTTCCTAGCAATTTTCAGATAAGTATGAGACCCCTATGCTCATATATGTTGTTATAACTTGTATAATGCATATTTGTGACATGTTTGACAAAATGTCTATCATGTCTAGTAGGGGTCCATTCAAGTATTTGCATTTGTATCATTGTTTTAATGTTACTTTTGATTTCTAGAAGTTTCATGAAGTTGCCTGAGACCTGGCCCTCAAAATGTGGCACAAAATCCGAGGTTGTTGGCTCTGAAATAGTTGGAAAAAATCCCAGACACTTGCATGCCCTTGCTGTGAGAGAAAATAGAGGGCTCCAGTTGCATGAATTCCCATGTCATGGGAGTGACTGAGGCACTAGGTCAGTAAGATGTTGGGTTTCCTCAAGGGTTGGTCACCTGGGAAGGTTGGTTGGCTCCTAGAGGTTTTGCAACATGTGTAGAAGGTCAAGTTAGTTGTGTTTTGTCAGTTCCAATTCCTTAACTGTACATGGGGAGTTGAATCATATCATAGTAGCCTCTCGTCACATGTTTACCCCAACGGACCGATTAACTTGGCTAAATGTGGGAGGAGGGTGTTACATAGTGGTATCAGAACATGGTTGACCCCTTGTACTAGATGGAAAGTATGTTGGTCATGCATTCATATTGATGGCATATGTTTTCTCTATGCTTGTGGTTTTTGTGCTTGTGGCATATGCATGGTGTTGGTCATAGTTGTAGTGGTGTCGCCATGTGGAAATGGACGTGTGTTCTTGGATGTGTTTATCATGAGTATAGGTTGGTTATGCATTAGTTATACATGAAAAAATGTTTGTATGTATCGTGTGTGCATGCATTTCGTACATATGTTGATTATGCATACATTTACATGGTTGTAATTGTCATGCATGAGGTCATGATGTGTGGTTGATATGTGCATGCATTGATCACTGGACTATGGTTAGGATGAAATCTATATGATGTTATGATTATGTTTATACATGTATTGCAATAATCTGGTTGATCTTGCAGATGATATATCTTCCCTGAACTATACTAAGGTATGTTGATTATTTTTATATTTTGGTTTAGCTGACATGGTATACCTTGCAGGAAGAAAACAACAAAGATGACTAGCAAGACGGTAGAATACAGTTCCTGAGACTCTCCCTATGGATCAGATGAGCATCATGGTGTTGAGAATTCTTCTGACTTGGCAGATACATTGAGAAGCTTGAAGGAAGAATTAAGAAGTTACAAGGCAGATAATGCCAAAATCATGCAGGCATAGGAAAAATAAGCATAAGTTAATTCAATAATCCTTTAGAGTTTTTTAGAATTGCAGAGACCTGGACCACTTCGAATCAGGCATGGGCAAGAGGATAGAACGAATGGGGCATATGGCACTAGATCTAATGGTGGGCACAGGTCGGATATGGATGAAACGATTAGAGATGGCAGGTTCTTGGACACTCTATATAGGAGAGGTGATGGACACATGTATTATTCTAGTTCTAGTTCTGATAGACACTATGATTGTCATCGGTATCAACCTTATAGGAGGAGTGACATGAGATATTTTCGGGATGAGTTTAAGAAAGCTAGGCCACTGACTTTTGATGGAGATTTGTAGAAGCTAGAAGATGTAGAGGCTTGGTTACTTGGGATGAATAAGTTTTGTTAACCGCATGAGTACACAAAGAATATGAAGGCTAGAGTAGCTATCTTCAGGCTTAAAGGAAAATCAGACATCCAGTGGGAAGATGTAAGAAAGGTTAGAGAAATCAAGACATAATACTTGAGGTTGTATGAATTCAAGAGAATCTTTAGGAAGAAATACTTATCAGAAAGGTACCACGACAACATAGCCAAGGAATTCTGTGAGCTGAAAATGTGATCAATGACAGATGAGGAGTATACGACCAAGTTCTTGGATATTTTGAGGTATGTATCATATCTTAAAGATGAAAATACTAGTTCATAGATTTTGTTTAGACAGTTTAATCACTTTTTAATTTTGATTGAACTGCAATCATTTAATTGTCAATTAGGGTAAGTATTTTTATTTCAAAGGTGTCAGCACTAAAGTTCATAGATTTTGTTTAGACAGTTTAATCACTTTTTAATTTTGATTGAACTACAATCATTTAATTGTCAATTAGGGTAAGTATTTTTATTTCAAAGGTGTCAGCACTGGCTATGCCGATACATAACAGCCAGGGAAAGAAATGAAAGAAATGTCGTTGAACACAATTTCAGAACTTAAAGAACTCATGCATAAATTAAAAAAGCATACTATAGGAATGAAACCCACTCATCACACTTCGTGTTTTTCTCAAAGAACAGGCGTGCCACACATTATTAATGAAAGTGTATCAACTGATTAAATATTGTAGTTCTAGCCAATCCTATGTAACATCATATAACGAATTTGAAAACAAAAGTGCATTTGTGCTACAATTTATACAATGAAAATAATAAATCCACACTAAAATAAAGAAAAGAAATTAATCTACTACTGCTGCAATCCCTGCTAAAGAGGAGGGCCCTTCCTCCCTAGTAGGGTGCAGGGATAGAATGAAAACTAGTTAAAAAATCAACACGAGATCTATGTAAACATCACCAGATGTGTTATGTATTAGAAATGAATGAAAGTTACAAGATCAAAATGCCAATATTGTTCCTATGTTTCCATCCCATTTTTATGGGACCGAACCCCTTTTTATAAAGTTTTACAAGCCCCAAAAATTAGGGAACTGATCAGTCATGAGAATTTCATGATTCTCATGCTGATCAATATTAATAGTAAAATATAAATCGTTACAAACAGTTTCCAAATAAAAGACCTATCAAAGTTACACCATCTTCGACAATCATAATCGCTCAAATCCTTAAACTTCTCATAGATAATTTCATGATTCTCAACAATTGTCTTTTAAGACAACAATCATAGTCCTTGGCAGTTGCGATGTAACAACATCCTCACGGTGCAACAACAACTTCGAGGTGTAACAACAAAACTTTAGAATGTAACAAAAAATCTTCATAGTGTAACATCAAGCAACAACAACAATTGTTCATCCCTTAGTCCTTAATATATGGGAAACACCTGAAAGCCTAAATAACCAGAAGACCTCTTCCATAATTACCCTAGTTAGTCATCCCTAAAAGAAATTACTTCATTCAATATTTAACATAAAATGGAAAAATAATACGTTGGAGAAAAGATTTCTCTTATAACCAGGGAAAGTGGAATTTGTGACATAAAGTTCATAGGTTTAAAGAGAGAAAATGATCAAAACTAGGGAAAAAGGTGTCTAAGATATTCCTAAAGACTGCACCCAACATCTCCACCCAACTGAAGCCACTGCATGTCCTCATGCAAAATCTTCAGGTACTGCTGCTTTATCGTCGGAGTAACTCTGTCAAATTATAAGAACCAACAATATCTTCGTCAGTTGATATGTAACCCTGAGTAGCCATCAGTTGATGCAACCATGATTCATATTCATAATTGCACAATTGGTAATAGGGTTGATAGGCTTCGACCGGAAGCCAGCCCAATGGATACTTAAGCTTAAGTCCTATCCATAAAGCTCCCATTGATTACACAATTTGAGCATATTCCTGGACTCGTGTACCAACAACCATAAAATTAGAAAACCCAAAAGTATCACTCTCCTATAAACTTGCACTACCAACCTCTATATGTTTCAGGCATCCAGTCAATGCTCGACTTTTTAGTTGTGCAAAGACATTGAGGAAAAATCAAACAATCCTCCTTCTGTAGAGGGTTTATTGTTCCACCATATTAGGAGTACTAAGAAACCTTCTAAAATCCCACCTCATTTCAGTGGCCATGCCTTATTTTGCTCTTATCCACAAGGCTACCTTCTCATTTGCGTCAGATGAATTCATGGCAAGATGCTAGTGCACCTGATTTCTTGTGAAGGAGATGAAGGAACGCAACTAAAAGTCTCCACATATAGGAGAAGATGTGTACAATCGTGTGCAAGATAGCATATTCACAAATCATGTTATGTAGAAAAAGCTCACACAACAAACTATACTCGTCAAAATCACTTGCACGAAAAACATCTAGGAAAGTTCGGGTAGTATTACCCTGATAGGGTCTATTCTCATATACAAATTTTAACTGAAAACTACAAAATATCTCCCATAGAAAGATTTGATAAGATGGGGAAGGCCTTCTACAACCTAAAAGGTTCATGGTGAGTCTATACAGTTTACCTTTTTCATCTGTTAATTCCTCAACCTTTTGCTATAATTGTTGCATCCGTTCTTCCTTCTCCTTGTCAGTTTTATTTCTTTCCCACTTTGTCCATTCTTCCATCAACCTCATCTTGGCCCACTGTTCTTTGAGATTATATATGAATTTTTTATTTTCCTCCAAATAAACCAGTCCCTTTTGCAAAGAGAGTGCCATTTTCTTCCATTTTTGTAACTCTACTATCAACAAAAGTTTCTTTGGACACCACCCTACCTCAGGATCTCATATTATCTCACATGCAACATCAGTAGAGGGTGTAACAAATCTCGTGATTCAATTTGTTCTGCTTTAGCTGTTGTTTCTTGTGTAACAACTTCATCGACATGTTCTCGTGGTTCAAATATTACCTCTTCTTCCTGAGGAACCTCTACCTCAACTGTTGGTTCTTGTGTAATAACAACATCGTCAATAGGTTCTTGCGTTTTAGTTTTTAGGTCAAATGTCACGGGATGCTCCGTTTTAGTTGTTGGTTCTTGTGTAACAACAATGTCGTCGACGGGTTCTTGTGTAATAACCTCCCAGGGTTCTGTTTGGGTTTCTTTCGAGATGGTACTTGCAACACAAACTTTATACCCTGCTATTGCTAAATTCTTAGCACATGCTGTACATACAGAACCTGGTGTAGTTTTTGTTCTCATCTTGTCAACAACCTTTGCCAGAGTATCAAGACCTGGGATCCTTGTTTCCACTTTATTACCCTCTATTTTTTGCCTTAATTATTTATTTTCTGTTTCTAACTCTTTAATTTTACGCAGTAGGGTTTGGGTCTCGTTCTTACCTGGCGAAGGAACCTCTTCTTGCTTGGCATGTTCCTCTTTCTTTTGCTTCCTTGCATCGTCATGCTTGCTTGACTTCTTTTTGGATGGAGGCAGGGGTTCTGGTTGGGTGCTAACTTTGACCCTCCTTTTTGGTGTTTTGCCACCTATTGGCTTTTCTAGTGACCTTTTCTTGATTTTTCTTCCAGAGGGTTTCCCTTGCTCCTTAGCTACCCCAGCTTCTTTTGGAGCATCAATGGGGCTTTTGACTTGTTTCCAGCATGAAGTCCTTGTCTTTTTGCTCATGAAATCTTCCCAGCTTTGGCCTTGGCACTCTAGGGCCTCCATTATGATTAATTTTATAAGGTCGTGATTGGTGACACAACTTTCCATATGTGAAGCAACCTTCACAGCAGCAGACATATGCTTCAAATTATCCAACAAGAAGTAAGGAAGGTTAATCAATTTCCTATGTCGGAGATGATTTAATAGTGGAAAATGATAGTTAAACACTATCGTCACACGTCCTTCACATGTAATATACTTAATGATGAATAAAGAAACATCTCCCCATGGCTGAGGAAGCGACAGTCGGTCAATTCCCCTTCCCTTCTTAACCAATTGTTCCTCCCCTTGCAGAAATTCAGCTTTGAGGGAAGGGTCGTTGATTTTCTGGTTAAACCATCTCTTTCCTTCAGGTTGCAATGCTGATACTCTGGCAATTACTTCCTTGGTGACTTCCAACTTCAACCCTCTGACCTCCATCTGATTCCTGCTCAAATTCTTAGCAAACTCCAGGGAAATAATTTCTTCTGACCCTTTGAGTCGTTCAAAAAATTTGAACCACCTTGCTTCTTTGAAAATCTAACATGCCTCTGGGAAATTCTCCAATGCCTCTGTGGAATTAGGCTCGTGCCTTACCACTGCTTCCCCCGTCTCGAATTCAAACCATACCCTCTATGCTATGTTTACTTTCTCTTTGAGAATTTTTTGAAATGAAGATGCAATGCTTCGTTTGGGATAGATATCAGGGTAGTAAAGGCAAGAATGTTGGATTAGGGGGTTATATGATATGTGTTATCGTCTCATTATTAATCTGGGGTCATGGAAATCCATCTTAAGTATAATTTAAACCAATGGCACGATTGGCATAAAAAGATGATAATGATTACAAGATTTGCTAATGATTACAAGGTCTGTTACTTTAAGTCTGGTTAAATTACAGATCACGAAATGATTCACCCTCCCCTGAGTTTTAATGAAAAGGTCATCCTCAGTCGTCAAATGGAACATCATATTAATTGCCATAATCGTTAAATAAAGAAAAATAAATATACCTTTTGAATGACTTACGAGAGGGTGATGTGGTAGAAAAGTACTGGTGATGTGATTGATTCCAGCGGCAACGTACTGGTGATGTCATTTATTCCGGCGGCAACGTACTGGTGATATTATTTATTGAAGTAGATAGTTGTGCCCAATTTGTTGCTGCAAATTGTTAGCTTTTATAGGTGTAACAACAAATGTAATCGCTAATACTACTCTTTACAACAAAACCCTTATTTACAATACTTTTGAGGTTACTTTAAGAACTTTCAAAAAGAAGGAAGAAAAAACTTAAGCTTGTAACATCATAGTATCAAAGATATGAAATAAATTATGTTGTTATAGGGAAAAAAATGTGTAACAACCGTGACATAGTGGTTTTCAACTATTACCATTATCTTCCTGTGCCCTATAAGATGTTTTCATGGACATATTTTTTATTTTTTGCTATTATTTTTTTTCTCTTTTTTATTATTATATATTTTGGTGTATCAGCCACCAACAAAAACTGGTTTTCAGCTGTTACACTTATTGAAGATTAAAACATTGGCAGCGTAGGAGAATTTTCCCCCACCCCTGTAATTTGAAGGTCAAATTCCGAGACAATGTTGACAAATGAATCCCTTGAAGTTGGTTTATGATATAACCGAAGACAATGCCCATTAGCAAGTAATGGTGTCCTGGCACTGTCGATGGTGACTAAATTCACAGACTTATTTTCAAAGACTGTATCAACTTCATAAGGACCTAGTCATCTGGTGCAGATCTTCCCTTTGAAATCCTTGAATCGTGAACCATATAGTAGAGCCCAGTCTCCTTTTTGAAATACCTTATTTTTGATAAATTTATCATGCCACTTAGCCCTTTGATGTTGGATGATATCTATTTGTTGGATAGTAGCCAATCTTTTCTCATCTAACTCATTTAGCCGATTCAACCATTGTTTTTGTGTTGTAGCCAGATATTGGTTCACTTGTAGTGATTTTCTAAGTGTCTTTATTTCGAACTCTATGGGAAATAAAGGATTTTTACCATACACTAATTTGTATGGTGAGAATCCCGTAGTGTTCCTCCATGTAGTCCTATATGCCCATAGTGCCTTTGGAAGTTTATCAGCCCAGTTCCTCTGGTGGTTGGCTACAATCTTGGTGAGAATTCTTTGAATGACCTTATTGTTGCTTTCCAATTGGTCATTTTCCTGTGGATGATAAGGTGAAGTAATCCTATGAAATTTTTTGTATTTCTCAACTAGGTTCTGAATCAAATGAGATGTGAATTGCGTCCTTCGTTTGTCGCTATTTCCCGAGGTATCCCAAAGAGAACAAAAATGTCTTTAAAAAAAAGGTCTGAAACAATCTGTTTTGTGGCTCTGGTTAGTGCCTTTGCTTCAACCCACTTTGTGACATAATCTGTGTAGACCAGGATGTAGGACTTTTGCTGAGATGAAGGATTAATTGGCCCTACAAATTCCAAGGCCCACTTCTCAAATGGCTCTAAAACTATCTAAAGGTGCAACCACTCTTCTTTGGAATCACCTCCTCCGTCATTATTTCAAATTCACATGACTTCCCACTGCTATTAAAACCCTTCTCACCTTCTTTTTTCTCCTGAGCTTTCGAACCCATGTCCATTGTTCATAGCACCACTCTTCTCACCTTCCTTTTTCTCTGGAGGTTTCGAACCCTTGTCCATCATCAACAATCAATCCACACCTTCCTCCTGAATTTTGGAGCGCAATCAAATGTACAAAGAAAGAGCATCGAAGTTTCTCCCAACGTGAGAAGGAAAGGAAAAAGAGCAGCGAGGAAGTACATTTTAATAGGTTAATTTTAGATTAGCCAAATATGTCAATTGCCATGGTAGCTTATGTTGCTACTATTGAGGTTAATTTTTTTTATTTGAGCATGTTGCCAATGTGGGGGTTAAATTTTCTTTTTTTAATTTTAATTTCTAATTTTTTAGTAAAAAGATGTCACTTTCAGTAGAGGTTATATCTAATGATTTTGAAAACCCATAGAGTGATCATTTAAGCATGAGGGCATCAATAAAACCTATTCAAGAACTCCTTAATATAAGCAAGTACGCTAATATAAAGAGGGAAAGGGGACATGAGGTTTACACATAAGGGTAATATCTACTAATCCTAAAGGAGGTAGAAAATATCTTCAAATCTATGAAGAATGTTATCAATAAAATCAAGTAGTTATAGGTAGCCCATTGTTTTCGGGGAACTTCAATTAGAGCTCATTAACACATTATTAGAAGCTAGCCATATTTTACTTTAAATTAGTCACTCACATTAGTCATTTTTAGTTGTATTACTTATTAGCTAGTCATATATTTTAGCCTGAGACTAAATTAGTCATTTATGGTAGTCATTTTTAGTTGGGTCACTTAAGATTTCCCATTTTTTGTAGTATTTCACTTGGAAAAGTTGCGGTGACTAACTTTTTTAGCCACCTAGTCACTAATTTCTCATTTTCTACTAGTTTCCCAAGATTCTTGCAGTAAAGGAGGGAGATCATTGTATTCAAGAAGTTGGCTGAGGATTTGATGTGATCTGTCAAGAAAGAACTATGTGATTCTACCCCTAGTCTTCAACATGATTTTGTTTATTGGCCTCTTGCAAGTGGTTCAATCAAAACAGAAGGATGAAATCATTTCTATTGATAGAATTCAATTGGTAACCAAGTATATTGTTGTAACTAGTTTGACATGGCTAAGAGCCTGTACAAGATGTATATATACCTAGTTGTAGGAATAGATAGGTTAGTGATACTATGGACAAGTATGAGTGTTGATATTTTGAAGGCTTGTATCGCCATAACCTCCTCTAGAGTTGGATCTATCATTTTACTGAATGTATTGAGCAGAGACTTTTTATCAATAAAAGGAGCTTAATGTCAGGTTCATGAAATTGTTCTATTCTTCTATAAATGTTTAATCTATTTCATATAGGTTAATTTCTTTTTCAAAGGGAAACAAGCTAGTTGGCCAGGGCCCAGCCAACCCAACTCGTTCTCCCTCAAATCATTTTACTGTGTGGTGTGTTATGTGTTGAAGCTGGAGTGAGCTATTGTTCTTTTGATTTCTTGTGTTGGGTGTGTGTGCAAAACAAGGGACCTTGTGTATTTTCTTTTTTGAGAAATGAAAATAGCTCAGATCTGAAGTTTGTTTCCTTTTTGAAGAGTTATTTCTTGAATGAGATGTTCAAAAATTATGTATGTTGCTTATAATGATTCAGTTCTAAAAGTGAACTCTATTTCTGAAGTTGTTTCTTGAACCAAGGTGTGAACCCTAGATTTTAAGTTCACAACAATTTTGTTTATTTGATAACAAGTTGGGACTTGGAGATTGGGTTGTTATGAAGAATACTATTTTTGCATTAAAGAACTCGTTTCACAATTGAGTATACAAGTTTAAGCTTGATTGACTTATATCGGGTACTGTTTCTAATGCATGAATGATGGTTGTGGGATTGTGTTGAAAACCCTTATGACTTCTATGTAAAATCATATATTGAAAAAGGTTTATTCTTTCCATGAAAATATTATTATTTAAATGATACACATTGATATTGGTTTTGTGAAACTCAAAATAAAGAACGTAGATGCCTTTAGGTCTTTAGTACAGGAACAGAGTTTCCACTATTGTTAGGTTATCAGTCTAAGCTCGGAGTGATTTATAGTATAATTTTGTATAAATTTTGATTGATTTTGAAAGAGGGTTTTGATTAAGAAAAGAGCAGTGAGTGATTGAATTTGGTCGATATTTCCTTATTTGCAAGCACAAGTGTGAGACATCGTTTTTTCTTTGTTTCATTGTCTAATGCAATTTTCTTATTGCGAGTCAAGATTTGATTATTGATTTATTAGATAGGTGTGTTGACTATGAGAATTCACCTTTAACTTGAGCAAAGTTTATATTTTCACACAAGAATAGCAAGTGTGTCACACGGTGTAGGAATAGATTTGTTTGGAAGTGAAAGAAAAGAGTATGTTTTAAGTACAGGAACAAAGTATTTCAAATGGTTGCCTAGTACAGGAATAGAGTTTGCATTTGATTGATTATGCCATTAAAATCCTGAGTTCTTTTGCTTTGGTTTGAGATGTTTTTTAAGAGTCTCTGATTATTTTTTGTGTGGAGATCCAGTTTCTCGTAGTGGTTCTAGTGTTACTTTTTAAGCAGTGTAGGAATAGAAGACAAGGATTTTATTCGAAGCCTGTTAGAACTTTATTAATTTAATTGGTGAGATAGAGATAGGATTTACATAATTTTTCCAGAACCTTTGGCATAAATTCTGCTATGCCTCGAAGTCTACAAGGCCTTGGTTTGACAAGTGAATGTTGTGAATTGAATTTACAATTCCATCAACCAACATATACCATGCATTTCAAAATTGGCAAGGAAATCACACATGCAACCTATTACTTAAAAAGAAATTCATCTATAGTTGTTGATACAATTTTTCCCTTGCACTCCTTTTCTTTACTTTGCTTTCTTTCTCCAATCCAAGTGAATGCTAAAATGCTCCAAGAATGACCTAAGTCTACAAGAGTATGAGAGAATGAGAGAATGGAATGAGAAAGCCAAAAACTGAAGTGGAAAAAGCTGTGAATTGTTTCACTGATGCCTTTCTTCATTGACGCCCTTGTTTTCTTCATTTTTCCTGTAATTTCCCTTGCATGCAAATTTGTGTCTCTTCACCTTCCTTTTCTCCTATTTTAATTTATTTTCTTAATTTTATGCCATTTATTGCCTCTTGCCTTTGCCATTTTCCATAGCCATTATCAATCTACAAGTGATGTCCACTATGATGTTTTTCCCAACATTCAACTTGGAATATGTGTCCCATGACCTTGGTTTTATTTTATTTACATGGAAAATCAACCAAGGGTTGTTACATTGTAACCTTGGCATCGAATTTCGACCCTTTTGTCTAATGCGCCCTAAAAGTGCCAATATATATAATGTTTAATTTTATTATATAGTTTGGTATGGATTTTATGGGTTTTTGGGCTCATTATTGGTCCAAATTGGATTATAGAAGAAACATGGTGGATTCATGGTTTAGAGGTGGATGCTTCTGAAGCCATGAAAATCCTTGTTGACATTTATTTGATTACCATAATCACTTTTTCAAGTTGAATTGTTTTGGATACATGGTCAAAACAGGTTCCAAGATGGGTTTTGAGTGACCAGGTTGATGAATTGGTTGGAGTAAAGTATGGGCAACAATATGAATGCTAGTAACATTGATTGATATGATTGTTTGTGGTAGTGATTGCAATGGCAGTGGTTGCAAGTTATGACAGTGATTGTGGTGGCAGTGGTTGTAGGTTGTGCTAGTGAGTGTAGTTGTATATTATGTAGCGATAGGGGTTGCAGGTTTCAAACTGTGACATTACTTATGATTAAGTGATTTACAACCATAAATGACGATAGTGGATATAATTTGAAAATGATATGAAAATAGGTCCACAAAGAATTAAAGAAGGAGGTGGGTGTCTTCTTTGAGGTCAGAGCCTCAATCAGGTTAGAGCCTAGAGCAAGTTGGAGCCCACTCATCACCGAATTTGGAGCCTCAATGAGGTTGGAGATTAGTGCAAGTTGGAGCTTGCTTATCATTGAGGTTGGTGCCTCAATTAGCTTGTAGCCTACATTGAGTAGTCGCTTGCATTCTTTCAAGGTTGGTGCCTTGATGACATTGTAGCCTACCACAAGTGGCAGCTTGCATTTCTTGGGCATGGTTGCCTCCATAAGGACGAAGCCTGCAAATATATGTAATGAATTGAATCATGTGGAGAAGAATAATTTGTGGTTTTCTCCCGTGTGGGTTTCTACTTAAAATCTTGTGTCTCTTTGTGATGTGATGGGTTCTTAATGTTTTATTGATAGCTTTACGATGCATTGTTCTATCTAAGAATATGATGCTTATGCTTATGGTTCATTGCTACACTATTTTTTTATTATTAAAAGTTATGAAATGGTAAAATTGATCTCACACTGATTCAACCCCCACCACCACCACCCCTGCCCCCCACACCAACCACCCCCCCCCACCCCCCCACCCCTCCTCCTTAATGTGACCTTTGTCACAACAACTGGTATTAAAGTAGTTCATCCTAACGAACAATTAACTACTTGAATATGGATCCAAGGAATCATGGAAATATGGATTTAGATGCAAACTTTATTATGATCTTGAAACTTGAATTGGAGCAGTTTAAATGAAAATGTGAAATATTGAAAAAAATGCTTAATGAAGTTAAGTAATTGGAGGCATCTGAATGATAGTTAAAAGAGAAGAATGACATAATCACCCATCCCAAGGAAGAAGTAGTTGCAACAAAGCAGCTAGCTAAGATAATTTAGGAAGATGTTTGAGCCATCTTAAGTAGAAAGATGCAACACCTCAAGTATCATACACTCTTATATGGTTATTTCTTTCTATGTCATGCATTTGGTCATCATTCTCTATGCCATTATTGTAAACACAAGGTCATGAATTAGAAAGTCACTCTAGAAGAAGAAAATTGCGGCCTCATATTATATGCTCAAAATAGAAAGGATAAGTGGTATGTCGATAGTGCTTGCTCAAGACACATGTCAGGGGATCAGAGAAATTTTATTAGCATCAGGGAGATAAATGGAGGAAAAGTAATTGCAAAAACAATGCATCTACTAGAATCATTAGAAAATACATTGTTACCATTGATAATGGAAGAACCAAAGCCTAGGATGTCTTGTATATAGAAGAATTAAAGCATAGTATTTTCAATTTCAGCTAGATATGCGATCAAGGTTTTGATGTCATATTTAATTCCAAATGGTGTGAGATTTGAAATTTAGATATAGGTAAATTTGTAACAAAAGATACCAAGACCGATCTCTCTCTCTCTCTCTCTCTCTCTCTCTCTCTCTCTCTCTCTCTCTCTCTCTCTCTCTCTCTCTCTCTCTCTCTCTCTCTATATATATATATATATATATATATATATAAAAAAATACTTGATGAATAAAAAATAAAAGGATGTAAGAGGCAAGTTTTGACAAAGAAGAAGTCAAGTTAGAAAGAGGAACTAGAAAATTCAAAGGTAAGATGCTTTGAATGTGGAAGGATAGGTCACTATGCATCGAAATGTCAGGTTCAAATTCAAGCATCAAAATAAAAAGTAAGCCAGTAAGAAAAACAATTTCTACTCAAAAGAATGAAGTGATAGTGAAAGTAATGGAAGTGTGATCGATGAAGAAAGGGGTGAAGTATTATCCATTGTTGAGGCTGACAAACCTGAAGCAAAACTAGACTATGAGGGAGAAATTAGATGTGCACTAAAATAAATAAAGATCCTTAGAAAGAAGGAAGGTCAGTTGATGCAAAAACTTTAAGACAAAATGCCAAATGAAGACATCATTCTTTCTCTCAAAGTCAAACTAAAAGAAGCAAAAAGGGTAAAGGATTTTTTGTCTGAAAAATTAAATGAAAAGGAGAAAATTTGTTAAATACTAGAGGAAGAGGTTGTTCTCTTAAGAGAATAATTGGAGCATCTAAAATTAAAGTTCCAAAAAGGGACTAAATCCATAGGTCACATTCTTAGCTTGCAAAGGTCTCCTCTCATTAAGACGGGTTTCAGTTATCAAGAAAATTGTGAGGCACCCAAGAATAATGGTACCCCAAGCTCATTAAATGAAGGTTATCCCAAGAATCTCAATCAGACGTTCATGACATCCAACAACAGTGCTCTTGAAGATGTAAAGAAATTGATTAATCTGGATAAACATGTTCATTTTGATGTCTCTCAAGATAATTCTCGAAAGGAGCAGAGTAAAAAAACTAAAATGAAAAAAAGGATGCATAAGCAGGAATAATCTAGGTGTTTAAAATCAACAAATGAATATGGATCCTCACAAAGCATCCATAAGTAACAATGAAGCATGTGTTGAAAATTAGGAAAGGAATATGGCTTCTCCAAGAAATAACTTAAGAAGGAAAAGATCTCCTTCTACATCTAGGTATGAAAAAAAGTTTCTTGATTATTATTTTTTATGTACAAAGTTTGGCCACAAAGCACAAAATTGCAGGACCTATGATGTTGTGAGATAAAAAGGATGTGATCAAGTACCTGGATGGAGGTATGTGAATATGGGATTAACTCATCTATTTATGCAAACGTTGAAGCCAAATGTTGAATGTTACATTTTTCAAAATGAAGGTCATACACAAAATTGCAAACTCAACTCAAGATTGCACAACAGAGAAGGTTTTCCTATCAATACAAGGATTAAATCTACAATATGGAGAAAAGGTCAAGAAGGACCTTGATTGGTGTTGAATTCTTAGATCTAATCCTTTGGTGAAAGCTTCTTCAAGGCTATGACCATTTGAATCAAAACTTGAAGAAGCAACTATATGCAAATGGAAGGAGTTATTTGAGGAAAAAATATGAACCAACATGAAAAGATCTAGTGAGAAGTAAGGTTGATAGTAGTAATGTACTAAAGAGGGGAAGATTTCATCATAGGATCACAGGATAATTCAGGGGAAATTAGAGAATGTAGATATGAAAGTTACTTATATATGAAGAGCACATAATATCGGGGAGAGGATTTAACAATTATGAGCAGCATTGGAAACATGGTCTCACGGGAAGACTCTATTAGAATGAAAACATGGTTTGGATAAGTCCATAGGATCATGCAGGAATCGGTTTTCGAGGTTTTGTCGATACTTATAACATGTAGGATCAAGTTCACCCATACGCATGGTTTACTTCAATGACACCTTTCCATTAATGTTAAAGGGGGAGATATTGCAGACATTGATATAGAAAATGACATTGATAGAGGAAGGAATTTGCGTAGGGGGATTTTTTTGATTTGTTGACATCAATGATCATCAATATCTAGTGGTGTTACCATCAATGTCAAAGGGATGTATTTTTGCACATAGTGTTTTCAATGATGACAACAATATGTCATTAACATTGACAACAATATGTCATTAACATTAAAGGGTTATCCGAGAAAGTAGTAGTATTATTCATGATGCCTAAGAAAGCAACGGTACCCTCCTTGAAGCACTATGCAAGCTAGGTCTCTGATGGGATATCATTAAGTGAAGTTAAAGGAGATTGAAGTTATTTGATTTTCTAATGTAGCTATGGTAACCTAATGATATTATAAATAACGTGGTTTCATAAGCCTCATAAATACCTTTCCAACGATATATCTTTCTTTGAAAAACTCCTCCTGGTTGAGAAGTTATGGCTATTTGAAAATTTAGTACTAATCATGGGTTCAATACTATAGGACAAAAATCACAATTTCAATACCTTAAAAGGGGCACAAATTATGAAAATTACACCATTCAAAAATTGACTCAACAATAGATGGAGACCCTACATGCATAATGTTTAACCTATTAAACATCAACCATCTTGGTCTAATCCAACGAATCAAGTAAATACATGTTAGATTCACGATGGATGTTGGCCATACTTGTTTGCAAGTTTACTGATAGAAACCCCACCACTCTAGCCAACTGCATGATGACATGTGGCACATATCGAATTAAAATGGGTAAACTCGTCACCATATGACATGTGGTAGAAGTAGATTGGAGGATCCGACGTCAGCAATTGATGTCACATGGTGATGTGGCATCACCTCATACTGCGAGATGATAGGAAAATATGAGGTATTCTAACTGGTCTATCGGGCCAAATATTGTTGACATGTGGCACACCTCTCGGGTTGCTGTTGAGCATCATAATTTCTTCATTTTGACACTCTCCCTTACCTATTTTTCCTTTCCTTGACCATCATCATCAACTCAATAGGCATCAAACTACAAGGTTTTTTACACGGTAAGGTAGTTAACTATCTTATCTTTCATATTTTATAATGTTCCTTATTATTGAGTTAATATTTGTATTAGCTACCGAATTCGCACGATTTTGCAACTAATCTTTGTTTTTGTAGTTGATTCCATGGTTTACCAGGATCAGAGGTGCCAGCTAAGAGGAGAAATATATGAATAGGTGGAGATTGATCCCTTTAATGATTTCCTCCTATTCATCTGAACTAGATCATCAAAAGGATTGTTTGATTGCATGGTCAAAGGATAAAGTCAACATGGTTGTTGAACAAGCAAGCGAGAGTCTGAAATTCCTACGGTTCACAATTTGCTTTTCCAAATAGAAAATAGTGAGAAATGATATCTCAATAGTTGTTATAATCTAAATTTAGAATTATGTTAGCTAAGGTAGGCGTAAAAGACTCGAACAATTATTGACACAGGATTTTATAAATAACGTGCAACAAACATGAACAGAAGGTTGATTTTTATGTATGTGACAATGATGTTTTAAAACTGATCCAGGTGGACGTTGGTAGCCACCCACCTATCCCACTTGGACCCCCACAACTGTCTCCTTCAGTTTTTTAGTTTCCTTAATTGTAGCACAATTTACTATTTTTAGCGGTTTTTCGGGTCTTGAACTTTCGGCGTTGTTTTGAGGCCCTAAATGACGTTTTTTGGGAAAACTGGGAGCAACATGGGTCCATGGACCGATGTTTCTCTTCATAAAGTTGTATTCCTCGGATAGATAATTCTAATGAGCTATTGTGCGCATCAAACAGAGATCATATGCCAAAGTTATGACCCCGGGAATTTGATGTATCAATTTACCCAAAACGGGGCCCACAGTTTGGCATTTCATCTCCTAGGGTTAGGCTTTTGGATGTTTAGGGTTTTTCGTTGTTTCTCAACAACAAATAGGCCTTTGAGCCTCATTGTAACATAGTTTAGAGGCATGTAGCGGTTTAGTGGTATCAGAGGGGTCTGCTCTTTCTCTGTTTTTCTTTGCATGTCCCCAATGAGGTTGGGATATAAGGATTTCGGGCTTGAACTGGTCGAACCTTTGCAAGACCAGCCTCGCAAATCTTGACGGCCTCCCATGGATAATGAAAATAAAGATGAGGGGGCAAGAGATCCTATCAAAATCTATTGAAAAGTGTGCAACAAGAAATGCTAAATCTAGAATGTGCTAAAAATAGCATGTCTAAAAATAGCATGTCTAAAAATAACATGTCTAAAAATACCAGTTTGGCCAGTGAAGTCATTGGCCACATTGGGTGAGAAGTGAAAATGCTAAAAATAGAAAGTTCTAAAAATAGCATTTCTGGGTCCCTTCCTATTTTTAGCAGTCCCTAGTCTATCTATAGGAAGTAAAATTAATTTTGGTCTTAACAGCAGTTGGAAATATTAATTAATTAATTCAGTTGAGTTAATTAATTATGGAAAATTAAACTTGAAGTCTTTGTGAGATCATGCAATTATTTTCTCCCTTGATTTAGGAATTTATCCCTTGATTAAAGGAGATAAGGTTCATTTCTATAATGAGAGAATCAATTGACTTAGTTCTAACTAGTCAAGTCCAGTTAGATTATTTTAACAAGTTGTTAAAATAATAAAATATAGTTTGTTAATGCTTGCATGCATGTGACAACTATTATTTTAGATAACTGAGAATTCACTCATGGATAATTGTTGCATGTTAGTTCTGTCAGAGACCCAGTTGAGATCAGATGTGGGACAGTGTATTATCAGATGCTTGGATATTTCTAGTAAGTATTCCTTGCATGGAGAAGGATCTATTATAGGATATTGGAGGACTTGTGGCCTATATATTGAGGCCTAGGTAGTCCATGATTTTCATCTTCTGATTGAAGATCATCAGAGTACACTAAGAGTTGGATAGCTTCCGAGCTAAGGCTTTGTGTAATCTGGACTATATTTCCACTTGTATGATAATACAGAGATGGGGTTTTAGGTAGGTGTTTTCCCCGAGTAAATTCTTCTGTGTTATGTGTGATTGGTTCCTTCTTATCAGTTATATGTGTTCTTATTGATGTTGCTCATGGTTGATCAAGCTTCCGCTAAATTGTTTGTAGAAGTAGATCAAGTGTTTTGCTTTAGTACATTGCATTACCAGGTGATCTACAGGTGGAAAATTTCTACATGGTATCGGAGCTAGTTGATCTGTAGAAAAAGTTCTACATGGTATCAGAGCTAGTTGACTTGTAGAAAAATTCTACAAAAATTCTACAAAATCTTGCTCGAAGAAGCCCTCGAGCGACAAAGGAACGCGGTGATGGAAAAATTTGCCCAGATCCTTCAGCAATTACCTAGGGGCGACACATTGACTTCCAACAGCTACTTTGGAAACACCACACCCTTTAAGGTACAAGTTAACTTTTAACTCCCCATATTCGAGGGTTACACAGACGCAAATGTCGTAAATAAATGGATAAATCTGCTAGAAGGTTATTTTTTTGTTCATGATTTTTCTAGCCGGGAAAAGATCAATTTTTCACTTCTTAAAGCAGCCACCTACTGCAAGCAGAAGGATGAGAGTACGGCCTCACTGTTTTCAGCCACACCCACTTGGAATTCATTCCAGGATGCCATTAAGGAGCAGTACTACCCTATCAAATCTACTAGGATAAATACATAAAGTGGACCATGCTGCGACAGGGAAGGGACCAAGATGTGCCAGAGTTCACAAACATTTTTCATACCCTTCGCACACAGTTGGGTATTAAGAATTCTAAGCTGCATTTGGTACTCAAATACTGCGGCTGCCTACACAGATACATCCAAGATGAGATGGAGTTCCTGAACATCTCCTCACTCGGCACGGCGTACAGATACACTGTCAAAGTCGACCAGAAGTTTAAACAAAAGAAGCGAGACTTTGGATCTGCGAATCCAAAGAACAAAGGACAAAGCCAAGACGGGGTGACCCAAGACAACCCATCGAAGCCAAAATAAAAGAACAACACCACAAAGTCAAAGAAGGACACAGGAAAGTGGTGTGAGTTCCATAAGAGCCCCACTCACAACACAAGTGAGTGTCGGACCAAGCAGTCGCTGGTGGCAGAGTTGAAGGCTTTTGAATTAGGTGCATGTTCCGACAAGGAGTCAAACCCGACAAGGGGAATAAGAAAGGGAAGCAAATCATTGATGCGGAGCCCAATGCCATTGTTGCCACTGCCAGGTCCAGAAAAATGAGCCCGAGGATGCAGAGGAGGGGGAGCATCTTTTCATCTCACAAATGTGGGTGAAGGGTTCGCTGCTGCAATTCATTGTCAACAGTGGCAGCCAAAAGAACCTCATTTCAGTAGAGGTCGTGAAGCGGTTGGGCCTACCGACTACACCACACCCACAGTTGTATAGTATCGAGTGGCTTCACTAAGGACGAGATCTTCGAGTTCGCCAGTAGTGCCGCCTTCCCTACAACAAAAATCCCTTCACAAATGAGGTATTGTGTGATGTTGCACCTCTTGATGTTTGTGATGTACTATTAGGCCAACCATACTTATGGAGACGACATGCTTTGTATGAGTCAAGGCCTCACGTTGTTATTATTTCTTTGGGTAATTCATTATACAGGATACCGGCGGTATCCCCACCTACCGCCACCTCTTTGATCACTGCTAAGAAATGCAACAAGCTCATCTCCCAGACTAGGAAAGTCATTTTCTGTCTGATTTGATCCCAAAGTAAGGGGAATATCATCGCCACATCCATGACCCCCGCGAAGGGTTCCTCCATGCAGTAGTAGCAGCAGATGGATACAGTCCTGAAAGTAGACAGGAAAATATTCTCCTCACGTACAGGGACACCATTGCACTATCGGGTCAAGGATTCATTCGATCTGACTCCTAGAGCACCTCTACCCAACGGGTCGATATATTGCTGCTCCATACTGGAAAATGTCAATTTCAAGCAGCGGCATGATCAACATTAGGTACCACACAAGTTTCCAGTGGGCGATAAAGTCTCATTGCATCTGCAAAAAGAATGCCTTACAAGAGCCCATCAGAAGCTCAGACCACTTCGATATGGTCCTTACACCAGTACCGAGGTTGTGGGAAACAATGCTTTGGAGCACAACATTCCCCCATTCCTTCACTTGCACCGAGTGCTCAATCTGGACTGCCCTCGACCATGCTTCCCACCATTATTGGACACATCAAAGGTTGCAGAACATCTCACCAGGAACCTAGCTCAACAGAAGTTTCCTCATCTCAGGGAGGAACTCAACGCAATGGGGACCATTGCTTCCTAAGGGGGGAGGAATGATCTAGGTGGATGTTGGTGGCCACCCACCTATCCCACTTAGACCCCCACAACTGTCTCTTTCAGTTTTTCGGTTTGGTTAATTGTAGCACAATTGATTATTTTTAGCAGTTTTTTGGGTCCTGAACTTCCAAAGCCGTTTTGAGGCCCTAAACGATGTTTTTTGGGAAAACTGGGAGCAACATGGGTCCATGTACCATGTTTCTCTTCCCAAAGTTATATTCCTTGGTTAGATATTTCTAACGAGCTATTGTGCGCTTCAAACGGAGATCGTATGCCAAAGTTACGACCCGGGAAGTTGATGTACCAATTTACCCAAAATGGGGCCCATAGCTTGGCGTTTCATCTCCTAGGGTTAGGTTTTTGGATGTTTAGGTTTTCCATTGTTTCTCAACAATAAATAGGCCTTCGAGCCTCATTGTAACACAATTCAAAGGCATGTAGTTGCCACATCTCTTCTTAGAGATAAGCTACCATCGCCCTAGCTGGTTCATTTCCATTTCTGTTTGTAAGCATATTTTAGTATTTTACATTAATGAAATGAAGCATTATTTTTGTTGCATCTCTATATTTATGATTATTTCTGTACTTTATTGTGTTCCTGTATAAATCTGGATCAAAAGCTCTGCTTTTACTTTATCAATGAAGAAAATCCTTTGAAGTTCCAATGCGTAGCTGACTATTTGATTGAAGTTTTATAACCACCTATTTGTGGAAGGCCCCTGCAAACAGTGAAGGTTCTGCATTCACATATCTTTTCTTTATCGTTTGTTATACTTATTCATACATTTTAGAATTAATTTACAGTCTTGATTTCATTTAGATAGCGATAGCAATATTTCATTAATCGTTCCTTTCTCAAGTTAATGTATAATGATGTTAACGGTACTATAATTGTTTTTCATAGATTTCCTTATGATTATAGATTATTTCATTTCAGAGTTGATAGATTTCTTTCCAAAGCATGTGCGATTTCTTTATGATTTTCATTTCAAAGAATGAGCGATTGATAATAAGTAAATGAGTGGTTTTCATTTTGAATAGAAGTTAATTTCATATTGGTTTTCATGCAAAGGATTGCTAAAATGTTAGACAATTAATTATGCTTTTAGAGATTAAATTTATGTTGCAATAGATCAGTTAAATTTTCTTAATAAGATAGTGTGAGTTTGCTTTAAGTTTCATTTTGCAAGTGTGAAGAGCATTTTTTATTTCATTAGAAAAGAGTAGGAATATTTAATGTGATAAATCCATTTTCTTTATAGAGTAAGATAGGAATGGAAAACATCTTTAGGTATAAATCTCAATAACTCAATCATGCACATTAATAATCTGATTTAATAAAAATGACTTCTAGCATATATAGTGCACTTGCACTTCACAAGCTTACCAACTCCAGTCGATAATTCATGTAACAATTTAAGACAATTAAATTGACAAACATTTTGGCGCCGTTGTCGGGGAAGTGTAAATAGAATTCTTAGCCTTTTTCATTTTGATAAAAACAAAAAAAAACAAAAAACAAAAACATGATATGCATAGGGAAAAAGACTTTAGGGGTAGATTTGTAACTAGAGGTAAGAGTTTAATTCCAACAACATCACTCACCCCACCACAACTTCGTAGTGCCACACCACCCACACAAACTCAAATTCCATCCATAGTAGGAAAACACAAACTCCCTAAGGTATTAAGATCCGAAATCCAACCTAGAGATTCACCAACTTCATCAACAAAAGCCATAACAGAAGAAGAAAATCTCATATCCCCAACAATAGCAGTAATTTTCATATCTTCAATTAGAGAAAATCTTCTAGCTCAAGAGCTAGAAGTTCCTACTGAAGAAGAGGAAGAAGAAACCTATTTTAACAAACCATTGATAGAAGAACCAGAGGAACTAGAGGAAGTTGAAAACCCAATTTTGGAACCAGAACCCTATATTAGTTCTGAAGAATCTATAATGGCTAGAGAAGAGGAAGGAGAGGTACATAATTTTATTGGTGAACAACCTAGGATTGGAGGAGGAAGAGGGAGAGGAGAAGATATAAATCCAGAACCCTTTGGATTTCCTATCCTTGATGAAGATACAACTATGACAATGAAAATTATCTCACCCTCTATTCTTCAAAACGTTCATTAATTAAGGAGTGAATATTCGGAAACATTTCTCTTTGAATTTGAATGTGTAGATCATATGATTATTTGCATGATGCTCAAAAGTTGAAATTATTCCCTGCAACCCTTAAAGATGCAACATTAAAATGGTTATGAGTTTAGGAATAAAATCCATAAGAACATGGGAACAAATGAAAACTACATCCTTAGAGAAATATAGGGACTATTGTATGCCACATTATATTAAGGATGAAGTCTTTAAAATGGTACAGAAAGAAAATGAAAATCTTGAAGATTTCGTTGAAATATTTGCTTATCATGTTAAAAGGGCAAAAATGAATAATCTGGATGAGGAAACTTTGAAAACTCTCTTATTGAAATCCAATAGAGATGAGTGGATTGATCTCCTCAATCTAATGGGTAAGGGAGACATTTCTCGGTTGTCACTAGGATAAATTTGTGAGTTATGCATACACATTTCAAGAGGAAAAGCAAGAACTGGGAAAAATCCAAGAGTTCCTCTTTTATCAAGGATTAATAAATCTGCAGTTGGGACAGTAAGTAGAACAAAATTACAGAATTTGCTTGATAATTTTAAAATAGATATTTTAGGTAGTCTTAGTGAAAAAATTGACACCCTTAAAACAAAAAACAAGCAAAAAGCTGAAAATGTTGCATTGTTTATTTTTTGCCCTAAGTGTAGAAAGAAACATGCCTTGAGAGAATGTCCTCTTGATTTAAAGAGTGTAGAAACTTGTGTTATTGTGCGGAAAATAATGATACCAAAGAATGCCCCTCAATACCAGGTCTTAAAGCTCTCTATCAAGAAGGAGTACCAAATCAGGTAGACCCTCTTTATTTTATTGCTAAAAGACCCTAGCAGAATCCACAACCAAATACAACTCAAGGTTTTAACACTCAACCATTTGCACAATCATCACAAAGTAATTGGACTGCTCCAATGCTTTGGAAATCTTGGCCACAACCTTGGCCACAAGGATGGAAAAATCCTTATGGAAAATATCCTCAATATCCTCAATTTCCACAATTTCAACAATCATATCCTACTTTTCCTCCACAAAATTATCCTCAACCTGTTCAACAAACTCAACCTCACAATTTGAAACCACAAATTTCATTACCATTTCCTCAAAGACAAAACTAATTGCCTACCCAACCACTCCCAAATTCGAACAATAATAAAAACTCACAACCTGTTTACAATATGGAAGGACAAAATTTTCAAACTTACATGATAACTCCACTAGATCTAAATAATGTTCAACTTAGATATGGTAGAATATTAGAGAAAAAGTCCCCATCAGTTGTTATTCAGGAAAGTGAAAAAGAAAATATCTCCGAAGAAGAGAAGTATCTTAATGAAAAAGAAAAAACTCAAAAACAAGTTACTCCAACACATTCAAATAACTCAACTCCTATTATGGAACAACCTTTAGTATTTGTTTCAAAACCACATTTTCCTAAGAGATTAAAAATTGATGAAAGGGTAGAAAAATAGATTTTGTTGCCTGATTATGACTTGTTAGATGAACTGAAGAATGTTGGCATAAAAATTCCTTTGCTACAAGCCATTAAAGAAATACCATTTTTTGCAAAGACAATTAGGGAATTGAGCAGAAAAAGGTCAATAAGAAAAAGAAAAGAAGTCAAAAGAATCCAACTAGTTGGAAATATTTCAGATATCATGATGGGTAAGACAACAATTCAGAAATATCTTGATCTGGGAAGTCCCATTGTGAAAACACACATCAATGGTGTAGAGATCCCAAATACATTGATTTATCTAGGAGAAGCTATAAACATCATGAGTAAACAAACTATGAATCAATTAAAACTTTCTAATCTTCAATATACACCTACAATGTTACTGCCAATAGATCTGTAATCAAACTTGATGGTGTATTAGAAGATATATATGTATCCTTATATTCTTGGGAATACTCTATTGATTTTATGAATTTAACACCCAAGAATAACTTAGGAGGACATACATTGATTCTAGGAAGACCATGGCTAGCTATAGTTGATTCTTTTATAAGTTGTAGATCTGGTGATATGTTTATTTCTGATGGGAGCTCAACAAAGAAATTCACACTGTATCCACCTACAAAAACAACAATAGAATTTGAAAATGAAGAATGGATAGATGATGAAATTGATATAAGAACAATCTTTGCCACTTCACAAATAGATGAGGAAGATCAAATTTTGAATTGAATAGAAAATAATGAATCTTCATCATATTGTGAATCTAGTGAGGGTTTTCAAGAACAATGCAATATTGAATATTTATCATCTCATCAACTATCATTGCATTCTATGGAAATATTTGGCAATTCTACAATTGAAATCTTTCAAGGAAAAACTTTGAATACCAATAATAATTTGGAATAATTTCAAAAGAAAGAATTAATAAACATGTTACAAGAACATTCCTTTGCCTATGCATGGGAATATACTGACATGAAGGGAATTGATCCTAATACTTGTATACATCATATCTACATTGAAGGAAATGGCAAACCAATTTGACAACCTCAAATAAGAATGAATCCAAATCTAAGGGAAATTGTTAACGAGGAACTACAAAAACTATTGAATGTTAATTTCATATATCCAATATTAGATAGCTGGTGGGTTTCACCCTTAGTAATTGTTCCTAAAAAGAATGGAAAATGGAGAGTGTGTATTGACTATAGAGAATTGAATAAGGCTACTTTAAAAGATCACTTTCCACTTCCTTTCATAGATAAGGTTTTAGACACATTGGCAGGAAATAAATATTTTTCATTCTTAGATGGTTTTAGTGGGTATAATCAAATCCAAGTAGCCCCAGAAGACCAAGATAAAACTACCTTTACCTGCACATTAGGGAACTTATGCTTACCGAGTACATCCTTTTGGATTATGTAATGCACTTACAACATTCCAAAGAGCAGTATTAGGCATTTTTTCTGATCTAATTCATGATTGTGTGGAAGTATATATGGACGATTTTACATTTTATGGAAATTATTTTGAAGAAGCTCTTAAAAATTTGGAAAAAATCTCATTAGATGTAAAGAGGCAAATCTCTCACTAAGCCATGAAAAATGGTTTATGATGTTTACTGAGGGAATCATTTTATGACACCATATTTTAGGAAATGGAATTAGAGTGGACACATCTAAACTAGAAGTTATTTCTAAATTATCAATTCCAACTTGTCAACAAGATGTTAGAAGTTTTATTGGTTTCACTGGTTACTATAGAAGATTCATAGAAAAATTTACAAAAATTGCATGTCCACTTTTCAAACTGCTCACAAAAGACTGTGAATTCAATTTGAATTTTGATTGCCAAAAGGCCTTTGAAACATTAAAGGAGAAAATCTCTTAAGCACCCATTCTTAGAGGACCAAACTGGAAACTACCTTTTCACATTTCAACTGATGCTTCAGACACAGCTTTAGGAGTTGTATTAGGACAAAAATATTTAAGTTCTTATGCCATTTATTACACCAGTAAAAATTTGACTCCTGCATAGTTAAATTATACTGTAGCAGAAAAGGAGTTTTTAGTTGTTGTCCATGCTATCAATAATTTCAGACATTACATTACCGGCTACGAAAATTTTATACATATAGATCATTTTTCAATTATGTAATTAATGAATAAACTTGTCACTAATGGCAGAATTACAAGATGGTTGCTATTGTTGCAAGAGTTTAACATCACTATTTTGGATCGACCTGGGAAACAAAATACAGTTGCTGACTTTTTGTCTAGAATTCAAAATGATAATAATGATGTACCTGTAGAAGACAATTTCCCCGATGAATATCTTTTTGCAGTATCTACTAAATCACCTTAGTTTATAGATATTGCTAATTATTTTGTTACAGGGAAGTTACCATCATATTTATCTCCTCGAGAAGAAAGGAAGGTAATTCAAATTAGTGCATCTTATTCATGGATAAATGAAGAATTGTATAAAACAGGGCCATATCTGATCATACGAAGGTGTGTTAGATAAGATGAAGTACCAGAGAATTGAAAGCTTGTCATAATGAGCCATGTGGAGGACACTCACTAACAAAAGAACTTCCTACAAAGTCCTTCTCTTAAGATACTATTGGCCTTCCCTTTTGAAGGATGCCAAGGAGTATGTTAAAAGATGTGATAGTTGTCAAAGGGAGGGGAAACATGTTCCCTCTGATGAAATTCCTCTACAACCTCAGCTACTTATTGAGCCTTTTGAAAAATGGGCTTTGGATTTTTTTGGTCCAATCAATCCACCATCGAGACAAAAAAGGTACATCCTTGTTTTCATTGATTATGTTACAAAATGGGTAGAAGCTAAAGCACTTCCTTTTGCTACTGAAAATGTTGTAGTTTCATTTCTTTTTTAGGATATCCTTACTTGTTTTGGTGTCTCGAGGGAAATTGTAACAAATCAAGGTACTAAATTCACATCCAAGTTGGTACATAAAATAATGGAGGAGTACAAAATCAAACATCGGAAGTCCACTCCATACCATCCACAAGCAAATGGACAAGTGGAGTCCACCAATAAAGAAATTAAAGCAATTCTCACCAAAATTGTGCATCTGCATAGAAGAGACTGGGCAAAAAAGCTTCCAGAATATTTATGGGCATACCATACCACATGGAGAAACACTACAGGGCATACTCCCTATGAACTTGTTTATGGCAAGCAAGTCATTTTTCCTATTGAGTTTAAAGTAAAAACTTTCAAGACAACAGTTAAATTGGGTCTTGATCTTTTAGAGGCACAAAAACAAAGAATGGAGCAGCTAAATGAACTTGCTGAGATAAGACAACATGAAATCCAAATAACCAATCTAGTTCAACAACAGATATCCAGATGGCATGACAAATATATCAAAGAAATAACGTTCCAGCCATAAGATTGGGCATTACTTTTTTATTCAAAGTTCAAATATTTCCAAGGGAAATTTCAAACTCATTGGCATGGGCCCTATGAAATTGAAACAATCTTTGATAATGGTGTAGTTAGGATCAAAATTATTGATAAAGAAAGGACCACCTTTCTTGTGAATGGTCATCAATTAAGAATCTATCATAAGCCATTGACAAATGAGGAGTTTATCAAACATCTGCAAGGCAACTCTTATTTCTAGTTGGTTAAGAAGGATTTTCCTTCTCCTCCAACTTGACTTATAAATCTTTTTCTTTTCTAAAAAAAATAAAAATATATATAATAAAATTTGTCTAAACATGAAAACCAATATTATTGGCATGTTTATATAGAAAATTTAGGGTGAAAACCAAGTAATTTTGGCATTCTAAATTTTATTTCCCATTCCCATTCTATTTTTATCCCTCCTTTTCTTTCTAGAATAAAATAGCTACAAAATTGCTAAGAATCTGTAGCTTTGACATAATTCTGCAGCTGATGTTTGACAGGGACTACTAATTGGAGAAATTGAAGAAATGATCAAATCCATCCTTAGAAGCACCTGAAGGCAATACAAAAAGGAGCAATCAAATGTTAGAATCATCAATTCAAAAGGTATGCAAATATTTAATTTAATAATAAGGGTCAAAACATTAGTGTATGAATTATATGGACATTATACCGTTGGTTCAAAAACCATCATTTCCAAAAGTGAAATGAAAAAAAATAAAAAAAAAAAAAATATATATATATATATATATATATATATATATATATATCAAATATAAAGTTGTAAATCACCCATTCATCCCTCATCATTACACAACACTCGTCTCAAATTCCAAATTCATTATTGAAATCGCCCAACTCACATCCATTCATACCCTAATGGTCACTTCATTTTTTTTTCCCCTCACTCTCGTTTATACTCTCACCAAAGCCATTATCCCGAAATCCTTACTTATACCTTGTCAAGAAGCGAATTCTGAGGTAAAAATTCTCAACCATGGGTATCATAGTAAGAACATAACCAAATGGAAGAAAATTCATGCAAGGATATCCGAAGGTGAAGGAAATGTTGCAGAATTCACAATGGCTAGAGTTTGTGGAAAAGTTTGATGTTTTTAACAAGGAAGTGACTAAATCCTTTGCCAGAGCTTTTGATGGCATAGAGGTTGAAATTGGAGACATCATGTTTGCAGTGACAAAATCTCTTATTGTTGAAGCAACTAGACTATCAAGATTCGGAGAGAAATGGTTTAAGAACAGGGGCATTGAAGGAGAAGAATAGAAGACCTTCTCGAAAAACCCAGGTATGAATATCATTGTTTTTAAGAAAGGAATTCCCAGTACAACACTTAAGGGTAAATGGACAAATTTGTTGCTAGTATTTCATAAATTTGTCAGCTGTGAAGGAAGATTTGGTTTTATGTTCTTTTACCACATTCGTTTGATGATGCATTTTCTCAAAGAGAATGAAATCAATCTTCCTTATTTTCTGTTAAATAACTTAAGGAAAATTTCTAGGAATGTTCAGAAAATGATCCAATTCATAGAAAACACCATGTATCACCATGTACTTATAAAAATACTCATTGAATTTCATCTTGAAAGGCTAGGAGATAATTGGGATAAATTCCCAGTTAGAAATCATTTTAAGGAAGAGGACCAAGAGTCACCAAGTTACAACAAAGAAAAAAGAGGAAGGAAGAGAATATCTGAGAATCCTATTAAAAACATGCCTCAACAACAAACACAAGAATAGTCAGAAGATGAGACTCCTATTGTAGAAATTTTAGGAAACCTTAAAAGGAAATATGTTAGAAGAAAGAAAGCCAATAAAAAGGAAGAAAGCACATCCAAGAAAACAGAGGAAGCTAAAACAGAGAAGAAAAGAGTTAAAACTAAAAACCCTCTTCCATCAAATGTAAGAAGAAGCGTCATGCTTAATCAAAAACCATCTCAACAATCTACATATGTTCATAATTTGGAGGAAGAAGAGAAAATGGAAGTTCCATCCCCTACTGACATCTCGCTTATTCATAGACCAAGCCGAAAAACAACAGAGATAGATGCAGTACACCAAGAAATATATGACCACATTGAGTCTCTAGAGAGGAGAGCTATAGAAAAGGCATCTTGTTCTACAATCCATGAAAAAGAAATCCAATCTAACAATCCACAAGAACCTCCACTCATGAGAACTCTGAAGCAAGAAGTCTTTGAATTGGAGACACTGAATAAACATATGAAGAAAGAACACGAGACATTAAAGATGCAGGATGAGATACAAAGGACTAAGAATGATTAAATTCTTCTACAGATGGGTTTATGGTATGAAAAGAATAAGAAGTTAAAGAAAAATAATGAATCTCTAAGAAAAAAGGCCATGAGTCTAAAATGCAGGATTTTGATGAAGAAGCCCAGAATGGCAGTTGTAAGAAAGAAGATAAGAAGGACAAAATTGGATGTTCTGGCCCAAGTTTCTGAGAGAGAGCAGTGAGAGAGAAATATTTCCAGTTTTGTTTCTTTTTTTGCATGAGGACATGCAATGGCCTCCATGTGGGGGAATGTTGAGCCTCATGATTACTTCATTTTAACACTCTCCCTTACCTATTTTTCCTTTCCTTGACCATCATCATTAAATCAATAGGCATCAAACTACAAGGTTTTTGACATGGTAAGATATATAATTGTCTTATCTTTCATATTTTATAATGTTTTTTATTATTGAGTTAATATTTGTATTGGCTATCGAATTCGCACGATGCTGCAGCTAATCTCTGTTTTTGTAGCTGATTCCATGGTTTACTAGGATTAGAGGTGTCAGCTAAGAGGAGAAATATGTGGAAAGGTGGAGATGGGTCCCTTTAACGATTTCCTCCTATTCATCCAAACCAGATCATCAAAAGGATTGTTTGATTGCGTGGTCAAAGGATAAAGTCAACATGGTTGCTGAACAGGCGAGCAAGAGTCTGAAATTCCTACGCTTCACGATTTGCTTTGCCAAATAGAAAATCGTGAGCAACGATATCTTGATAGTTGTTAGAAGCTTAATTTAGAATTATGTTAGCTAAGGTAGGCGTAAAATCCTTGAACAATTATTGACACAGGCTTTTATAAATACCATGCAACAAACATGAACAAAAGGTTGATTTTTATGTATGCGACAATGATGTTTTAAAACTCTGTTTTTACTCTGTTAATGAAGAAAATCCTTTGAAGTTCTAATGCGTAGCTGATTGTTCGATTGAAGTTCTATGACCGCCTGTTTGTGGAGGGCCCCTACAAACAGTGAAGGTTCTGCATTCACATATCTTTTCTTTATCGTTTGTTATAGTTACTCATCCGTTTTAGAATTAATTTGTAGTCGTCATTTCATTAGATAGCGATAGCAATATTTCATTAATCGTTCCTTTTTGAAGTTAATGTGTAATGATGTTAATGGTAATGTAATTTCTTCTCATAGATTTCCTTATGATTGTAGAGTGTTTCATTTCAGAGTTAATAGATTTCTTTATAGCTTAATTTTACAGTATTTCATTCCAAATCATGTGTGATTTCTTTATGATTTTCATTTCAAAGCATGAGTGATTGATAATAAGTAAATGTGTGGTTTTCATTTTGAATAGAAGCTAATTTCATTTTTTTTTTTATGCAAATAATTGCTAGAATGTTAGATGATTAATTATGCTTTTAGAGATTAAATTTGTGTTGCAATAAACCAGTTAAGTTTTATAATAAGATAGTGTGAGTTTGCTTTAAGTTTCATTTTGCAAGTGCGAAGAGCATTTTTTAAATCATTAGAAAAGAGTAGGAATATTTAATGTGATAAATCCATTTTCTTTGTAGAGTAAGATAGGAATGAAAAACATATTTAGGAATAAATCTGAATAACTCAATCATGCACATTAATAATCTGATTTAATAAAAAGGACTTCTAGCATATATAGTGCACTTGCACTTCACAAGCTTACCAACTCCGGTCGATAATTCATGTAACAATTTAAGACAATCAAATCGACAAATAGCTGCCATGAAATATGATGACATCATGTTGACATCATCATGAAAATGGACGTGGACCCTTGTGGAACCAGGTCACATGGGTGGGTCACATGTAAAGGATCAAGTGTTTTGCTTTGGATAGCTTGGTCAGAAATTAGTTTGAGCCTTGGATCCTATGATTAGCTCTTCTGGCCCTTGCGTCCACATAAAACATTATATACACATGTCTGAGAGCCAACTAAAACTTATGAATGAATGAAAAATCATACAAAGAGGAGTAGTTTCATTGTATGTTCTATTGGTGCAAAAGGATTGTGTTTAGTTGATCTGAGTACAAGCTGAGAACATGTGTGTCGCTGAGTAAGACTAGAAGGACCATGTTTTTGTTTCAATTTTTGTTTTGGTTGAGTCTGTAGGGGGCACACTTTTGGTTTGGTATTAAGAAGCCACACCTTTATTCTTTATTTTTGTTGAGCCCGAAGGGGCCACACTTTTAGTTTGAGAATTAATTTTAGTTCGATCCTGGATGGGTATTTCCTTTGTTTCAGTTTTGGTTTTGGTTTGAGCTTGGAAGGGTCTCACTCTTGGTTCAGTATTGAGAATCCACACTTTGATTATGTATTGACATCAAGCCTAGAGGGTCCATGCCTTTGTTTTAGTATTAGTTTTGTTAAGCTCAGAGGGGCCACACTGTTGGCCTCACTTTGATTCATTGTTGTTAAGCCTGGAAGGGCCACACTCTTGATTGGTTTGAGCCCTAAAGGGACACTATTATCGTCGAGATAGGAGGGGCCACACTCTTTGCTTTAATATTGCTCTAAGCCCATTAGGAACAAACCATGATTCATTGTTATCATCTTAGAGATCATGATACACCGCACTTTCCGAGCCGGGATACACAACACTAACCAAGGCCGGAGCGATATGCAACATACAAAATCGGAGGGACCTTGACACACAGTCCTTGTCCAAGTCACTTAATTCATCATTTATTGGAATATGTTGGAATTTCGAATCGAGTGTTTGTGTGACACGTCCACACCCTCAGGATCAAAGTCAACTTATTATAGTTGTGCAAGCACAGGTTTACAAGGTTCATTACACTACTTATTTGATAAGGTGACCTAATTGGGTTAGTTGAGAACCTGGTTCGAGCCTTGGCACCAACAAGGTTAGTTTAATTTATATTATTAATCATTACTTCGAACGGTTAACCAAACATCGATGTACATTTTATAGTGTTGGTGTTCAATTTTGATCCTTTTGTGTAATGCGCCCTGAAAGTGGCAATATGTATAATGGTTAATTTTAATATATAGTTTAGTATGGTTTCTATGCATTTATGGGCTCATTATTGGTTCAAATTGGATTCTGAAATAAGCATGGTTATGAGGTTCCAAAGGTGGATGCGTTTAAAGGCATGAAATCCCTATTGACATTTATTTGATTATGAGAATCACTTTTGCATGTTTTTTGGTTCTATCAGGAGGTTGCATTATTTTGGATACATGGTGAAAATAGGTTCTGAGAAGGGGTTTGAGTGACTAGGTTGATGAACTAGTCGGAGCAGTGTATGGGAAGCAATATGAAAGCCAATAACAATCATGATTGATATGAATTTTTGTGACATTAAGTGCAGTGGCAATGGTTACAGGTTATGACAGTGACTACAGTGGAAGTGGTTGTAGGTTGTGGCAGTGATTGTGGTTACAAATTATGCATCGATTGAGATTACAAGTTGAAAATTGTGAAATTACTTATGATTCAGTGTGAAAGTCATAAATTATGATAGTGGATCTAGTTTGAAAATAATATGAAATAGAGGTCCACAAAGAATTAAAGAAGGAGGTGGGTGCCTCCTCCTAGGTTAGAGCCTCAATCAGGTTGGAGCCTAGAGTAGGTTGGATTTTTCTCATCATGAAGGTTAGAGCCTCAATCAGGTTGGATACCGCTCGTGATAAAGGTTGGTGCCTCAATCAAGTTGTAGTCTATAATGAGAAATTTATTGCATTATTTTAAGGTTGGTGCATCAATCAGGTTTTAGCCTACCAAAAGTGGCATATTGTATTTCTTAGGGGTGGTTACCTCTAATAGGTCGAAGCCTGAAAACGTTGTAATGAATTGAAGCATATGAAGAAACAAAATTTATGGTTTTCTCCTATATGGGTTTCCACATAAAATTTTGTGTCTCCTTGTGATGTGATGGATTATTAATGTGTTATTGATATATTTATGATGCATTGTTCTATTTGATGATACGATGAATATGGTTATGGTTCATTGATAAATGATTGTTTGAATATGAAAAATTATGAAATGGTAAAATTGATCTCACACTAATTCACCCCCCCACCCACTAATGTAAACAACATAACATTAGATCAATATCATACCTCTTACCCCTATGACTAATCATGAAATAAAACATTGAAGCATCATAGTCATTTATATCATAATACTCACATGATGGATCATAAGGGTCGGAGGTCGGAAAATAAATGACGTATGGATCATTTGTTCCATCTAGAGAAGTGGAAAATAGTGAATCCAAATTTTTCCTACACTCTTTAATCCTCCTTGCACCGTGAATATGGAGTAGTTAATGATCAATTTCAAGAACTATTTCCAAATATCTATATCAGGCATTCTCATTGATGTCCCTAGGGACAAGCTATGAGTTGCATGAGGAGGTAAATGACTTAGGGGAAAAGTCTCAATAAAAAATTTGCTTATAATGAAAATTAGATTCAAAAGGGGCAACCCAATTTGTTTCGCCATGTATATCATCTATAAAATATGAATATGACTTGGATATTATACCAGGAGGAAGTGAAGATGGATCAAACAAATTAATAATCATATCCTCCTGATCATAATATAGAGTGCAAGGTAGGACAAAGTCATTATTATTAACATGATCATGAGTATCATAAATCAGATTCTTGTCAAAATGATGGCTATTCATATCCCACTTCCCTTCTATATGCAGAAAATAATGGATGCCAATATTGTTGAGTGTGTGTTATATTCTTTCCACGACTAATCACACACGAGGGGGGGTCACAAAGGGGGCGACAACCTCCCCTGTTCATTGTGTCAGGCGTAGAAGGGGGGTCACATGGGGGGTAGTCGCCCCCCCTGTTGGGGGTTTACAGGGGGTGATAGCCTCCCTGCACAGGGTATGGGGAAACGCCCTGGGAAAAAAATCCTATATGTATATGTATATGTATATGTATATGTATATGTATATGTATATGTATATGTATGTGTATATATATTTGTATATATATATATATATATATATATATATATATATATATATATATATATATATATATATATGTATATATATATATATATATATATATATATATATACATATACATATACATATATATATATATATGTATATGTATATATATGTATATATATATATATATATATATATATATATATACATATACATCTATAGATATATATATATGTGTGTGTGTGTGTGTGAACCCAAAGATGGTGGGCGGACCTACCCATGGTTTTGTGCATGGGTTTTGCACATGGTTTTGGGCATGATGGTTTTCTGCCCATGGTATTTTGTAGATATTTTCAAGGGAACTATGGTTATGATCTAATCTAGGGTTAATGGATTGGTGTTTATGAATGTTTCCACATGTATATATATGTAATTGTAACATTGAAAGGAACATTATGAAAAATCTATCTAGTAGTCCTGGTTTTTGGATCTAGGGGAAAATATTTGTGTATTTGTTTTATGTTCTTGCCATTGTATATTTATGTTTTAATTCATTTGCAAGTAATTGTTGTACAGGGTTAGAACCTACAAATATCAAGGGAATTTATGGGATCATCCATTTCAATGGTTTCACAAGATGTATCATCAAACTCAATATCCATGAAAAGGAGGGATCATGTCTCATTTTCACGTAGCAATATCCAATTATGAGTGAGACTTTCCTTATTAGCATTAGAGTCCTATCTTAGATAATCTTTGAGATCACTTTCAATATAGTCATCCCGATTAACCAAAAGGTTTTCTTTGTCTTGCTCATGGTATACCTCTTCAACACAAGCCTAATTTCTTTCATCAACATAATGATCAAGATTTTATTGATAATCAGGGGTGATTCTCTATTTTGGATGGCAATGATCTTCTTCTTCAGCTTATACACCTTCATATGGATTAATAAGGCACCCCCTTTTCATGGTTATGACCAAATTTTGAAAGGCGTTTTCACTACTTTGAAACATTAGACCCCAATAATTAAAAAAAAAATCAATAAATAACTTAATAAATAAAATGATTCTAGGTGCACAAGAGTATATAATCCATTCATGTTGATTGGTCCCAAGAGAGATAATGAATAACCTCATGAGAACATCCTCGTGAACCATATTGACAAATGAAGCATATTTGATGAATTTTTCTATGTGATCAATTGTTGAAGAAGGATCACCATCAAATTTCAGAACATTTATAATAGAACTTGTATCACAATTATTTGAATATCTAGGAATATTCTTGACATCCAAAGCAAGGTATATCTTATGCAAATCCTAAGAGCCACTTCCTTGAGGCTTTGATAACAACAAAATGAGGAGTTTCCAGGGTGAATTCAAAATTCCGTTAGAGACGTTTTCTTCAGCCTACAAGCATTGAAACTTTTGAAGCTCATTGAAGAAATACGACTTTATTCTTCCAATGGAGTTACCAGAAGAGAATACATTTTGTAGTTTGAATTAATCTCTTCAAAATTTAGTGAATCTTATTCTTCAGGTAATGAGGAGGCTGACTTAAATTCTCCCCGACAACAATGCCAAAGATGTTGCCACAAAATCTATGAAGGCTTGTGATATTCCTCACAAGGTAAGGGATAAACCCTAACACAATAATGAGGTGAGTGCCATGGTAACCTCAACACTCCACCTCTTACTCTTTAGTGGAACTTCACCACACAAGAGTATTCCCAATATATATCACCTAAGGTAGTCTAAGTCAATTGGATTAAGGTGATGTAAGAGATGCTTCATCAAGGTACTTCTCACTTGGAATAAGGTACGCTTTTTTTTATGTAGAGGAACAATGTTCCAATGAAGAATCCTAGAGAACAGCACATGAAGGAGCCTAGAGAATAGTGCTTGAATCCTAGGGTTTCAAGATAGGGTTCAATAACAATGCATTTAGGTTTGATTGAAGTATATGATAAACAATATGGAATGAAAAACCTTCAATAATCCCTAAGTTGAATATTGTTTGTTGAACTAGGGTTTCAAGATGCCTATATTGCCTAGGGTTAGTGACATCATCCCTAAATTGGTAATTTCTAGCAAGGAAGAGGTTATATTTTGAGTTGACAAGGTCAAACAAGGTGGAAATAAGCCAAATAAACTCCAACATTGACTTGAGGAAATACTTAGTTGAATTTGGCCCTTTCCCTTGCTAGAATATTGAAAATATGCATACACATAAACCAATATAAGAAAATCACAACTTCACTAATCTAACCTCCTATCTATAATAATAATAACATTTAATCAATAAAATAAATGAGACGAAAAAGGAAAGGACACATTGTATTTACGTGGTAAAACCCCAATTGGGGAAACATCCACAAGAAAGTAATAGTGTCTTTACTATCTTCATAAATCTCAAATATTAAAAAGAGCACTATCAAAAATTATTCTCCACTTTATGTTCTTGTGTATATTATGGGACTCCCTAACTTGGATGATATATCAATAGGTATTAAGAAATTAGGTTCCCATAATAAATGTGGGATAATATAATTTCATTTATTTATATAATAAATTATTACAAGGATATTTTACTCCATGATGAATGTGATATATAACTATTTTAAATAAAGTTGGAATTTCTTCCAACATAACCTAGACATTATTACCTTCCAAAATGACATATTCCAACACTCCCCCTTACTAATGACCATGGAGATGGAACACTTATGGAGGAAGATGTCATTAAATCAATACTCCCCCTTGATGAAACCTTCCCACATTCCCAACAATTGTCAAAGTCATACAAACTTTTCCTCTATCATGGATTTGGTGAAGATATTGGTTTCTTGTTGTTTAGTGGGACAATATTCCAAAGAAATAACATTGTTTGCAACAAGATCTCAAATATAGTGAGTACCTAGGTAATGTGTTTGGCTTTGGAGTGATACATTGGATTATATGCAAGTTGAATGGAAATTTTATTTTCGCATCTTAACTTTGTAGTTTATTTTTGAACCAAGCCAAGCTCAGTAAGAAAACATCACAATCAAACTACTTCTTTAGTTACTTCCTTAGTTTCCATGTACTCTTCTTCACAAGAAGAGAGAGAAAGAGTTCTCAACTTCTTACTGGACCATGATATCAGACCTGAACCAAGTTGAAAGATGTACCTTGTAATGAACTATCTATGCCCAATCAAAATACGTATAACTAAGAAGAGAAATTATAGCTCTGCTTAAGTAGAAAACACCATAATTCATTATCCCCCATTAATATCTAAGAATTGTCTTTATTTCATACAAATCAATTTCATGAGGATTGTTCATAAAACTCAAGACCGTACTGACAAAAAAATCGATATCGTGCCTATTGTGTGTCAAATAAGTCAAACTACCCACAAGTTAATGAAATAGAGTAGCATCAACAAGAAAAGTAGTGAAATCAACATTTAATATTACAATGGACTGAAATGGTGTTGATGAAGGCTTATAATCACTCATATGGATCTAAGCAAGTAAATTAGTCACATACTTAGGTTGTGAAGGAAATATACCATCAAATAAATGCCAAATTGAGGACCCAAAAATTAGTGCAAGATGCATAAATATGTAATTTCAAATTCATTTTGAAGTCAATTTTCAATTCTTGTATAGATGCAAGCTAGATGTCAATAATAATAAGATCATCCACATATAATATAATAATGAGGATTTGATTGACAAATTTATTTACATACATATTTGGATCATATCTAAATTGATTGAAACCATTATTCAAGAAATAACTATCATTTTTTTTCATATCAAACCATAGGTCCTCGCTTAAGACCATATAAAGACATGTTTAATTTTCATACAAAAAATCAAGTGTTAGAAATGACAAAACCGAGTGGTTTTGCATGTAAATGTCTTCATGGAAATCACCATCCAAAAAGACACTACTAACTTCCATTTGGTGTAGTTCCCATTGATAAGATTCAACAAGAGAGAACGGTTCTTATAGTGTTAATTTTAGCAACTGGAGATAAAGTTTCATTATAATCAACACCTAGTTAATTCAACTGGGCTTTATGTTTTTCAATTTGTACTTTTGCGGTGAACATTGTACTATACACCCATTTACAACCAATTAAATAATGTTTGAGGAAGAGAAATAAGAGTCCAAGTCTTGTTCTTCATTAAGGAGTCACACTCTACAGTCATCATTTTTACCCATTCAGGTTTGTCCTTAGCTTGAGCATAAGTGGAGGGATCATATCTAGCCAAAAATTTAGTCATAAGAGAAAAATTAGATCTAGTTCTATGAATATTGGATAGAACACCAATCCTAGAACCTGAAAATTCAAGAGTTTTTTAGACCCAAACGGAAAGAGGGTGAGTGGTAGAACCCATTCTATTAGCTTTGGAACATTCAGAAGGAACAATTGAAGAGGTAGGTGAGCTAGGACCAATATTATGCATAGATATAGAAGAAGGGGTAACTGAAACTGAGATGGGAGTAATAAGAAAGGAAGGTAAAGTCAAGAAAAAATTAAGCTTTGAAGGCTCGAGGGGAGGAGAAGGTTCATTAAATTTAACATCTCGTCAAATGATGACACCTTGGATAGGTGGATTAAACAACTTCTAAGTTTTAGAATCCTCACTATAACCAAAAAAAACACATTTGTGTGACTTGGATTCTAACATTTTCCATTTGTCATTAGGAGTATGATCTCAACATTCATTGTCAAATAATTTATGTCAATTTTTCTTCCATTCCATTTTTATTTGGGAGTGAAATAAAAGACCAATTAATAAGAACTCAATTTAAATAATGTAGTTATCACAACAAATTGCTTCAACTCAAAACCTTTTATACAATCCTTTACAATACAACATACATCTAGTGATTTTAACCAAAGTCCTATTTTTTCTTTCAGCTGCCCCATTTTGTTGAGGTGTATAAGGAATAGTGTTTTGATGTTGAATACCATGCTTAGTTAAATATGAAATGATTTTTTTTTAAAGTGAATTGCCCCCATTATCAGTTTTAAATGTCTTAATACTTTTATCAAATTCATTTTCAACAATGGCTTTAAATTCTTGAAATTTAACAAAAGTTTCACTTTTATGTTTCAAAATAAACCCAAGTTTTTTTACTATAATCATCAATAAAATTAAGAAAATGGCAGCATGAGATAGAGGAGTTTTAAATGGACCACAAATATCACTATGTAGTAGTTGCAATTGTTTTGTAACATGCCAACTTTACCTCTATCAAACACTTCCATATGCTGTTTACAAACTACACAACCAACAAACACCTTTAATGGAAGAAATAAGGGGTAAGTCAAGTAAAATTTTAGATAACAATTGCATTTTACCATAATTCAAGTGACTCAATATTTCATGCCATATTTTGATTTATTCATTAGCATGAGAAAATTAGAAACAAAAGGTTGATTGTTAGTTGAATGAAAACTAGTAAAGTTATATAAACCAAATTCATAATCAACATGAGTTAAAGAAACTAGTTTGAAGTTATGTTTGATATATTTAAGAACATACTTATCTATTCATGCTTCAAACATATAACCTTTTTAACATGCATGATAAATAGAAATAAAATTAATGGGAATCCCTTGAACATGAAAAACATCTTCCATTATACCATTAGGAACTTGAACATTACCATATGTACCATTGAAATTTATTTACCATCACCAATACATAATTTTTGTGATGTGATTTTGTTAGTGTCATAAAAGGAAAACAAAGAGACAATGCAAGACATACAGTTGGAGGCATCAAAATCCATAATTCATTCCATATAAGAAGATGTTTTACTTTGTTGAACAAAGTAGGCATAAAGAGACACTTGTTGTTTAGAGGATGATTTCTTCTTGAATTTAGCAAGATCATGTTTTTGTTTAAAGTACATCTTTTCATGGTGGTTGTTTTTTACACAATAATTCCAAGGATTAAACACTTTCTTTTTACTAGCATCACTTAAAGAGTGTTGGGGAGATCATTTAGTATGTGAGTTGGGAGCTTTATTCACAAACTTCTTAAAATTCTTTGTTATGTGCCATGATAAATTTATTAGCGTTTATTTGTCCTTAAGAAATTAACATTTCTTACCCATTAATCAAACCTTTACAGAAATATACAAAGCTAGGTGTCATAGATCATTTTGACATTTCAAATGCTCTATTCCTAGTTTGGATTAACATATGTAAAAAATATGGCAATTTATGCTTTATAAGAATTATTAGAAGTTGTATCAATTTTCTTGTAATATTTGTGTTGGAATTACTGAGAGAGGGGGTGAATCAATATTCCTTTTCAATTGTTACTTTTACGAGTTAGATCACTTATATTTACAACACAAAATAAACAATAATAATGAATGATTTTAGTAATTTCTTCTTTACAATAATCAAGTACAATATATGTGTAGGGCTCCAACCCTTGATGAAGACACCAACCTTCAATCTCCCAAGCTCCAACCTGTATTGTGCCAAGCATCAACTTGGAATTTCCAAGGCACCAACCTTGTCAATTTGAGGCACCAACCTCTAGGGTTCCAACCCTCTCTCTGGTACAGGCTTTGACTTAGTTTCTTGAGGACTCCAATCCTTTAAGGCTCAGACCCTATCTTCCAAGGCACCAACTTTGTCGAGGCTCCAACCTCTCAAATTCACTTCATCAAGATGTGTTTGGTTATACTTCATGGCTCTCAATGGATTCTTCAATGAGCCCTCTCAATCTTCGCCGAGTATTCTTGTCACATCATCAATGACAGCCTCCCTCTTCACATGAAGGTGTCTCTATTTTCCTTCATGGTACCTAAGCAATTTCTCCAAGGTCACCTCATGGCGAATTCAATCATGCATCAATGTCTTCCAAGAATGCCTTCAAGTTCAACAAGTGTCTTCTAGAGTTCTTCAACATTGCTCCAACGATATGTATTCAAGTCCAAACAAGTCTTTAAACACTTAAAGGATTTTTCAATATTGGTTCTACAAAAATTCAAATCTTCTCTCCAACAAGGCTGCTTCAATAAGGTGTCTTCAACAATCCTTAAATGTTGTTTTCATCAAGTCTCCAAGAATGTTTGGTGATGTGTCAAGAAAAAAATCCAAACTATCTTCAATCAAGGTGTCTGAATTGCCAAGTTCACAAGGTCTTCAATTCTTCATATATTCAACTAGCTCCAAAATAGTGCTTGACTGTCTAGTATTGGTCTCCACCACTATTATACAGTTCCAACACTTCAACAATCTGTATTTACCAAACCAGGGGTGATGATAGTATAGTCAAGGTATTTGATTCACAACAAACAAGATCTCCACATTTAAGATAAGGCTCTGAAGTCTCCAATCTTCTACAGTCAAGGCTTTAAGGAGATTGAGCCTTTCAAGATGTATCATTGTCTGAGTTACCATAGTCTAAGGAACTGTCACATACAGCTCGAGCTGGAGGAATACTGTAATAAGGGACAATCCAAGCACTGTAAAGGAGGCACAGTCTGAGCCACAGTCTGCACTAATTCAAGGTACAGTCAGGGCTTAAGGAGATTGAGAAGTATCCTTGTATTGCTTGTTGATCTTTGGTCTAATAACCAACCCCAACACCACCTAAACGCAGCTCCTGCAGCCTACTTTCCTTCTCTACCTAGATTGCGGCTAATATGCAGGAGATAATCCTCTCCTAAACCACACAAAAAATTTCCTTATTTCTGCTCAGAATTGTGGTTGATTTCCTTGCTTAGAAATCATATTATAGGAGGAGAAAAACGTCCTTAAGACAATGGCTATCCTCCTATACTAATGGGGTGTTCTTACAGGTGTAAACTTTCCCTTAAAAATAAACCCAATCACAAAAGTATGCCCAAACGGTATTTTATAATGTGCTCCTCAGCCTCCTTTTAATTTTGTGCTCCTTCTATGAAAGGATCATAGAAATTGTTGAGGAGAAATGCAGTCTGAACTCTATATATAGTGTTTTTTACAAGCCAAAGTGAAGAGACACGTCACAGTATGGAGGCCAACTTGAAAGACAAGGTGCAAGTCGGCTCATTGTCAAAAATAATTTTTTCTAATTAAAAAATTCATTATCTCCTCAACCACTGGGAGTTTGAGGGAAAGTAAGGGCTCATTAGAAAAGTAAAAATATACTCTATAAGATGGTATAGGTATCATTGTAGAAATATGCCTCCAAGATGTCAACAAATATTTTTCTTTGTGACTATCCTTGAAATGTTTAATGCAGAAGATGATTAGGACAACAAGAACGTTATTAGTGTGTCCCCAAGTGCTTTGTCATCATGTAAGTCATCCATGTCACCATGATAGTGTATTCAGCATCATGATAGTGTATTTAGCATTCATGACATCATGATAGTGTAGCATCATGTATCCAATAATAGTGTAGTGATATGTCACCAACCATAGTGAAACATTTATTAATTTTCCATTAGGAGATTTCCAAGTCCTTCATTTCATGTTTCCAATCATCGTTCATGTCATCAAGAACCTCATCAAGTTCCATCACATATGAAATTATCAAGTGTGGTCATTCATGTATAGTCCTTCAATATCAAGGGTAAGGACACCATCCGGGTTCTAGGCTTCTTCATCAAGAGTAAGAACATCATCATGATTTCTAGGGATTCTTCATCAAGAGAAAGGATACATGAAGTTATGGTGTCTTCATGGTTAGTTCAAGCATCTAGGACAAGACATCTTCTTAGTGGCTTGACATCATAATGGCATCATTAATATCTTGAAATCTTCATTAATGGCATCCTTATCAAACAAGAGGGACTTGTCATCATGAGCAAGGACATCATCATATTATGCATCACAAGAATATTTTCCTTACCAATAATGCCATATTTACATCAATGACAGCCTCAATTAACAATCTCCCCCTTTGTCATTGGTGGCAATATTCTTTCCCTTCCAACATTCTCTCCCCCTTTGACATCAATGGCAAATGGGGTGCCCAAGTTCTACCCCTTTCAAACTGCTTATTTTCTTCATCAATAGTAGTTCCTCATAGGTATGTTACTCCCCCTATCATGGTGTTCTTCCTTCTGGAAATGTGATCCATGATAGATGTGTTTACATGAACCAACTCCCCCTGCCTACATGAACTCCTCTAGCTTCTTTAGACAAGAATGGTCAAGAACTCCCCCTAATTTTATGCATGGTCTTCTTTTTGGTAGAGTATCCTCATTAAATAATAGGAATATCAAGGATAACTTCATTAGGTCAACAACATGTGTTGTTGGCTGGAGTGTTCAAGGGACTTCTAGATTCAATTTGCTTCCTTCTCCATACTTGTGTAACTTTCTTCTCTAGCACAGTTCTAGCTTGTGTAGGGGCCCAAGTCAAGTTACAATCATGTGCCATATTTCCAAGGTTATGACACTTGAAGCATTCTATATTTTTCATGAGTACGAATTCATGGCTTCTTTCAAAATTGCTGCTCAAAGATTGACGGGGACCATTAAATATGTCTTTGTGATATGCCCTACAATCTTTTTCCATGTGCCCAAAGTTTGTACAAGAATAAAAATAACCAAGAAATATACTTTGGTACCTGGGAGAAGAAGGTTTCCTTGATGTACTTCTGAAGTCTTTTTGCCTTGGGATCCTTTGATGATAACCATTGCTTCTTGCATCCTTGACACCATCTGCATTTCTTCTTGGAGTAGGATTTCTTCCAATGTCAACTTGACTCTTGCCTTTGTTGGGAGCATCAACATTTCTTCCTAGCTTCCTCACATCCTTGTTGTTTGAAGCATTTTCCTTCTTGCTTGAGGATTCACCTGCATAGCCAAGGCCTGATTTATCAAGGGGAGACCTTTGATGACTTCGAATGCCATCTAGGGTTTGAGAACTTTTCAAGTTCTTATTCAACAAGTAAACTTCCTTTATAAGAAAGACAATTTCTTCTTTCAACTTTTCACAATCTTCATCTTTCATAACTAGTTTATTCTTCATTTCTTCCATCATCCATGTTACTTCATGTGTTTCAATTTTTAGAGAGATGAAATTTGATTTTAGTAGGAAAATCTCTTCATCCTTTTCTTTTAGTTTTCATGTCATAGTATTTCTTTCTTTTTCTGCTTCATCAACCTGTCCTTCTATGAATTCCAATGCTTCCATTGCCTTCTCAGCTCCCTATGCTTGTTTCCTTGCTTCTTCTAGTTGTGATCTAAGGGAGGAGACCTCTTCCTTGTATTGACCAATCTCTTCTTCAAGTTTGTTCAAGCTCTTGTGCCTTTGTTCAAGGTGGCTTGACAAGGTATCTTCCCATTTCTTTGCCTTATCCAATTGATTTGTCATGGATATGACTTCTTCATGACACTTTCTCTTGTTTTGATAAAATTCTTCCTTAATCTTAGCGAGCTCCTCATCTCTTTCTTGTACATGAAGCTTGACAAGGTCAACTTCCTTCCTTGTATTTTCGTGGTCACCAACTTGCGCTTTCTTCTAAAGTTACTCATTTTTGTTTTTCAAATTGTTAATCTCTTCTATGGTAGCCATAAGTTTAGTGAGGAGATCTTCTTGAAAATATTCTTCATTCTCTTCATCTTCTAGGTCTTCTTTAGCCTTTATGTTATCACTCTTATCTTCAGCTTCTTTGATGGGCTATGGATTTCCTTCTTGTTTTCCATCATTTTCTTGACTAAAGATCATTATCAACGCTCTTTTTGAGTGAAGATCATGAAGTTTATCCCATAAGCCTTTTGCTGATGAACATTTTTCAAAATTGGCCTTCATAGAATCTGGTAGCCCATTCAAGATTGCTTTCATTTCTCTTGTATTATGTTCCTTAGATTCTCCATCCATCATGCTATCAACAACCACCTATTTCCAGACTTCAATGCCTTGAGTCTTTAAGAAATTCCTCATTCTTGCCTCCCATATATCAAAGTTTCCATTGAACAATGGAGACTTAACAAATTGATTGACTTCAATTTCGGTGGTTGAGGGAGACACATCTTTAGGAGGATTGGAGACTTTATTCCTTGGCTTCGCCATTTGTGTTCTAATGATCAACCTTCAAGCTATTAGGCTTTGAGTGAAGGTACTGGCTTTGATACAAATTATTGGAAATACTGATGGGGGTAAATCAATATTCCTTTTCAATTGTTACTTTTACCAGTTAGATCACTTATATTTAGAACACAAAACAAACAATAAGAATAAATGCTCTTATTAATTTATTCTTTACAATAATCAAGTACAATAAATGTGTAGGGCTCTAACCCTAGATGAAGACACCAATCTTCAATCTCCCAAGCTCCAACCTATATTGTGCCAAGCACCGACTTGGACTTTCCAAGGCACCAACCTTGTCAATTTGAGGCACCAACCTCTAGGGCTCCAAGCCTCTCTCTGGTACAGGCTATGACCTAGTTTCTTGAGGATTGCAATCCTCTAGGGCTCTGACCCTATCTTCCAAGGCACCAAATTTGTCGAGGTTCCAACCTCTCAGCTTCACTTCGTCAAGATTTGTTTGGTTATACTTCATGACCCCTGATGTCTTCTTCAATGAGCCCTCTCAATCTTTGCTTAGACTTCTCGTCACGACATCAATGACAACCTTTCTCGTCACATGAAGGTGTCTCCGTTGTCCTTCATGGTACCCAAGAAATTTCTCCAAGGTCACCTCATGACGAATTCAATCATGCATCAATGTAATTAAGAATGCCTTCAAGTTCAACTAATGTCTTCTAGAGTTCTTCAACAATACTCCAACGAGATTTCTTCAAGTCCAAACAAGTATTTAAACACTTAAAGGATTCTTTAATATTGGTTCTACAAAACTTCAAATCTGCTTTCCAACAAGGCTGCTTCATCAAGGTGTCTTCAACAATCCTTAAACGTTGTTTTCATCAAGTCTCCAAGAATGTTTGGTAATGTGCTAAGAAAAACTCCAAACTATCTTTAATCAAGGTGTCTCAATTGCCAAGTTCACAATGTCTTCAATTCTTCATATATTCAACTAGCTCCAAAACGGTGCTTCACTGTCTAGTATTGGTCTCCGCCACTGTTATACAGGTCCAACACTTCAAAAATCTATATTTGTCAAACCAGGGGTGATGATAGTATATTCAAGGTATTTGATTCATAGCAAACAAGATCTCCAAATTTAAGATAAGGCTATGAAGTCTGTAATCTTCCACAGTCAAGGCTTTAAGGAGATCTTGCCTTTCAAGATGTATCACTGTCCGAGATACCATCGTCTGAGGCACTGTCCCATACAAACCGAGCTACATGCATATTGTAATAAGGGATAGTCCAAGCACTATAAAGGAGGCACAATCTGAGCCACAGTCTGCACTAATCTGAGGTACAGTTAGGGCTTAAGGAGACCGAGAAGTATCCCTGTCTTTCTCGCTGATCTCTGGTCTAATAACTAGCCCCAACACCACCTAAATGCATATTTGTTATTAGGACTGAGTAAGGCCTACAGCCTACTTTCCTTCTTTGTTTAGACTGTGGCTAATATGCAGGAGATAACCCTCTCCTAAACCACACAAAAAATTTCCTTCTTTCTGCTCAGAATTGTGGCTGGTTTCCTTGCTTAGAAATCGGATTGTAGGAGGAGAAAAACGTCCTTAAGACAATGGTTGTCCTCCTATACTAAGGGGGCCTTCTTATAGGTGTAAAAATGCCCTTAAAAATAGACCCAATGACAGAAGTATGCCCAAACAATATTTTATAATGTGCTCCTGGACCTCCTTTTAATTTTGTGCTCCTTCTCTGAAATGATCACCGAAATTGTTGAGGAGAAATGCAGTTTGAACTATATATATAGTGTTTTTTGCAAGCCAAAGTGAAGAGACACATCATTCTATGGAGGCCGACTTGAAATACAAGGTGCAGGTTGGCTCACTATCAAAAATAATTTTTCTAACTTAAAAATTCATTATCTCCTCAACCACCCGGAGTTTGAGGGAAAGTAAGGGATCATTAGAAAGATAAAAATATACTCTATAAGATGGTATATGTCTCATTGTGGAAAGATGCCTCCAATGTATCAACAAATATTTTTCTTTGTGACTGTCCTTGAAATCTGTAGTGCAGAAGATGATTAGGACAGAAATAGGGCATTAGGGCTTGATGATTACGAGAAAAATAAGGTTATTAGTGTGTCCCCAAGTGCTTTGTCATTGTGTAAGTCATAGGTTTCACCATGATAGTGTATTTGGCATCATGATAATGTATTTACCATTCATGTCATCATGATAATGTAGCATCATGTATCCAATAATAGTGTAGTGATATGTCACCAACCATAGTGCAACATTTATTAATTTTTCATTAGGATATTTCCAAGTCCTTCATGTCATGTCTACAATCATTGTTCATGTCATCAATACCTTCATCAAGTGCCATCACATATGACATCATCAAGTGTGGTCCTTCATGTATAGTCCTTCAATATCAAGGGTAAGGACATCATCCGGGTTCTAGGCGTCTTCATCAAGAGTAAGAACATCATCATGATTTCTAGGGCTTCTTCATCAAGAGCAAGGATACATGAGGTTATGGTGTCTTCATGGTTAGTTTAAGCATCTAGGACAAGACATCTTCTTAGTGGCTTGACATCATAATGGCATCATTAATCACTTGACATCTTCATTAATGACATCCTTATCAGACAAGAGGGACTTTTCATCATGAGCAAGGACATCATCATATTATGCATCACAAGAACATTTTCCATCCCAATAATGCCATATTGACATTAATGAAAACCTCGATTGACAATTTGCCACAGTTATTAAGTTGCTCCTTAAGATTTTTTAGTTTCGAAAACAGAGTCCTATCCTATCAAAAAATTTAAGATCTAATTCATGGATTTTATTTTCAAGGTGATAAACAAATACATCATCAAATTTATCAAACAAAGAAGCTAAGTATTTAGCATCACTATAGGTTTCTCATATAGCCAAGTATTTAGCATCATTGTAGGTTTCTCATGCTTGCCATTAACTAGCCACCATTGGTTCTTGCTTCTAAGAGCATCACTCATATTTCTCTTTCACGAAAGATAATTAGAACCTACTAACACATGAATAGAAATTACATCTCACATCACAATATTGAATAAGGAAAAAAACTAAACCTTTGCAAACAAAGAACAAGAAGCTAATGACTAAAAGAAAGATGAAAGAAAGTGTAACAGTTTGTACTTATGAGAAATTTACCAATCAACTAGGCCAAGATTAAAACAAAAATAAATGAGTCTTGTTATTAGAATAATTATTTGTTCTTGAAATATGTTTGCAATTGCAAAAAAATTAAATAATCTTCTTATGCAGGCAAAAAATGCATTAGTTTATTATAAATAAAATTATTATTTACAAAAATTAACAATTTAATTAAACATTATTATATCGAATATCAAATATAAAATAATAATTTATTATAATAAAAATATTTCTTTATCATAATAATAAAATGAATTCTAGCTAAATCATACTTTAATATAATATATTTTTATTTATTATATACTTTAATATGAGTAATGCTACATAGTTGAATAATGGAGCAAGCATCCAGTTGAAGCCACATCGAACTAACATAAATTCTTTAACCCCTGCTAGCTCCATTAATTTCTTGCAGACATAAATCCACGGTGGGATCTAGTGACAAGGCTCTCTAGCATCCACCCATTTTGTATATTCTTCTTCTCAGTGATATATCACACACACTGTTTTGAACTCCCTTTCTTGTTTTTCAAATATGAATGTATGTTGCCCACTAACTTTTCCACACTATTGTTTTCAGAGTTTATGTAATAAGCATTGTTGTAGATTTATTTTAATTTCTAGGCTTTGTAGGGTTAACTAGTTTATAGGTTTCTTTATGTTTTTTCAAAGAATTTCCAATCTTAAGCTTTTTAGGTTCATTACTTTATGGATATTATGATGATGTTGAAAGAATTTCCAGATTTTTTAGGCTTAAGTACTTTATTGACTTTTATGATGCATTTTGAAAGGAATTTGTTATGTTAATTTTGGTTAACATTAATATTTTTCTTCATTATCCTCTCCTAACCTATTGTATAGTCACATGAAACTTAATCGTTGTTGATAATGATCTGCTTGCAGAAGATATTGTTGAAGTTGTTGGCGATTGGGAATGAGAAAAGTAAGAGAAGAGAAATGTAGACAGTTGCAGGAATTTAAGGTCAAATTCATTCAGTAAAGTTATCACCAAAAATATTATATTACCATTCAATGGGTTTTCAATACTCATAAATGATGGAAAGATATTTTATTACAGGGGTAGAGTATATTTTCATGGATAGGAATGAGAAGAAGATAATTGTGATTAGTCAAACAGATCTCGTATATGTTATATTACAGCTAATTCTTCCACAGAGAGTTGATAAGTTTGGGCCCTACTAAGAGAAAATTATGTGGTCTTAACTTGGTATATAAATGTGTTTCCTAATGTTAGAGTAAAATATTTTAATTTAATTTTATATATCAGAGAAAAATGCGATTATTTGAAAATTATTTTAAATGAGATTTTTAAATATTCCCTAAAGCGAAAATCAAAATCAAGGTATTTGATAAAACACATATTTAGACTTCTAGTTTTTAACTTACAAATATTCACGTGAAGCTTTGTTAGGTACCTATAATATTAGTGTACCCCCCTTATTGTTATTGGTAATGTAGCGCCCATATTGTTATTGTTGTGCCCCATAGAATCTCATTATTGTTATTGTTGTTCCCTTACATTATCATTGTTATAAAGGCTCTCATTACATTGTGACCACTTATACTTCTATATATAGAAAGGAGATCTTTTCATTTGAATCATCCAAGAATTATTCATTTATGTGATTTAAAGGAGGTTTCCCCCTCGAAGAGGTTATTTCTCAAGTCGTTGATCTATATTTTCTTCTATTTTGTGAGTTGGTTGCTTAACATTTGGTATGAGAGCTTTGGATTCTAGGGTTTCGCTTCTTCAAATAAGTCATCTTGGAATTTTCGCTGCAACTTTTTTTCTATGAGGATTTAGATGCTAAAATCGTGACCACATCAGTTCGAAATCTTGTTGAACTTTGTATATGAATTTTATATCTTGGTTTGCTATATTTTCGGAAATATGCTTCAAGGAAGTTAGGGTTTTTGCATGCTCCAAAATTCATTATCAAACTAGTGACCTTGGGAAAATTCTCATAATCTTCTCTCCAAGCATCAGATTTGAATTTAATAAAAATTGAATAAAAGTGTGTGGACTTTAGTTTTTAATGTATCATTTTCAGAGTCGAAGGTCGAAATAGTGACATGTGGAATTTTGTACAAGTTTGCTCTACTGAACTAGTCCATAATCAAGGCATTGTGAGAGATTGAGCATAACATTAGCTTGAAGAATCCAATTTTGGTATGACTTGTGGATTTTGAAAGAAAACTCATAGTGCTACTGCAGGATGGAATTTCAAATCTTAGATATCCGAAATTACAAAGATACAATAGTTTATATATCATGCTCCTAAAATCAAGAAAAAGGTGTGTATTTTTTTTAAATTTTGCATAACTTTTGTTTGAAAAATCAGTTTGAAGTGATTCAAAGGGTGTTGGTATCAAATTATGATTGTCCATTCCACTTGAAATCCTCTTTTGATTATCATTTTTTACCATTTAACCTTCATATTCTAGCTATAATCCTTATAAACTAAATGATATTATGTCATTATCATTATTTTTAGCTTGAAATTAATTTTTTAAATTATTGTGTTAAAAATGACATTTTTCAGAGAATTACAAGAAGTTGTGACTTCCTGTAAATGCTCCATTGTTTGACATGTTGCATAGCAGGTAGGCGAATTTGAAAATTGTGGGCATGAAGTAAAATATACACAGATGGTGGATTACCTATCCACTTTTGGTTTTGAAGAAAACATGTGTCCGATCAACGCTGGTCAAACCCAGCCACTTCAGCAGAATTTCCAAATTTTGTGAAGAAAATAATTTCTATTTTGAGAATTTTTGCATAAATGAAGGAACTAATTCAATTTTTACCTTCTTGGATGTAATTAATAGAATTCTCTTAGGATAATATGGAGGAGGAATAGCTTCTTTTGTTATAGGATTCATGATAAATAACCTATGGGAGAAGACTATGTTTTCAGCTAGATTTTGAACATATGAAAGTACAGTTTGTGCATTTTTAATCTCCAGATTTAATACAGACTTCACTATTGAGTTTATGCTTCCAGATCCAATATTCATACTCTTCTGAATCGTTTTTCAGTGTGCTTGTGAAGTGTTGAAGGGCCCTCATCACTACGCTGGTACACTCTGTTTTCAAGTTTCCTTACTAGTTGCATATTTAGATTTGAAAGTTAGAAGTTATTTTATGTGTTGTAGGAAAGGTTATGTTATTGAAGTTATCAATTGAAAAGGATTTGCATTCATTGTGAAAAGAACCTTGTAAAAGGATTCAACCAATTCTGATCTTGAAAATTGATATATATGCTTGTTGTCATACAATTTCCATATTTTCTTATATGCTTTGACTTTGAAGATAGTTCATGGTTTGATTTCCAAGTGATTCAGATTTGTAATTGTTAAATTCAATTGGCAGCTTGATAAGTGATTCTTGTAAAAAGATTCAATTGTTATTGGTTTGCAACATTACTTATCTTATTCATTGTTTGATTTAGTTAGTTATTGAAATTACTTTGGATTGTTATGATTGCGAAATGATTCTATTGAGCAAGATTCTTGTAAGGGAATGCTAGGATTTTTAACCAGTCATTAATGCTCTGTTTTGTTACCTAGGCAATCAGAATTGCATTAGATTTGTTTCATCTAGATTGATGCTTGAGTGATTGAAAAGACAATGAAGGACCTCTTGTAAGAGAGCACTGTTAATTTCATTTCACTAGGCTGTCATTAGAACCTTATATCCTTCTAGATCTATATACTTTAGATGAGAACCTCTAAGTGTACTTTCTTGGGTTGATAAAGGAATTAAGAGCTTAACTTACCTTAGTAAGTAAAGACCAAACATTTTGGCGCCGTTGCCGAGGAGGTGCAACTAGAAAGACTAAAAAAAACTAAAAAAGTTTAAAATCAACCAAACAACAAAAACATAGATTTAAATTTAACTTTTAGTCATGTTTATTTATGTCTAGTTTTAGGGATGAGAAAGGAATATTCACAAAAACCCCCCAACCAACAACTAACCCACTATTAGGAGCAAAACCATTAGAAAGGATTGAGTACACAACACCAACTGGAAAAGTTATTATGGAAAAACTTGAGGAAAAACAAAGATCGGGCCAAAGACTTACTCTCATTGAAAGACAGATCCTACTAGCTCATGAGGCAAAGAAAAATATATACTTGAGACTTCTACAGTAGGGAAATTAAAAGAAGTAGTACAAAAATCCAACAACCTATCTTTGAACAAATTTTCCCTCAAGAACTAAAACAAGAAGAAGAGATAAAAACCTTAGACAAATCACAAATTACAATGACTGAAGATGGAGGATCCAGAGGACCTACTCCTAAACAACTAAGAGATTCTGAGAGATAAATGAAAGAAAGGAGAAGAAAAAGGGAGAATAAAGAAAAACAAGGAAATGATAATCTGTTTGGAGGAAATTCGAATCCACCAGAAATAGAGGAATCCACATTTAAATTTCCAGTTCAAGATAGAGGAGAGTATATGGATGAGGAAATTAAAATGAAAAATATACCACCATTTGTATTACCAAACTTTTATGGTATGGCATCCGAAGACCCGGACGCATTTTTGTTCGAATTTGACATAGTATGTCGAACCTATGGATATACCAATGATGCACATAGACTTCGACTTTTTCCTGCCACCTTAAAAGCAGCAACACTTAGGTGGTTCATGGGATTAGGTGAACATTCAGTCATTGATTGGGATGACATGAGAGAGATATTTTTAAAGAAGTATCAACCTTATTGTCGATCAAAAGATTTTAAATATGACATATTTAGAATGAATCAACAAGAAGACGAGACTTTAGAGGAATACATGGAAAGATTCTCATATAATCTACAAAAATCAAAACATAGAACCATGTATGTTGATCTTATTTGAACAATCTTTCTTAAAGGCGTCTGGGATGAGTATCTAGATGACCTCAATCTCATGGGTAAAGGGGACATTTCTAATTTACCTTTTGAGAAGATTGTTGACTTGTGTCAAAAGTACTCTAGAAGTAAGGCAAGAAATGGAAAAGGAGCCATGACATCAAAGATCACAAAATCTGCTACAGGAAATATTACTAAAGCTGAACTAGGCAATCTATTTGAAGATTTAAAAACAGAGCTTCTAAGTACTTTGGGGAACCAAATAGTCACTTTGAAAACAAAGAAAAGACAATATGAACAAGAACAAGAGTTAACTATATTAAGTCCCAAATGCAGACGAAAACATGCTTTGAAAGAATGTCCTTTAGATAATGTGCAGATTTGTAGGTTTTGTACAGAAAATCATGACACTAAGGATTGCACAAAGACGAAAATTTTGCAGAATTGCAATTTGGAAGCCAATGCATAAATGGAGAACATGTATTTCATGGGAGCTAGAAGGCCATGGCAACCAAGACCTCTAGGTATGTATCAAAATGCAAATTCAGCAAATTATAGCATGCATGTTCAAAATTCTTGGAATGTTCCTATGCCTTGGCAAAATTTGTTTGATCAACAGCAGCAAACATACCCACAACAAGGATGGAAAGGATATTCTTTTCCTCAGCAATTTACTCAACAACAACCTTAGATATATCAGCAACCATTTGCTCAGCCATATCCCCAACACTATCAATCACAATATTCTCAGCCATATCCACAACAATACCCTCAGCAACCAGTAACTTATCAACAACAGAATCCTCAACAAACTTTACCTGCTCCTCCACAAATAAATTCACCACAGCTACAACTACCATCCAACCAACCTTCTAGACCCACACAGCTACTAGCTCAACCCATAGCTAACCCAAACAACCGAATAGATAGACCAGCTTACAGCATAGATGAGGGACCATTGTACCCAACTCTTCCACTGCAAAACATTGAACCAAGGTCAGGTCGAACTCTGCAAAAAGAACCTCCACCTGTTCAAACGAAGTCACAAAAAGAGAGTTGAAATGATGAACAAGAAAACCAACCACGCAGCAAACAAAGTGAACCAACACAAAAAATCGAGAACAGGGTCAACAAATCAAAACACTATAATCATCCCCTTTTCCAGAACGATTACTTCAACCAAAACTACCCACACCATTGCCACAATTTGATGTTCTTGACGAATTGAGAAATGTGCATGTCAAAATGCCATTACTCCAGGCAATCAAGGATATTCCGATTTATACCAAAGCCATTAAAGAGATCTGTCTCAAAAAGCCTGCAAAGAAAAGATTTGACCCACAAATAATACATGTCATTGGCAATTTAGCTGGCTTGATGTCGAATGTCATTTCCATGGAAAAATATGTTGACCCAGGCATACCTAGAGTCACACAATTATCAACAAAATTTCAATTCCAAACACTCTAATTGATTTAGGAGCTGCAATAAATGTTATGACAATAGACACAATGAAAACTTTGCAGCTAACAAATTTATAGTCAACCCCAATTGTTTTGGAATTAGTAGATCGCTCTAAAGTCATTCCTGAGGGGGTACTGGAAGATATAATTGTTTCACTGGACTCTTGGGAGTATCCAGTTGATTTCTTAGTACTCCAGCAAAAATCAAACTTACGAGGACATCCACTCATACTTGGCAGACCATGGTTGGCAACTGTTGATGCATTCATTGGATTTAGATCAGGTAACATGATCATTCCTAGAGGCACGAAAAGAAAACAACTTACCTTGTACCCATCAACACAAGCCCCAACAGTAACACAAAACTTATGGCTTGATGACAAGTATAATGATCAGGAAGAAATATACTCTGTTTTAAGCATCAATACAATGTATGATATTGAGGAGAACAATAATAAAGATTTAGTGGAAATGTTTATCTCCCAACCTGATGTTTCAGAAGAATTGAGAAATGTACAATACATTGTTGTAGATCACATGTTGGCACAAAGCTTTCAGGAAACTTGTACTATGTACTCTCTGAAAGCAATATTTGAGGAAATCTTTCCAATCGACTCCATTACAAACACACAAAGCAAGACTATAGAAATCAGCCCAGGAAAAACATTGAACATTGGGGCCTTTCTAGAAACATCTCAGGAACGGAAATTGCTTGACTTTCTCACCAAATACCAAAAGGAATTCACTTGGGACTACACTGACATGTAGGGAATTCACCCAGAAACTTGCACTCACCATATCTATACAGACACTAGTATTCAACTAGTGAGGCAGCCACAGAGACGGATGAACCCCATGCTCAAAGAGGTTGTAAGAGATGAATTGCAGAAGTTACTAAAAGTAAAGTTCATTTACCCCATTTCTGACAGCCAATGGGTATCTCCATTAGTAATAGTTCCCAAGAAAAATGGTAAGTGGCGAGTTTGTGTTGACTATCGAGAATTGAATAAGGCCACCCTTAAAGACTATTTTCCACTGCCATTTATTAACCGAGTTTTGGAGACATTAGCTGGAAAAATGGCATTTTCCTTTCTCGATGGTTTTAGTGGCTACAACCATATTAGCATAGCATCAGGAGACCAAGACAAAACGACATTTCCATGTCCCTGGGGCACTTATGCTGACAACATACTACCATTTGGCTTGTGTAATGCTCCAGCAACATTTCAAAGAGCAGTATTAACAATTTTCGTTGATCTGGTCCATGAATGTGTTGAGGTATATATGGATGATTTTTCAGTATATGGCGATTCCTTTGACAATTCTTTGCAAAATCTTGAGAAAGATTTACAACAATTCATAGAAACCAACTTGTCTTTAAGCAATGAAAAATGTTATATGATGATGAATGAGGGAATATTCTTAGGACATCATATTTCTCCTGAGGGAATCAAGGTAGACCGAAACAAAATACAAATTATTGTCGAATTTCCAATTCCAACAAATTAAAAAGATGTAAGAAGCTTTCTTGGTTATGCAAGTTATTATAGGAGATTTATAGAAAACTTTAGCAAGATAGCTTTGCCTTTATTTAAACTTCTTGCAAAAGATGTATCCTTCAATTGGAATGAGGCTTGTCAAAATGCTTTCGAGAAACTCAAAGAGAAACTAAGCACAGCTCTAGTTTTAAGGGGACCCAATTAGAATTTACCTTTTCACATCTCAACTGATGCATCCGATACAACAGTAGGGGCTTCATTAGGGAAAAAAGAAGATGCTTTAACTTATGCCATTTACTTTATCAGTAAAAATTTGACTCCTGCTAAGCTCAACTACATAGTAACCGAAAAAGAAATGCTTGCAATTATACATGCGGTGAACAAATTTTGTCATTACATAACTGGATATGAAGTCTTCAATCACAAATATCACACCGCCATTAGATACTTAATGAACAAACCTATTACTAATGGCAGGATCACAAAATGGTTATTCTTATTGTAGGAATTTAATCCCACCATACTAGACAGACTAGGGAAAGAGAACCAGGCAGCAGATTACTTTTCTAGACTACAAAATTTAGGTGAATTTGTCTAAGTTGAAGATTCATTTCCTAATGAACGCTTGTTTGCAATTTTAGTGTTAACTCCATGGTATGTTGATTTAGCTAATCACTTGTCCACAGGAAAAATATCACCATCTTTCAGTTCAAAGAAGAAGGAAAGGTTGATCAAACAAAGTGCAAGATATTCATGGGTTAATGGCGATTTGTTTTATACTGGTTATGATATGATCATTGGAATATGCATTAGAGAGGATGAAATTATTGATATACTAACCTCATGCTATGATCAACCTTTTGGTGGCTATTTTGCAGCTAAGAGGAAAACACACAAAATTCTTAGCCTTGGCTACTATTGGCCATCAATTTTCAAAGATTCAAAGAAGTATGTAAGAATTTGTGACAGCTGCCAAAGCATGGGCAGACCAACCACCTCCAATGAGATGCCACTACAGCGACAAGTGCATATAGAGTCATTGGAAAAATGGGCTCTTGACTTTTTTGGACCCATCAATCCACCATACAAAGGTAAGAAGTACATTCTTGTATGTATCGATTATGTGACTAAATGGGCTGAAGCAAAGGCACTTGTAAGGGCAACTGCACAAACAGTAGTCAATTTCGTTTTTGAAGAAATATTTGTTAGATATGGAGTACCTAGAGAGATATTAATTGACCAAGGGACTCAATTCACATCAATACTGGTTCAAGAAATTACTTATAAGTACAAAATCAAGCACAGAGGGAGTACACCCTACCATCCGCAGGCTAATGGCCAAATGGAATCTACAAACAAAACACTAGAAGGGATCATGACAAAAACAGTGGCAACAAACAAGAAGGATTGGGCAGATAAGCTCAATGAAGCACTCTGGGAATATAGAATTACTTGGAAAAACACAACAGGGTTTACACCCTATCAGCTAGTGTATGGAAAAGAGGTCATGCTACCAATAGAATTTCAAATACATACATATAAATTGGTTGCAAACTTAGGAATAGATCTCTCTGAAGCCCAACAAGAAAGAATCATGCAATTGAACCAGCTAGACGAGATGAGACAACAGGCAGTGCAAAGGATAACAATGATACAATAGCAAAGGAGACAGTGGCATGACAAGTTAATTAAGAAGAAGGAATTTCAAGTTGGTGACTGGGCATTACTCTTCGACTCAAAATTCAAAGATTAGAAAGCTAAATTTACAACCCACTGGATGGGCCCTTATGAAATCATTGAAGTCTTTGAGAATGGATCAATCAAATTCACTTTAATTGACCAGGAAGGAAAAACATATCTAGTGAATGGACATAGGCTAAAGATCTATCATAAGCCTGTCAGCAAAGAAGACTTCATGAAGACAGTATCGCAGCAAAAGGAGGTACAGATAGTACAACAGTTAGCGATAATATCTGTTTAGTCAATTTAGTGTTGTCTAAATTGCTATCATAAATTGTCAACCCGGGGCTCGTAAGCTGATGAAGTGAAGGTGTACTATATGTACTTAAGCAACCTCTTAGATCTTTTTGTCGTTTGGGGTGTTGTTTGTGGTCAATTTATCTTCCTAAGATGGAATGGAGGTTTTATAAACAAATGAGTGATAGTGTGTGTAAGGTGATTTCTAAATGAGTGAGTGTGTGTTACTGGTGGTTTCTAACTACCTTCTAAACTTGCAAAGAAAAAGCTTGAAAGAAATAACTTGAAATGAAACTGAAAGCAAAGAACCACTTTCTAATGGCACTAGTCACTACTCATGCTGCTGCAATAAAAAGATAAGAAAAACCACTTTAAAGACCAGTTATAATGTTCATCTCTTCCTAACTCTCTGCTTCCAACATATAGTACTATGTGAAACACGATTAAGAAGTAGTTAGATATCAGTCTAAAAAGTAATCAAGCTCTAAGATGACAAATTATAACACCACTGTGCCTCTCTCCAACATTCTGCTTCCAACATACATTGTAATGTGTAACAAGTGAAGAAAGAGTTAGTGATATAAGTCAAAAAAACTACTCAAAGCAAGCTGTACTCTATTAGTATTCTGATCTCTTAAAGATGAACAACTTATGATAAGGAGACCATCAATATGTTAGCATACAACTTGAGAAACTAAACTAGAAATCAAGTTAGAAAAACAGAGTAAAGGCAGCAACTATGAATATGACAACTGAAAATACCATCAGAGATAAAGCAAATACACAAAGACACACAATTCCCGGGCTAACACCTGCAGAAAACAATCCTGATCAGTCAAAGTAAATGCTGGAAATGAAATGACAGTGAAAGTAAATCAAAACTGTACATGTTTTAAAGAAAAGGAAAATTGCTGAATTCGAAAGAAGGAAATGGCAAGAACATGAAGATAAAGTTACTGTACAAAGGCTGTTATGAATGGGGGCCCTCCATCCACAAAACCCAAGGAAAGATCAGCTACTTGAAGTCAAAACAACACAGTCTTCTATTAACTCATATGCAGAAATTACAGTAAAAAGTGCTGAAACAGCAGCTCTAAAACAGAGTTTCTGTATACACTAAAATTGCAGCAATTACATAAACACAGCAACTAAAAACTAACTCTTAAGCGTACGCAGACGCTGGATTTATAGGCGTATGAACAACTTCCTACTGCGTAAAACATGAAACGAGAAATTAACTAACAGTCATGCTAATTAAAGGCACAGCAACACGTCAACAGGTCCGTGTTTTATTTGGAGGGTACGGTCGTCATGGAGGTTGAATCCAAGGTTGGATCCTGTCTCCCATAACCTGCGTAGTGTGGAGGAATCGCCATCTGGAGTGACGTGACCTTTCAGCTTACGCAGCACCGTTTGAGCTGGCTTTGTTGACCGAAGTTTGATCCACGTTGACCGGAGGTGTGCGTGGCATTGCTGACCGAACCAATAGCATAGGAACCTTTAACACCTTCATTCCCACGTGCCCATGTGATTCATTTTGCAAAATGACACGTGGAACATAGAGATCAATGAAAAGGCTGCGGAATGACTGGATAGCTGCGGAATTGCTGAATGGCTGCGGAATTACCAGACAGCTGCGGAATCTCTGTGCATATGTCAAAAATCTAGACAAACAGTCAAACATTAGCAAAGTTAACCAATCATGCTTAAAGACATCAAATGTAATGATCTGGGTAGGTTTATGAGGAAAATAGGGCAAAAGAGAGGGATAAGTGAGGAAAAGCTGTAGGTAATGATGGATAATTAGGTGCAAGTTAGAGGCTCTACATACCCCCACTACGAGGGTGTTGCATGTCCTCATGCAACGAAAACATTGTTTAATCCACCTGCTGAGATGCCTCTGCTAAGACATCTAGTCTTCTCCTCTTCCTCTGTGTGGCCACATTGACTCTTGGTTTCCTCACCAAGCATCTGAATTTTATATTGACCAAAGCTCTGCTTAGCTTCCTGCATTTCTTCTTTAGCTTTCTGTTTTCCCTTTGCCAAAGGCCCAGATGAAGCATGGTATTATCGTGGACCATCTTGTCCACCTTAGCTTGCTCCTTCAGTTTTTCATTCTCTTGTATGATGTGGCGATTTAAAACTTCAAGCTCAAAAATTTCCTGTTTGAGTGAGTGAACTTGCTGTTCAAGAGGTAGAACAGTGCTTGGACCAGCAGCAGCTTGTTCTAACGTCTCCAGGTAATTATAAACTTTCTGCTGATCTGGGTCAATCTCTGGTGACCTCTTTGGACTAGGCTCATGCTCAAATTCGGGTTCATGCTCAAAAGGACTTTCCTCACGTGGAGGACTAGTCTCAACATGCTCAACATGTGGAGGGCTTTTCTCAAAGTCAAGTCTTGTAGCAACCTTTTCAGGTGTGCTCAAGTCAATAATGAGTGACTCTTTATCCTTTGTGGCCCCCACTTTGCCTTGTAGCCTGCTGCTCCTCCTCACGGTGGTGATGCTCTGTTTTTCCTTTTGTTGTTTTTGCTTTTGTTTTTGCATCTTCTTGGAAAGGGCAGCTTCATGAAGTTGGGCCAATCTATGTGCCAATGGCTGAGTGTCCTCTTCACTGGAATTTTCAGGAGTAAGGTAGGTTTCTTGAGCTATAGCTTTTCCTTTATCTTTCTTTTGTTTCTTCCTACTCTCCTTTTTCTTTTGAGCAGCTTCTTGGACAATTTCTTGCAGGGTTTCTGTAATGATTTCTTGGGCTGTTTGGTCAATATCTATAGCAGGCTCAGGGTCATTTTCTTCTTCAGAATGATGTGCAGCAATTTCTTCTTGGACAACAGTCTCAGGGATAGCAGTTTCTAATTGGACAACAATTTCTGGGGTAATTTCCTCTCTTCTTTTCCTTCTACTCTTTTTAGGCACCTGAGGTGAACCACCAGAGGGTTCCCCTATCTCTTGGAAATGATTCCTTACAAGAAATCTTTCCCATGTATCTCTTTTTGCTTTCAACTGTTCTTCAACTAGTATCTTGACAAGCCCATGATGATACAAATGTGGCTCAATGTTTCTTGGGTTTCTTTGGACTATTGAGCACATTTTCCTAAGGCTTGAGAGTAGAAAATATGGAAGGTTAATGTCATGCTCTCCTAAGAAATGCATCATAATTTTGGCATGGTAAACATACAAAACTCTGAATCTTCCTTCACATGTAAAGAATTTTTGTACTAACAGAAGCAAAGTTGTCCATTCTTCTTTGACAAGACTAACAGGGATTCCTTTTGTAAAAATGCTAGTGTCCATACCTGGATCCTTCAGAATTTGCTTCCATTGCTGGTCTTGTACTGATCGGTTTTTGAACCATCTCTCCCCAGTTTGTGGTAGTGAAGTGGCCTGTGCCAAACTGCTTTCGGTGACTGTAAATTTCAGATCTCCTATCTCCACTTGGTTGTCTTTGTCTTTGAAAGAACGTGCAAAAGCCTTTGTGACCTCTCTATGGTAACCCTTGAATTTTTGGATGCACTGGAGCCAATTTGCCTTCTACAAAGCGTCTTTGACTTGGGGATATCCTTCCAGAAATTTGGAGCCCTCTGGCTCTGCCCTCAAAAGTTTACCCATCAGCTCTCTGGCTTGTCTTACGGCTCTGTTTTAATACTTTGGAGAAAGGGTTATACGGCTTCAACAGTGGCTTCAGCACAACATAACAGCCGTAATATACTCACAACAGTGGTCAAAGTTTAGCAAAGGAGAAAAAATGAAACAGAGTATGGTTACGGTGGCAGAGTAGTGAATAAGGCAGAGCAGTGGAAAACAAGGGAAATGCGGAAGTGAATCAACAGCGTGAATGAGATTACACATGCGTAGGAGGGTTATGAATAATGGAAAGAAACGGTTAAGTCCCTTAGACATCGGTCATGAGTGTACATTTGGCTGCGGAATCATAACGCAGAGAGCCGTAGTACAATTGTCTACGTCACTCAGGTACAAGAGTTTAAATGGAAGAGCAGCCGTGTTTGAGTTTTAAAAATCGTGATGAATAGGGACTGTTAAGGCTGAGAGATACGCGGATTTCTGGTCGAGTAATGGAGAGGATTGGCAATCATTACATTAAATGGCTAAAAACACAATCCGGAAACCATGCAAAATGTTATAACCGTAGGTTTAGAAATTAGATCATACCTTATGTATCCGCGCTTTGATTCCTTTTGCTCATCTGACACCAACCTTTCATTGTTTATTGCTGCTACTTGACCTTTTTTCAATTTTTGCTGATGATTTTTAGACTGCAGATTCCTTCTTAAAACAGACTGTTTTTTTTATGCAGGTGCAGAAAGTGTATCGGCTGCGGAATTGGGATGTTGGCTGCGGAATTGCTCCTCAGCTGCAGAAACTGCAGTGATACCCTTCTGTCTGCACAAAACAACTTTAGCTGTGTGAAATAAATCTGACATTGACCTTATTGGTGAGATGGAATGTAATGGATGAATGGATGAAAAGAAATGAGGTGGAGTGAGAGTGATTGGATGAATGAGATGGTGAATGAAGTGGATGAAATGGCGAAATGAGATGAAATAAGGAGGAGAGAGAGATTTTTTTGGAAAATGTGAGGTGTCAGGTGACCCTGATTTTCACCTCAGATTTTCTGCATAGGACTGCCAATCAGAGACCGGTTTTCAGGCCTATACATTTATTCTTTTTTTTTTTTTTTTTTTTTTTTTTCAAAAACCAAAGATTAGGCTGATGGAGGAGAAGAATCCTTCTCCACCAACCTGATTGCAGAATCTTCTTTAAACAACTTGACAAATTCCTCTTTTGAGAGTGGCTTCTGGTAGATCTTCAAGCGATGGCCATTCACAATGAGAGGAGTATGAAATTCATCAATAGTTTTCACTCGAACTGCTTCATTGCTAAAGACTTCATCAATCTCATATGGCCCAAGCCAATGAGTTTGAAACTTTCCTTTGAAGTCTTTAAACTTTGAATCAAACAATAGAGCCCAATCTCCTTTCTGAAACTTTCTTTCTTTGATGTGTCGATCATGCCATTTAGTTCTTTGGTGTTGAACTAGATCGGTCCTTAGAATTTCATCTTGTCTTATTTCATCTAGCTCATTTAGCTGGTCCATTCTGTGTTTTTGGGCTTCCGAGAGGCTCATCCCCAATTGGACTGCCATCTTGAAGGTCTTGATTTGGAATTCAATGGGGAGCAGGACTTCCTTCCCATAAACAAGTTCATAGGGAGAATGTCCTGTTGTGTTCCTCCATGTGGTTCTATAGGCCCATAAGGCTTCAGGAAGCCTTTCCGCCCAATCTCTTCTATGAAGATGACCAGTCTTGGTGATAATGCCTTCAAGAACTTTATTGGTAGATTCCACTTGGCCATTTGATTGCGGATGGTATGGAGTAGATGTTTTGTGCTTGATCTTATATTCCTCCATCAGCTTCTCCATCAATTTAGATGTAAATTGGCTTCCTTGATCTGTTACAATTTCTCTTGGGACACCAAAACGAGTGAAAATATCCTCAAAAATAAATTGAACAACTGAATTTTCAGTGGCAGAAGGCAAAGCTTTTGCTTCTACCCACTTAGTAACATAGTCAGTACAAACCAATATATACTTCTTTTGCTTTGATGGTGGATTAATAGGTCCAACGAAATCTAGAGCCCATTTCTCAAAGGGTTCGATGCATACCTGTGGCTGTAGTGGCATTTCATTTGAAGGAGTTGGTCTCCCAACTCTTTGGCAGCTGTCACACCTTCTAACATACTGCTTTGCATCTTTAAAGAGAGAAGGCCAATAATATCCTAGAGAAAGGATTTTATAGGCTGTCCTCTTGTCAGCAAAGTGCCCGCCGCACGGTTCATCATGACATGCCTTAAGGATGTCAGGCATTTCATCTTCCCGAACACATCTTCTGATTATACAATCTGGCCCTGTTTTGAACAATTCATTAGAAATCCAAGAATAATGTGAACTCTCCTGAATGATTTTCCTTTTCTCATTAGGAAATAAGTGTAGAGGTAGCTTCCCTGTAACTAGATAATTAGCAATATCTGCATACCAAGGAGTTTTGGTAGTTACTGCAAACAAGTATTCATCTGGAAACTTATCTTCTACTGGAGAATCTTCATTAGTGTTTTGGATTCTAGACAAGAAATCAGCTACCGTGTTTTGTTTTCCAGGTCTATCTAACACAGTAATGTTGAATTCTTGTAAAAGTAAAAGCCATCTTGTAACTCTGCCATTAGTAACAGGTTTGTTCATTAAATATCTTATGGCAGAGTGATCAGTATAGACAAAAGTTTCATAGCCGGTTATGTAGAGTCTAAACTTATTGATCGCATGTACCACAGCTAAGAACTCTTTTTCTGTAACAGTATAATTTAACTCAGTGGGAGTCAAATTTTTACTGGTGTAATAAATGGCATAAGGGATCAAATCCTTTTGTCCCAAAACAGCTCCTAGAGCTGTATCTGAAGCATCAGTAGAAATGTGGAAAGGGAGTTTCCAATTTGGCCCCCTTAAGATGGGTGCTTCAGATATTCTAGTCTTTAAAGTTTCAAAGGCAGATTGACACTCAGGATCCCATTTGAACTCACAGTCTTTGGTAAGCAATTTGAAAAGAGGAGATGCTATCTTAGTGAAGTTTTCAATAAATCTTCTGTAATATCCAGTAAACCCAAGAAAACTTCTAACATCTTTCTGGCAATTTGGAACAGGTAACTTGGAGATGACTTCTACTTTGGATCTATCAACCTTAATCCCATCTCCTGAAATATGATGTCCTAAAACAATCCCTTCAGTAAACATCATAAAACACTTTTCATGACTTAAAGAAAGATTTGTTTCCTTACATCTTATCAGTACTTTTTCCAAATTTTCCAAAGCTTCTTCAAATGTATTACCATAAACTGTAAAATCATCCATATAGACCTCTACACAATCATGGATTAGATCTGAAAAGATAACTAATACAGCCCTTTGAAAAGTAGCAGGTGCATTGCATAATCCAAAAGGGAGTACTCGGTAGGCAAAAGTTCCCCAAGGACAAGTAAATGTGGTTTTGTCTTGATCTTCAGGTGCTACCTGAATTTGATTATACCCACTAAAACCATCCAAGAATGAGAAATACTTTTTACCTGCTAAAGTGTCTAGTACCTGATCAATAAAAGGTAGAGGGAAATGATCCTTTAACGTTGCCTTGTTCAATTCTCGATAATCAATGCAAACTCTCCATTTACCATTCTTTTTGGGCACTATAACCAAGGGAGAAACCCATTGGCTATCTGAAATGGGGTAAATGAAGTTTACCTTGAGTAATTTCTGGAGTTCTTCTTTCACGATTTCCCTAAGGTTTGGATTCATCCTTCTCTGTGGTTGCCTAATAGGTCTGTTGTTTTCTTCAATATAGATGTGATGAATACAAGTCTTAGGATCGATTCCTTTCATGTCAGTGTATTCCCATGCAAATGCAGTGGAATGTTTTTGCAAAAGTTTGGTTAATTCTTCTTGTTGTGGTCTTTCCAAGTTTCTGTTAATGTTCAATGTTTTTCCTGGAAGGATTTCAACTGTAGAACTACCAAACTCTTCCATTGAGAAGAGAGACATTTGTCTAGAGGAGATATATTCAATGTCTGCATCTAACTGAAACTGTGTAGAGTCATATTCTAAGGATATTTCAAAATTTTCCAATGTATTTAGAATTTGACTGTCCTCACTGATATCAGAGATGGTTAGAACAGGTTGTATAGTATCCTCATCATCGACCCACTCATCTTCTCCTATTTCTGTTATTGCCTTTGCTGGAGGATACAAGTTGAATTTCTTGGTGGAATTACCATCTGATATATACATGTCTCCAGACCTACAACTGATAAAAGCATCAGCTGTTGCTAGCCAAGGTCTTCCTAAGATAAGAGGATGTCCTCCTAGATTGTTCTTGGGAGTTAAAATCATAAAATCAACTGGATATTCCCAAGAGTCTAGGGAGACTGGAATGTCTTCCAATACACCATCAGGTTTGATGATTGATCGATCTGCAAGTTGCAGTAAAGTAGGTGTAAAGAGAAGGTTAGGAAGCTTTAACTGATCCATGGTCTGTCTACTCATGATGTTGATAGCGGCTCCTAAGTCAATCAAAGTATTTGGGATTTCAACCCCATTAATATGAGTTTTGACAATAGGGCTACCGGGATCCACATACTTTTGCATGGTAATCTTACCCATCATAATGTCTGCAATTTTTCCAACCAGATGTATCTTCTTGGTATCTCTGGTTCTCTTTCCTGTTTTCTTCAAACTCAACTCCTTTATTGTCTTTGCTAGAATGGGAATTTCCTTAATGGCTTGTAACAAGGGGATCTTGATACAGACATTCTTCAATTCATCTAGAAAACTATAGTCAGGCAACCAAATTTGCTTTTCCACTCCTTTGTCAATTTGTAATCTTTCAGGAAAAGGAGGTGTAGCTAAAGATGTAGGTTGCTCAACTATGGGAGTTGTGAGAGTTGATTCTTTTTCTTTTTGGATATTTTGGTTTTGAAGTGATACTTCAGAATCCTTATTGACTTTAAGAGATTCTTCCTCAGAAATGCTTGGCTGTTGACCACTTGTGGAAGGTTGATCTAGGATTCTACCTGATCTGAGTTGTACTTCATTGAGAGGAACAACCATATAGGTAGGGAATGGTTGACCTTCCATCATGTAAGCATTTTGAGGGTTCCTATTATTGGGATTTGGTAATGGCTGAGAGGGAAGTTGATTTGACTTCTGTTGGGATTGAAGCAAGAGTTGAGAATTTTGATTTTGTGGAGGAGGTTGTTGTTGTTGAGGGTATGGTAATGATAGTTGTTGACCTTGATTTGGAAGTTGTGGAGCTTGCTGGTTCTGAAAAGATGGAGGATATTGATAGAATTGAGCAAATCTCCCATAAGGATTTTGCATGCTTTGCATCCATGCTTGAAAAGGATTTTGAGGTTGTTGCCAAGGATTCCAATTTGGTTGGGTTTGAAAATTCATAGAGTTGTTAAACCCTTGATTCTGTTGCCCTTGCCAAGGTCTCCTTGTAACAAAACAGAGAGATTCAAGTGTATTTGGATCCTCTTGAAAGACTGCTTTGAGGCCAGGAATTGAAGGACAATCCTTGGTCTCATGAGTTTCTGAGCAAATTACACATGTTTCTACAACGTGTGCATCCAAGGGACATTCCCTTAAAGCATGTTTCTTTCTACATTTCGGGCAAAAGATGGCTAAAGCCTCAGCTTCTGCTTTTTGTTTATTGTGAATCTTAAGGGTATCTAATTGTTCACTAAGACTCCCTAAGATGTCAGTTTTAAATTCATCAAGCATATTGCCGATTTCAGCCCTACTTACTGATCCCGTTGCAGATTTATTTGCTCTAAGGAGAGAAGGATCTCTAGGCCCTTTTTGAGTTTTTGATTTGCCCCTTGAGAGATGGATACATAGTTCTGCTATATCATTGAGTGAAAGTTGAGATATATCCCCTTTCCCCATCATGTTCAAGATATCTATCCATTCATCCCTAATGGCTTTTAATAGGAGGGCTTTTAAGGTCTCTTCATCCAAGTTACTCATTTTTGCTCTCTTCAGGTTATATTGAAATCTTTCAAGTAAATCTTCTAAACTCTCATCTTCTCTTTGTATCATTTTAAATACTTCGTCCTTGTGATTAGTAGGCATACAATAGTCCAAATACCTATCCAAAAATGTTTGTTTCATCTCATCCCAAGACCTAATGGATTGAGTGAGTAACCCCATGAACCATTTCAAAGCTTGATCTTTCAGTGTTGAAGGGAACAATTTGAGTTTCTGAGAGTCATCCAGATAGTCATAAGTTCGACACACAACTTCAAACTCAAATAAAAATGTTTCAGGGTCCTCAGTTCTTAACCCATGGAAATTTGGGAGGACAGATGGCGATATGTTTTTCATAGTAGCTTGGGAATCCTCATTAACAATGGGAAACCCAAATGAGTTATCCCCATCTCTATTTCCTCCTCCAAGGGGACCTCTACCTCCTCCATTGTTGTTGTTGTTTCCTCCTCCTCCTCTACCTCTACCTTTACCTCTACCACCTCCTTCTTCCTCTGCCATGATGGTTCCCCTCGGGATTTCAAGATTTTCTGGTTCCTCTACAAAGGGTGAATGAGAAGAGATTTCTCCTTCTTCTTCAGATGATTCTACTTCCTCAATTACAATTGGTCTTTCTGTAGGAGAAAGAGAAGAGTCTCTTCCTGGTTCAAATTCAATAGAAGGTGTGGGAGAGTCAATTCTTGGCTCTTGAATTCCAGGAATTCTAGGGCTAGGAGTGTTGGTTGGAGATGAGGGAGGTGTCTCTTGTCTATCTCTTGAAGCAGATGGACTTGTAAAAATTGAACTTCGAGCTCTAGCTAAAAACCTTCCCCTAGAATCTCTAGCTCTATGCATGTCATTTTTTTATTATTTTTCTTCAAGTCAAGTTAATAGTTCTTTTTTCTGATCTTCCAGGTCACTCTAGGTGCAAGAAGAGAGCATACTCAAGAAACTATTAAATCAATAACTTTCTCTTTTCTGATCCTCCAGATCACTTTGAAGTGCAAGAGGAGAGCATACTTTGATAGGTTATCAACTTCTTTCCTTGAAATTTTATGTTTTTTTTTTCTAAGAATATGGCTACTTAATTTCACTTCCCCGGCAACGGCGCCAAAATGTTTAGTCAATTTAGTGTTGTCTAAATTGCTATCATAAATTGTCAACCCGGGGCTCGTAAGCTGATGAAGTGAAGGTGTACTATATGTACTTAAGCAACCTCTTAGATCTTTTTGTCGTTTGGGGTGTTGTTTGTGGTCAATTTATCTTCCTAAGATGGAATGGAGGTTTTATAAACAGATGAGTGATAGTGTGTGTAAGGTGATTTCTAAATGAGTGAGTGTGTGTTACTGGTGGTTTCTAACTACCTTCTAAACTTGCAAAGAAAAAGCTTGAAAGAAATAACTTGAAATGAAACTGAAAGCAAAGAACCACTTTCTAATGGCACTAGTCACTACTCATGCTGCTGCAATAAAAAGATAAGAAAAACCACTTTAAAGACCAATTATAATGTTCATCTCTTCCTAACTCTCTGCTTCCAACATATAGTACTATGTGAAACACGATTAAGAAGTAGTTAGATATCAGTCTAAAAAGTAATCAAGCTCTAAGATGACAAATTATAACACCACTGTGCCTCTCTCCAACATTCTGCTTCCAACATACATTGTAATGTGTAACAAGTGAAGAAAGAGTTAGTGATATAAGTCAAAAAAACTACTCAAAGCAAGTTGTACTCTATTAGTATTCTGATCTCTTAAAGATGAACAACTTATGATAAGGAGACCATCAATATGTTAGCATACAACTTGAGAAACTAAACTAGAAATCAAGTTAGAAAAACAGAGTAAAGGCAGCAACTATGAATATGACAACTGAAAATACCATCAGAGATAAAGCAAATACACAAAGACACACAATTCTCGGGCTAACACCTGCAGAAAACAATCCTGATCAGTCAAAGTAAATGCTGGAAATGAAATGACAGTGAAAGTAAATCAAAACTGTACATGTTTTAAAGAAAAGGAAAATTGCTGAATTCGAAAGAAGGAAATGGCAAGAACATGAAGATAAAGTTACTGTACAAAGGTTGTTATGAATGGGGGCCCTCCATCCACAAAACCCAAGGAAAGATCAGCTACTTGAAGTCAAAACAACACAGTCTTCTATTAACTCATATGCAGAAATTACAGTAAAAAGTGCTGAAACAGCAGCTCTAAAACAGAGTTTCTGTATACACTAAAATTGCAGCAATTACATAAACACAGCAACTAAAAACTAACTCTTAAGCGTACGCAGACGCTGGATTTATAGGCGTATGAACAACTGCCTACTGCGTAAAACATGAAACGAGAAATTAACTAACAGTCATGCTAATTAAAGGCACAGCAACACGTCAACAGGTCCGTGTTTTATTTGGAGGGTACGGTCGTCATGGAGGTTGAATCCAAGGTTGGATCCTGTCTCCCATAACCTGCGTAGTGTGGAGGAATCGCCATCTGGAGTGACGTGACCTTTCAGCTTACGCAGCACCGTTTGAGCTGGCTTTGTTGACCGAAGTTTGATCCACGTTGACCGGAGGTGTGCGTGGCATTGTTGACCGAACCAATAGCATAGGAACCTTTAACACCTTCATTCCCACGTGCCCATGTGATTCATTTTGCAAAATGACACGTGGAACATAGAGATCAATGAAAAGGCTGCGGAATGACTGGATAGCTGCGGAATTGCTGAATGGCTGCGGAATTACCAGACAGCTGCGGAATCTCTGTGCATATGTCAAAAATCTAGACAAACAGTCAAACATTAGCAAAGTTAACCAATCATGCTTAAAGACATCAAATGTAATGATCTGGGTAGGTTTATGAGGAAAATAGGGCAAAAGAGAGGGATAAGTGAGGAAAAGCTGTAGGTAATGATGGATAATTAGGTGCAAGTTAGAGGCTCTACAATATCTAAGCCTTAATCAGTTTATGTTTTCTACAACAACAACAAAAACGAAAAAACTAAAAAAAACATAATAATGTTTAAATATGAAAACCAGAGATGGCATAATCTAAACACAAATTCTTATGAGAAAACCAAGAAATTGGCTTGTAAGAATTCCTTTTTTTTTCTTTAGTTTGAATTGAAAAATAAAAGGATTCTGAAAGAAACATGACTTGAGTACAAGTCAAAACATCAGTTGGGGAGAAGAAATTCTGAACTTGTTCATGCTTTTCTATCTCCCTAAGTTCATCTCCAGCAGAGGAAGCGATTTGTCTTTACATTTTCTAATGGATTATTAAAAAATGATTGTTGTTCAGTATTTTTCAAAAGGATTTGATTTTAAACTCAGAACATATCTCAGAAAGGGACTTGTTATATACAAATTCTCATTCTCAGGCAAGGGACCTGTTCTATGCACATTATCAGAATGGGATCTGTTCAGAGGAAGATTGCATCTACAAAGAAGAAGATTGCACCTAAGAAGAAGAAAATTGCAAAGAAGAAGACTGCACCCAAGAAGAGGAAGATTGCATCTACAAAGAAGACTGGACTGCACCTAAGAAGAAAGAGATTACATTTAAGAGAAAAATGGACACCATCACAGGTCTGAACTATGCCTGAACATATCAAACAACAAAAGCCAGCCTCCAAACAAAGAGATATCAGAGGACTGTAAGAATTGTCATTTTAATATTTTTAATTTCTTTTATTAATTTCAATTTTTAAATGGTGGTTTATGATGATTATTGATTTTAGTTTCTAAATACCCAGTTTATCCTATATCGTTCATTCTTATATCCTGTAGGAGTCAGTCCTACTCTTCTACCTATATCCTATAATTGTAACCTATTTCCTATTTCTAAACATTAGTCCTATCTTCTACCCTGTATATATTCCTAAAATCCCGATCCTTAAAGCCTACCTTTTTATCATATACATACATTTCTAATCAACCTACAGTCATAAGTACCAAAACTAAGCATGCATACTTAAGAACCAATTAAGTCACCAACTGCAGATTGGAAGTCATCAATTAGTAAGCCACATAACCGAATTTTGAAGAAGGGATTAGGTCACGCGGACAAAGGATTTATAAATTTTTATTGTTTTCAACCTAAAAAATTTTAAATCTAGAAAATAAAACATATTTGATAGACAAAGGATATGTGATCATAAGTAAGGATTAACGGCTAGTTTAGCGAAATCATCATGACCCGATGCTCTTATGATCTAAAGGAGCCATAATGATTTGTATTCCTCATGATTTCAACAAAGGGCTTGCACCATACCCAATTTCATCATTCAAAGACCGCTGCCAGGACTCCTAAGGCATCATTAAAAATCCTTGTGTAAGGCATTGAAGGAATTATCAATGAAGTATATGCTACGTGAAGAGACTGAGGATTCGTTGCATAAACAAGTAATGAATGAAGGTCGTAAGAATGAAACCACCGTGTTAAAAAGGGAAGTAAGTATTGTATTCATCATGGAGTATAGGTAGAAGTCTGAACCTGTAGAAAACGCTGTGAATTAGAGTTGTTTACCATTCTGAAGGTTATAAAGCAATCCTCTTTGAGATATATAAGGGTATAGTGTTACGAGTATGTTGACAATAATAATGTCAACATACGAGTAAAAGGGCCACGACACAGGGGAGACTCTACAGAACCGGTTGAAGGGTATTTTGATTTAATTGGCAGCATCCTCCATTAAACAAGAGATACACATAGTACTTAGGCTAAGGTAGTTTTCTTATCGAAACTATGGTGAATTTTTTTATTTTTTTATTTTTATTATTATTTTTTTTAACAGCATAAGGAAAATACAGTAATTTTCTACGAACTATGAATTTTACAACTGTAAATTCTTCTTACACATAGGGTAAAAAAAAATTCTCTCATGGAAAATTGAATAGAGCCACAACAATTTGACCCTACCAAGTACCATAAGGACTGCATAGGCATTTTTAGGGCAAAACAATGGCTGACATTCTTAGAGAAATTTAATGTGCACAATGAGCTAACAACAAGGGAGTTTGCCTCCTCATTCACTGGAGAGAGGGCCATTGTAGGAAGCTTGTCTTTTAGGTTCTCAAAAGACACAATTGCTCAAGCAATAGGTATAATCCCAGAAGGAGAAAATTATTTTAAAACCAAGCAGTTTAAAGAGAAAACATGGACATATTTCATATCCAGGACAAGGGTATCATCAGTTGACAGGAAATCAGGGATTCCAAGGAGTTGGCTCATTCATCCATGTGATGAAATAGTGTATGTTATTCAAAAATTTATAACCTGAGGGAAGATACAACAGTGTATTTATTTATCATATCAAATTGTTAATGCATCTAAGAGGAGACTAAGATGTCTAAGACCATACAAAAACAAAGGAAAAACTGGGATAGGAGCCTATACCATTTTGGTTTGGTAAAAATCTTGATTGAATTTTAACTGCAAAAGATAAGTGTGACATGGAAGAAATTCTTGGTGACTAATGAGTTTATGGCAGATGAGGAGCAAGCAAAGCAGCAGAATCCACAGGAAGAACAACAGAATTTAAAGGAAGGGCAACAACATGCAGAACTATTGATTGATGTAGATGCTATAGAGGAAGACTTTTCAGAGTACAGACTAAGTAACTCTGTTCCATCTAGCAACAATGTCAGAACAAGGAGGATGGTAAGAGAGGAGCCTCAGAGGGCTGAATAGGATAATATTTTCTCCACTTACACAAGAAGGTCTAGAAAGACTAAGCTTGGTTAGAAAAGGAAAACGATGGAGGAAGATGATACTCTACAACATCCACAGTATGACTACATACAAGGATTGGAAAGTAAAGACAAGGAAAAGGAGCAGCAAGAACATAAATTCTCAGGTAAAAAGAAAAAAAAACCGGAAAGGAAAGTTGAGAAATTACAGCAGTAGCTTATGGAATCAAAAGTTTTGGAAAGAGTGGTGAAAAGAGAAAAGGAAACACTCAAAATACAAAGTAAGAAGTTTGAAGATGAGAATGAAAAACTAAAAAAGAAGGTTAAAACACTCACAGCCTATAAAATGAAAATCTGTAGGAAGGCCTATAAACTTTACAAGCAAAAGAAAGCAATTAAGACCAAGTATCAAATCTTGAAGACAGAGTATGAATCCCAAATTAACATCAACGCTTTACTTCAAGCAGTAGAGGTAGAAGGCAAAATTTGACAGTTTAGAACTCATTTGCATGAGGGCATGCAAAATTCTGAGTTTGGGGGAATGTTGGTATCAAATTATGATTTTCCATTCCACTTAAAATCCTCTTTTGATTATCATTTTTGACCATTTAACCTTCATATTCCAACTATAATCCTTAGAAACTAAATGATATGATGTCATTATCATTATTTTTAGCTTGAAATTAATTTTTGAAATTATTGTGTTAAAAATGACATTTTTCAGAAAATTACAAGAAGTTGTGACTTCATGTAAATGCTCCATTGTTTGACATGTTGCATAGCAGGTGGGTGAATTTGAAGATTGTGGGCATGAATTAAAATGTACACGGATGGTGGATTACCTATCCACTTTCGGTTTTGAAGAAAATAGGTGTCCAGTCAATGCTGGTCAAACCCAGCCACTTCAGCAAAATTTCCAGATTTTGTGAAGAAAATAATTTCTATTTTGAGAATTTTTGCATAAATGAAGGAACTGATTCAATTTTGACCTTCTTGGATGTAATTAATAGAATTCTGTTAGGATAATATGGAGGAGGAATAGCTTCTTTTGTTATAGGATTCATGATAAATAATGTATGGGAGAAGACTATGGTTTCAGCTAGATTTTGAACATATGAAAGTATAGTTTGTGCATTTTTAATCTCGAGATTTAATACAGATTTCACTATTGCATTTATGCTTCCAGATCCAATAGTCATACTCTTCTGAATCATTTTTCAGTGTGCTTGTGAAATGTTGAAGGGCCCTCATCACTACGCTGGTACACTTTGTTTTCAAGTTTCCTTACTAGTTGCATATTTAGATTTGAAAGTTAGAAATTATTTTATGTGTTGTAGGAAAGGTTATGTTATTGAAGTTATCAATTTAAAAGGATTTTCATTCATTGTGAAAAGAACCTTGTAAAAGGATTCAACCAATTCTAATCTTGAAAATTGATATATATGCTTGTTGTCATACAATTTCCATAATTTCTTATTGGCTTTGACTGTGAAGATAGTTCATGGTTTGATTTCCAAGTGATTCAGATTTGTAATTGTTAAATTCAATTGGCAGTTTGATAAGTGATTCTTGTAAAAGGATTCAACTGTTATTGGTTTGCAACATTACTTATATTATTCACTGTTTGATTTAGTTAGCTATTGAAATTACTTTTTATTGTTATGATTGGGAAAGGATTCTATTGAGCAAGATTCTTGTAAGGGAATGCTAGGATTTTTAACCAGTCATTAATGCTCTATTTTTTTACCTAAGCAATCATAATTGCATTAGATTTGTTTCATCTAGATTGATGCTTGAGTGGTTGAAAAAACAATGAGGGATCTTTTGTAAGAGAGCACTGTTAATTTCATTTCACTAGGCTATCATTAGAACCTTAGATCCTTCTAGATATATATACTTTAGATGAGCACCTCTAAGTGTACTTTCCCGGGTTGATAAAGGAATTAAGAGCTTAACTTACCTTAGTATGTAAATACCAAACAAAGGGCATAGTGAAGCATAGATATCTTTGTTTGATTATGAAATTCCTCGAAACAAAAAAATGGACACACCTAGTAAGCAACCAGAAATCTCTAATATGACGCATGAAGAGGAGGAAGAAATGCAACATGATATATCAAAATTATGAGACCAAGTGCAACAAATTTCGATCTCACAAAGAGTAACCAAAAATGAATTGGAAGCAATGATGATTGTTAATATCAATGGTTTAAAAGGTAACATGGATGGTTTAGAATCAAAAAAAAAAGAGAGAAATGGAAGGTTTGAAGGAAGGCTTGACAAAGTTGCTACAAGAAATGCTTCCTAATGGTGACAAGGTACTCCATGAAACTCATGATCAAAACAAAAGGAATGTTAGTCATGATTTCAGAGACTCTAACTTCGGATTGAAGAATAATGACATTTCAAAGATAGATATGAGAAAGTTTGATGGCAAGGATCCGGTAACATGGATACTACATATGGAGCAAGTCTTTGAAATACATGATGTATCAAACACACAAAAGGTATGCATTGCATATTTATATTTAGAACAAAATACGTTTGTGTGATATCAATGCCTTTTTTCTCATAAATAAATTGTCACTTGGACAATTTTTGCAGAATTTTCTTAAATTTTGTGAATATTACGAAATTGATGATGAATATTTTGCATGTGTCGCTTTCTTCCTCACCCTTGAAAGTTGTTTTATTTGATGGTGTCATACCTTACCATCTACTTCCATCTATTATTTTCATCATTTCCTCAAGGAGCTTCATCAAGCCTTTGATAGGTATGATTACCAAGATGTTTATAAAAGAATCAATCAGCTTAGAATGGAACCTAATGAAACAATTGATGATTTTGCTAATAGATTCCTTCACTTATACTATGAGTTTCCTGAAGAAGACATGGATTCGTATTTCTTCAAGAAAAATTTTGAGTGTTTGGTTCATATCTCTTTGCACAGTGAATCCAAACTACCTTATGTTTTTTCTTCCCCAACTCTGGTAAATCATGAGACACCCCTAATTTCAGAGGAGGAACCTGGTATTCCTTTTGTTCCTTATCCTCCTCCTTTTTCAATTCGAATGTGGGTGCCTCGTGATGATAATAAACTTGGGAAATCTAAAAATCAAATTCCTAATCCATCTTCTCATCCTCTTTTCGCTTCTCATGATTCAAATCCCATGGAGGAAATCTCGGAATGGTTCATGAAGCCTATGGTGAAGACTAATATATCCATTACTCAAGATTATATGATTACTCATAATTTAAATCTTGAATTTGATTTGGATATATTTCATCCTCTACCATATCTTTCTCATGACCCCCTATCCCTTGATTTGCCTAATCAATATCTTCCAACTATGAGCAGTGAACAGGTGTGAGGTAGTCAGATCCTGCAGGTAGAGGAGCAGAAAGGTGAATATTCTTTCAATCTTTCTTCTCTTTTTCAAAATATCCTGTGTGAAGATGGTGATTCCTCACTCTTCACTGATAATTAATCTAGTAATCTCGATCATCAATCAAATGCAATAAATTCTCCTAATCAATCTAAAGTCTTGGGCAACAATCATTCTGATGAGGATGACTCCACTAATATACATGATGATGAATGCTCAAGGGCACCAAATTATCTCTCAGTTTCTCAAGAAGATTTTGTTTCGAAATATTTAGACCTTAAATATGTTTCAGCCAACGAAAATTCGCTTATGAACACTTCTTCTTCTTCACCTCCCTATCCCTTGTGGTCTACTATTTGTAATGCATCAACTTGAGATGGAAACTCTCCATGCTCTTCAATATTGTTATCTCATGAGCTGAATCTTGAAATGACACATGATAGTGAGAATATCCACGATGAAGAAGAAAGCGATAATATTATAGAGCATCAATTCGATCCCTTATCATCTCTTGTTTTTCATGAAGGCAAATCTTCAAATAATCTTGCTCATGAACTTTCCCTCATTCATACATCTTCATATTTGCGATCAAAAGAATATTTCAGGTTGGGTAATTTGGTTGTTGAAGTTGTAAAATCTAGTCAAATCAGTGATAGACATGGATGTCATTCAGCCATAAGTGGTAATATTGAAATCAGTGGTGGTAGTTATCATTACACCATGCATGATCTAGTTCAATCTTCAAAATGCGATTTTACAATCCCTAAGAGTTCTAGGACTTGTCAAGAAGATGATGCACTTCAAATTTTTTGATGGTAATGTCAAGATATCACAACTCTATTATAGTCCCTGGACTAAGGCAGATCTGGTTTCTCTCGCAAAATCATTTTCCTTGCAAGGTTTCACTCTATGTAAATTCCTTATTGAAAGATGTTTTGTATTTCAGATGTAGTCTTTAGAACTTTTGATATTCGGTTTTTTATTGGACTCAAGATGATATATAATATTATTTATGTCCATGAAATACCCTTGTATCAAACTCAGGTTTGGAATGTGTATCTCTCGTAGATTATGGGACTGTGAAGTTGATCACTTCACAAAAAGTAGTTCCTGGTTTTTCTTGTGAGTGTTATATCACGAATCTTGTTTTTCATCACACCTAAAATCCTCTTGAGTTCTATTGAATGCATAAGTTATTGTGCATTGTCTTCTAACCAAGAATCCCATGCCACAAATGGTCCATCTGATCATAACAGTAATTGTCATTAGTTTTATCATTTTCCCACCAGTATATCTGATGATAGTTGTTTTACATCGATTAATCTCTATGGTTTTTCTCACTATTCAGATACTTTTCAAGCAGTTGAGGCACTTCAACCTTCGTTGATGGTTATGTCAGACCCTCACTATCTTGACAAGACTTCTGATTGTGATCAGATTTATTTTCCCTTGCAAGATTCTCATTTTGATCCTGCGCTTTTAATTGAAAATTCATCCTTTCAAAGATTTCAAGGTTTTTAAGAGGATTGTTTCGAATTTAATGATCCAATCTATGATTTCCTAGAGGCATCTCAGTTAGCAAGCCCTTTTTCTAATAACAAGTTTCTATCTTTCATCTGCTTGCTAAGAAGTACAGTACATATGAAGATACATCCACAAGAAGCTTCCAAGGTTTGTTTAACTATGTTCTCCGTCGAAAAGGTAAGAACGCGAACTGGTTAAAGTAGTGGTTGTGACACATCTTTTTGCCGATAGGAAAGACCTCATATTTGTTATGCAAGTTCTTCAAGCTCTTATATTTCCCATTGCACATTGTTTTATATAAGTTTTAATTGATCGTATCTTTGTGACTGCAGGTCGAGAACAACTATGGTGGCTTCATTGGAAATTTCATTATACTTGACCCCGACCTTCTAGCTGCTTGGGTTAGGAGTAGGTTTAGTTGCATGTTAGTTTCCTTTTCACATTCATCCTACACTCATTTTCTGTAGTTTCTCTTGTGTTTTCTAAATTTTTTCTTGCATCCTCTTTTTAGTTAGCCTCCTTTTGTTTTTGTCCTCCTAGTTTTGTTTCCTTTTTGTATTTTTTCTTTTATGTTTTGTTTAATGACACTTTGCATGAAGGGTGTCCTATTTGGGATCAAAAGATATGTGGTAAAATCGAAAAGGACTTTGTGACACTAGTACATTTGGCTAACTCTTTGTCCTTCTTCCTTGTCTTGGTTACACCTTTTGGTTGATGATGTTCCGATGGAAAATACGATCCTTGTGTAAGGAAAGCCTTGTGTCGAACTATTATCTCCATGTCTATTCTAGAAACCTCGGGCCTACACTCGGGTCTTTATGTTTCGGTGTTTTCAGGTTGATCCAATCAAGTAGAGAAGGACAAGGGGAAAATCTAAACAAGCAAACCAATATTAGAGGTCTTATATATGCTTCTTTGAAGGGAAAACCTCTTATGCTCTCAATAAGTCGGGATCCTTCTTCCGCCCATGAAATAAATAAGTGTCGATGCATAGTCCTATATAAAATAAATAAATAAAGGCAAAAGAAGGGAAAGTTTTCATGTGTAGAGAGGTGAAGCAAGCAACTCCATCAGGGTACTATCCAGGCCTGCTAGCGGTGGAGCAATGTTTGAGTCCCTGAAATGACTACCTCAAGGTATTTTCCAGGCTTGCTAGTAGCAGAGCAACAACAGAGATGAAAAAATATACTCTGAAAAGCTAAAGCTCGCAAACTTCACTACCCTTTCCTGATTCGAAACATTGTGTGATCGTTTATCTTATGTTTGTGTTTAACCAAGTAAGGAATGAAGGGGTCTATTTTTATGCACGGGATAAGTGGGGAAGCCATGGTAATATGAAAGATGAATCAATACTCCCTAAAGAACTAGACCATGCACAAAAGAATTGACCAAGGCAAAGAAGTTGGAGTTCTACTAGTGTGTTTCCAAGTGTTGTCGCTGCAACAAATACCCTCCAAAATTTTACCTAAAATTCAATTTTGGAGCCTACTGTGGATCTTGGGATCGGTTGTCCCATGGTCACTTCTTGATCGGTCGAAGTCACTTTCTAACACATGCTCAGTTCGCAATAAGTTCATGAGCTCATTCTTTTACGCAAGCTTGAAAAAGCATAGCACAGTCCATCAAGATAGTGCTTGTGCAATGTTCAACCAATGTCAACAATTAGTGAACACTATCATTGATAGTCCCTCACTTTTGGTTGTGTGTGTACTTCTATTTTGGTGAGTTTTTCAAATTGTCACTTTTGCACACCTTCTCTTTCGCAATTGTCATTTTCAAGCTTTTGATTGCCTCTTTCACTTGATTTATATTTTAATTAGTGTCATTTTCATGTTATCTTTTCTCTGGAATGTGTTTATTTCACTGTTGTTAGTGTATTTCAAATGTCGTTCACACTTTTCTCTTCATATAGTAAATGTCGTCTTTTAGCATGTGGAGTGTTACACAATGCACGAAAGTTAGTTTTGGTGGTTTCAATGGGTAACCTTTATGTAAATGTGTTGATCTTACCATGTAAACATGTATCACACTCATTTCTAAAGTTTCAATCATTGTCACACAAGTGTTGCCTCAAGCATTGTCGCATAAGTGTCATCACAGTCGTCGCAAAGTGTCTTTGGTGTCACACTTGGTGTAGGTCATTGCAAAGTTGTTGCAATAAGGAAAGGATGATTTTCATGTGTTCTAATTGTTCCATGTTGTTTCGGCAAGTGATCTAAGTGTGTGGTCATTTTTAAAGTCATGCCTTTTCCTATCTTCCTCTCACTGATCCAACACTTAGTCAAATTGGGAAAACTCTTTGACTGGACCACTCAACCTTCTTTAGCCATCCTGAGTTGGACATTGTGTAGTCTCAGCCCAAAATAAATAGCCTTGTCTCTTGGCACTATGCAATGAGCAGTTTCTACCTCCCATAACTGCGCACTATGCAATCTCATTGCTCAAGCCCAACCCCTGGGCTCCAAACTACACAATCTTTCCCTCCATCCATGCCTGAATTGTGCATTTCATAGTCTTAGTCATCAAGCCTCGACCTTGATCTCTTGAACTACGCAATTGTGAAATAACCTAGCCTCCCTATCCTTATAGCACTATGTAGTGGGAAATCGCAGTGCTCAAGCCCTCAGCCTAGGACTTGAGTCACTCAAATGTGCAATCCCTCGGCCCAGGCCTTCAGAACTATTCACTGCGCAGTCTCAAGCCTCAAGTCTCCAACTTAAGCCCTTGAGTCCCTCAACTGCACAATCCCTCTACCCAGGCCTCCATAATTGTCCATTACATAGTCTCAAGGCTCAAGCCTCCAATTTGATTCCTTAATTCCCTCAATTATGTAATCCTTTGACCCTATCCATCTTGAACTATGCATTGCGTAATCTCAAGCCTCAGTCCCATACCTTGGCCTCTAGAACTATGCAATCCTTGAGTCATTCATTCAACCAATCACTAGTTCTATCGCTAACAAGTGATTTCATAAAGAATCTTAAGCTAGGGGTTTATTAGACTAATGTCAACTTGTCATGGGTATTCTATTATGTCATGACAGGATGATGATGAAGGATATGGAGAAGGAGACCATGATAGAAGACACCTAAGGAGCTGAGGAGATAAGATGATCATCAGGAAATAAGATGAAGGAACACTAGATTATAATAGAAGATAGAAGATCAAGACCACATTAAAGACTCCTTATATTCAATTCATAAGGAGGAGGAATAAGAAGAAAATGCACAATCTTTTAATAAAGACACAAAGAAATCAACAACAAAAAGTGACTTGACATTGCCATGTTATGTCGTGTCATGAGACAGCATGTGCCACATCATTCGTGGATTATGTAATTCTATTTTGGAAAATGTAATGTGAAGTGGAAGTCCAAGAGTCATCTATGTAATGTGAAAATTCATGTAGGAAGTTGAAAAGTCATAAGAAGTCAAGTAGTCATGAGGGTAGTCCAAGAGTCATAAGGGAGGTGAAGGATCACCCCATTTGTTATATATACACCCTCATTGTTCATGAAAAATACCTTTCACCTTGGCTTCTCCCATAAGGCATCAGAGAGACAGATTCAGTACTTTTAGGGAGAAAGTCGTAGCTCCAACACTCCACTATTGGAGCTAGTGATGTTCGTTGTATTCATGTATCTTGGGACTTTACTTAACACTTGAAGCCTGATGGATAACACGTTTTCATGCATGGATTGCGAATATTTGTAAGAATTTCTTGTGAATGTTTATAATTCATGTTTTCTTTCACATGTACTAAAGTTGAACTATTTCAGTTATTTAGTGCTTATCTAATTGAAAATGTGTTGTAATGGTTGTAATAATTGTCGCATCTATATGGACCATTATGCTTAATGTTAGGCGATTCTATTTTTTTCTTATATGTGCCTCTACTAGGGTGGTACTATTACCTCTCTCTTAGAGGCTCATCTTTCCTCCCCCTATAGTAGAAGAACCTTGATACACCTGAAATTGAACATTCACAAGGCACACTTGCTTTTCACAAAGGTACATACACACTTCTCTCTCTTGCTAATAGCTAAAGCCAAGGAAAATATATAAGAATATATGGCAATCAGACCGATACTCCAGATGAGGCTCCTATTCCAAATAGTGTGAGGTCTAATTGGGAATTCACATCGAGGAGACCCCCTTGGCTGACGGATTTACAACATCATCAATGAAATGGAGAATCCCCACAACCCTAAAGAATCTTCAAGGATTTCTTAGGTTGAAAGGGTATAATCGCAAGTTCATTAAGAATTATGGGAAATAGCAGCATCTCTAACAACATTATTGAATAAAGATGGATTTTCTTGGACTCTAGAAGCAACTAAGGCCTTTGAAAATCAGGCAATGTGCCAAGCACCGATCTTAGCTACACCAGACTTCACAAAAACTTTTATTGTGGAATGTGATGACTCAGGAAATGGAATTAGTGTTGTTTTAATGCAACAAGGAAGACCCATTTCTTTTCAAATTCTTCCAATCAAGGGAAAATATGTACAAAAACCTATTTATGAGAAGAAAATGTTGGAAATACTATATGCACTAAGGCAATGGAGACCTTACCTAATGGGAAGACACTTCAAAGTAAAAATATATCCTGATAGTCTTAAATACTTTTTGGAACAAATATTATCTTCAGGAAGAGAAAAAATGGGTCACAAAGATGTTGGGTTATGACTTTGAAATCATCTACAAAAAATGGAAGCAAAATGTTGTTGCAGATTCACTCTCAAGAAAGGATGAGGATGTGGAAACATTGCTCTGTGCCATTTCTATTAGAATGATGAACAGGTGTGGAAACTCATTCAAAATTTGCAACAAGATCCCAGTACATCTAATACATTTATCTGGAAAAAATGATTCATTATTGTACAAAGATTGTTTACATCTATGTAAGAATTCTCAACTCAAATAAAAGACTCTTTTAGAATTGAACACCTACCCCTTTAGAGGGCACTCAGTATTTTTAAATATTTACCACAAGGTCAAGAAGGATTTGTTTTGGGATGGCCTTAAATCTGATATTTAGAAGTTTTTGACAAAATTTTTGGTTTATCAACAAAATAAAGTTGACACAATTAAGACTCTATGTCTACTACAACCTTTAGCCATTCCAAGTCAGCGTTGGGAGGAGGTCTCAATAGATTTTACCACAAGTTTACCGAAGTCCGAAGGAAAGAGCATCATCATGGTGGTAGTTGATAGAATTACCAAGTATGCACACTTTTGTGCATTATCTCATCCTTTTAAAGCCAGTACAGTTGTTGCCGCATTTATGGAAACAATTCAAAAGTTACATGGAAACCCAAAGATTATTATAAGTGACAGAGATCCCATTTTCACTCGAAATTTTTGAACATAATTATTTTCTTGCCTTAGTATTCAATTAGCTCATAACGCATCTTATCATCCTTAATCTAACGAGAAAACTGAGATAGTGAACAAATTTTTGGAAGGATATCTTTGTTGCTTTGTATCTAATAAACAAACACAATGATTCAAGTGGTTAACTCTAGTTGAATGGTGGTATAACACTTCCTTCCATACTGCAACAAAAATAACCCCATTTATGGCACTTTATGGATATCATCCATTGTCCATCACATCATCTTTAAGAGAAAATTCTAAGGTTCAAGCAATGGAAGATCAGATCGAGCATCAACAACAAGTTCTCCAACTCTTAAAGGATAACCTCACTGTGGCGCATAATCGAATGAAACAACAAGCATATCAACATTGCAGTGAAAGAATTTTTTATGTAGTCGACTAGGTATTTTTACGCCTACAAGCATACAAACAAATGTCCCTCAAGCAAGCTAAGAAGGATAATAAATTATCACCCATGTACTATGGTCCTTACAAGGTGTTGCAAAAGATTGGAACAATGGCATACAAATTGGAGTTGTCTGCATCTTCTTGAGTACACCTAGTTTTCCATGATTCATGCTTAAAAAGATTATCGGTGACAAGCTCCTAGTTCAAACAATATTTCCAGAACTTAAATAAGAAGGAAAAATCATACTGGGGCCTTAAGCAGTCACGGAAACAAGAACTCGGCAGCTACAAAATAGATCAATTTCATAGTATCTCAATAAGTGTAAGAACTTACCTACTATATATTCCACATGGGAGGATGAGAGTTTTATACAAAAGTATCTAGAACTACTCAAGGGTTGAGAACAACACTTTTTTAAAGGAGAGGGGCATGTTAGGTCCCTATAATACTAGTGTAACCACCTTATTGTTATTGGTAATATAGCCCTCATATTGTCATTTTTGTGCCCCATAGAACCCTATTATTATTATTGTTATGCCCTTACATTATTATTGTTATGTAGGCCCTAATTATATTATGACCCCTTAGACTCCTATATAGAGAAAGGAGGTCTTTTCATTTGAATCATCCAAGAATTGTTCATTTATGTGATGTAAAGGAGGTTTCCCCCTCGAAGAGTCTATTTCTCAAGTTGTTGATCTATATTTTCTTCTATTTTTAGAGTTGGTTGCATAACAAGCTTCCTTATGGCCATAGAGAAGAGGGAATTAAAAATGGTATTCTCCAAGTTTCTTAAAATTGTTTATTCACTAAAATGTGTCACTGGAAATACATTAATCGTTAAGGGTTTGGATTTTCATTCAATATCTTTATCAATGGAAACAAATGCTTGTCCATCTTATTTACCTTATCTATGGGCTTTTGACTTTGAAAATAAAGGAATAATTTTGGTTTTTAAATAATAATATGGGAGAATAATTATAATTTGCATTTGGACTGGTAAAAGTAAATATGGGAATTATAGCCAATTAAATAAGTGCTACATAGTTGCTAGTACTTTCCGCTTGGTTTAAATATAGATAAATTGTAGTAAAAAAACAACAAACAACTAAATTTGCATATATCTCATCTTGCAACAACAAGACAAGTGCATTTAGGCAAGAAAATGTAGTAGCCTTTGATGCATTTATTATTTATTATCATTTTCATGCCACTATTGAATGTAGTTGTAATACTTTTGGATATAGTTGCATTGTGAACTTTGATTGTTTATCAAATTACCAGTTTTCATATTCCCTATATTAAATAGATTATGTACTAATGGTTGGATGTTATTTTTTTAAATATTATGTATCCACTTTATGTTAGGTATAAAATAAATTATTAATCTTCCTTCTATTAAAATATCATATATAATGACATATAAAATGTTTCTTCATAAATCATAGTTAATGATTTTATAATTATACATTTTAATTATTTTTATCTTATAATTATGATGAATAATATTATGGGTATTATAACTTTTATATATATATATATATAATGTCATTACAATTTATATGTAATTATAATATTCATTCATTGCATTCGACAATGTTTGTGCTATACATATTAGATATATTTTATTTAATTATGATTTTAAAAAAAAATGCAAAAGAGATTTTATAAAGCACGACCAACAAAATCCCTAAATTCCAATTATAATTAAATGGTGGATTTTCATCGTGGGTAAGATTAAAAGTTCAGAGAGAAAAAATAATAATAAAATGAAATGAAATAGTCAGTTTATTAGAAAGTGATATTTCATGGAGTTGTGGAAATTAAAATGAAATGAAAAAATAAAAATTTCTCGATCATTACAATACTTCTGATTAAAAAAAAATATAAAATTAACATAGTCCACATTTAGTCAAACCCAACGAGCATGGCACAAGCCATAATGGAACCGTCCTCTTACCTTTGATATCTATGGATATGGCACAAGAGAAAATCAAAAATAGTTATGGCATGTGATTAATGATAAAAAACTATGCTGCTGAATTTTGAATTGGTTCATGAACTTGGCCTGCATAGTTGAGAAAATTTATAACGAATAGTATTTTATATAAATTAATAATATTTTACATAAATGAATTTAAATATTATTTAAAAATAATAAATTTTAGTTGATAATGTTAAATTTAGGATAAATTTTAAATTTTTTGGGTCAAAGGGAAAGTAATAATTGGTCAATGCAAAATTGACTGTGTTATACATTGTCTCTTGCAAGTATAATACGAAGATATTTTAAGTTGTGAGATATTCTATTTAATCTTGGAATGTAAATCTATTTTATTATAATAGAAAAATTGCAAGTTTACATATCACAATCATTTTTATTTTACATATATATGTTATACAGTAATATTGTGGGTAGCAATACATTTATGAGATATTTAATTAATGGTCAAAAATTAAAACTTGGCTATTCCTTACATTATATAGTTGTTTTATCATCTCTATAGAATCGAGTTCCATCCACCTTGCAATAAGTTACACGAAAAAGATAAGTCTTCACATGGAGAATAACTCATGGGTTGATATGAAGACAGGCCAATAAGTGCAAGGGGTAGATAATTTCCAAATACCTATGGTAAATGTTGATTGTCTCTGGAGTAACAAAGAAACAAGGGTGATCCATCCTTTAAAAGGCACATTTAACATAATGAATTGAACACCAAATCCATAAATTGGCATTGAAATTTGAAGTATATAAACTAAAGAGTCATAAACAATATAAAAAATAAGATCCCTTAAAATAAATTGAACTTAAAATATAAAATTCCTTAGAATATATTAAACTTAGGGTTTAATCTATTAATCTTACGGTTTATAATCCCATGGTTTCTTATATTAATCCCAGTGTTTAATATTATTCTTAAGGTTAATAATATTAATATTATGATTTATAATATTAGCCCTAGGGTTTATCATCTTAATCTTAGGATTTATAATATTAAGCCTACGATTTATAATCCTAGAGCTTAATATATTAAACTTAGGGTTTATAATATTAATCCTAGTGTTTTATATTAATCCTCGAGTTTATAATATTAATATTAGGGTTTAATATTAATGTTAGACTTTATAATATTAATTTTAGAGTGAGGGGTTGGGAGAGAGGGGCGAGCGACTAACCCTAGGTGCTCGGCCCCTGTTTCCTTCCTCTTTTCTTCTTCGCCCGCAAGATTTACTTTGCAGGTGATGATTGTTGCTCTGCAAGTTTGGTTTATTGGTGGAGTTTCAAGGGGGGTGGAGCTCATCAGGGCTCTATTTTGTGCCTTCTCTGGTTGAGTCTGTTCTTTGGCCACCTTTTCATTGTCTGTGAGGTTTCTCGGGGTTCCTTTTGCTGACCTTCGTGGATTTTTTTCCATTGTGAAGGGTTTTTTTTTTCAGGTTTGTGGGCGGTGCACTGTGGGATGGGGTCGTCTTCTATGACGCCATCCTTAGTGAAGCGTTGAGAGGATGGGGTTATAAACCCCCTTTCATGCCTGTTCACATCCTCTCAGTGGCTTCGTCTATGCTCCAGGTTTTGTGGTCTACATTTGGGGTCTTTGTGGCCTTCTTTGTTAATCTCGGGCCCATTTTTATACATTTTCAATGTTGTTGGTGGGATGCTTTTTTTTACTCCATCTTGAGGACTTTATAGGGTCTATGTGCCACTCATTTTTTTTTTCTTGAATGTTTGCGGCTTATGTGCAAGATCTTAGATCGATAGTGTTGTTGTTTTCCCGTGGTCTATGCTCCAATGTTGGAATAGAGCTTTGGGATTTTGTTATATGGGTTTTTTCCCAGCTCCCACTTAACAGTTTAGATTTGTAACAGACATGTTTAGCATGGATGCATACGCAGTCAATGTGTCTACAAAGTGTAAATTTTATTCCCTAATTATCATTAAAAAAAATACGGATTTTTTCTATGGAAAAAATATTAATTTTAGGGTTTATAGTATTAATCTTAGGGTTATAATCCTAGGGTTTAATATATTAAATTAGGGTTTAATAAATTTATCTTAGGGTTTATAATATTGGATTTTACAATGTTGGGGTTTTATAATATTAATACATTAATCTTAGGGTTTGTAATCTTAGAGTTTATAATATTAATCTTAGGATTTATAATCCGTGGGTTTAATATATTAATCTTAGGTTTATAATCCTAGGGTTTAGTATATTAAAATCGAGGTTTAATATATTAAGATTAGGGTTTATAATCTTAGGATTTATAATATTAATCTTAGTGTTTATAATGTTAGAGTTTTATAATATTAACATATTAATCTTAGGGTTTATAATTTTAATTTTAGGATTTAATATATTAAACTTTGGGTTTAATATATTAATCTTTTTTGTTTCAAAAAGAAAAAACTAACAACTTTATATATTTATATAAAAGTGTTTACATAAACAAAATTTTACATATTGCAAATATTGTGTTTCATCCATAGATAATAATATCATCTACCCATCTCCCACATATCAAAATAAATACATCACCATATATATCAATGATCATAAACTGATAATCCATACACCAAAATATGCTACCAAGATGTCACAAAAAACACCAAAAGTTAAAAGTCACACCCCAAGGAAATCAACAAAATGAAATCTGACTAGTACCTACCAAACCCCCAACAAGAAATTATTTTACAAAAATAGTCCCCTGTTGTGCCTCCAAACCTTTTTAAGAAATGGTGTTTGCCTACCCATTTAATTCTCTGAAAATATGTTCTATGTTGAGATAGTTGAAAGAGTTGTACAATCTTTCGATCCTCTGCTTTCAATGGCCTAGTGAAGCTATGTCCAAATTGTAGTTTCACTTGATCCATTCAACCACCACTTTAGAGTCTCTAAATATTTTTAGAGAGTATTTTGCAAAAAATAAAACCCCCCATAAAGCAGATATTTCAACTTTTGTATTAGAGCCCCCGCCACATCCCCAATGCAACCTAAAAATATGTAAATGATCCAAATCAATCACCCCACCACATCCATAAATATATGATCTAGCAACCTCATCAAAGTATGCCTTTGGGAACATTCCCATCATTTATGGTGCAATGAGAAATTTGGATTTTACAGGCCTTTTACTAAGCACCAATTCCTTAGAAGTATCCCAAAATATTAGAAATTGTAAACTTGAGGACCGATTCTCTATTTTCAAATATTAAACATAAATTCCTAATGTGCCAAATACCCCATTCAATGTGTATGGGAAGAGTAGAAAATGCAGGGTAATGTGAACACTAATCCTTTAAGCAGGATTTCAAATCCCTTCCATTCCAAGAATAATGTATCTTGAGTTCCACTAAAACATAATTCCAAACATCCAAAGCAAAAGTGCACTTCAAAAAATAAATGTATAATGTTCTCCTCCTCCTTTCTACATATTGAGAAAATCCCAGAACTAATAAAGCCTCTCTTGCAAAGATTTTCCCCAGTATGTATTTTATTCCTCAAGCATAGCTACCCAAATATCTTCAACTTCAATGGAATCTTCCACCTCCATAATTTCACATGCCACCAAATTTAATTAGAGTTTGTCATGGAAGATGTAATGTATCTATATGTGTCTTTAGTAGTCCTCATACCCTTTATCATACTACCATTCCAAATAAGAGTGTCATCTGCATTATTTAGGTTAACCCCTGCATGTTGTAAATCAAGGATATATCAATTCCATCTCGATGCAATGTCTCCAAACAGACCCAAATCACTAGCATTCAACCATAAATTTTTTTTGTATCCTACAACATCTTCTTTAATCTGGTTAATATGTATAAAACCCTTGTTGTGGAGAAAGGATATTAGATGTTGTGGCAAGTGAGATTTTGTTGTGGAACTAGCAAAATCTTCCCCTATCTTAACAGTCACACCTTTTCCAATTTCCCAACAAACATTTCCCATCAATCGTTGCTTAACAAAATGTAGACATCCCATAACATAGACACATCTCTAGTGCCTTGTCTACCAGACCTCAACCAATCAACAACCATATTATCCTTACATATGTCCTGCCAAATACCATCCTCAAGTAGTGCTCTTAGATTGTTTTCATGGCCAATGCCCATCCGAACCAAAGGAGATTTTTAATACCCCAACCACCACCATTCTTAGGACAAGTTATATCTTCCCACCTGTCCAAATGTATCTTTCTTTTATCAAATATTTCATCCCAAATAAAATCGACCCTTATAGAAGTTAACTTTTGAATAATGGAACATGGGATTTTAGCTAAATGTAATCAATACATCGACATACTTTGAAGTACCACCTCCACTAGTGTATATTTGCACCATATTATATGAGATTCCAATCTTAGTAAGAACCAAACGAAGAAAACCCCAATCAAATATATTAACCTTAGGTTTTATAATATTAATCCTAGGAAATATAATATTAATCCTAGGTTTTATAATATCAATCTTAGGGTTTATGATTGTAGGATTTAATATATTAAACAAGGGGTTTAATATATTAATCTTACGGTTTATAATATTGGGTTTTATAATATTTGGTTTAATATTAGGGTGTAATCTTGTGATGTTGGAATGGTACATAAATCTATCCAATGTAGCATTGTGAGGAGCATTATCTCAATGTGACAATCAATCTCACAATCATTGTCGCAATGTTACATTACATTACAATTTAATCAACATCGCGTTGTGACATTACAAAATTGGTATTTAATATTAGGGTTTATAATATGCTAGGGTGTAATATTGGGTTTATAATGTTAGGGTTTAATATTAATCCTAAGGTTTATGATATTAAAACTATGGTTTATAATATTAATCCTATGGTTTATAATCGTAAGGTTTATAATATTAATCTTAGGGTTTATAATATTAATTTTAGGGTTTATAATATTAGCCTTATGGTTTATAATCCTAGTGTTTAATATATTAAGCTTAAGATTTATAATTTAGGATTTATTATATTAATCTTTGGGTTTAATATATTAAGCTTAGGGGTTATAAAATTAAACTTAGGGTTTATAATTGTAAGATTTATAATATTAATATTAGGGATTACAATATTAATCTTAGAGTTTACAATATTAATATAAAAGTTTATAATCATAGGGCTTAATATATTAATTTTAGAGTTTATAATTTTATGGGTTTATAATATTAATGTTAAGGTTTATAATATTGTGTTTTAGGGAGAAAGCATGAAGATGGGTTACACTTTTGGGCCAATGTGGCTATGAAATTTTAAGTTTTTCCTCTTTTATCGAATTGAAGCCCTCAAAATTCATATAAGTGTTGTGAATTTTGATTTGGAGTAAAAGGACAAATTGTGAAGGATTATGTTGTTTTCTTAATGATATTTTTTTAAAAAATATTTAGTGTTGTATAATATGTCAGTTTTCCATTAAATGAAATGCATTCTTGCTTTCACACATTTTAAGAGGTATGTGTGTGTTCATGTAGCATAACTTAGTCCAAAAATTATATATATATATATATATATATATATATATATATATATATATATATATATATATATATATATATATGCACACAAGCATGATCTACACACAGTGAGCCAATTTTTTCATATTAAAAAAATATTTTTTTATGCAAAAATATATTTCTTATTATTATTTGAAGTTGAAAAGGTAATATTTCAATTGCATTTTGTAGAAACGTGTTCACGTACACCTTTTTTCAACTATTTAAATAAATTGAAAAACCAAAAGTACCTTTTTGAAGAGGACTCGTTAACAAAGATAATGGTGTTTTTTGAAATTTTTTCGCTGTGTATATTTTATGATATTAACTTTTTATTCAACCTCTTCAAAATAGTTCAAAAAAAATTCAAGCATTACGTTTGAATGAAATTAGATGAAAAATATCATATGAATTTGAAAATGTTAAACTCATATGCCATTGGATAAATGATTCCTTCATGAATTTAACGTGATCAACTCTACACCTAAGGACAAATTTAGCCATAAGTCTACTAGGGTACAAAATGGTGTTGCAGGAAATTTTGTAGAAGGGGTGCTGAAATTGTGGATTTTAAGACTTAAAAGGCTCGATAGAGTTCTTAAAGCACTCAATTGAATGCCTAAATTTTAAATTCAAATAGCTTGATCGAGGATTTTGTAAACCCTCGATCGAGCCATATATGTGGTTAACAGGGTCTCGATTGAGCGCTATGGCTCAATCAAGCTACATAACTCAATCGAACCTCGGTAAAAAAAAATGAATGATCTAAAATTAAGTTTTTACCTCATTTTAAAATTCCAAATCTTATTAGAATTTTTGTTATCATGTCATGTAGAAACCTTATTAAATTTAATATTAATATTAAAAAAATGTTATTATTATTATTAAATTAAATGATGAAATGATATTAATTTTAAAAAAATAATATTGATATATTTTAATGTTAATTAAATTTATTAATTTTGGATTAATGTAATATTATTAACTTTAATATAATATAAAATTTATTATATTATAATATACACTAGCACAACCACATTAATAAATGTGGTTGATATGCGCCATAGGCTTCAACAAAATAGTCATTAAAACAAAAAGAGTCATACAAGCTCACTCAATATGTTAATTTTATTTAGCCTAATTTTTTATAAATCTGACATAATAAAATATATAATATTTTTAAAATCCTGAAGTAATCATAACCTAAAGCTATCTTTAAAGAAATAAAACCTAAATAGTTTTAATTGGAAGACATGAAGCGCTCTATGTATCTTTGATGGAGGTCACTCAAACATTAATATTTTGGAAAAATTTAGATAATATTTCCATTGAAAATTATCATTTTCCCTCAGGGTGAATGTACAACACACATTTGAAATCTTGCATTTTAAATATGTATTATATAAAATAAAATAAAAATGTTGTACGACATCAAAATTTAAAATATATATATACATATACATATAAACATAATATTTTAATTGTCAAAATATTTTAAAGTTTTTGAAATATAGAAGAGAGAGAGTGGGAGAGAAGGGTAAGAGAGAGAGAGGAAGACATAAAGATGAAGAGAGGGAGAGGAGGAGAGAGTCTCTGGGAAAGAGAGGGAGCTCGAGAGATGGAGTTGGAGGAAAATATAGAGAAGGAAGAAGTTCAAGACATATAGAGAAAGAAAGGTGGAGAGAGAGAGAGAGGGAGTGACAAGAGAGAGAGAGAGTGGGAGTGACAAGAGAGAGATGGAGAGAGAGTGTGTATGTTTGGGGGTGAGATAGAAAGACAAAGAAGGAGGGATGGAGAGAAGGGGAAGAGAGAATGAGAGAGGGGGGAGATAGTCAATAGAGTTGCAAGACGGAGCTCAAGAGAGAGAGTGAGTGACGAGGGGGAAAGACAAAGGGAGGTGGGAGAGAAAGGAAGAGAGAGAGGACTTGAGAGGGAGGAAGAGAGAGAAATGGAGTTAGAGGGGGAGAAAGAGGGAGGTAAGAAGAAAGACATATAGAGATAGAAATGTGGAGAGAGAGGGAGTGGGAAGGGAGATTGAGAGAAAGATAGAGAGAGTGACAAGGGAGATGGAGAAAGGGGGAGAGGAGAGTAGGAGGGAAGAGAGATAGGCGGTGAGACAGATAGAGAGAAGGGGAAGAGAGATAGAGAGAGAGGGAGGGTGATATAGATAGATATGGAGAAATAATGTGTATTTTTGCGGGGTGATATAAAGAGGTGAAGAAGCAGAGACAGAGGGAGACAAAAATATAGATGGAAGGGGGAGAGAGGGAAGAAGAGAGAGATAGATAGAGGGAGAGAGAGATAGATAGATATGAAGAGAGTGTGAGTGTGTATCTGAGGGGGGTGAGATAGAGAGACAAAGGAGGAGAGATAGAGGGAGATAACGATATAGATGGAGGGGGGAGAGAAAGGGAAGAAAATTTCTTGCACTAGATGGATTGATTTCAGTGTAGATTTTTGTTTCTAATTCTATTTCATTACTTGCATTATATTGTAGGTTTTAACCTTGTTTAGCAATTACTTGCAAATGAATTCTTAAAACAGAAAATATACAATGGAAAGAACATAAAACAAATACATAGAGATTTTCCCCTGGATCCCAAAACTGGGACTACCAGATTGATTTTTCATTATATTCCTTTCAATGATATAATACACATATATACATGTTGAATCATTCATAAACCTTAATACATTGACGCTAGATTAGAACATAATCGTAGTTCCCTTGATCGGATCTACAAAATACCATGGGCAGAAAACCATCATGCCCAAAACCATGTGCAAAACCCATGCACAAAACCATAGGCAGGTCTACCCACCTATTATAAGGTCCAAAAAAAAAATGGAGTGATGCCCCAGACCCTGTGCAAGGGGGCTACCGCCCCCTGTAAACCCCCCAACAGGGGGGGATGCCATCCCTACTGTGCCCCCCTGCGCATGCTACTAGTCATGCAAAGAATATAACACACACCCAACATTAGATGGATTAATTTCATTAAAGATGTTAATTTCTAATCATGTTTGATTGAGATTGCATTAGATGCATTTATTTCAATGTAGATGTTGATTCCTAATCCTATTTGATTACTAGCACTAGATGCATTGATTTCAGTGTAGATGTTGATTTCTAATCATATTTGATTTCTTGCAACATTAGATGCATTGATTTCAATGTAGATGTTGATTTCTAATCCTATTTGATTGCTTGCAGCATTAGATGCATTGATTTCAATGTAGATGTTGATTTCTAATCCTATTTGATTGTTTGCATTAGATGCATTGATTTTAGTGTAGATGTTGATTTCTCATCCTATTTGATTGTTTGCATTAGATGCATTGATTTCAGTGAAGATGTTGATTTCTGATTTGATGTAACTAGATATATGGTGTACATTAATTTCAAGGTAATTAGTTTAACATTGTGCATTGATTTCAGTGTAAGCACAAAAGAAAAATTGACGACGTGTGTTATGACTAATCTTTTGTAAATAACCTCAAACAAAATAAAATTGAATAAAACTTGTATTTGTAAATTTTACATCTCCACATCTTTTAAAATTGAATATATAACTTATTTCAATCATATTTGAGTTTTTAAAAATTGAATAAAACGTATTTCCATCATAAAGAATTGATTGAAATATTTGGATAACTACTTGTAAATTTAGGAAAGTTGATAACATTATATAAAATTATAGAAATGTTGCATATATTGTTTTTTGGCCTATATATTGAAATTCAATACGATTAACTTATATTATGTTATGACTAAGCTTTTGTAGATAGTCTCAAAATAAATAATGTTGAATAAAACCTATTTGTTGTTTACATAACATTTTCTATTAAAATTGAATAAAACTTATTTCAATCCTCTTTTTGTTTTTTAATTGAACATTAAGATAACAAATTGGTTGAAATACTCAAAAGAGTTGTCCATGCAATGGTATATGGGCGGGTCACAATGATTTTCATATATATATATATATGACTTTATAATTCAAATAATTTATTTTTAAAATTGAATTGTAATAACATACATGTTGAATGCACTAAAGAACACTTTCTACAAGCCAAATTCTTTCCAGGTTCAATATTAAATTGATACATGATATATTTTAGTTCATTTTAAGTATGAAAGTGATTTGCATTGATCATAAATTAAGATTGTACTTATTTTCTTAGTCTATGAAACTATAAATAAAAATAGAACATATATTTTACTAATAAAAGTTATAATATATAGAAAAAGCATTAAATTAGCGAAATAATTTTAACAGATCTATAAACCTAAAAAATTAATGAGCATCCATAAAAAAGATTAATACAAATCCATAAACTGAAATAGTGAAGACATATATCAATAATCTATCCATATGAAAATATATACAAATTACAAATATCACATGAACATCCATAAACTGAAATAATAAGCATCCATGAACTAAAATAATGTCCATGATGTACATCTGTAAACTGTCCATGAATGAAAATATCCAAAGTCTATATCACACATGTGAATGTGCCCTATGAAATGAACCTAAAAAATATACAAACTATGACACTCTAAGTACCACCAAAACTCTTATGTGAGTTATGTTATGCAAAGTAAGTGTCCATAAGTTGGTACTGCAATATAACACATTCAAATTCAAAATAATTAGATCATTATTTGTACAAATAAAAAATGTGGAAATAAATGATTTTGAACCACATTTTTAATTACATATACATGTATCTACTAACCTCAAACAAGTCCAAATGCAAGTCAGATAGGATGGGGGGTCTGGTCATGAATATGGGTTTGGTGATCCATTGCATGTGGCTAAATGATTGGGGCCTATATCAATGGGTCTACATCATTAGTGCCTCTAAACTCAACATCCCACTCATGTATCCACATAACAATGACATCAACAACACTCTACATATGGGCATGTGTACACAATGGCAAGGACAAATTATAATTAGTCTACAAATTAATTAGCATATATGTGTAACTTAAAAAAGGAAAATGTTGAAATCTTAGGAATAAAAAAGTTTACCTCAATTGTTGGTCCATGTGGTTGTACATAGCGACTCTCCTCCACATTAGTGAACATATAAGGTGGAGGTGGAGGTGGAGGAGAATCCATGGAAACATTATATGGTCAAGGATGGCCTTGCTGATCAATTGTGTCCTCGGATGATGTCATAAGCTCATCCATGTAGTTGGGATGTGTCTACATGTCATCATGAACTTATTAATATAAATGAAATCTAATACGAACTAGAAATTTTAGTATAAATAATTATGCATAATTTTACAATAAGTGTCAAAAGTTTCGTGTGTGTAGATATATATATATATATATACCTATTCTATGTCACGCAGGTCGTCTACCCTCCAAGTCTCATGAATGGCATCATGATACATACATGTATATGTCAAAAGTTGGTCAAAGGTTAAACTCGCGAGAAATGCATCATCATATAAGGGCACTAGTGGATCACGAGGAAATGGTGGTGATCTCCTAATCTCTCCATCCAATGCAGCACGTGTATTGGCCAATGACATCAGCATGTTATCTACAATAGTCTCCCTGGTCTCACCACCAAGCTACGACAACTTTTCTAGCTCTATCATTAATACCAAGCTCTAAGACGGTAGTGGAAAGAATCTCGAAGGTGGTGGTACATGCCCAGGGTCCCTATGAGCCCCCTCGCACTCATAGGTATGTCCCATGTCGAGTCCATAATAATGAGATCCAGTATCAGTGTAATTTGGCCTCATATGTAACACGAACTCTGCATATAAATGCTTGGCAAAATAATGGTGACCTGGTCATGGTGGGGGAACTAACCCTAAGCGACAATGAATCTATCATACACAAAATGGGTTACATTAACATTCCTAAAATATTTTAGTGGAATCAAACCTGTATGTCTAACAAAGCGATCCATAGGGATGTCAAACTAATCCCCACGAACATTGATGTCTTTGGTGACCTCTTTCACAACCTCCCAAGTATCTGGGCATCTAAACTCATGCCTCCTAATCCTTTGTATGGACTGTAATGTAGAAATTAGGTTGTATATTTGCAATTTCTCATGATTTTTTAATCAAAATCACAAGACAAAATCTACTCTACTACTCTATGGACATTAATTCACAATTTAGAGCAAAAATATTAGACATGCAAGAAAAATAACACATATGAAACAAGTATTTTTATCTAGGGAAAGAAATCTTCTAAAAACCCCAATGTTTGCTTGCATTAACCAAATGAATAAAGATGTATTACAATTCTTTCCTCAACTAAGCTCACCCTGCAAGTGCACAACCTATCTATCTACTCACTAAAGGCCTCTGACCCAGACTTAGTCAAATTTTTCCTTGGATTGAGTTCCTATTTCCTTGCATTGTTTTTTGAGGAATTAACCCCTATTATTTAGGAAATTCCTCTAATTGAATTCTTTAGGTTGATCGTCTGACTACATGCAACACATGTACACTTAAGACTAGTCTACAATTGATGTTACACTGCCTTGGAATCTGCACCTCCACTGGGTAACTCAAATTATCTGCATGCACTAGCTATTTTGGGTTAACTGATCAGTTAATTAGATGATCACTGAGTTCAACTGAAGTCTCACTGCTTCACTAACCTTCCACTAGTTCCTCCAAAAGTTGGAACTAGTTTAACTAAAAACAACCTTAGATAACTAGCCTTGATTGCTACAAATTAGAAATCACACATGCAGAATTGAATTCTAACTCCTCCAAATAGAATTTGCTGAGTAAACTGGGTGACACAATCAATTTGAATTTTCTCAATTTAATCAAGGAAAAATCAAATTGAGAATTTCTCGTGGCAATTTTCAACATGTAATATGTGGCTATGTGGGCCAGACCTTCGATATGTCTTAATCAACCTATTGATGTTATCTAGCATCAAAGACAATTCAATATGAGTCAATGAATTTCCAGATATCTTCTCTATCTCTGTTGTGATCCACTTATGACGGGTCGTAACATCCTCTAATGTGATTTGAGTTGTAGCATCATCCCATGGAGGGATCGATGTTGCACTCTGATTCTCAACTTTGGCCTATTGAGGGCTTGTAAGTTATAAACATAATTTAACATATATATAATTAACAAACTAGAAACATAATAACATATACATTAAATTCAAACACATTAGTTGAAGACATTTTCAAGGCATAAACACATAAAGTGTAAAGAAGATTTAAAAATGCAGGTGTACCTAAAATAAGCAAAGAAGGGCCACTAGATGTAGCATGATCATCAACAGAGACAAAAACATTGCCTCTAACACTTTGAATAGCGTTGGAGGCAAGATATATGAGTGGAACATGAATTCTCGTTGGGCTATGTGATCTATCACGAGCCCGACCACATATAGCAGAACCTCTTGCACTGCAATGGCCTGTAGTTGGGGCACATATATGGGATGCCTCAACATAGTACATATAATGCATATAATACATATAAACTAATCAAAGAAAAAAATATTGGCAAAAAAATCATTTCTACACTCGAGTAGAATAATTCAGCCTGAAGTCCTAAACTTTAGTGTCCATTTTTTGATAATTTATCAACCAAAGTATTGAGTTCTATGTAAACACAATCGAAAGAAGTGATCAAATCTACCTTCACACTTTTTCTCGTTTCTAAATAATGCATTTTATTCATAGCGCATAAATATGTAAATATATATGTAAAAAATTGAAATAAACATATTTATAAAACTAATAAAATTGCATGTTAAACAAATACTACTATAGACTTTAAGTTCTTAATGTTTGACTTTGACACATAACATGTACTAAGTGCAAGCACATGAAGACAATGTTTCTTGTACAACACACTACATAATGAAACAATATGGTACAATTTAGAAAAGAGTCTAAATGATTTTATTCACTAGACCAAATGCACCTTTCATTATGGATTTAATGTATCTATCAATAATGCATTGTTGAAAACAAACACACATATAATGTTTTAAATAATTATGATATGTTAATGTTCAAGTTATATTTATATTATGTTATAGTTGTGCACAATGCATAGTACACCATGTTATGTTATATATGTTACGTTATATATATATAATGTTAAATAATTTTATGTTAGGTTAAATAACTAGTTTAGTTTATATATGTGTGTGTGTGTGTGTGATGCAGGAGCATGAGGCTTAAAGACAAAAGGCTTCGTTTTATTACAAAAATCCAAAAAAAAAGGTTTACAATCAAAGGAGTGGGATCATTTAGCTATCAATTTACAAAGTTTTCTACATAGGAATTGAGCTAGAATATAGGTATTTGAAGGATTTTGTAATTAATCCAAGTAGTTCAAACTTAGTTGAGATTCTCGAGGAGAATATCAAGCAGTTTAGGTATTTATCTAGGATTAGATAGATTCGATCCATTGATTGAGGATCGGATTGTTGGATGTAAAGTATTTATGTAAGTTTTGAACTATTGTAAGAGGATTTGGCTGGATTGGTTATGGAGAATTAGACTGTAAAAGAATTGAAATATCTTTGTATCTCTGTGTATTTTATGCATGAAAGGTTAAATCTCGGAGGGTTGAATTCCTTCGAAATATCTCTATGTATTGTTGAATTCCAGTTTGGCCTGTAAACTTAGAGTTCTGTATGATCTGGTGTTCTTGTGTTTAAATTCCTCATTCACTATGTATTAAGTTAAGTCGAATGTGTTTCGACTCCTAGAACTTTAATTAGCTAAACTCTGAATTCATTAGTGAAGAGCTAAACCTGGCGGAAGCGCTAAAATCATAGCGGAAGGAGGAAAAAGTCTGATAAACTTGTGAGGAAAACCGAAGAAGCCTAGAACCGTCCGATTGACAAAACCGTTAGATCTACGGTAGTCGCGTGCAAATCAGCATCGAGGTTTAACCCAAAACTGGACGCGATATTTTATCAAACTGGGTTAATAGTGTAGTTGATTAGGGTCGTCCAATTAGATGAGCGAGACCCAATGGATATCGCATGGAAAAGTGAACGGTGGTTAATAAAATTTTCAGACCCGATGAGCAATTCAATTGTGGCTTAATTTTGTTGAAGTCCAAATGATCATAGTCATCTATTGTGGAGGCCACGATCTAACGGTGGTAAAAGTATACACGGGTTAATCTAGATTTCGGACCCGAGAAATTATAAGCTGGAGCTTTTTTTCTTTCAGTTTTGTGAGAGAGGTAGAGGACTATGGAGAAGGTGGACCCGAGAATTTTTTCAATGGGGTGTTAACTCCTTTCGGTTCTGGGTAAGTGAAGTTTTGTTGTTTTTCGGGTAAATTTATAAATTCAACTGTTTTAGTAGAATATCTAAGTTTGGAAACAGATGACTGAAACTCCAAGGGAAATAGAAGAAAAACTTCCACTTGCGCTTGAGGAGATCATTTCAGGATTTGAACGATTATCCCTTACACCTGCAACCAGACCACCATTTGTGGTATCAAAGCAACCTATTGACACTGAATAGGATCTCAAGGATCAAAAAGAGAAATCCAACATGCCTTTTAGAGTAGGAGGAAGAGGTGGTGGTCGAAGAAGAGGAAGACTAGTTGCAAATGTTGAAGTGTTGGAAGTTATGCAACAGATGCAAGCTAGAGTGGAAGCAATGGAAATGGGAAGAGATTCAGATGCTGGAGATGTCAATGAACTTGAAGTTGAAGCTGCAAAAGATGAGGAACCTGCAGATGTAACTCCTGAAATGAGATTCTTTAAGTTAGTGTTGAGATCCACATCTAAGCCCTGACTTGAAGTTTCAATCTATACAGGAAGCTTAAGCCCTGAAGAATTGATAGATTGGATTAATGACATGGAGAAATTATTTGATTATGAAGAAAAAGAAGAAGGAAAGAAAGTGAATTTTTTTGTCACAAAACTGAAAGGACATGCAGCACTTTGGTGGGATGGAGTGCAGGTAGAAAGAAGAGGACTTGGTAAACAACCAATTAAGAATTGGAACAGAATGGTGGCAAAGCTGAAAAGTAAGTTTTTTCCAAGTGATTATCAACAAAGATTATTTACACAGATGCAGAATCTTAGACAGAGGTCTATGACAGTAAAGGAATACACAAAGGAATTCTACAAAGTGAGTATAAGAGTAGGACAAATCCAAGATACAAATGAGAAGGTTGCAAGATATGTGAATGGTCTCAGAATGGATATCCAAGATGAGATAAGTGTATTGTCTCCTAAAATAGTAGTAGAGGCTTATCAGATGGTATTGAAGGTTGAAGAAAAACTCATGAGGAAGCAGTCTGCCAGAAGTAGAGGTAATTTCCAAGGAAGGGGAAGTCAAGGTGGTAGAGGAAGGTTTACAACACCTAGAGATGGAGCTAGCAGCAAGTGAAGTCAGCATGCACCCATAGGAGGTGATGCAAGTGGCAGATGAAGTTTTTTCAGAGGAAGAGGAGGCAGAGGCAGAGGAAGAGAAGTCAGATGTTACAGATGTAACACGCTGGGACACAGAGCCTATGAGTGCCCAGAAAACATAGGAATGAATTAGAGGAATGCAATTGTTGTTAAGATTGAAGAGGGAGTAGCAAAGGTAATAGAAGAAGAATATGTACCAGAGAAAGGGGAATCTTTGGTAGTTAACAAAGTTTTGTTAAAGCCAGCTAAGGAAATTGTTGAACCGACATAGAGAAAGACCTTGTTTAGGACTGTGTGCAAGGTTCAAGGGAAGTGTTGCCAGATGATAATTGATAGTGGTAGTACAGATAATTTGGTATCCACATAAGTGGTGGAGAAATTGAAATTGAAGACAAAGAAGCACCCAACACCTCACAAGGTGTCATGGCTTCAAAAGGGGTATCAGTTGATAGTAAATGAGCAGTGTGAAGTGGAGTTGCAGTTGGGCAAATACAGAGACAAAATTTTGTGATGTGATGCCTATGGATGTGTGTCACATATTGTTGGGAAGGCCTTGGCAGCATGACAGAGGAGCTATGCATGATGGAAATAAGAACACATACAAATTTAGCAAAGATGGTGTCAATCATACATTGCTGCCTATGGAAGAAGAGGATGCATCGAAGAAACCTGATCCAAAAGCCCTTTTTTTGAGTGGAAAGGAGTAATTGCAGCAGATCAAAGAGGATGAGGTAAAATTGCATTGGTTGGAAAACGCAAGGTAATAATAACTTCCACTAAATTTTTTGATTTACCAATTGAAATTCAAGAAATGTTGGACAGTTATTGTGATATCATTGTAGATGATTTGCGTGATGAGTTACCACCCATTAGAAAAATCAGCCATCATATAGATTTGATTCTAGGAGCAAATCTACCTAATAAAGCATCTTACAAGATGACTCCCATAGAGAATGAAGAAATCAGGAAACAGGTTCAGGAATTGTTAGATAAGGGACTGATTAGAGAGAGTTTGAGTCCTTGTGCAGTGCCAATAGTGTTAAGCCCAAAGAAAGATGGAGGCTAGAGAATGTGAACTGATTCAAGAGCAATCAATAAGATAACAATCAGGTACATATTTCCTTTACCTAGAATTGAAGATTTGATGGATTGTTTGAGTGGAACAAAATATTTTACAAAGTTAGATTTAAAAAGTGGTTATCATCAAATTAGAATTAGAGAGGGGGATGAGTGGAAAATTGCTTTTAAAACAAATGAAGGATTGTATAAATGGATGGTAATGTATTTTGGTTTGTCAAATGCTCCCAGTACATTTATAAGACTCATGAATGAAGTTTTGAAAGAATTTATAGGTAAATTTGCAATAGTGTATCTGGATGATATATTAGTTTACAGCAAATCAAAAGAGGAACATGTGAGACATCTGAATTATGTCTTACAGAGGCTACAACAAGAGAAATTGTTGTTAAATTTTATAAAATGTTCATTCATGAAGGAAGAATTGGTATATTTGGGTTTTGTTGTTTCTGCTGAGGGGTTAAACATGGATCCAGAGAAGGTCAGGGCAATCATGGAGTGGCCTTCACCAAAAAGTGTCTTTGAGATAAGAAGTTTTCATGGTCTTGCTAGGTTTTATAGGAAATTCATAACGAATTTTAGTAAGATCAATGCTTCTATTATTGACACTATAAAGAAGGACAGGCAGCCATTTAAATGGACTGTTGAAGCAGAAAGGAACTTCCAGTTGTGAAGAGAAAGATTACTGAGAAACCTATTTTGATTTTGCCTAATTTTAATAAACCTTTTCAAGTGAAGTGTGATGCCAGTCGAGAAGCCATTGGAGTTGTTTTAAGTTAGGAGGATAGAAATGTAGCTTATTTTAGTGAAAAGTTGAATGAGTCAAAGAAGAAATATTCTTCTTATGACAAGGAGTTTATGCAGTGGTGCAGTCATTGAAGAAGTGGAGACATTACTTAATGTTTGAGGAGTTCATAATGTATTCAGATAACCATGCATTACAGTACATTATGCAACAACCAAAGCTTAACCAGAAGCATGCAAAATGGGTAGAATACCTTCAAAGTTTTAATTTTGTGTCAAAACATATAACTGGTCAATCAAACAAAGTAGCAAAAACCTTAAGTAGAAAAAGCATTTTGGTGCAAGAAAGTCAAATTCAAGTGTTGGGTTTTTATTTTCTTAAGGAATTATATGAGAAAGATCTAGATTTTAAAGAGGCATTTGAAGCTTGTAGAAATCCTATTTTGTTAGACAGAAGTAAGTGGTTGGATTATTTCGTGCAAGAAGGACTGTTATTTAAAAGAAATCAGTTGTGCATACCAAATTGTTCTATGAGAGAAAATTTGATCAAAGAAAAACATAGTGGTGGACTTGGAGGACATTTTGGTGCAGACAAGACTTATGAGCAGTTGAACCAGTTTTATTTTTGGCCGAAGATGAGAGCTGAAGTAGAAAAGTATGTGAAGAATTGTAAAGTCTGTCAGTATGCAAAGGGAAGGAGCCAAAACACAGGTTTGTATGTTCCATTACCTATTCTAGATAGGCCTTGGGATATGGTAAGTATGGACTTTGTTTTGGGTTTGCCAAAAACTCAAAGGGGACATGATTTAATTTATGTAGTAGTTGATAGATTTTCAAAATGGCACATTTTAGTCCATGTTATAAAACTAGTGATGCTACTCATGTTGCTAACTTGTTTTTTAAGGAAATTGTAAGGTTGCATGGGTTACCTAAGAGCATTGTTTCAGACAGAGATACCATATTTGTTGGTCATTTCTTAAGGACTTTGTGGAAGAAACTTGGTACTAAACCAAGTTTCAGTTCTGCATATCATCCTTAGACTGATGGGTTTACTGAAGTTGTGAATAGAAGCTTAGGTAATCTTCTGAGAAGCCTTGCAAGTGAACATCCAAAATAGTGGGATCAAATTTTGGCACAGGCTGAGTATGCTTATAATGATTCTCCTAACAAGAGTACAGGGCAGAGTCCATTCCATATAGTTTATGGAATGCACCCAAGAGGAGTGTCTGAATTGAGAGATTTGGGTAAAGCTAAAATGAGGAGTGCTCTAGGAGAAGATTTTGCTTCAGAGATTCAAGCAGTTCATGAACAGGTAAAACAACAGCTACAGGACAGCAACACAAAGTACAAGAACAGAGCAGATTTGAAGAAGAGAGAAGTAAATTTTGAGGTTGGAGATTTGGTTTTGGCACATCTAAGGAAGGAAAGATTTCCAAAAAAGGAGTATAACAAATTAAAATTCAAGAAGATTGGACCATGCAGAGTTTTAAGGAAATTTTCTGCAAATGCATATGAAATTGAGTTACCCCCTGTTATTGAAATATCTCCAATTTTCAATGATTTGTACAGGTATGAAAAGGGACAGGAAGATAACACAACAGAAGACAAGGAAGAACAAGAGGTGGATTGGGTAAAATAGTTACCTACAACGAAGGCATTGCAACTAGAGAAGATATTGGATAAAAGAGTGTCTAAGAAAACAAGGGGACAAGAGTATTTTCAGTACTTGGTCAAGTGGAAAGATCAACCCATTTTTGATGCTACCTGGGCAATAGAAACCATGCTACAGAAGTTGGGTCGTTGTGTAGAATAGCTCATGGACAGGAGCCCATGAAGAATTTTGTCCTCAGGAGTTTGATGTAGAAGCATGAGGCTTAAAGACAAAAGGCTTCATTTTATTCCAAAAATCCAAACAAAAAAAAAAGTTTACAAGCAAAGTAGTGGGATCCTTTAGCTATCAATTTACAAAGTTTTCTAGATAGGAATTGAGCTAGAATATAGGTATTTGAAGGATTTTGTAATTAATCCAAGTAGTTCAAACTTAGTTGAGATTCTCGAGGAAAATATCAAGCAGTTTGGGTATTTATCTACGATTAGATAGATTCGAGCCATTGATTGAGGATCCGATTGTTGGATGTAAAGTATTTATGTAAGTTTTGAACTATTGTAAGAGGATTTGGCTAGATTTGGTTATGGAGAATTAGATTGTAAAACAATTGAAATATATCTGTATCTCTGTGTATTTTATGCATGAAAGGTTAAATCCCGGAGGGTTGAATTCCTTTGAAATATCTTTGTGTATTGTTGAATTCCAGTTTGGCCTGTAAACTTAGAGTTCTGTATGATCTGGTGTTCTCATGTTTAAATTCCTCATTCACTGTGTATTAAGTTAAGTCAAATGCGTTTCGACTCCTAGAAATTTAATTAGCTAAACTCTGAATTCATTAGTGAAGAGCTAAACCTGGCGGAAGCGCTAAAATCATAGCGAAAGGAGGAAAAAGTATGATAAACTTGTGATGAAAACCGAAGAAGCCTAGAACCGTCCGATCAACAAAAACATTAGATCTATGGTAGTCGTGTGCAAATCAGCGTCGAGGTTTAACCCAAAACTAAATGCGATATTTTATCAAACTGGATTAATAGTGCAGTTGATTTGGGTCGTCCGATTAGAGGAGCGAGATCCAACAGATATCGCGTGGAAAAGTAAACGGTGGTTAATAAAATTTTCGGAGCCGATGAGCAATTCAAGTGTGGCTTAATTCCGTTGAAGTCTGGATGATCGTAGTCATCTGTTGTGGAGGCCGCGATCCAACGGTGGTCGCGTGGTAAAAGTATACACGGGTTAATCCAGAATTTGGACCTGAGAAATTATAAGCTGGAGCTTTGTTTTTTTTGGTTCCATGAGGGAGGTAGAGAACTGTGGAAAAGCCGAACCCGAGAAGTTTTTCAACAGGGTGTTAACTCCTTTCGGTTCTGGGTAAGTGAAGTTTTGCTATTTTCTGGGTAAATTTAGCAATTCGGCTGTTTTAGTAGAATATCTAAGTTTGGAGGTGGATGACTGAAACTCCAAGGGAAATAGAAGAAAAACTTCCACCTGTGCTTGAGGAGATCGTTTCAGGATTTGAACGATTATCCCTTACACCTGCAATCAGACCACCAGTGTGTGCGCGTGCGCACGTGTTAACTATTTTTATATTGTGTTTAAAATGTTAAATAACAAGTTATGTTATGTTAAATAGTTATAGAAAATTTTATGTTATGTTATAAATAATATATATATATATAACTACAATATATATAATATATCTAGCTATGCGATATTTTATAACTTTATAATCTAGTTAATTATATAGTTATATAATTATGAAATAGTTATAGTTACGTTACATGTTATGCTATATATGTATGTTAAATTAAATAACATTATATTATATATATTAAATAATTATAGAATTCTATATTATAACTTTATGTTATGAACTAAATAGTTATAAAATTATGTTATGTTATAAACTATATATGTATATAGCTATGTGATGTTATACTAAGTTATAATTTAGTGTTATATATATATATATATATATATATATATATATAAGGTTAAATGTTATAATTATATATAGTTAAATATTATATATAACTAAGTTAAATGTTTTATTATATATAGTGACATGATGTTATATATATATATATATATATATATAAGAGCAGGTTAATGAAAAAAGAGGTGGAAATATTCAATAAAAGGTTCAATGTTCTCAAAAAAAAATGCCTTCCAGTGGGATCAAAATAAAGGTTAATATCTCTAGATGCATAAAAAGTATCTACCTTAAAGACAAGAGTAAATGCAAATTGGTTTTTAGGTATAATAGTAATATTCAAAGAGCCCATTGTAGTAGATAAATTAATGGATGACTTTCCTTTATTTTCAGGTCAAAAATGTTTTACCCAACTACTCCAACAAATCAGAAATACATTTTATTTGGCTAATGCTTACACAAAGATGATATCATATAGTTATCTAGTTGGAACATATTGAGAGTGGTTGCTAAATTATTCCCTTAAACCTTTATGCTTCCAACAATATAATTCAGAATGGGACATGTGGACAAAGATTGTTTGGACTTGTCAATTGTTTTTGTTTTTTTATTAGTTAGTTACTTAAAAGTTGCATTAGCAAAATATTTGGTGTATAATGATTTTATATAATAATAATAATAATAAGACTAAATAAATGGGTTTAGATTTTGGAAGAAATATTGTATTTTTGCATTTATGGACGATATTATTAAATTTTTCAATCAAAAGGTTCTGCTTTCAATTTTTGGCAATGTGTACTATGGTATGATAATATTTCTCTTGTAAGTTATGCATGTTTGTTTCATCTATGCAATAATTGAAGTTATCTGAGGTATCCTAAGAGGCTAAATAGAGGATCATTTTCCCTTACATCTGGCATTGTTATATTTTACACAGATATTTATGGTAGAACATGTTTGTTTTTATCATACATCTCGTTAACTAGTTAGATTGTTACCTAATATTTCATAAAATCAAAGTTTTGCTTTGTTAACCATTGGAATATTATTCCAATGCATTTTCTTTAGTGACATACATTCAAGTATTTGTTCGATGTTGTAAAATATGTTAGAACCCTTTATTTATTTTTCTATGACCAAAATCAATTATATTTTAGTTGTCTACCTTAGTCGGGAAGTGTCTTATTGATTATACATTTGGAATATATCGTCCCATGATCCATCATATAGGAGCTAAATTAAATTATAAACTTTCTTTCAAAACTTTTTCTAGTGCCTTGTCATAGTTTTCTAGCCAAAAATGATCTCAAGGATACAACATCAAATGAACAAGGAATAGTTTGGCTAAAATTATGTCATTTGGTGAACTTCATTATATGAATCCTAGCATCTCGAAGGAAATTTACAAGGAGTAACCTTGATCAAAGCACGTTGTAATTTTGTTTGTTCCAAAAAAATTAATTAAGCAAAGAAATAGACATAGACAAAAAGTCACATCTTTAATTAGTTCTCAATAATTTATTTTTTTTCCTAAATATTTTCAAGAAAAACTTGAAAATCAATTTCCTAAGTTACCTCTTAAAATCATTTTCTGCGTTGAACAACTTGAATCTCTTGAAGAATCATCCCTACTTTTGCTAAAGAAAAACCACTTGAAGTAAATCCTAAAGAACCCTTCTCAATTTTCTATCATTCCATCTCTCCTACTTTTCCATAGAAAGAGAAGAAAATAAAACCATATATCCATTCTTTTGCGCTTCGGGTAGAACAAGCTTTACAGTATCAATAGTCACGTAAATAGAATTTCCAATAGAAAATAGCTCAAGTAGCCAATTTAGTAGCTGTTAGATTTGCAAATAATATGAATATGGAGGCAAATGAAGTATATACTAGACTGCTTCTGTAATTTCTTGAAGGAGAAGTGAGAAGATGATTCACGTAAGTGCCCGTTGATTCCATTCCTTTATGGCAAGATCTGACAAATACATTTCTTTAAAAGTGGGGTGAGAAAAGAGATCGCTTATATCACCTTACAAATTTTGGTATTAAAAGGGAAGGTTGGAGAATCTTTTTCTAACTTTATTAAAATATTTTGTGTAGTAAAATTCCTCATATATTAAGACTTCTCTTAGTGGGGCAAAGTTTTTTCTGCTACCTTTTTTTATTTAAATTCCAAATTACTGTTCAGAGAAAGAAAATATAAAACATTGTAACATAATCGGAAAAAATATCAAATTTACCTTCACGCTTTTTCTAGTTTCTAAATAATGCATTTTATTTATAGTGTATAAATATGTAAATATATATGTAAAAAGTTTAAATTTATTTATTTATAACTAATAAAATTTCATTCCAACTAAATACTAGAATAGACTTGAAGTTTTTAATGTTTGACTTTGACACATGACATGTATTGAGTAAATGTGTAGGTGTAATATAAGTATGTAAGCAATTTTCAATGTCGGGTTAAAAAAAATAAAAAAAAATTAAAGTGGTCTGATGAGTTCAAATATTTAAATGTTGGCTAAATTAATAATAAAAAGTTAAAGTAATAAAAATAATAAAATTCAATTTGTTATATTTTGATTTTGTTATTTACTTGTGAATGGGTTTTGTTACAATACCAGGGGTCAATACCATGGGTTATCAATACCGCATGCCAAAAACCATAACTTATTTCACAACCAAAATATTTTATAACAATATGACAAGATTCCTAACCATGAATATGCACCTCGATTTTACCGTGGATATTATTATGTAAAAATTAGGCTTTGTTACAATACCATGGGCCAATACCATGGCTTATCAAAACCACATGCCCAAAAATCATAACTTATTTCATAATCCAAATATTGTATAACAATACAAAAAAAATTCGTAACCATGGATATTCATCCCCACTTTACCATGGATATTATTAACTTGTAAATAAACTTTGTTACAATACCATGGGCCAATATCATGACTTATCAATGCCACATGCCCAAAAAAACATTATTTATTTCACAATCAAAATATTTTATAACAATATAACAAGATTTTTAATCATGTATATTCACCCCCACTTTGTCATTGATGTTATGAACTTGTGAATTGGCTTTGTTACAATAGCATGGCCTAATACCATGGCTTATCAATACCACATATTCAATTTCACTTTACCATAGATGTTATTAACTTGTAAATAAGCTTTGTTAAAATACCATGGACCAATATCATGGCTTATTAATACCACATGCCCAAAAACCATAACTTATTTCACAATCAAAATATTTTATTTTAATTTAATTTTATAACATTTTTTTAATTGAAGCGAAAAGGAAAAATATTATAATTAGTTTTCAGATATATCTAAACCCTTAATCTTCAAGACCACTAAAAGTATTCCCATAGAAATTAAATTAAAGTTTTAATAAAATTAAAATGAGAATATTTTTGTATTTAAAAATGTGAAAGAACCAATATAGAGGATCCAAGCGATGACAACAAGCAAAGTGAAGGGAAGAGAGGGGGAGGGCGAGAGAGGAAGAGAGATAGTAACAAAGAGCGGAGAGTGAGAGAGAGAGTGATGGGGGGAGACGGAGAGAGAGAGGTGGGAGATAGGGGTGGAGAGAGAGAGGAAGTGCCAAGGGAGAGATGGAGAATGAGGGATAGAGGAGAGGGGGGAAGAGAGAGAAGAGGAGGGGAGAGAGATAGGGAGAGAAGGGAAAAAGAGAGAGGGAGGGAGGCACAAAGATGGAGGGGAGAGGGAGGAAGATAGTGATAAAGTTGGAGGGAAGAGAGAGAGAAAGAGTGAGTGATGGGGAGGGGGGTAGACAAAGGGAGATGGGAGAGAAAGGGGGAGAAAAGACTCAAGAGAGAGAATGAGAGAGAAATGGAGTTGGAGGGGAAGAGAGTGGGAAGTAAGAAGAAAGACATAAAAGGAGAAAGGTAGAGAGAAAGGGAGTGACAAGGGAGAGATGGAGAGGGAGTGAAGGAGAAAGAAGAGAGGGAATAAAAAAAAGACACAGAGATAAAAATATAGATATTATATAGTATTATATAACCAACCTAGATCCATATTAACCTAGATCTATCAAATGTTGAGAGGAATCAAATTTCTCGAGGCACAAATATTTCCTCGAGTTTTGCACTCAAAAAGGAGGTTTGCACCTCGAGAGATTGAATCTCTCTCGTCCCTTGATAAATTTGGGATTAAAATGGATCTAGGCTGGTAGTATATTATAGTTGTGCACCATACATATTACATTATGTTATGTTATGTTACACTATATCTATATATATGTTACATATGTTATATCTAATAACTTTATGTTTTATATATATATATATATATATATATATATATAGATATATATATATATAATGTTAAATAATTTTATGTTAGGTTAAATAATTAGTTTAGTTTAGTTTAATTTAGTTATATATATATGTGTGAGATGTTATAATTTTATAATAGTTAAATATATTATATTTATAATTATATAGTTATGAATTATATATATATGATTTATCGAAGTGTATTATGTTAGGGTAACTAGTTTTATGTTATGTTTTAAATGTTAAATAACAAGTTATGTTATGTTAAATAGTTATATAAAATTTTATGTTATGTTATGTGTGTGTGTGTGATGTTATAACTAAATTTTTAAGTATGGCATTATCTTGACTCATTCATCTAACTACTATCCTCAAAGAAATGGTCATGCAGAGTCTAGTAATAAAAATCTTATAACTATTATCAAAAAGATAGTAGGAGACAATAAACAGACTTAGGATAGCAAAATCAAGTATGCAGTGTGGGCATATAGGATTACAAATAAGAAATATACTAGTAAAAGTCTCTTTGAGTTGGTTTATGGCTTGGATGTAACTCTTCCTATGCACCTTAAATTGTTAGCTTATCAACTCCTTCAACATTTCTCTATTGGCAAAGATGTTATTCAACATAGACTTGATCAAATTGTGAAATTGGATGAAACTCGTAGAGAAGCTTTTGATAATATGTGTAAAAATCAGTGTCAAGTTAAGAAAAGTTTTGATAAATCATCTTGAGCTAGATATTTGCAGGTTGGAGACGTGGCGCTACTTTGGGATCGTGGGAATGAGAAACCAGGAAGTCATGGAAAGTTCTACAGGTTGTGGCTAGGACCTTATATCATCAGAGGACTTACTGGACCAAATTCATTTAATTTGAGCACATAAGAGGGTGAACTACTTAACTTACCTACAAATGGCCAGATGCTCAAGTGGTTCTACAAAGATGACATCTGATGCCACAAGGGCATCTTCTGTATTGTATTTCTAACCTTATTCATTGTTATTTTAGATTTCATTCCAGCATTTTTTATTATGTTCTTAAAAAAGATTTACTTTTCATGTTAAAAAAATATTTTTTGTTTACGGAGCTTTTATTTCATGTGCTTAATGTTACATGATGATTTTTGGATTATATTTGGATGGACGCTACTTATATGAACTTGCGTGTTGCTTGGGTGCAGATTCTGGATTCTCACATTTCTTCAATGAAGCAACGTGTCCCCAAGTAGAGCTAGATGTTGACCACTCTATGTCAACTACCTTATAGTAGTACACATTTTCGCAAAGGAATTCATTTATGCTTGAGCATTCAGATCATCTTGGATTCATCATTATCAGTCGTCAATTTGTCAGAATTGTAAACCCATTCTGCAAAGGTTTTATGTAAATGATGCTAGTAAGACCATATGTATGTAACAAGCTAGGTAAGCCTACTATTTTGGCAACAGATTTAATCCTATGAGGTTTTTCATTTCACTGATTCATGTGTGTTTCTAAACGCAGATGATCAGCTATTTTTTTCCATCCAACCTCACCCCAAAGCTAAAGTGGAAATTATCGTCAAGGTTTTAGGTGAATCCTAGTGTTTTAGTAGAGTCTTTTGTAAAAATGATTTGAGAATAATTTGAGCTAATTGGCTAAATTATTTTATTACAAATCACTTGGTCTACTAGATCATATTCAATCACAGAATTGGGTAAATTATTAAGGGTTTATGTATAAAGATGTTTTCCCCTTTCAATGGTTGAATTAATTATAATATCTTGATGTAAAAATATTTTGGTGCATGGTCCCTCATATTTAGACACCATGGTCTAAATATTTAAAGGTGGAAAAATTATTAATATCCTTTAGGATCAATTAATTAATTTTTCTAGCCAAAATAAATTAAAATCCCAAGCCAAAAATTACATAATTTTTATTTTTGGTTTTCTAGCGAAAAGGTGGTTAAATAATTAGCCAGAATTTGGTCAGAAAATAAAAATGAGAGAAAAATAAATTCAAAAATGAAATGTGCAATTTCCAAGAAGGGAATCTTCACACATCAAGCAAGAAAAAATTCAAGAAAATGTTTTTGACCTAGAAAAAAGGAATTAATTCCCACAAAAAGCAATTTTTTTAGAAAAAAAACAAATTTATGGTCCAATTTGATTAAGAGAATGGGGATTTTTGAAGAGAAAAAGTCACAAAAAATATTTTTTGGACCAAGAAAAAGTGCATCATCAAGGAATTCGAATTTTTTCTCAAGTAACCAACGGTGGAGATTATTTTGACATGGATCAAGCATTTAATCAGCCAAGATCAAGTCAAATTTGTGCACTTTCATGGAACTAGTCGTTATTCACTTGGAAGAGTCTCTAGAGCTCTCGTTTTTTCTATATAAAAAAGCATGTGCTTCTTATTGTAACATATGTTGATGTTGTGCTCTGACTTTTTGGTCCTGAAGCTTTCTCTATTTTGAAATAATAATACACAAGTCTTTGGGGTGAAATAGTGTGACTCTTCTTTTATGGATATGGTAACAAATTCTTGAGCTTAATTTTATTTTAAAATAATAATACACAAGTCTTTGGGGTGAAATATTGTGACTCTTCTCTTATGGATATGGTAATGAATTCTTGAACTTAATTTTCTATTGGTGATTTTATTTGTTACTTCATTTGCTTACATAGAATTATTAGTGTATAGCTATTTTACGCTGGTAATTAGATCTAGAAAATATTTTAGGATTGGAAGTGACTAGTGTACTTTTGCTTAAGTTGCCAGAATTATCTTCCATTATATTTTTAATGTCTCATCTGAAGCTAACAAAATCTTTTTGAGTTGTGGAGAAAACATCTAATTGAATCAAATCTCATGCATAAGGGAATGTTTTTGCTTAAGTTAACCAACTCTTAAGTGAGGAAATGAGAGAATCCACTTTATTTGACTTGAAAGATTTATTTGACAAATTTGTTGCAGGTTTCTAAACCTTAGCTAGAGGAAAATTGTATTTATCGCATGTATCTCTCTTTAAATTATTGTGCTTAAATAATATATGTTATCTAGAGTTATTACTTGCTATTTGAAGAATGGGGCTGGACTCATATTCTTCAGGGTAGTCCTGTTTGATTTGTAAATAAATTTTTTTGGTATAGATTTAGTAAATTTGTGTATATTTTGGTTTTTATTTTGTTGACTTTGCAGATTTAAATAAAAAGGATAAGGGTTTTATTTTTGAAAATGATTCACTCAATAGATAAAAATAAAATAAATAAATAAATAAAAAATTGGGGTTTGAGTCCAATTGAAAAAATTTATGGGCAGTCGCAAATGTTGAGAGGCCTCCATTGCCTCAGAAACCGAATCTTTCTCAAGGGGTTCTCAAGCTTATTTCATTAATCTGTTTTATGGCATCAATTTGTAATGTTCATTTGGCAAGGATTCATCAGAAGTCTTGAGCTCGAAAACAAATTTCCAAGGGTTATCGAATAAATTTTAAGAGTAGCTGCTAGGATTTGATCCCCTTTCAAATATCAAAATTTAAGGTTTTTTTCAGAGGAAAATATCAAAATTTAAGGTTTCCATTTCAGAAATTTTGTAAATAATTTCTTAAAATTTTTATTTGAAAATCTCACGGGTTTGGATTTTCCAGCCCTGATACTCATTTTGTGACTCAACAATTAGATTTCTCTCGTTAGACTCGTCGCTAACTTGGAAGGGTTTTTACTATTTAAGTTATTTTCTTGTTTCAGATTTTATGTATTTAATCATTGGAATTTTGCAAAAGTAATCATTGAATTTTGAAGGGTTTTTCCTTATCCAAAATTTGGCCAGGATTTGGTATTTTGAGAATTGGATTTTGGTATGAAATTTTGAGGAAAAACTGCAAGGGTTGGGAAGCTTCTTTCCTCTCAGTTGTGGGCTTGAAGGAGGGTTGCAATCCCCCTCTGTTTTGAAACAAATTTACTTCAAAGCTATCACATTATTTTTTTTAGAATTGAAGTCTCAGAAAATCCACAACTAATTATACAAATTCTGTCATATTTTTCAGCGTTTCTTTTTCTTAGAAAAGGGGTTTATCATTTGTTTTTGGCACAAACTTCGCTGGTCTAATCTTTTGTTTGCTTGAGAGGGCCAGGAAAGTCTCTTTGGGAGGCTTATTCCCCTCTTGCCATAAGTTCAATACTTGTCTCGGTCACCTGGTGCAAGGATCTTAAAGAGTTTGGGGACCCATAATTTTTGAGCTTTGAAGCTTCACAACCCACCTTGGGAATTTTAATAAAATTTAACCTGAAATTTGACCAATTTATGGGCTAGGCTGGGAGCCCTTGCTGCCTCTACATTGCCAAAGCAGTAAGCCTTGTTGACAGTCATTTCATCTATTTGGGTCTGTGAACTAAGGAGAACCATTCGCTGAACTTCAAGCCAATGTTGTTACAGAAAACTCATCTGACATTCAGATTTTGCAGAGGTCTTGGTCTTCTAAGCAGTGAGTAAATTGGTTATCAGTTCATCAAAGCTTGGAGGCAGTGATTTAGAAGGTTGACCTACTTGTCTTGGGGTGTTTTGAAGTTGTGATTGTAACTGGATCAACACTGTTGCTTGAGGAGAAAAGTTATCCTCTTGTCATTGTAAATATCCGTAAGTCTGAAAAGAGCCCTTCTCTGTATCAAAGGGTCTCTCCTGTAACATCCTCAAAAACTCGTAATTTTCTTAAGATGGTATTTTGGTTTTGTAAACCTCCTCCAAAAAGTTTTAAATTCCTCACACTCGTTGTCACAAGAAGGACCTCTCTGTCACATTTCAATAAAAGATTCATCTTTCTTTTTTTTAATGGAGCTTGGGGTCCTCACCCCTTGGCATGATTGTCTCCTCTTTTAGGAGGAATCTCTTATGTGTGTCTTAATTTTTCCTTTCTTGCATTAGTTAGTTTTAGATCTGATTCTTTAGTCTTGTTATTACTAACTTAATCTTTAGATCAATTTCCTTAGTATTGCTTTCTAGATCTCATTTTGCTTCATTTTGATTTTGAGCTATTTTGGTCTGAATTACAAGTTGAAGTGTTTATTATCTTAAGTTCATTAGTGTTTTAGATTTAGTAGTGTTTTCTAATTGTTTAGTTAGCAATCTCATCTGCCATCCTAAATTTGTGCTTTCATCATTTAAATTTTTTGCTTATTTCAATTGTCTAAATAAATAAAGAACACGCCTAATTAGCACATTTAAATGATATTTAAGTCATTGTGGGCCTAACATTCTAATCATCATTATTTTTGTGAGTATTTCCTATTGTTTCATTGATCACTGTTATTACATGTAATATTGTGCTTTGAAACATGTATCTACTTTGTGATTACAATTTTATTGGCATTTTACTTTCTTTGAAGCGACATTGTTATTATTGTATTCCATTGAAATCTTAAATCAATATTTGCATTCTAGAGTTAGATTTTGCATCTTAAAATTTACCTCCAAGCATAAACTTGATTGATAGAGAAATAGGAAAACCCTTTCATCTCTACTTGAGAACTCTAGCCTTACTAGTATTTTAAACGGTGACCTTGTAGTCGTCAGATCCATAGTCTCTTCAGTGTTGGAGGCACCGGGTACGTTAGATTTGAAGGAGGGGGATCGTTAATCACATCTTCACCTTGACTTCTCTCTGCCACTCACTGTAGAGCCTAGGTTCAATATAAATAAAGATCAAGTGATTCATTTAGATTAGGCATCTTAATTAAAATCAACCCAAGATTTTGCATTCCACCTAGCTTAGTTTGCATTCATCTACCTGGCTTTATCTAATTTGGCGTATTGTTATTTTGTGAACACTATATCTTTACTTGCAATACTATATTACTGCTCTTGTATTGTCATTCAATTTCCTTGCTCATTGTCCATTGATATTGTTACATTTATTTGAGCATCTTTTTAAAAGCAAAATACAAGTTTATTTCATTCTTGCAAGTTATATTTTGTGTTCATCTGTTAATATTGTGCCATTTCCTATACTAATACTTGTCTTGCAACATTATTTATCTTGTGATTTGAAATATTTTGCAAGTGTTGAATCTCTACTGAGCATTGTTATAAGGCACTAGTTTATCATTGTTAATCTGGTGTTTGTCTTACTTATCTTATTGAGATTGTCTTCTTAAATATTTACATTGTTTTTTTAGTAATCAAACCTACTAAATAATTTTAATCAAGTTGCTTAGATAAATAATTGCCTTGCCCTTAGTCTCTTAGCCTTGGTGTTGCAACAAATTTTCTCTTTCTATCTATCCTTAGGGACTAGCCCCCTTAGCTTATCTAGGAGAAATCTTAAACAAAGTGACTAGGCATTAGGTGACAACCCCTACTCTGCGGATTGTGCCTTAAAGATTACACCTTGTGGGGTTAGAAACTTTTCCCACACTAAGGTGTACATCTTAGGCGACAATAAGGCCTACAAGCATTATGGTCATCCTCAATTTGAGGGAAGATCCTCAAATCAAGCCTCAAAACATCTCCATGTGTCCAAAATCTAGTTGTGGATGCATTGCATCATCTCTATGGGCGTTAAGCAAACAACATAATGCTTTCTCTCAAGTGTTTGCGCTCCATCATTTGTAACAAGCCCTCCTCAATCATCCTAATTGATAACCATCCTCATTTGGATTCTAGATCAAGGCATGCCCATCAAATAGTGTTAAGGCCATCTTGGGGGGCATGTTAGGTACACTAGTACATCATCAAGAAACCTCCATGCTAAGCAAGAGAATCTCAATGTTATGGCGTTTGAGGGTGCTTTGGGGTGTCCATCAACTGCAAAGATCATCTAGGTGCCCAATGCACTACTAAATATAGGCAACATTGGATCTACAAGATCATTAGTATGGCCTAAGCATTATGTGGAGTATGAGTGCAATAAGATGCCTTCAAGGCCTCGATGGCTCTAAACCACTTGGAAAAACCATCTCAAATTCAAGTGAAAGAAACCATTCATTAGAGACTAAAACCAAAAATGCATTTAGGTCGATCGTACTTAAGTTTTAAGGGCATATTAATACTTCAAACCAAGATCGCCTTCAAATATCTAACTAGACAAAGTTCCATAAAAATGTTCCCTATTTTTGTAGGGGTGGCTAAGTAGTCAACCCTATTTGGTGCTTCCAACCCTCAAAGGGAAGTGTTATTTCCAAGGTTAACCCTTCAATCCATGGGTGTTAATGAGAATAGGTGGCAATGTAGGGGAAGGACTTCATGGCCAAGTGCCATGGTCAAGGAACCATCTAATGAAAGTCCACATACTTAGCATATAGATGTAATAGAGTTAATAATCGTGGAGGCATGAGTTACCCCTCTCAGCTTGCTTTTTCCACCCCTTTGGTGCACATTTTATTTATTTTTGATAATCTTTTTTAAAATGCATAGCTCAAGGATCAAAGCTTGCTCTTTATAATATAGCATTCGTTTTACCCCTTGAGATATTTTCTCACTCAACAGGGTTGGGACATGCAAGGGTTCATCTTAATGAGAAGGAGCATCAAGTGCTCAAAAACCAGGTGTTGGCTAATGAGGGGGGTGGAGCTCATGCTATGTTTTTGCCCACACGCTAACTTTTGTCCCAACAATCTTTTGCAATTTAACTTTTCTTTTTCTTTTATGGTGGCCATGTTATTTTTTTTTTATTTTTTTAACTACATCAACCTCCAAAGCAAAGTTTTGTAGCTCAACCCAAGGATGTAGATATGTGAGTGCTAAATCCCAATGAACCAATGATAGTTAACTCGAAGAAGGGAGATGATATCAAAAGAATGATGTGATATGAAAGATGTTAAGTATGGAAATGGTAACATACACGCTACTTCAATCCAAGTTTTCCAAGTAGTGCCCCTCCTATGACCATATGACCTTAGAGGAGCTTCCAATGGACTAAGGTCAAAGATTAACCCTGCGCGTAAGGTGAGAGAAGTTTACATTCAAAATCAATCAATCATCCAAATCACCCCCTCATCCATGTTAAAATTCACAAAACATTAAGTAAAAGCACTCCATTGCAAAATGGTCAAAGTATCTATTGAGTGGTAATCCACTTTCATCCAAGAAAGATGTCGGATGGTAAGAGGTGCATGACTAGTGCAAATGGCAGAGGAAAAATGGTCAAAGTATCTATTGAGTGGTAATCCACCTTCATCCAAGAAAGATGTCGGATGGTAAGAGGTGCATGACCAGTGCAAATGGCGGAGGAAACTAGCATATCATCATCAGGGTTACCCATTTTGGTGGTAACAAGGAGCATATAAATTTTGGGGTTCCACCCCCTTTACTTCCACCAACCCTTGTCACATACTTCCACAAGGGTGTTGAACGATCTTTGGGTTTTTGTCCATCATAACTATAATTTTCATTCTCATCATCCCCTTCCATTTTCTTCCTCCTCTCCATTGTATGTGTTACCTCCTAGTTCTTCTTTGGGTTTTTGCCCATCATAACTATAATTTTCATTCTCAGCATCCCTTTCCATTTTCTTCCTCCTCTCCATGACATGTGTTACCTCCTAGTTCTTCCTCATCATCACTGGTGTTTTGACATCCCCAAAACCACCCTCATATGAAAATTGGAACCAAAAAGGTATACACATTAACATACCCATCATGCTGGTTATTTCTTGAAAACAAGTTGTTTCCTGCCATAGAATGATGGAGAAGAGAGAAATGTTAAAGTGTAGAAGTGAACGTTCAACGGAGTAAAAATACTAATTTACAACACATGGAAAAAAAAAAAAAACATAAGTGAACTTTAGAGACTACCTCTTTAACACTCCAATGGTGGTTGAATGTATGGAAGCCTTCTATCTCCCTCTCAAGATCTCACAAACAGCAGCCTCAATCTTTCTTCCAAGCTCTCACAAATTTGCACCTCTAACTAATAAACAACCCACTCAAACCCTAGCAAAGTTGAGTGAAATGAGAAATAGAATGAAATAAAATAGAGTGAGCATTGTAATCCACCACATAATCCTAGCCACACCTAAACCCAGCTTTTGGAAATTTATCTTGCCATCCCACAAGGAAAAATAAAGGCCAAATTTGCCTCATTACACAGGAGCTATAAGAGGGCATTGTTTAAGATCTCAGGAGCATCTTGCGAGAGTTTTAGGAGTGCTTAGGGCGTGATGCTCCTCGAGTGCTCCCTTAAATGATCATGAAAGGGCACCAAGGGTGTGTACCCAAAGAATGCTCTCAGAAAGGAGCATTCAGGGAGCATGTTCTCTGGGGCGCTTGCTGAGCTCTCCTTTTGGGAGCCTGTTTCAGGAGTGAAGCGCTGGGTTTGGGGGAAGCTCCCATGGAGCATAGCCCAAAAGCACTGCTGAGTAGATATTCTGCAATACTAGAATTTCTCCATGACTAACTAACGATTTGGAAAGCCCCCAGTGGGCACCTCAAATGGCGTGTTATAAGTATTATGCCAAGTATGTGATCGAAGTTTCAAATTCTTCAGGTTAATATGTGAGCCATGTGAACCATGTGTTGGGTTATGTGTGGTTTCACACAGGGTGTAGTAGCCATCGGAATCAACCCCATATCATGTGAGTATGAGCCCAACCCAATTACGGATTCCTCTAGTAAAAAACAAAAAAGTATAAATTTGGAAAAATTAACCCACAACGCTGTTCTCGATGGGTAATCAAGCATGATATTACCCTTCGTGATGAACTTTTCACCACAACTAACATGATATTACCCTTCGTGATGAACTTTTCACCACAACTATTGCCAGGATAAAATGGAATCTTACAACAGCGAAACATTCATGAACTAATGTAGTCAATTCAAAAGCAGGTCACAGGAAAGGTTTCTACATTTACAGAATAAGATTGATCCTACTACCATAAGATGAGGAGAGAGGAAGGGTATCCCTAAACTTTTACCCAGACAGCTTTCCATTATTGACGCTACCTGTTCCACCTTGCACATGCAGGAAAATGATTATAGCCCAAAACAACCAGAAATACCAGAGCACCGCAATAGGTGCAATTTGCCTTCAGCAAAAGTGAGTTTCACTCTCATTCTGCAAGATAGCTTGACTAGAAATAAAAATTAGATGCAATAGTCTAATACACTGGGAAGAAAAAATGTTCCTTGTAGCCAAAGAAATACATTTAACACGTTAAAGATAATATTGGCTTTAAACATCATGGACTATTTATAATAATGTACAAGCCCAGAAGCGGAATCCAGTTGCTGAAATTGATAAATGTACTGTTGAAATTCTTCAGCACAGAGTAAAAGACCTAGTCTGATTTATAACCTACTTACTTAGGAAAACAGAAAACCGAAGCATCTATCAAAACTGCAATCTGATTTTTATTAAGAACTGAAACACATCAAACATAAGAAATTAGCAGCAAGTACACAGATCTAAAACTCAAATCACATTACTCTTTATTATTCCTAAAAACAGGAACTATACTGAGAGCTTCATTCACCCGCTGCTTCTACTCTGAAAAACTGAACGAATAAAACCTATACCCCTGCCTTTTCCTTTAATACAAAATGAATGTGGACACATGCAAAACAACAACTTAACTGAAATAAACACAAACCCTAGATCTAATCCTGGCCTTGAGATTAGCACCCTCAATCTGCATAAAAGAACTATTCCTACGAAGGTGTGCCACTAGAGGACAGTGCAAGTATGTATGCATGCATGCATCTCTCTTCTAGGTATCTGCACCCCATCTATTCCTGGACACTTTCCATATGCATATTCCATAAATGTGCATGCAACGACTAGCTACAGCAAACTCAGAAATAGAACTGAACTCCTCAATATAAAAACAGCAAACTCAGAAATAGAACTGAACTCCTCAATATAAAAAGTATCTAAACTAGAACTAAACTGAGGCTGGCAAATGCATGCTTTTGGTAATGCGCTCTCTATCTCTCCCTCTACAAATTCCGCTGTGCCTTCATTACTACCGCACTCTGCTGTCATTAAGGCTGCTGTACAGACCGTTGAATCTCCGCTGGAGTACTTGTCACTGTACCTTCTCTACATGTGTCCAAATTTTCTCAGCTTGCTGCTGCCACTAATAGTGCTCAGTTGTACACTTTCTGAGGTACTAAAAGTCCAACATGTACAAATTTCTTGCTAAATTATCATCTTTCTGGCCTTCTGAGGCATAGCCCCCGGATCCAGAGTATGATTTAATTGATGCTTTAAAAAAAGACGAAGATGAACAAAGTTAAAATTCCATCCCAAAATGCAGGTTGCAAGAATCAATCTACAAAATAGCAGTTTTGACCAGCTGAACAGACGCATGTTCGAGAGTACGTAGTAGATATAGACGTCAAAAGTATTTTCCTGAAATCGCGAATACAGCTTGAAATGCGTGGTAGACAAATACAAACTTAAATGTACAATTTTTCTACTAGAAAATCATCTTCCTGGCCTTCTCAAGCATAGGACCCGAATCCACAATAAGATTTGACAGACTTCACGACAAACAAAAGAATAAGATAGATAAGTTAAAACTGCACCCAAAAATACAGGATACAAGAACCAATTTACAAGGTAGAAGTTTGAGCAGCTGAACAAATGCATGCTCTAGATTACAGGATAGAACTGTGAGTCCAATGTATCTGTTAAAATCTTGTATATACTTTTTTATACCTGAAAGATTTTTATATTTCTTGCTAAAACAAATCATCTTTGTGGCCTTCTGAGGCATAGCACCCGGATCCAGAGTTTGATTAACTAATGCTTTAACAAAGAAAGACGAATATAAACAAAGTTAAAACTGTATCCCAAAATGCAGGTTACACATACAAAATAGCAGTTTTGAGCAGCTGAACAAACATATGTTCTAGAGTACGTAGTAGATATAGAAGTCAAAGGTATTTCCTGAAATCGTGTACAAATTTTGAAATGCATGTTAGAAAAATACAAAGTTAAATTTACATTTCTTGCCAGAAAATCATTTTCCTGGCCTTCTCAGGTAGAGCACCTGAACCCACAATAAGATTTGACAAACTTCACGACAAACAAAAGAATAAACCGCACCCAAATATGCAGGATAGAAGAGCCAATTTACAAAGTAGAAGTTTTGAGCAGCTGAACAAATGCATGCTCTATATTACAGAAACAATCCTGAAACAAACAATCCAAAAATCTGCAAGTATCGTAAGCAGCAGTACAGGGGTCCTCTTTAGAAGGTCTTGCATGTTTCTTTCGAGTAGTTTTATAAAGCACAGCACCAACCCAGGTAAAAAGAGAGCAGTTTTATCCTCAAAAAGCAGAATAACCCTCCAAAATTCTTTTTAAATGCCTCCTGATCAGCCAAGTTGTATTAGTTTTCCAAAGATATCAGATCTAAACAGCTGATGCCTCTAGCCTATCAGCCTTTATTACTTTGTTAGCAGCAATATCATTGTTTGTTACGTCACTTCTATGAGTAACTTCAAAATGTTTTATGCCAGCCTCACTAATAAGTTGTTTTGTCAATTTAGCGAGATCTTTAACTGCATTTGTTGTTTTACCTATTGCCACATCTCTCTCTATCAACCGCTCTTTTAAAGATGCTAGATCTTCCCTGGTGTTGGCTTTTGAAACTCCATTCTCTGCTCCTATATCAGCCACTAGGTCTACCATATTATTCGGAAGCACAATAAAATCTGTGGATAAATCTAGTGATGTCTTTGTCTCTGTCAGCAGTTTATGACTCAGATCTGCAAGGTTCCGAAGTGCACTCGTTGCAGCCTCAATGTCTAAATGAGCCGCCTCCAGTTCAAGCTTCTCCAATGCCAACTCCCCTAATGTTTTATCCCCTATTCTTTTCTGTATAATGGCATGTAAGCTGTTCAGACTATTTGCCTCCTGAATCACCTCCTCACGCATTTTGGCAAGTTCCTTTTCCCTGATATCCCATCGGTTCAGTAAGGTTTTTAGTTCCTGGTTTTTAAGAGCCAAGGCTCTGTGGGCCTCCAAAAGCTCTTTTTCCTTTTCTCTAAGACACTCTTTCATAGCTTTAAGCTCAGCTTCTGATTGGTTCTGCTTCCTTAAATCCTCGACTGACATCTCCTGAATATGCTGGAGCTGCAATTTTGTTTCTAGCAATGCTCGGTTCGTTGCAAAGAGTTCACAGTTGCTTTGCATTATCAATGAATCTTCATCCATTGTCAAATCGTTCCCTTCTTTGGCTGACTCTACCAGAATTCTTGTGAGGTCTGCAATATGTTCAACGACTGAAGTGGCTTCAGACAACTTCAATTTGTTATCATTTAAATTAAGTTGCATCGTCTTTACTTGCTCGTCTTTGTCTTTCAACATAATGGTTGCCTTGAGAAGTTGGTCTTCTTTGTCTCTCATAAGGGACTTGAACTGGAAAATTTCTTCTTGTAGGTTTTTTAGATTATTCTGTGCAACCATGAGATCCTTATCTCTGTCACTTAAGTTATGTTGAACAAATGAAATATCAGACTTCAAGCACTGCATTTCAAGCCTGGCTGCAACAAGTTCTGATTCCTTGAGCTGCAATAAAGTTTGAACATCACTAAAAGCTGCATTCCTTTGTTCCAATTCCTTCTTGAGAGACCTAACTTCTTCAATAGCTTGGTTTAAAGAGGATTTCTCTCTATGTAACTCTTTCTGCAGTTCATCCACAGTACATCTCTCATTAGCCAGATGATGTTCCAGCTCCTTGCAATAAGTCTCTGCAAGCCTCAGTTTTTCCCTCTCACTTCCAACTTCTAATTGAGCATGTCTCAAACTTGTCACATGCGATTGAATTTTATTTTTCTGTTTCGAAAGCTCCATGCGCTGTAATTCAAGTTGGGCTTGTTGAGCCTCAAGTCTCTGCCGAGAAGATTCAAGGGATTTCTGAGAAGTGGTCAGCTCTCCCTTTACTTCAGCAAGAAGGTTTCTTGCTCTTTTCAGTTCTTCCTCAGTAGCCAAAGAATTGACTCTGTATTTGGAAACCTCCTGTGCCAAATTTTTAAGTTCCTGCTGAGCCATATACCATGCCACCACACGGTCTTCCAAAGTGGTCTCAGAGACCTTTAGCTTCTGTTCCTCTGCTCTCCTTTTCTTCTCAGTTTCCACCAATTCATTCTCCCTCTCTTTCAATATTCTTTGAAGCTCCCTGATTTCAGACTCTTGCTTGGCAATGACTTCATCAGCTTGACCTATTAACTCATCTCTCGACTTAAGATCAGCAGCAATCTTCACAATTTCTTCATCCTTTTTCGCTAATTCTTTCTTCAATCTGCCCAATTCTTCTTCTTTTTCTGCTAATGCATGTCGGACACTACTAATTTCTCTCTCTTTTTCATCAAGCCTTAATTTTGATTCCTTGAGCTCCTCGGCCTGAACCACAAAGTCATCCCTAGATTTCTTCAACTCTTCTTCCAATCTCCTCTGCAGAATCTGGGCAGCAACAACCTCCTTCTCACGGCAATCCAAATCCTTTCTTGCCTGCTCTACCTCACGCCGGTCGAATGCTACAGCCCTCTCCGCAACCTGAAGCTCTTCTTCCTTTGCCTTCAAAGCTGCCAATGCAGTCTGAAGGTCTGATTCTAGGCCTTCAAGATTAAGGTCATAATTACGACCGTTTGCATTGCTGGAACCCGTCACCATCTGTTCTTCAAGCCTCTGTGTTTGTATAAATAGCTTTTCCAAGGCAAGTCTGGCAGGGTCCTTGAAGCCATTATTGTTTGCATTATTAACATTGGCAGTGCCATTCACATTGCCTTTTTTCTTATCTAGAACTGACTTGATCTGCAGAGAACATCCCCTTGTTGATCCAAATGCTTTGAGAGCAATTCCTTCCCTCCTTTTTCCCCTCAAGCTTACAGTGGGTCTCTGCCAAGAAAAAATTCTGTTGTCAAGTAATGCAATGTATTACGGATGCAGACACACACAAACATACAAGCACATGCCCCCACATACATATATATATATATTTTCTTTAACCATCCTTTCTGACCTGCTGGTATATAAGACCTCTTTTCTTTGAATCAGAATCCAGAGTTGATATAATCAAAATTTGATTGAAAATGTTAATTATTTGTTTCTGTTGTCAACATAAACCTCCAAGTCATATGATTTCAGCTTTGACTCTTGAATTTGGACAGTTTAGGATTTGAGAACCTCTGATAATTTTGGTTCATGAATAATAAATAGTTTCACACCATGGTCAATGGGGATTTTGAATCTTCATGGATGAATAATGTTACGATGAATGATTGTGATTGTATGATAAACTTGGTTATGTTGGAATAGGGTACTTTTGCATTATATTTTGTGTGTTTGAATTATATTCAGAGTAATTCGCCGTATACAACTATAGACTGGAAAAAATATTTTCCTTGTAAATCTGTATTTTTGTATTTTTCATGGCGTTGATTCATTGCCAATTTAACTCACGATCTTTTGCCAAGTCCGGAATCAAGGTTGTCTTCCAGGCAAGGTGTGTTGAGGCTAGTAGGGTACTTTGGGTAAGCATTTCAATTATGAAATTTCCTCATTGACTTTTTGTTTCAGTGGTTCAGAACTTCAGAAGCAGTTATTATTACATCTATTATAGGTTAGAGTTTTCAAACATTCTCAACATTTTAAGTGGACAATTCACCAATCACTAAAACATTTAAAATTAGCTTTTGTTCTTGTGGGTCAAAATAGCTGAAGTGTAGTTATAATTACCTATATTCCTTTCCTATTGATCTATAGGATCCCTTTCCTTTGAATTGGAAGCCAAAGTCAAAATTAATCAGAATTAATTCACAAAGGTAAGTTTTCAATATTTTGTTTCAGTGGCTGAACGTCTCCATTATGAAATTTTCTAGTTGACTTTTTGGTTTTTGTGATCAGCAACTCTTTTCTTTGAATCAGTCAAAATTAATCAGAATTAATTCACAAAGGTAAGTTTTCAATATTTTGTTTCAGTGGCTGAACATCTCCATTATGAAATTTTCTAGTTGACTTTTTGTTTTTGTGATCAGCAACTCTTTTCTTTGAATCAGTCAAAATTAACGAAATCCACTAGAACTTAATTAAAAATGAAAAATTTTAACATTTTGCTTTTGGGTTTAATATCACAATTATGAAATTTATTAAAATTTCTGTTCATATTTTGTTCAGAGTTGTCTCACTATTTTATGTTTTGGAGTTTTGGCTTGAATCTACCAAAACAAATTTTTGGTCAGATCATGATTTTTTGTTGTTTAAGATGCATTCTTGAATACATAAATGGATTCAACGCCTATCAACTGGCGTTATCTCGGGTAGTTGGTTGGAATTGTTGTTATCTTCCCCACCCAGCTTCAAATCCCTGCGAGTGACATGATGAGCTATAGTGCCTTGATAAATATTGTTGTAATGGCTTTGTGCCTATAAATATTGTTGTATTGGCTTCGAGCCTTGTGAATTTTTAAGTATGTATACCTGTGGGCTAGTCTAGTACCAACAACCTCACTCAAGCCCTCGGGCTGATAGGGAGGATGATTTCTTTCCTTGGGAAAAAAATGGATTCAGTGCCCTGAAAAACTCCTGGAACACTCAAATTGTACAAAGTTTACAGCTCAAATTTGTAATTCTAGCAAATCTTGCCAAATTTCAAGTAAATTTGAGTACAAAATAACCTCCAAAACCTAGAACAATTAAACTGTGACTATGGCATTTTGCTCTAATGATATTTCAATCCAGATTCAAAATTAATCAGAGTTTCAATAAAATTACAATTTTTTAAGATTTCGTTTCTCATTTCAATGTGGATTCCGGAATTTTCTAGTTGATTTTTGAGCTCGAGATGAAAAACTCAGGAAAAGTTATAACTAGATGTATGTTTGTTTCTAATAGGTCTGTAGATTGGGCAGTCTAGAAAGAGGAGGAAATGTTTCTGTTTTCTATAGCTTATGTTTTACAAATTAGTAGGGTTTTGAGTTGTGCCAATCATCCTGTTTCACTATAGAGGCCTGTGATTTTGTCCATTTTTTTTTGCACTGGTCCTAAGTTATGTTCATTTATATATATATATATAAGAATATTTGAATCTCCTTGAGAAAAACATACCCACGATAGACATACCTCTGAACTATGAAAATCTTGACTGTTACTGAGTAATATATTCCCAAAGGCGATCCCATAAGGTGCTGCAGACGCCATCATTCTTTCAACTGCAGGTTCGGAAGCATTCTCCCATATGTCCTGATTTCTGACAGCTTGCAAAGAGTACTCTGCAGAGGGGTGAAAATGATAAATGTCCTAAAGAAACAGTAAGAACAAATTTCGACGGAATGGGCACAAGCAATCTCGCTGTTGGGTACCTGGAACAATCCTCTGACAAGATAAATCTTCATACACGGAAAGAATTTGAAGGAAGCGGTAACAATCTCCGTCGATTGTCGGCGTCAACGGGCCTTCGATTCAATCTCTATCCGGGAGTTCGTCACTTTTTCTGCTTGTCCCGACCCAATTCTCAGACAATCCGCCACTGATAGCCCTTACAGCGGATTAGCGATGGATTGATTATTCCCGTGAATTGACAGAATTAATTGTCATCGAGGAAACCTCGGCCGTAAACTAGTTGAATGGCGGAAGTTGAGTGGTGGAGTAACAAATTTGATGAATAAAGTGGGAATCCGGCATCGCATACCTTGACATCAAGTCGCCCTTTTTCCTGTTAAAAATATTTAGAATTTTCCCATTTTATGTGGAGTAAAGAATACTTGGACACATAGAAAGCAGATCGAGGTCATTATACAATCCGTGATTCTCTCACAAGAATAATGACACTAGATATCAAATATTTATTTGGTCTGATGGTCTATTTTCTGAACATTAAGGGAGTTTAGTTTTGACTTTATTGCAAATATTGTTACCTAATGACCATTTATTAGGTTATGTGAAAAGGTGTTAGTTGTGGTGAATCATTTATTTGGTATTTATTGTGTTTGGAGATTTTTATGAAAGTGAATTGGGATTGAAATTATTTTAATAATTAGATTTGGGATTTGGATTTTTGAGATGTTTTCTATTTTAAGATTTAATTATTAAGTTTATTTATTTTGTTATATTTATAAAATCTTAATAGATATATTATTTATGAAGTTTTTTTTCTTTTATTTTAAGTATTAAAAAAAATTATGCTTTAATAAGTGTGATAAAAAAATTAGGATTATTTTAATAAAATAAATTATTAATTTATAACATATATTTGTGAGTATTATTAACCACCAATCAATTTCTCATGATTTTAAATAATTTATTAAACATTTATTACATTGTGTGATATCTACACTTCATAAAAATAATATTGTATGTTAGCCCCTAGGGGCGCTGCATGTTGGACAGCGAACGCACTGCTAAGGCATTTATGTTGTTGTGCAGGTCACATGTTCGAACCCTAACTTACTCGTGCGACATGCTTGGGGGTGGTGCAGTTGCACCTAAAGGTTATAGTGGCAGTCGTCAGAGATTGACTCTGTGTCATGAAAGTATAAGAGTCGACGCGTTGCCGATTACGCCAGTCACAAATATAACCAGCATAGATCTATCTTAAGGAAGCCTCTAACATGAGCAAAGAGGGATTAAATTTCTTCATGTGCAAACTTTTTTGAGAGCGCAAAAAACAATGTGTAATTTTTCATTGTTTAAATTGTATTTTTGAATGCTATATAGGATACATAACTTAAACTTGTAAGTCAAAAAAATATTTGTTGGCTTTCTACAAAAAACATATACCTAAAAAAAGATTAAATTGTAAAACAGTGAGACCACTTGAAACGTTTTAACCATAAAAACTTGTGTTTTTTCAATAGCTTTATATGACATATATATCATTTTTTTAAATAATATATAAAATATTTTACATAACATGTGTATGGAGCGATTTAGCCCACATTAAAATATTTTTTTTGTTATTAATATATTTTTAAGTATACATGAATATTAATTCATATTAAAAAAATTATTCACAACCCACATTGGATATTTTATTATCTACAACATTAAAATATTTTTGAAAAATATAAGGTTTAAACATCTTACTCTTATTTTTTTACATCAAATTACTTTATATGAAATTATGTTAAGTCATATAGATAATTAATTAAACATGTATAGCATATTCTTTTTTCTTTTTCATTATAGTGACATGCTTTTCTATTTAAAAATATTTTATTTTTATTTAAAAAAATACGTGTCAACTCCAAATTAAACACAAACATATTTACACCTCACCCTCACATTAAGCTCCAGCCTCAATAATATCCATTTATTTTTATAGTCATATCCATTGACAATTGTGTTCATTAGGATAGGATGTTGGTCAGAAAACCTGTGACGACTTTGTGGTGTGTCGTATGGAACTATCTAAAGCTACTTATGATAGAAAATTCAAGAGTCGTAGGTCACCGAGTACAAAAAGATGTATGCGTTCCATAAAAACACGACAAACGTATGAGGGAGAGTGGACGTTATATTTGGGGATAAGGTTTGTAAATTTGAATAATCAAATCAAAACAAAAGGATAAAGTATTAATTTAATACAATATATATATATATATAAATAAAATATTAATTTTATAAATTATAATTATGGGTTATTAAATGGAATTATTTATAATAATAATAAAATATATATAGTTTAATTTATAAATAAAATGATTTTATTTTTTTATTTTTATTTTTTTTTTGTTAATTTTAACTAAAATTTAATAATAAGTTTTTTAAATATTTTTTACTAATTTTAAAGGAGAATTGTCCACTTCTTCATAGTTTTGAAATACTTATGCATAAATATTGCAAAAGGTCTTTAAATGAAACCTACTTTAAAGTACATTGATAAAAAAGACAGAGGATAAGTATTGCTCATCAACTTCCTTATCCTTTGTGGGGAATTAAATTTGGATGTTCCTTTTGTATTGGTGTTGGTGGATCATGTTTGCAATGTAATTCACCTAAGAATTGCTACTGGAGTTGTGAGGATGAATCCCAGAGGATGAGGAAACTTTCTTTTGCACTGCCTACTACCGTGATTGGAGATCTAGGTTTCTAACTTGGTCTTCTAAAGCCGAAATTTGATGAGATTGGTACACTAGCAAGTTCATGACAATTGTGCATGTCATGAGCTCCAGATTGACACTAGCTTTGAGTTCCTTCGGTTGGTTTTCGTGATCCTCAATCTGATTTAACAAACTCCCAATTGCTTTCCTAATATATCTTAATTTTGAATAATCCATGAGAGGATGATGGAGGCCAACTTTTGAGTTTCTATTGGTTGGAGTGGAATTCTTATCAAGGGTTCTCTAGTATCCTCAAATCACAATGGTTATTGACAAACAATTTAACAGGGTGCTTATGAGATTATGTTTATGAAGTTTCCAATTTATAATGGATTCTCAATCCTGAGAGAGATTAATAGTTCAAATTCCTTCTTGAAGGCGCCAAATGAAGAACTTAAAGAGTAGGGCAGGGCTAAGGAGAGTGGGGATGTGGATAACTAAAGAAAGATGGCGAGCACATAGATTACTGTTGAAAATAGCTACAAGAAATGCTAAAAATAACACTGCTATAAATCACAGTTCGAGTACCAGTGTTGGACATAGCAGCAAGGAATGAAAAATGGAAGTGCTATAAATAGCATTGCTAAAAATAGCAGTTCGGAATGGATTCCTATTTTAGTCAGTCCCTAAACTAAAATAGTGAAGTAAAATTCGAATTTGAACTTAACAGCTGTTTGAAAATAAATTAATTAATTCATCTTGAGTTAATTAGTTAAGGAAAATCAAACATGAAGTCTATGTGGGGACATGCAACAGTTTCTCCATTAATTGAGGAATTTATCCATCAGTTAAAGAGATAAGGATGAGTTCTAATTTGAATTCTAATTAGTTGGCTCAGTTAACTGAGTCAAGTCCAGTTAGATTGATTTAAACAAATTGTTTAAATTAATGTGAGTTCAGTTAGTTAATGCATGCTTGCATATAACTGCTGCACTTCAGATAACTGAATATTCTCTCATGAATAACTCATGCATGTCAGTTCATACAAAGACCCAGTTGAGATCAGAGGAGGGATAGTGTACTATCAATTGGATGGATTTTTCCTATAAAGGAAACTCATCCACGGAGAAGGATTTATCTCCTTTAGGATTGTGCAATTAGATAAGAGGTTAGTGAGTGTGTGAAGAGGTCAATTCACACAAGTGGTTGCACTGGACCCCAAGGAAAATTGCGCAAAGAAATAGGAGGCTTGGAGGGCAGAGGAGAAAGTTTGAGAGAGGCCTTTGACGGTCTATGAGCAGCAGAGGGATTGCAGAGAGAACAAGATAGCTTGTGAGCTGATTCTTTTTGTAATCGGACTATATTTCCACTTGTATGATAATACAGAGTTGGGGTTTTAGGCCAAGGCTTTCCCCGGGTTATTTCTTATGTGTTATGTGTGATTGATTTCTCATTCTCAGTTATATGTGTTCTCATTGATCATGCTCAAATTGATTAAGCTTCTGCAAAGTTTATTGTAGAAGTAGATCTTGTATTCTACTTTAGTCTATTACATAATCTGTTGATCTATAGCGGGAATTTCTACAATTACAAAGAAGCCACCTTAGTCATCATAAAAATGTAGGTTGTTAGGGAGAAAAAGTTTTGCATTTTAAAAACGCAGGTTTGATGGTTGCTCCTGAGAGAAGTAATAGTGATTTGAAAGCTAGCATAAGAGCAAGGATTAGAGGCATGAGGAAGATCCCAAATACATCTCATCACATGATTGAAGAAAAATGAGAAGCAAATGAGATAGTAGGAAAGACGTGAGAAGGTGGTGGATGACTATAATCAACCCCCCTTTGACAATTGTTTGATTTCCTTCCATGTAACGAGCATGATTTTTATATGTGTTAGGTCCTTTGGGGAAAGACGTTAGGAAATTAAGGAATTGATTGGGTGTGTTCTATGGTGTTGATTCATATCACCCCTTTTTTCCTTAGTGGAATGGTTATCAAGTGCATCCACCTCCATATTTAGAAGGCTACAAATCTGGAAGTAGGAAATGGAAGGGATGTTGTTTTTCTCATGTCTGATTCTCTCCAGAATGAAATCTAAGAGATAGTCTTTGGAGGAGCGGTTAAATAAAATTGCTCTGATAATTACAATAGAGTGCTCCATCACTTTCAATTTTGGAACCTTGAGGATATATGCCAATTTTATGTCTTGAAGAGAAGCATAGGATTATGTCATATTTTTGGAAGGTATCTCAAGTCTCCATGCATATGAATGCACCCTTGTCCCCCTGAGGTTAAAGATAATCCTCCCCCCTCGCTCTTGTTTCCCTTGATTCAATGATACAACTATTAGTGATTGTAACAGTGCTGGTGAAAATTTCATGTAATAAAAGTTAATAAAGGCAAAATAAGACCACGATTAAGGGACACTTATTCCAAGTTGAAAGTTGGGTGAAGATATCCTACTGAGCATCACTAGATGTGTGTTTTGGAAAAGGAAAATTGGCAAAGGCTAAGGCTAAGGCATTAAAAGGCATTTTTGGCACATTTATTAATGTATAAGATGCATATTCATGTCGCTCCTCTATCTAGCAATAGAGCGGCCTGTAGGCTCCCCGTCTTTTGGACAGCTTTCCGTACGATCAAAGCCACATCGATCAAGCTGCTCCGATCAGAATAGATCTAAGGAAAATAGGAGAAAATGAAGGTAAAAGATCACAGGTTTCATGTAAGGAGAAATTGAAGGAAAATAATGTAAAATGAAGAAAATAAAGGCCTCATTAATAAAAAGGCTTCTAAGGATCAGCTGGTAAGTTTGGTCAGTGTAACCTTTTGTTAGTTCAAGTTTGGAGCTCTCTCATTATTCTCTCTCTCTCTCACTCTTGGTCACTTACGGTTTTCTTGGAGCACTCTAGCTTTGGATCAAGGAAGGAAAGGCAAGCAAAGGGAACAAAAGGAAAGCAAGGATCAAGGAAAGGAAAACATGATCAAGCAGCTTCAACAGGAATACTTGCATGTAACCTTTTTCATGCGTGATATCCTAGCTACTTTGGACATGCATGGCTTTGCATGTTGGTATATGGTTCTCTTGTTGTCGGTGTCATGGTTTTGTCGGGTTATGACAGTGGTTTTCAGCCTAGCCTTGCCTTTTCCTAGATGCCATGGTGTTGGGATGTTTATTTTGGTTTTGAGCATTGGTTGCCGGATGGACTTTGGAATCTGGGGCGGAGGTGGTCTCAAGGTTCATTCCCAAAGGCCTAGGAATGCCTTGACCGGTTTTGGTGGGATACACAGTAAAGCCTAAGGGAGAAGTCTCAGTTTAGGGCCTAGTGATCCGGGTTTAGATTCTAGGAAAGATTGAGATACTGGGTTCGGTTTAGGGCCTAGTGATCTGGGATTGGATTGCGATAAAGCCTGAGAGACAAGGAGACAAAAAATTCCTCAAGGATAGTGATAGATTCCATATGGCATTCCAAGTTCAACTAAATTGTTATTAGAGCACCGATTTTAGTGTGATCACAGTTTGGTGAGGGTGGAGATGGTTTAACCTCTGGATTCCCTTAGTTGTTCTTGGATTGGTTGTTCTATGAGATCTCACATTCATGCTTGGAATATGGCACGGGGGTGACTGGTAGAAAGAGAGATTTGGTTCAACCATGTCTATAGTTGGGTGGTACATGGAAGTCCCGAACTTGGTCGGATTTGCCTATGATAAATAAAAGCTAAGTTCTCTTACTTGTGTACTTGTTTATATGTGGATTTAATGGTTGTCATATATCTAATATTTATATGGTTTAATGTTGGTTATAAGCATGGTTATGTGATTGGTTCATGTCATGGTTATTTCATGTATTTACTTTTAATTGTTAAATGGATAGGTGCAAGACCTAATTGATGATATAATAGCTCAATGGAGAAGGAAGTAACCCTTCTGGTTATGTTCATAAGTTATTTCAATAATTTATGCTATGTCTTGTATCCTAGACCTATAGGTTGCATTGATGCCAAGTGTCTAACAGAATGTCAGTCCCAGTTGGGGATGGTCAGGCCTAGTCCTGAGGTTGATTTTTTATTTATCAGCATTGTTATCATGACTTTCATGGATTTTGAAGGTTGTAGCAAGTTCTAGGCATAGGCCGAGATTCTAGGCTAGAAAATTGGCTCAAATCTCGGGGTCTCTGGCACAGGTCTGCTAAGAAAAGTCCACAGTCGTTGGCAGATAGGTTTAAGAGAGCGACTTTTAGTTGTTGTTCGTTGTCTTGCCTATAGCATGAGAGAGACTTTGGGTTAAGAGGCTTAAAACATCAGTGGGACCTAGGGATAGTATGTTTGAGTGGGTGACATGTCTCCTGGGGGTGTAATTGCTAATGTGGATGGGTTTGTTTGATGAGTTTTGTCAATTCCATTTCCTTAAGGTCACCAAGGAGATTGAATCCCTTATAGTAACCTCTCTCATCACATGTTTGCATGGCTAGTTGGTCACTTGGGTGGACCTGGGAGGAGGGGGTGTTACAGATTGGTATTAGAGGGGTGTTGCACTCTCCTTGGGTGAAGATGCTTGGTCATACATGCATGTCAGTTACATGTGTGTCTCTTACACTTGCATTCCATGTGCTTGTTGTATTGCATCATGTTGATCATGGTTGTAGTAAGGTTGTCATGAGGAGCTTGATGTGATTTTGTGGGATGCATCGTCAGAAGTATATGACTCGTTATATGATTATATGCAGGTGCATTATTGAATGTTTTGATTACATGCATCAATCTTGTAGGTTGGTTACAATGATTGATCACTTATGCTCGACTACATGCATTCATATGTTTGTAGTTGATCAAGCATTGCTTATGCATGTTGATAGTTGCATGTGGAAATTTGTGCAATGGAGTAATGATTGTTGTCATGCATGAGGTCATAGCATGCATTGATGACTGAACCCTAGCTGGAATGATGTTTATGTGTTGATACACTTATTTGACATATTTCTATATGTTGTTATGATTATGTTATACATGTATTATGCTGATTTGATGGTCTTGCAAACAAGGTATCCTCCCATAATTATGCTAAGGTACGTTGGTTTATTGTGATTTGTTTTAGCTGACATAGTATGCCTTGCGGGAAAGAGATCAGATGGCTAGTAAGGTGGTATACTACATAGAATCTCCCTATGCATCAGATGGGCAACGTGGGGTGGGGCACTCTTCTGACTTGAAAGACACATTGAGAAGCTTGAAGGAAGAAATAAGGAGTTGCAAAGCAGACAATGACAAAATCACATAGGCACAAGAGAAGCAAGCAGAGGTGAATGTGATACTACTTCAGAGTTTGTCATATTTGCAACGACAGGGACCACTTCGGATCAACCATGGACATGGGGACAAAAATAATGGGGCATATGTAAGTAGGTATCCTAGTATACACAGGTCGGATAGATCTAACACGATCAGAGATGGCAAATTGTTGAACACTCCAAATAGGAGAGGTGATCGACACAGGTACTATTCCAGTTCTGGTTCTAACAAACATCATGATCATCATCGTCATCATCCTTACAAGAGGAGTGATAGGGGATATTTGTCTGATGAGTTTAAGAAGGAAAATCCACCTACCATTGATGGAGAGATGAAGAAATCGTGGGATGAACAAGCATGGTTGCTTGGTATGAAGAAAATTTTCCGGTTGCATGATTATTTAGAAAACATGAAAGCAAAGATAACCACTTTCAGTCTCAAAGGTAAAGAGGATATTTGGTGGGAAGACATGAAGAATGACAAAGGTATACACGAGGAAGATTTGACTTGGTATGCATTTGAAAGGCTCTTAAAGAAGAATTACCTGTTAGAGAGGTACTATGATGACAGAGCTAAGGATTTTTATGAGTTTCGAATGGGTTCTATGATAGATGATGAGTATAGTAGAAGATTTTTGGAGTTGTTGAGTTATGTGCCTTACCTCAGAGAGGAGAAGGCCAAGGTTCAGAGATTCATCAGTGGATTTCTAGTTGCATACAGAGACTAGATTAAGTTCGATGAGCCTAGATGGTTGGAGGAGGCCATCCAAAAGTTGAAGCATTGTTATGAGCAGTCGAAGCGTAAAGTTGAGCCTAAGCATGACTTGAAAAGAAATTATAAAGCTAAAGGAAAATGGCCACCAAAGAGAGGAAGACCTCAAGATGCAAGTGAGAAAGAAATGTAGATCCTTACAAGAGATTCAATACAACTGAGAAAGGACATGGAGAGCAGCAAGCTAGAAGTGGTGGTAGGGAACCATTGCACTGTTGGATATGCGGTAAGGATCATCGTAAGAGGGATTATCCATAGTATCAGAGTGGTGGTAGACCCCAGACCTACAGTGCTTAGGAGACGCATACAGTTAGTGATGTTGGTCATAGCATTCCTCGGATCTATGTATCTATGGAAAATGGGTAGGTGGATCATCAGGCATCAATCATTGAGATGGACGGTAAGCTTTGTGATCAAGTTGTTTCTGTTTTCATTGATCCTAATCTAACTATAGTTATATTAATCCTGACCTGATGGATAAGTGTGGTTTGAGAAAATAAGTGCATGCAGAATCTTGGTTGGTACAGTTGGCTATAGATACAAAGAAGTGAATTCACGATTGGGTAAGAGCTTGTGCATTTGAGTTACATGGTATGCCTACAGTAGCACATTTGAATGTATTGCCATAGGGTTTGTATAGTATTCTTTTGGGTATGGATTGGTTATACCTTCACAAAACCAAAGTGGATTGCTTCGACAAGGCCATTGAGTGTGTGGATGATAGTGGGGAAAAGAGGACTTTGCAAGGGAAGAAGAAGCCTACATCAGTGAAGATGGTTACCGCTATGCAGGCTAAGCGTAGTTGAAGAAAATGTTGTGTGATGTTTGCAATACACATTGCTAGTGACAAGGGTAAGGAGGTTGAGGATGCAGATGTGTTAAATAGATACCTAGTTTTGCAGCAGTTTTAGTATTTATTTCTTGAGGACATTACAGAGTTGCCACCTCACAGGGAGGTATACTTTTCTATCAAGTTGGTGCCAGGGGCAGCTCCAACATCAAAAGCACCTTACAGGATGAGCACACCTAAGTTGGTTGAGTTAAGGTTGCAACTGAAGGAAATGTTGGACATGGGGTACATTAGGATGAGTGTATCGCCTTAGGGTGCACCAGTGTTGTTCGTAAAGAAGAAATATGGTATTCTCATATTGTGCATTGACTACAAGAAGTTGAACAAAGTAACGATCAAGAATAGGTACCCATTTTCAAGGATTGATGATTTGTTTGATCAGTTGAAGGGAGCAACAATGTTCTCTAAGATCGACTTGAGATTAGGATACCATCAGGTACGCATCAAGGAAGAGGATATCTTCAAGACTGTGTTCAGGACCAGGTATGGGCATTATGAGTTTATTGTTGTTCCATTTGGTTTGAATAATGCTCTAGCTACATTTATGTGTTTGATGAATAGTGTGTTGCGTCCTTATCTAGACAAGTTTGTTACTGTAATCATTGATGACATACTGGTATATCCTAAGAATGAGGAACAACATGTTGAGAATTTAGTAGTAGTGTTGAGATTGTTAAGAGAGCATGAGATATATGCTAAACTTAGCAAGTGCAGCTTCTTTCAAACTGAGGTACATTACTTGGGACATGTTGTCTCCAAGGATGGCATAGCAGTGGATCCAGATAAGGGTTATTATGGAGTGGGCAACTCCTAAGAATGTGGATGAGGTGAGATCATTTATGGGATTGGCAGGCTACTACAAGAGGTTCATCAGGAACTTCTCACGCATTTCATATCCTATCACATCACTGCAGTGAAAAGGTAAGAAGTTCAAATGGACATAAGAATTTGAGGCTAGTTTTGAGTAGCTTAAGCAGTTGTTGACCCATGCACCAGTTCTAAAGATTGTGGATCCGAACAAGGAGTTTGTAGTGTGTACATAAGCTTTCAAGAGAGGAATTGGTGGAGTTCTCATGCAAGAAGGGCAAGCAGTGTACTATGAGTCACGAAAACTGAATGAGCACGAACATAACTACCTGACGCATGATCTTGAGCTAGAAGTGATTATACATGCATTGAATATGTGGAGACATTATCTTATGGGTAGGAGGTTTACATTGATGAGCGATCATAGTGGGTTGAGGTATTTGTTTGATCAGATGAATCTAAATACCAGTCAAGCTAGATGGTTGGCTACCCTTAGTGAGTTCAACTTTAAGATCAGATACATCAAAGGGAAGGAGAACCGGGTTGTGGATGCTCTTAGCAGGAAGGTACAAGTAAATCATATAGCAGTTATGAGCTCTTATGGGATAGAGTTACAGGATAGGATCTTGTAGTCAGGACAGCGGTATGACAAATACATGGAGATTATGCACATGTTATAGTAGAGCACAGGTACGGGTGTAGGTACATGTACAGGTACAAGTACAGGTGATCAAGATGCGGACTATCGTCTCATAGTAGATGTTTTGGTGAGATTTAGAGACAAGATCTATGTACTAAATTGCAATGAGCTCAAGAAGCTTATCTTGAGGGAATTTCACGCCAAGCCATACTTGGGTCATCTAGGATATCAAAAGACATTGATGGTAGTGGAGAAGTTCTATTATTGGCTGAATCTAAAGAAGGAAGTGACAGAGTTCGTGGCTAGATGTTTAGATTGTCAGCAGGTCAAGGCGGAATGTAAGCATCCATGTGGTCTACGACAATCTATTGTGATTCCAAAATGGAAATGGGAGGTCGTTTCCATGGATTTCATCATAGGTATTCTGAGGAAAGTAAAGCAACATGACTCTATTATGGCATGGTTGACAGATTGAGAAAGGTAGCTCACTTCATTCCTGTAAAGATTACATATTTATCTAGTGAGGTAGCACAGGTGTTCACCAGAGAGATAGTGAGAATGTATGGTGTTCTAAAGAAGATTATGTCGGACAGGGATGTGAAGTTCACTTCCAAGTTTTGGAAGGAGCTAGTTGTAGGCTTGGGTATAGAGTTGGCCTTCAGTACAGCTTATCATCCGCAGACAGATGGACAGACAAAGAGGGTCAACAGGATCTTGGAGGATATGTTGAGGATGTAAATGATGCACCAGTAGAGGAAATAGGAGGAGTATCTTCCATTGATTGAGTTCGTATACAAAAATGGTTATCAGGAGTCATTGAGGATGAGTCCTTTCGGGGCATTGTACAAGTGGAGTTGTAACACTCCCATTAGCTGGAGTGATCCAGTGAACAGGGTACTTATTGGATCGAACATGTTGGCATACATGGAGCAGGAAATGTAGGTTATAAAGAAAAATCTAAAGGCGGCACGGGATAGACATAAGAGTTATGTAGATCAACATAGGGTGTTCAAGGAGTTTTACGTTGGGAAGCATGTGCATTTGCACATCAAGCCCAAGAGAATGTCTTTGAGTATTGGTTCATGTGCCAAGTTGGCACCATGGTATTGCGAGCCTTTCGAGATCCTTGAGAGGATTGGACTGGTGGCATATCGTCTTGCACTACCTCCAACAATGAAATTCCATGATGTTTTCCATATTTAATTTATTAAGAAGTATATAAAGGATGTTGATCATGTTATTGATTGGTCTATATTGCAGGAGGAGCAAGAAGGAGAGTTCCAGCCAGACCCTCAGTGCATATTGTAGTGGAAGCATCTCATGCTTAGGAACAGAGCCATATAGCAAGTTAAAGTGTAGTGGAAGCACTTTGGGCCAGAAGAAGCTACATGGGAGATGGAAGATTAGACGTGGGCCCTGTATCCTTCATTGTGTTCCGGTTGAGGCAAAGCAGTTTTGGTTTCATGATGGTATATGTTTGGCATGTGTTTTGCTGATTTTTTTCTATATGTATGTATATGTATATGGATGTAAATACTGCCATGAGCTAAGTTATAAAGCTCAAATAAGAGGTATGGGTGTCATGTTATTATGGTTGTTATATTATTATGTTGTCATCATGTTTTTCTTTTAAGCAGGTCTTTCATTGTAAATACTACAACGAGCTAAGTTAAAAAGCTCCATGAGCAGTATGTTTGCTTTTCAGTGGTTTTGTTGAGGTCATGGTGTGGTTTAACACCAAGGCTGGTATTCCCTAAGGGGGAGGGTTCTGTAACATCCCTGGAGAAAATTTCATTTAATAAAATTTAATAAAGGCAAAATAAGACCATGGTTAAGGGACATTTATTTCAAGCTGAATGCTACGCAAAGATATCCTAGTGGGCATCACTAGATGTGTGTTTTGGCTAAGGAAAATTGGCAAAGGCTAAGGCAAAGGAATTAAAAGGAAAAAAGGAATTTTGTCACATTTATTAATGAGAATAAAGGAAAATAGGAGAAAAGGAAGTTAAAAGGTCACAAATTGCATGTGAGGAGAGATTGCAGGAAAATAATGGAAAATGAAGAAAATAGAGGCCTCATTAATAAAAAGGCTTCTGAGGATCAATTGGAAAGTTTTATTAGTGTAACCTTTTGTCGATTCAACTTTGGAGCTCTCTCAATATTCTCTCTCACTCTTGGTCACTTAGATTTTTCTTGGAGCACTCTAGCTTTGGATCAAAGGACGGAAAATCAAGCGAAGGGAAAGGAAGGAAAAGAAAGAAAAGAGAACGGAAGGAAAGAAAGGATTAAGGAAAGGAAAGAAGGATTAGGTAGCTTCAGTAGGAATACTTGCAAGGAACCTTTTGCATTTGTGATTTCCTAGCTGGTTTGGACATGCATGGATTTGCATGTTAGTGTATGGTTCTCTTGTTGTCGGTGGCATGGTTTTGTCGGGTTATGATAGTGGTTTTCAGCCTAGCCTTTCCTTTTTCCGAATGTCATGGTGTTGGGATGTTTATTTTGGTTTTGAGCTTTGGTTTGCTAGATGGATTTCATAATCCACGGAGGAGGTGGTCTCAAGGTTCATTCCCAAAGGCCTAGGAATCCCTTGACCAGGTTTGGTGAGATACAAGGTGAACCCTGAGGGAGAAGTCTTAGTTTAGGGCAAAGTGATCCAGGTTTGGATTACAGTAAATCCTGAGAGACTGATCTCAGTTTAGGTCCTATTGAACCGGGATTGGATTGCGGTAAACCCTGAGAGACAAGGAGACGAAAAATTCCTCAAGGATAGTGATGAATTCAGGATGGCATTCCAAGTTCAATTCAGTTGTGATCAGAGCACCGGTTTTGGTGTGATCACGGTTTGGTGAGGGTGGAGGTAGCTTAACCTATGGATTCCATTGGTTGTTCTTGTATTGGTTGTTCTACGAGATCCCACATTCATGCTTGGAATATGGCACGGGGGTGACTGTTGCAAGAGAGATTTGGTTCAACCATGTCTATTAATTAATAAAAGCTAAGTTATCTTACTTTTGTACTTGTTTATATGTGGATTTAATGGTTGTCATATCTCTGATATTTATATGGTTTAATGTTGGTTATAAGCATGGTTATGTGACTGGTTCATGTCATGGTTATTTCATGTATTTACTTGTAATTGTTAAATTGATGGGTGCAAGACCCAATTGATGATATAATAGCTCAATGGAGAAGGAAGTGATCCTTCTAGTTATGTTTCATAATTTCTTTCAGTCATTTACGCTATGTCTTGTATCCTAGACCTATAGGTTGCATTGACGACAAGTGTTTGATATAATGTCAGTCCCAGTTGGGGATGCTCAGGCCTAGTCCTGGGGTTGATTTTTGATTTATCATCATTGTTATCATGTCTTTGATGGATTCTGAAGGTTGTAGCAAGTTTTAGGTAGAGGTCGGTATTCTGGTCTAGAAATGTGGCTCAAATCTCGGGGTCGCTTGCGCAGGTCTTGACGAGGCTCATCAATAGGTAAATTATATGGGCCTTAATGCCACTCTCCAACTTATTAAAATCAACTTTTCTCACATTTATTTACATATTTGTTATATTGCTTAGTGAGAAGGGTAAAGGTGAGATGTTATGTTATGTGGCCTAATGTGCATTAATTACAGGATTTGGAGCAGTTTTGGGTATTTTAAGTGTAGGAAATCGAGGTAGACAAGCAAGAGGGATTTTAGGAGGTCTGGTCTCCCTCCTTAACTCCTCAATCACTCAAAGATTCCTCCACCAAATCTCATCAGCTCGGAGTTACAAGCAGCCAAACCAACCAAGTTCATTGGCAGCCAAGCGAATGAGATTTGAAGACAAATCAATCTTGAGTTTGAGAGCCAAACCTCCCAAATATTTACGAAGTTTTTGATAGCTTTAGGGGTATTAAGTCATATAGATAATTAATTAAACATGTATAACATATTCTTTTTTCTTTTTTTATTATAATAACAATACTTTTCTATTTAAAAAAATATTTTATTTTTATTTAAAAAACACGTGTCAACTCCAAATTAAACGCAGACATATTTACACCTCACCTTCGCATTAAACTCGAAGCTCAATAATATTCGTTTACCATAAAAAAATTATCTTCATATCCATTGAAAATGGTGTCATCTTCATATCCATTGAAAATTGTGTTCATTGGGATAGCATTTACTACTTCATGAATATTTTATATAGATGTAGAGATGTTGGTCAGAAAACCTGTGATGACTTTGTGGTGTGTCGCATGGAAAAGCTATTTATGACAGAAAATTGAAGAGTCGTAGGTCACCGAGTACAAAAAGATGTATGCGTTCCATAAAAACACGACAAACGTATGAGGGAGAGTGGACGTTATATTTGGGGATAAGGTTTGTAAATTTGAATACATCAAATGAAAACAAAAGGATAAAGTATTAATTTAATACATCATATAAATAATGAATATATATATAATAATAATTTCATAAATTAGAATTATGGCAAAAGGACAAAGTATGAAATTTTAATACATATAAATAATGATTATATATTTATAATATTAATTTCATAAATTATAATTATTGGTTATTATATAGAATTATTTATAATAATAAAAAAGAAAATATATATAGTTTAATTTATAAATAAAATGATTTTTTAGATTAATTTTAACTAAAATTTAATAAAAAGTTTTTTAAACAATTTCTTACTAATTTTAAAGGAGGAATTGTTCACTTCTTCATAGTTTTGAAATACCTATGTATAAAAAAGTCTTTAAATGAAGCTTACTTTAAAGTACATTGATAAAAAAGACAGAGGATAAGTATTGCTCATCAACTTCCTTATCCTTTGTGGGAATTAAATCTGGATGTTCCTTTTGTATTGGTGTTGGTGGATCATGTTTGCAATGTAATTCACCTAAGAATTGCTACTGGAGTTGTGAGGATGAATCCCAGAGGATGAGGGAACTTTCTTTTGCACTGCCTACTACCATGATTGGAGATCTAGGTTTCTAACTTGGTCTTCTAAAGCCGAAATTTGATGAGATTGGTACACTAGCAAGTTCATGACAATTGTGTATGTCATGAGCTCCAGATTGACACTAGCTTTGAGTTCCTTCAGTTGGTTTTCGTGATCCTCAATCTAATTTAACAAACTCCCAATTGCTTTCCTAATATATCTTAATTTTGAATAATCCATGAGAGGATGATGGAGGCCAACTTTTGAGTTTCTATTGGTTGCAGTGGAATTCTTATCAAGGGTTCTCTAGTATCCTCAAATCACAATGGTTATTGACAAACAATTTAACAAGGTGCTTATGAGATTATGTCTGAAGTTTCCAATCTATAATGGATTCTCAATCCTGAGAGAGATTAATGGCTCAAATTCCTTCTTGAAGGCACCAAATGAAGAACTTAAAGAGTAGGGTAGGACTAAGGAGAGTGGGGATGTGGATAACTAAAGAAAGATGGCGAGCACATAGATTACTGTTGAAAATAGCAACAAGAAATGCTAAAAATAGCACTGCTATAAATCACAGTTTGGGTACCAGTGTTGGACATAGCAATAAGGAATGAAAAATGGAAGTGTTATAAATAGCATTGCTAAAAATAGCAGTTCGGAATGGATTCCTATTTTAGTCAGTCCCTAAACTAAAATAGTGAAGTAAAATTCGAATTTGAACTTAACAGCTGTTTGAAAATAAATTAATTAATTCATCTTGAGTTAATTAGTTAAGGAAAATCAAACATGAAGTCTATGTGGGGACATGCAATAGTTTCTCCATTAATTGAGGAATTTATCCATCAGTTAAAGAGATAAGGATGAGTTCTAATTTGAATTCTAATTAGTTGGCTCAGTTAACTGAGTCAAGTCTAGTTAGATTGATTTAAACAGATTGTTTAAATTAATGTGAGTTCACTTAGTTAATGCATGCTTGCATATAACTGTTACACTTCAGATAACTGAATATTATCTCATGAATAACTCATGCATGTCAGTTCATACAAAGACCCAGTTGAGATCAGAGGAGGGATAGTGTGCTATCAATTGGATGGATTTTTCCTATAAAGGAAACTCATCCATGGAGAAGGATTTATCTCCTTCAGGATTGCGCAATTAGATCAGAGGTTAGTGAGTGTGCGAAGAGGTCAATTCACACAAGTGGTTGCACTGGACCCCAAGGAAAATTGCTCAAATAAATAGGAGGCTTGGAGGGCAGAGGAGAAGGTTTGACAGAGGCCTTTGACTGTCTATGAGCAACAGAGGGATTGCAGAGAGAACAAGATAGCTTGTGAGCTGATTCTTTTTGTAATCAGACTATATTTCCACTTGTATGATAATACACAGTTGGGGTTTTAGGCTAAGGCTTTCCCTGAGTTATTTCTTCTATGTTATGTGTGATTGATTTCTCATTCTCAGTTATATGTGTTCTCATTGATCATGCTCAAATTGATTAAGCTTCCACAAAGTTTATTGTAGAAGTAGATCTTGTATTCTAGTTTAGTCTATTACATAATCTGTTGATCTACAATGGGAATTTCTACAATTACAAAGAAGCCACCTTAGTCAACATAAAAATGTAGGTTGTTAGGGAGAAAAAGTTTTGCATTTCAAAAACGTGGGTTTGATGGTTGCTCCTGAGAGAAGTAATAGTGATTTGAAAGCTAGCATAAGAGCAAGGATTAGAGGCATGAGGAAGATCCCAGATGCATCTCATCACAGGATTGAAGAAAAATGAGAAGCAGATGAGATAGTAGGAAAGACGTGAGAAGGTGGTGGATGACTATAATCAACCCCCCTTTGACAATTGTTTGATTTCCTTCCATGTAACGAGCATGATTTTTATATGTGTTAGGTCCTTTGGGGAAAGACATTAGGAAATTAAGGAATTGATTGGGTGTGTTCTATGGTGTTGATTCATATCACCCCTTTTTTCCTTAGTGGAATGGTTATCAAGTGCATCCACCTCCATATTTGCAAGGCTACAAATATGGACGTAGGAAATGGAAGGGATGTTGTTTTTCTCATGTCTAATTCTATCCAGAATGAAATCTAGGAGATAGTCTTTGGAGGAGCAGTTAAATAAAATTGCTCTGATAATTACAATAGAGTGCTCCATCACTTTCAATTTTGGAACCTTGAGGATATATGCCAATTTTATGTCTTGAAGAGAAGCATAGGATTATGTCACATTTTTGGAAGGTATCCCAAGTCTCCATGCATATGAATGCACCCTTGTCCCCTTGAGGTTAAAGATAATCCTCCCCCCTCGCTCTTGTTTCCCTTGATTCGATGATACAACTATTGGTGATTGTAACAGTGCTGGTGAAAATTTCATGTAATAAAAGTTAATAAAGGCAAAATAAGACCACGATTAAGGGACACTTATTCCAAGTTGAAAGTTGGGTGAAGATATCCTAGCGAGCATCACTAGATGTGTGTTTTGGAAAAGGAAAATTGGCAAAGGCTAAGGCAAAGGCATTAAAAGGAAACAAGGCATTTTTGGCACATTTATTAATGAAAATAAATGAAAATAGGAGAAAATGAAGGTAAAATATCACAGGTTGCATGTAAGGAGAAATTGAAGGAAAATAATGGAAAATGAAGAAAATAGATGCCTCATTAATAAAAAGGCTTCTAAGGATCAGTTGGTAAGTTTGGTCAATGTCACCTTTTGTTAGTTCAAGTTTGGAGCTCTCTCATTATTCTCTCTCTCTCACTCTTGGTCACTTAGGGTTTTCTTGGAGCACTCTAGCTTTGGATCAAGGAAGGAAATTCAAGCAAAGGGAACAGAAGGAAAGCAAGGATCAAGGAAAGGAAAGCAGGATCAAGTAGCTTCAACAGGAATACTTGCATGTAACCTTTTTCATGCGTGATATCCTAGCTGGTTTGGACATGCATGGCTTTGCATGTTGGTATATGGTTCTCTTGTTGTCGGTGTCATGGTTTTGTCGGGTTATGACAATGGTTTTCAGCCTAGCCTTGCCTTTTCCCAGATGCCATGGTGTTGGGATGTTTATTTTCGTTTGAGCTTTAGTTTGGCGGATGGACTTTGGAATCTAGGGCGGAGGTGGTCTCAAGTTTCATTCCCAAAGGCCTAGGAATGCCTTGACCGGTTTCAGTGGGATACATGGTAAAGCATGAGGGAGAAGTCTCGGTTTAGGGCCTAGTGATCCGGGTTTAGATTCTAGTAAGGCTTGAGACACTGGGTTCGGTTTAGGGCCTAGTGATCTGGGATTGGATTGCGGTAAAGCCTGAGAGACAAGGAGACAAAAAATTCCTCAACGATAGTGATAGATTCGATATGGCATTCCAAGTTCGACTCAATTGTTATCAGAGCACCGATTTTAGTGTGATCACGATTTGGTGAGGGTGGAGGTGGTTTAACCTCTGGATTCCCTTAGTTGTTCTTGGATTGGTTGTTCTATGAGATCTCACATTCATGCCTGGAATATGGCACGGGGGTTACTGGTAGAAAGAGAGATTTGGTTCAGCCATGTCTATAGTCGGGTGGTACATGGAAGTCCCGAACTTGGTCGGATTTGCCTATGATAAATAAAAGCTAAGTTCTCTTACTTTTGTACTTGTTTATATGTGGATTTAATGGTTGTCATATATCTGATATTTATATGGTTTAATGTTGGTTATAAACATGGTTATGTGATTGGTTCATGTCATGGTTATTTCATGTATTTACTTTTAATTGTTAAATGGATAGATGCAAGACCTAATTGATGATATAATAGCTCAATGGAGAAGGAAGTGATCCTTCTGGTTATGTTTCATAAGTTATTTCAACCATTTATGTTATGTCTTGTATCCTAGACCTATAGGTTGCATTGATGCCAAGTGTTTAACAGAATGTCAATCCCAGTTGGGGATGCTCAGGCCTAGTCCTGAGGTTGCTTTTTTATTTATCAGCATTGTTATCATGACTTTCATGGATTTTGAAGGTTGTAGCAAGTTCTAGGCATAGGCCGAGATTCTAGGCTAGAAAATTGGCTCAAATCTCGGGGTCTCTAGCACAGGTCTGCTAAGAAAAGTCCATAGTCGTTGGCAGATAGGCCTATGAGAGCGACTTTTAGTTGTTGTTTGTTGTCTTTCCTATAGCATGAGAGAGACTTTGGGTTAAGAGGCTTAAAACATTAGTGGGACCTAGGGATAGGATGTCTGAGTGGCTGACATGTCTCCTGGGGGTGTAATTGCTGATGTGGATGGGTTTGTTTGATGAGTTCTGTCAATTCCATTTCCTTAAGGTCACCAAGGAGATTGAATCCCTTATAGTAACCTCTCTCATCACATGTTTGCACGGCTAGTTGGCTGCTTGGGTGGACCTGGGAGGAGGGGGTGTATTAGATTGGTATTAGAGGGGTGTTGCACTCTCCTTGGATGAAGGTGCTTGGTCATACATGCATGTCAGTTACATGTGTGTCTCTTACACTTGCATTCCATGTGCTTGTTGTATTGCATCATGTTGATCATGGTTGTAGTAAGGTTGTCATGAGGAACTTGATGTGATTTTGTGGGATGCATCGTCAGAAGTATATGACTCGTTATATGATTATATGCAGGTGCATTATTGAATGTTTTGATTACATGCATCAATCTTGTAGGTTGGTTACAATGATTGATCACTTATGCTCGACTACATTCATTCATATGTTTGTAGTTGATCAAGCATTGCTTATGCATGTTGATAGTTGCATGTGGAAATGTGTGCAATGGAGTAACGATTGTTGTCATGCATGAGGTCATAGCATGCATTGATCCAGGTGGATATTGGTGGCCACCTGCCAGGTCCACCTGGACCCCCACCATTGTCTTTCTCAGCATTTTCAGTTTCCTTAATTGTAGCACAGTTTACTATTTTTAGCAGTTTTTTCGGGTCCTGAACTTCCGGAGCCGTTTTGAGGCCCTAAACGACGTTTTTTTGGAATTCTGGGGCGACCAATCTCTGTGTTGCCCCCCAAAGTGGTAGTACTCGGATAGATCTTTCTAACGAGCTATCGTACGCGTCAAACGGAGATCGTATGCCAAAGTTACGACCCCGGGAAATTGATGTACCAATTTACCCAAACGGGGCCCACAATTTGGCGTTTCATCTTCTAGGGTTAGGTTTCGGTATGTGAAGGGTTTTCCATTGTTTCTCAACAATAAATAGGCCTTCGAGCCTCATTGTAATACAGTTCGGAACAGTTCAGAGGCATGTAGCCGCCACATCTCTTCTCAGAGATAAGCTACCATCGCCCTAGCTGGTTTCTTTCCATTTCTGTTTGTAAGCATATTTCAATATTTTACAGTAATGAAATGAAGTATTATTTCCGCTGCATCTCTATTTTTATGGTTATCGCATCTCTGTATCTATGGTTATCTCTGTAATTTGTTGCGTTCCTGTTTAAAATCCGGATCAGTGGTATCAGAGCGGTCTGCTTTTTCTCTGTTTTTCTTTGCATGTCCCCAACGAGGTCGGGATATAAGGAGTTAGGGCTTGAACTGGTCGAACCTTTGCAAGACCGGCCTCGAAAATCCCGACGGCCTCCCATGGCGGATGAGAAGAAAGACGAGGGGGCAGGAGATCCTATCAAAATCTTGCTCGAAGAAGCCCTCGAGCGACAACGGAACGCGATGATGGATAGCTTTGCGCAGATCCTTCAACGGCTACCCAGAGGCGACGATCGGCTTCCAACAACGACTCTGGAAATGCCACACCCTTCAAGGTACAAGTTAATTTTGAAATCCCCATATTCGAGGGTCAAATAGACGCAGATGCCGTAGATAAATGGTTAAATCTGCTAGATGGGTATTTTTCTGTTCATGAATTTTCAAGTCGGGAAAAGATTGTTTTTGCTCTTCTCAAAGCGGCCCCCCACGTCAAGGACTGGTGGGAAACCTACTGCGAGCAGAAGGATGAAAATACAGGCTCACTATTTTCAGCCGCACCCACTTGGAATGACTTCCGGGATGCCATCAAAGAGCAGTACTACCCTGTCGGAAGCTATGAGGACAAATACATCAAATGGACCACACTGCGACAGGGACGAGACCAAGATGTGCCGGAGTTCACAAACATTTTTCATACCCTTCGCACACAGTTGGGTATCAAAGATTCTGAGCTGCATCTGGTACTCAAATACCGCGGCTGCCTGCACAAATACATCCAAGAAGAGATGGTGTTCTTGAACATCTCCTCACTCGGCACAGCATACCGATACGCTGTCAAAATCGAGCAAAAGTTCAAACAGAAGAAGCGAGACTTTGGATCTACAAATCCGAAGCCCAAAGGACAAAGCCAAGGCGGGGTGACCCAAGATAACCCGTCAAAGCCACAAGAAAAGAACAACACCACGAAACCGAAGAAGGACACAGGAAAGTGGTGTGAGTTCCACAAGAGTCCCACTCATAACACAAGTGAGTGTCGGACCAAGCAGTCGTTGGTGGCCGAGTTGAAGGCTTCCGAATCAGATGCATATTCTGACCCTGAGCCAGAACCCGACAAGGGGAATGGCAAAGGGAAGCAGATCATTGATGCGGATCCCAGCGCCACTGTTGCCACTGCCAAGATCAAGAAAAATGAGCCCGAAGATCCAGATGTGGGGGAGCGTCTTTTCCACTCACAGATGTGGGTGAAGGGTTCACCGCTGCAATTCATTGTCGACAGTGGTAGCCAAAAGAACCTGGTTTCAGCAGAGGTCGTGAAGCGGTTGGGCCTACCGACTACACCACACCCACAGCCATACAGTATCGGGTGGCTTCATGAAGGACGAGATCTGAAAGTTCGCCAGCAGTGCCGCCTTCCCTACAGCATCAAACCCTTCACAGACGAGGTATTGTGTGATGTTACACCTCTGGATGTTTGTGATGTACTATTAGGCCAGCCATACTTATGGAGGCGACATGCTGTGTATGAGTCAAGGCCTCGTGATGTCATTATTTCTTTGAATAACTCATTATACAGGATACCAGAGGTAGCCCCACCTACTGCCACATCCTTGATCACTACCAAGAAAGGCAGCAAGCTCATATCACAGACCAGGAAATTCATCTGTCTGGTTCACTCCCAAAATAAGGGGAAGATCGTTGCTACATCCATGACCCCTGCAAAGGGTTCCTCCACGCAACAGCAGCAGAAAAGGGATACGGTCATGACAGAACACAGGAACAACTTCTCCTCACCCAAAGGGGTATCACACAAGTTTCAGGTGGGCAACAATGTCTGGTGGCATCGACAGAAAGAACGCCTTACCAGAACCCATCAGAAGCTCAGACCACACCGACATGGTCCTTACAGCAGTACCAAGGCTATGGGGAACAATGCTTTGGAGCACATCATTCCTCCATTCCTTCGCCTGCACCAAATGTTCAATGTGGACCATCGTCGACCATGCTTCCCACCATCACTGGACACATCAGAGATTGCAGGACAAGTCCAGCAGATGGAGGAACTCAACGCAATGGGGACCATTGCTTCCTAAGGGGGGAGGAATGATCCAGGTGGATATTGGTGGCCACCTGCCAGGTCCACCTGGACCCCCACCATTGTCTTTCTCAGCATTTTCAGTTTCCTTAATTGTAGCACAGTTTACTATTTTTAGCAGTTTTTTCGGGTCCTGAACTTCCGGAGCCGTTTTGAGGCCCTAAACGACGTTTTTTTGGAATTCTGGGGCAACCAAGCCCTGTGTTGCCCCCCAAAGTGGTAGTACTCGGATAGATCTTTCTAACGAGCTATCGTACGCGTCAAACGGAGATCGTATGCCAAAGTTACGATCCCGGGAAATTGATGTACCAATTTACCCAAACGGGGCCCACAATTTGGCGTTTCATCTTCTAGGGTTAGGTTTCGGTATGTGAAGGGTTTTCCATTGTTTCTCAACAATAAATAGGCCTTCGAGCCTCATTGTAATACAGTTCGGAACAGTTCAGAGGCATGTAGCCGCCACATCTCTTCTCAGAGATAAGCTACCATCGCCCTAGCTGGTTTCTTTCCATTTCTGTTTGTAAGCATATTTCAATATTTTACAGTAATGAAATGAAGTATTATTTCCGCTGCATCTCTATTTTTATGGTTATCGCATCTCTGTATTTATGGTTATCTCTGTAATTTGTTGCGTTCCTGTTTAAAATCCGGATCAGTGGTATCAGAGCGGTCTGCTTTTTCTCTGTTTTTCTTTGCATGTCCCCAACGAGGTCGGGATATAAGGAGTTAGGGCTTGAACTGGTCGAACCTTTGCAAGACCGGCCTCGAAAATCCCGACGGCCTCCCATGGCGGATGAGAAGAAAGACGAGGGGGCTGGAGATCCTATCAAAATCTTGCTCGAAGAAGCCCTCGAGCGACAACGGAACGCGATGATGGATAGATTTGCGCAGATCCTTCACCGGCTACCCAGAGGCGACGCATCGGCTTCCAACAGCGACTCTGGAAATGCCACACCCTTCAAGGTACAAGTTAATTTTGAAATCCCCATATTCGAGGGTCAAATAGACGCAGATGCCGTAGATAAATGGTTAAATCTGCTAGATGGGTATTTTTCTGTTCATGAATTTTCAAGTCGGGAAAATATTGTTTTTGCTCTTCTCAAAGCAGCCCCCCACGTCAAGGACTGGTGGGAAACCTACTGCGAGCAGAAGGATGAAAATACAGGCTCACTATTTTCAGCCGCACCCACTTGGAATGACTTCCGGGATGCCATCAAAGAGCAGTACTACCCTGTCGGAAGCTATGAGGAAAAATACATCAAATGGACCACACTGCGACAGGGACGAGACCAAGATGTGCCGGAGTTCACAAACATTTTTCATACCCTTCGCACACAGTTGGGTATCAAAGATTCTGAGCTGCATCTGGTACTCAAATACCGCGGCTGCCTGCACAAATACATCCAAGAAGAGATGGTGTTCTTGAACATCTCCTCACTCGGCACAGCATACCGATACGCTGTCAAAATCGAGCAAAAGTTCAAACAGAAGAAGCGAGACTTTGGATCTACAAATCCGAAGCCCAAAGGACAAAGCCAAGGCGGGGTGACCCAAGATAACCCGTCAAAGCCACAAGAAAAGAACAACACCACGAAACCGAAGAAGGACACAGGAAAGTGGTGTGAGTTCCACAAGAGTCCCACTCATAACACAAGTGAGTGTCGGACCAAGCAGTCGTTGGTGGCCGAGTTGAAGGCTTCCGAATCAGATGCATATTCTGACCCTGAGCCAGAACCCGACAAGGGGAATGGCAAAGGGAAGCAGATCATTGATGCGGATCCCAGCGCCACTGTTGCCACTGCCAAGATCAAGAAAAATGAGCCCGAAGATCCAGAGGAGGGGGAGCGTCTTTTCCACTCACAGATGTGGGTGAAGGGTTCACCGCTGCAATTCATTGTCGACAGTGGTAGCCAAAAGAACCTGGTTTCAGCAGAGGTCGTGAAGCGGTTGGGCCTACCGACTACACCACACCCACAGCCATACAGTATCGGGTGGCTTCATGAAGGACAAGATCTGAAAGTTCGCCAGCAGTGCCGCCTTCCCTACAGCATCAAACCCTTCACAGACGAGGTATTGTGTGATGTTACACCTCTGGATGTTTGTGATGTACTATTAGGCCAGCCATACTTATGGAGGCGACATGCTGTGTATGAGTCAAGGCCTCGTGCTGTCATTATTTCTTTGAATAATTCATTATACAGGATACCAGAGGTAGCCCCACCTACTGCCACATCCTTGATCACTACCAAGAACGGCAGCAAGCTCATATCACAGACCAGGAAATTCATCTGTCTGGTTCACTCCCAAAATAAGGGGAAGATCGTTGCTACATCCATGACCCCTGCAAAGGGTTCCTCCACGCAGCAGCAGCAGAAAAGGGATACGGTCATGACAGAACACAGGAACAACTTCTCCTCACCCAAAGGGGTACCACACAAGTTTCAGGTGGGCAACAATGTCTGGTGGCATCGACAGAAAGAACGCCTTACCAGAACCCATCAGAAACTCAGACCACACCGACATGGTCCTTACAGCAGTACCAAGGCTATGGGGAACAATGCTTTGGAGCACATCATTCCTCCATTCCTTCGCCTGCACCAAATGTTCAATGTGGACCATCGTCGACCATGCTTCCCACCATCACTGGACACATCAGAGATTGCAGGACAAGTCCAGCAGATGGAGGAACTCAACGCAATGGGGACCATTGCTTCCTAAGGGGGGAGAAATGATCCAGGTGGATATTGGTGGCCACCTGCCAGGTCCACCTGGACCCCCACCATTGTCTTTCTCAGCATTTTCAGTTTCCTTAATTGTAGCACAGTTTACTATTTTTAGCAGTTTTTTCGGGTCCTGAACTTTCGGAGCCGTTTTGAGGCCCTAAACGACGTTTTTTTGGAATTCTGGGGCGACCGAGCCTTGTGTTGCCCCCCAAAGTGGTAGTACTCGGATAGATCTTTCTAACGAGCTATCGTACGCGTCAAACGGAGATCGTATGCCAAAGTTACGACCCCGGGAAATTGATGTACCAATTTACCCAAACGGGGCCCACAATTTGGCGTTTCATCTTCTAGGGTTAGGTTTCGGTATGTGAAGGGTTTTCCATTGTTTCTCAACAATAAATAGGCCTTCGAGCCTCATTGTAATACAGTTCGGAACAGTTCAGAGGCATGTAGCCGCCACATCTCTTCTCAGAGATAAGCTACCATCGCCCTAGCTGGTTTCTTTCCATTTCTGTTTGTAAGCATATTTCAATATTTTACAGTAATGAAATGAAGTATTATTTCCGCTGCATCTCTATTTTTATGGTTATCGCATCTCTGTATCTATGGTTATCTCTGTAATTTGTTGCGTTCCTGTTTAAAATCCGGATCAGTGGTATCAGAGCGGTCTGCTTTTTCTCTGTTTTTCTTTGCATGTCCCCAACGAGGTCGGGATATAAGGAGTTAGGGCTTGAACTGGTCGAACCTTTGCAAGACCGGCCTCGAAAATCCCGACGGCCTCCCATGGCGGATGAGAAGAAAGACGAGGGGGCAGGAGATCCTATCAAAATCTTGCTCGAAGAAGCCCTCGAGCGACAACGGAACGCGATGATGGATAGCTTTGCGCAGATCCTTCAACGGCTACCCAGAGGCGACGATCGGCTTCCAACAACGACTCTGGAAATGCCACACCCTTCAAGGTACAAGTTAATTTTGAAATCCCCATATTCGAGGGTCAAATAGACGCAGATGCCGTAGATAAATGGTTAAATCTGCTAGATGGGTATTTTTCTGTTCATGAATTTTCAAGTCGGGAAAAGATTGTTTTTGCTCTTCTCAAAGCGGCCCCCACGTCAAGGACTGGTGGGAAACCTACTGCGAGCAGAAGGATGAAAATACAGGCTCACTATTTTCAGCCGCACCCACTTGGAATGACTTCCGGGATGCCATCAAAGAGCAGTACTACCCTGTCGGAAGCTATGAGGACAAATACATCAAATGGACCACACTGCGACAGGGACGAGACCAAGATGTGCCGGAGTTCACAAACATTTTTCATACCCTTCGCACACAGTTGGGTATCAAAGATTCTGAGCTGCATCTGGTACTCAAATACCGCGGCTGCCTGCACAAATACATCCAAGAAGAGATGGTGTTCTTGAACATCTCCTCACTCGGCACAGCATACCGATACGCTGTCAAAATCGAGCAAAAGTTCAAACAGAAGAAGCGAGACTTTGGATCTACAAATCCGAAGCCCAAAGGACAAAGCCAAGGCGGGGTGACCCAAGATAACCCGTCAAAGCCACAAGAAAAGAACAACACCACGAAACCGAAGAAGGACACAGGAAAGTGGTGTGAGTTCCACAAGAGTCCCACTCATAACACAAGTGAGTGTCGGACCAAGCAGTCGTTGGTGGCCGAGTTGAAGGCTTCCGAATCAGATGCATATTCTGACCCTGAGCCAGAACCCGACAAGGGGAATGGCAAAGGGAAGCAGATCATTGATGCGGATCCCAGCGCCACTGTTGCCACTGCCAAGATCAAGAAAAATGAGCCCGAAGATCCAGATGTGGGGGAGCGTCTTTTCCACTCACAGATGTGGGTGAAGGGTTCACCGCTGCAATTCATTGTCGACAGTGGTAGCCAAAAGAACCTGGTTTCAGCAGAGGTCGTGAAGCGGTTGGGCCTACCGACTACACCACACCCACAGCCATACAGTATCGGGTGGCTTCATGAAGGACGAGATCTGAAAGTTCGCCAGCAGTGCCGCCTTCCCTACAGCATCAAACCCTTCACAGACGAGGTATTGTGTGATGTTACACCTCTGGATGTTTGTGATGTACTATTAGGCCAGCCATACTTATGGAGGCGACATGCTGTGTATGAGTCAAGGCCTCGTGATGTCATTATTTCTTTGAATAACTCATTATACAGGATACCAGAGGTAGCCCCACCTACTGCCACATCCTTGATCACTACCAAGAAAGGCAGCAAGCTCATATCACAGACCAGGAAATTCATCTGTCTGGTTCACTCCCAAAATAAGGGGAAGATCGTTGCTACATCCATGACCCCTGCAAAGGGTTCCTCCACGCAACAGCAGCAGAAAAGGGATACGGTCATGACAGAACACAGGAACAACTTCTCCTCACCCAAAGGGGTATCACACAAGTTTCAGGTGGGCAACAATGTCTGGTGGCATCGACAGAAAGAACGCCTTACCAGAACCCATCAGAAGCTCAGACCACACCGACATGGTCCTTACAGCAGTACCAAGGCTATGGGGAACAATGCTTTGGAGCACATCATTCCTCCATTCCTTCGCCTGCACCAAATGTTCAATGTGGACCATCGTCGACCATGCTTCCCACCATCACTGGACACATCAGAGATTGCAGGACAAGTCCAGCAGATGGAGGAACTCAACGCAATGGGGACCATTGCTTCCTAAGGGGGGAGGAATGATCCAGGTGGATATTGGTGGCCACCTGCCAGGTCCACCTGGACCCCCACCATTGTCTTTCTCAGCATTTTCAGTTTCCTTAATTGTAGCACAGTTTACTATTTTTAGCAGTTTTTTCGGGTCCTGAACTTCCGGAGCCGTTTTGAGGCCCTAAACGACGTTTTTTTGGAATTCTGGGGCGATCGATCCCTGTGTTGCCCCCCAAAGTGGTAGTACTCGGATAGATCTTTCTAACGAGCTATCGTACGCGTCAAACGGAGATCGTATGCCAAAGTTACGACCCCGGGAAATTGATGTACCAATTTACCCAAACGGGGCCCACAATTTGGCGTTTCATCTTCTAGGGTTAGGTTTCGGTATGTGAAGGGTTTTCCATTGTTTCTCAACAATAAATAGGCCTTCGAGCCTCATTGTAATACAGTTCGGAACAGTTCAGAGGCATGTAGCCGCCACATCTCTTCTCAGAGATAAGCTACCATCGCCCTAGCTGGTTTCTTTCCATTTCTGTTTGTAAGCATATTTCAATATTTTACAGTAATGAAATGAAGTATTATTTCCGCTGCATCTCTATTTTTATGGTTATCGCATCTCTGTATTTATGGTTATCTCTGTAATTTGTTGCGTTCCTGTTTAAAATCCGGATCAGTGGTATCAGAGCGGTCTGCTTTTTCTCTATTTTTCTTTGCATGTCCCCAACGAGGTCGGGATATAAGGAGTTAGGGCTTGAACTGGTCGAACCTTTGCAAGACCGGCCTCGAAAATCCCGACGGCCTCCCATGGCGGATGAGAAGAAAGACGAGGGGGCATGAGATCCTATCAAAATCTTGCTCGAAGAAGCCCTCGAGCGACAACGGAACGCGATGATGGATAGCTTTGCGCAGATCCTTCAACGGCTACCCAGAGGCGACGCATCGGCTTCCAACAGCGACTCTGGAAATGCCACACCCTTCAAGGTACAAGTTAATTTTGAAATCCCCATATTCGAGGGTCAAATAGACGCAGATGCCGTAGATAAATGGTTAAATCTGCTAGATGGGTATTTTTCTGTTCATGAATTTTCAAGTCGGGAAAAGATTGTTTTTGCTCTTCTCAAAGCAGCCCCCCACGTCAAGGATTGGTGGGAAACCTACTGCGAGCAGAAGGATGAAAATATAGGCTCACTATTTTCAGCCGCACCCACTTGGAATGACTTCCGGGATGCCATCAAAGAGCAGTACTACCTTGTCGGAAGCTATGAGGACAAATACATCAAATGGACCACACTGCGACAGGGACGAGACCAAGATGTGCCAGAGTTCACAAACATTTTTCATACCCTTCGCACACAGTTGGGTATCAAAGATTCTGAGCTGCATCTGGTACTCAAATACCGCGGCTGCCTGCACAAATACATCCAAGAAGAGATGGTGTTCTTGAACATCTCCTCACTCGGCACAGCATACCGATACGCTGTCAAAATCGAGCAAAAGTTCAAACAGAAGAAGCGAGACTTTGGATCTACAAATCCGAAGCCCAAAGGACAAAGCCAAGGCGGGGTGACCCAAGATAACCCGTCAAAGCCACAAGAAAAGAACAACACCACGAAACCGAAGAAGGACACAGGAAAGTGGTGTGAGTTCCACAAGAGTCCCACTCATAACACAAGTGAGTGTCGGACCAAGCAGTCGTTGGTGGCCGAGTTGAAGGCTTCCGAATCAGATGCATATTCTGACCCTGAGCCAGAACCCGACAAGGGGAATGGCAAAGGGAAGCAGATCATTGATGCGGATCCCAGCGCCACTGTTGCCACTGCCAAGATCAAGAAAAATGAGCCCGAAGATCCAGAGGAGGGGGAGCGTCTTTTCCACTCACAGATGTGGGTGAAGGGTTCACCGCTGCAATTCATTGTCGACAGTGGTAGCCAAAAGAACCTGGTTTCAGCAGAGGTCGTGAAGCAGTTGGGCCTACCGACTACACCACACCCACAGCCATACAGTATCGGGTGGCTTCATGAAGGACGAGATCTGAAAGTTCGCCAGCAGTGCCGCCTTCCCTACAGCATCAAACCCTTCACAGACGAGGTATTGTGTGATGTTACACCTCTGGATGTTTGTGATGTACTATTAGGCCAGCCATACTTATGGAGGCGACATGCTGTGTATGAGTCAAGGCCTCGTGCTGTCATTATTTCTTTGAATAATTCATTATACAGGATACCAGAGGTAGCCCCACCTACTGCCACATCCTTGATCACTACCAAGAAAGGCAGCAAGCTCATATCACAGACCAGGAAATTCATCTGTCTGGTTCACTCCCAAAATAAGAGGAAGATCGTTGCTACATCCATGACCCCTGCAAAGGGTTCCTCCACGCAGCAGCAGCAGAAAAGGGATACGGTCATGACAGAACACAGGAACAACTTCTCCTCACCCAAAGGGGTACCACACAAGTTTCAGGTGGGCAACAATGTCTGGTGGCATCGACATAAAGAACGCGTTACCAGAACCCATCAGAAGCTCAGACCACACCGACATGGTCCTTACAGCAGTACCAAGGCTATGGGGAACAATGCTTTGGAGCACATCATTCCTCCATTCCTTCGCCTGCACCAAATGTTCAATGTGGACCATCGTCGACCATGCTTCCCACCATCACTGGACACATCAGAGATTGCAGGACAAGTCCAGCAGATGGAGGAACTCAACGCAATGGGGACCATTGCTTCCTAAGGGGGGAGGAATGATCCAGGTGGATATTGGTGGCCACCTGCCAGGTCCACCTGGACCCCCACCATTGTCTTTCTCAGCATTTTCAGTTTCCTTAATTGTAGCACAGTTTACTATTTTTAGCAGTTTTTTCGGGTCCTGAACTTCCGGAGCCGTTTTGAGGCCCTAAACGACGTTTTTTTGGAATTCTGGGGCGATCGAATCCTGTGTTGCCCCCCAAAGTGGTAGTACTCGGATAGATCTTTCTAACGAGCTATCGTACGCGTCAAACGGAGATCGTATGCCAAAGTTACGACCCTGGGAAATTGATGTACCAATTTACCCAAACGGGGCCCACAATTTGGCGTTTCATCTTCTAGGGTTAGATTTCGGTATGTGAAGGGTTTTCCATTGTTTCTCAACAATAAATAGGCCTTCGAGCCTCATTGTAATACAGTTCGTAACAGTTCAGAGGCATGTAGCCGCCACATCTCTTCTCAGAGATAAGCTACCATCGCCCTAGCTGGTTTCTTTCCATTTCTGTTTGTAAGCATATTTCAATATTTTACAGTAATGAAATGAAGTATTATTTCCGCTGCATCTCTATTTTTATGGTTATCGCATCTCTGTATTTATGGTTATCTCTGTAATTTGTTGCGTTCCTGTTTAAAATCCGGATCATGCATTGATGACTGAACCCTAGCTAGAATGATGTTTATGTGTTGATACACTTATTTGACATATTTCTATATGTTGTTATGATTATGTTATACATGTATCATGCTGATTTGATGATCTTGCAAACAAGGTATCCTCCCCTAATTATGTGGTACGTTGGTTTATTGTGATTTTTTTTAGTTGACATAGTATGCCTTGCGGGAAAGAGATCAAATGGCTAGTAAGGTGGTATACTGCATAGAATCTCCCTATGCATCAGATGGGAAATGTGGTGTGGGGCACTCTTCTGACTTGAGAGACACATTGAGAAGCTTGAAGGAAGAAATAAGGAGTTGCAAAGTACACAATGAAAAAATCACATAGGCACAAGAGAAGCAAGCAGAGGTGAATGCGATACTACTTCAGAGTTTGTCATATTTGCAATGACAGGGACCACATCGGATCAGCCATGGACATGGGGATAAAACTAATGGGGCATATGTAAGTAGGTCTCCTAGTATACACAAGTCAGATAGATCTAACACGATCAGCGATGGAAAATTGTTGAACACTCCAAATAGGAGAGGTGATTGACACAGGTACTATTCCAGTTCTAGTTCTAACAGACATCATGATCGTCATCGTCATCATCCTTACAAGAGGAGTGATAGGGGATACTTGTCAGATGAGTTTAAGAAGGCAAATCCACCTACCATTGATGGAGAGATGAAGAAATCGTGGGATGCAGAAGCATGGTTGCTTGGTATGAAGAAATTTTTCCAATTGCATGATTATTTAGAAAACATGAAAGCAAAGATAACCACTTTCAGTCTCAAAGGTAAAGAGGATATTTGGTGGGAAGACATGAAGAATGTCAAAGGTATACACGAGGAAGATTTGACTTGGTATGCATTTGAAAGGCTCTTCAAGAAGAAGTACTTGTTAGAGAGGTACTATGATGATAGAGCTAAGGATTTTTATGAGTTTCGGATGGGTTCTATGATAGATGATGAGTATAGTAGAAGATTTTTGGAGTTGTTGAGTTATGTGCCTTACCTCAGAGAGGAGAAGGCCAAGGTTCAGAGATTCATCAGTGGATTTCTAGTTGCATACAGAGACCAGATTAAGTTCGATGAGCCTAGATCGTTGGAGGAGGCCATCCAAAAGTTGAAGCATTGTTATGAGCAGTCGAAGCGCAAAGTAAAGCCTAAGCATGACTTGAAAATAAATGATAAAGCTAAAGGAAAATAGCCACCAAAGAGAGGAAGAACTCAAGATGCAAGTGAGAAAGAAAATGTAGTTCCTTACAAGAGATTCAATACAACTGAGAAAGGACGTGGAGAGCAGCAAGCTAGAGGTGGTGGTAAGGAACCATTGCAGTGTTGGATATGCGGTAAGGATCATCGTAAGAGGGATTATCCATAGTATCATAGTGGTGGTAGACCCCAGATCTACAATGCTTAGGAGGCGCATACAGTTAGTGATGTTGGTCATAGTATTCCTCGGATCTATGTATCTATGGAAAACGGGTAGGTGGATCATCAGGCATCAATCATTGAGATGGACGGTAAGCTTTGTGATCAAGTTGTTTCTATTTTCATTGATATGATCTAACTATAGTTATATTAATCGTGACCTGGCGGATAAGTGTGGTTTGAGAAAATAGGTGCATGCAGAATCTTGGTTGGTACAGTTGGCTATAGATACAAAGAAGCGAATTCACGATTGGGTAAGAGCTTGTGCATTTGAGTTACATGGTATGCCTGCAGTAGCACATTTGAATGTATTGCCATTGGGTTCGTATAGTATGCTTTTGGGTATGGATTGGTTATACCTTCACAAAATCAAAGTGGATTGCTTCAACAAGGCCATTGAGTGTGTGGATGATAGTGGGGAAAAGAGGACTTTGCAAGGGAAGAAGAAGCCTACATCAATGAAGATGGTTACGGTATGTAGGCTAAGCGTAGTTGAAGAAAATGTTGTGTGATGTTTGCAATACACATTACTAGTGACAAGGGTAAGGAGGTTGAGGATGCGGATGTGTTAAATAGATACCTAGTTTTGCAGCAGTTTTAGTATTTATTTCTTGAGGACATTACAGAGTTGCCACCTCACAGGGAGGTATAATTTTCTATCAAGTTGGTGCCAGGGGCAGCTCCAGCATCAAAAGCACCTTACAATATGAGCACACCTAAGTTGGTTGAGTTAAGGTTGCAACTGAAGGAAATGTTGGACAAGGGGTACATTAGGATGAGTGTATCGCCTTGGGGCGCACCAGTGTTGGTCATAAAGAAGAAATATGGTACACTCATATTGTGCATTGACTACAAGAAGCTGAACAAAGTAACGATCAAGAATAGGTACCCATTTTCAAGGATTGATGATTTGTTTAATCAGTTGAAGGGAGCAACAATGTTCTCTAAGATTGACTTGAGATTAGGATACCATCAGGTACGCATCAAGGAAGAGGATATCTTCAAGACTGTGTTAAGGACCAGGTATGGGCATTATGAGTTTATTGTTGTTCCATTTGGTTTGAATAATGTTGTAGCTACATTTATGTGTTTGATGGATAGTGTGCTGCATCCTTATCTAGACAAGTTTGTTATTGTAATCATTGATGACATACTGGTATATCCTAAGAATGAGGAAGAACATGTTGAACATTTAGTAGTAGTGTTGAGATTGTTAAGAGGACATCATCTATATGATAAACTTAGCAAGTGCAGCTTTTTTCAAACTGAGGTACATTACTTGAGACATTTTGTCTCCAAGGATGGCATAGCAGTGGATCCAGATAAGGGTTATTATGGAGTGGGCAACTCCTAAGAATGTGGATGAGGTGAGATCATTTATGGGATTGGCAGGCTATTACAAGAGGTTCATCAGGAACTTCTCACGCATTTCATATCCTATCACATCACTGCAGTGAAAAGGTAAGAAGTTCAAATGGACATAAGAATGTGAGGCTAGTTTTGAGTAGCTTAAGCAGTTATTGACACATGCACCAGTTCTAAAGATTGTGGATCCAGACAAGGAGTTTGTAGTGTGTACATAAGCTTGCAAGAGAGGAATTGGTGGAGTTCTCATGCAAGAAGGGCAAGTAGTGTGTTATGAGTCACGAAAACTGAATGAGCACAAGCAGAACTACCTAATGCACGATCTTGAGCTAGAAGTGATTATACATGCATTGAATATTTGGAGACACTATCTTATGGGTAGGAGGTTTACATTGATGAGCGATCATAGTGGGTTGAGGTATTTGTTTGATCAGATGAATCTAAATACCAGGCAAGCTAGATGGTTGGCTACCCTTATTGAGTTCGACTTCAAGATTAGATACATCAAAGGGAAGGAGAATCGGGTTGCGGATGCTCTTAGCAGGAATGTACAAGTAAATCATATAGCAGCTATGAGCTCTTATGGGATAGAGTTACAGGATAGGATCTTGCAGTCAGGACAACGGTATGACAAATACATGGAGATTATGCACATGTTATAGTAGAGCACGATTACGGGTGTAGGTACATGTACAGGTACAAGTACAGGTGATCAAGATGCGGACTATCGTCTCATAGTAGATGTTTTGGTGAGATTTAGAGACAAGATCTATGTACTAAATTGCAATGAGCTCAAGAAGCTTATCTTGAGGGAATTTCACGCCAAGCCATACTTGGGTCGTCCAGGATATCAAAAGACATTGATGGTAGTGGAGAAGTTCTATTATTGGCCGAATCTAAAGAAGGAAGTGACAGAGTACGTGGCTAGATGTTTAGATTGTCAGTAGGTCAAGGCAGAATGTAAGCATCCATGTGGTCTACAAAAATCTATTGTGATTCCAAAATGGAAATGGGAGGTTATTTCCATGGATTTCATCATAGGTCTTCTGAGGAAAGTAAAGCAACATGACTCTATTATGGCGTGGTTGACAGATTGAGAAAGGTAGCTCACTTCATTCCGGTAAAGATTACATATTTAGCTAGTGAGGTAGCATAGGTGTTCATCAGAGAGATAGTGAGAACGTATGGTGTTCTAAAGAAGATTATGTCGTACAGGGATGTGAAGTTCACTTCCAAGTTTTGGAAGGACCTATTTGTAGGCTTGGGTATAGAGTTGGCCTTCAGTACAGCTTATCATCCGCAGACATATGGACAGACAAAGAGGGTCAACATGATCTTGGAGGATATGTTGAGTATGTAAATGATGCACCAGTAGAGGAAATGGGAGGAGTATCTTCCATTGGTTGAGTTCGTATACAAAAATGGTTATCAGGAGTCATTGAGGATGAGTCCTTTCGAGGCATTGTACAAGCGGAGTTGTAACACTCCCATCAGCTGGAGTGATCCAGTGAACAGGGTACTTATTGGACCGAACATGTTGGCAGACATGGAGCATGAAATGTAGGTTATAAAGAAAAATCTAAAGACAGCACGGGATAGACATAAGAGTTATGCGGATCAACATAGGGTGTTCAAGGAGTTTCATCTTGGGAAGCATGTGCATTTTCACATCAAGCCCAAGAGAATCTCTTTGAGTATTGGTTCATGTGCCAAGTTGGCACCATGGTATTACGAGCCTTTCGAGATCCTTGAGAGGATTGGACTGGTGGCATATCGTCTTGCACTACCTCCAACAATGAAATTCCATGATGTTTTCCATATTTAATTTATTAAGAAGTATATAAATGATGTTGATCATGTTATTGATTGGTCTAAATTGCAGGAAGAGCAAGGAGGAGAGTTCCAGCCAGAGCCTCAGTGCATATTGCAGTGAAAGCATCTCATGCTCAGGAACAGAGCCATACAGCAAGTTAAAGTGTAGTGGAAGAACTTTGGGCCAGAAGAAGCTACATGGGAGATGGAAGATTATATGTGGGCCCTGTATCCTTCATTGTGTTCCGGTTGAGGCAAAGTAGTTTCGGTTTTGATGATGGTATATGTTTGGCATGTGTTTTGCTGATTTTTTTCTATATGTATGTATGTGTATATGGATGTAAATACTGCCATGAGCTAAGTTATAAAGCTCAAATAAGAGGTATGGGTGTCATGTTATTATGGTTGTTATATTATAATGTTGTCATGATGTTTTTCTTTTGAGCAGGTCTTTCATTGTAAATACTGCAACGAGCTAAGTTATAAAGCTCCATGAGCAGTATGTTTGCTTTTTAGTGGTTTTGTTGAGGTCATGGTGTGGTTTAACACCAAGGCTGGTATTCCCCAAGGGGGAGGGTTTTGTAACATCCCTGGAGAAAATTTCATTTAATAAAAGTTAATAAAGGCAAAATAAGACCACGATTAAGGGACATTTATTTCAAGCTGAATGCTATGCAAAGATATCCTAGTGAACATCACTGGATGTGTGTTTTGGCTAAGGAAAATTGGCAAAGGCTAAGGCAAAGGAATTAAAAGGCTCACATTTATTAATGAAAATAAAGGAAAATAGGAGAAAAGGAAGTTAAAAGGTCACAAATTGCATGTGAGGAGAGATTAAAGGAAAATAATGGAAAATGAAGAAAATAGAGGCCTCATTAATAAAAAGGCTTCTAAGGATCAATTGGAAAGTTTGATCAGTGTAACCTTTTGTCCGTTCAACTTTGGAGCTCTCTCAATATTCTCTCTCACTCTTGGTCACTTAGATTTTTCTTGGAGCACTCTAGCTTTGGATCAAGGACGGAAAATCAAGCGAAGGGAAAGGAAGGAAAAGAAAGAAAAGAGAATGGAAGGAAAGAAATGATTAAGGAAAGGAAAGAAGCATTAGGTAGCTTCAGTAGGAATACTTGCAAGGAACCTTTTGCATTTGTGATTTCCTAGTTGGTTTGGACATACATGGATTTGCATGTTAGTGTATGGTTCTCTTGTTGTTGGTGGCATGGTTTTGTCGGGTTATGATAGTGGTTTTCAGCCTAGCCTTTCCTTTTTCCGAATGTCATGGTGTTGGGATGTTTATTTTGGTTTTGAACTTTGGTTTGCTAGATGGATTTCATAATCCACGGAGTAGGTGGTCTCAAGGTTCATTCCCAAAGGCCTAGGAATCCCTTGACCAGTTTTGGTGAGATACAAGGTGAAGCCTGAGGGAGAAGTCTTAGTTTAGGGCAAAGTGATTCGGGTTTGGATTACAATAAATCCTGAGAGACTAGTCTCAGTTTAGGTCCTATTGACCCGGGATTGGATTGCAGTAAAGCCTAAGAGACAAGGAGACGAAAAATTCCTCAAGGATAGTGATGGATTCAGGATGGCATTCCAAGTTCAATTCAGTTGTGATCGGAGCACCGGTTTTGGTGTGATCACGGTTTGGTGAGGGTGGAGGTAGCTTAACCTATGGATTCCCTTGGTTGTTCTTGGATTGGTTGTTCTATGAGATCCCACATTCATGCTTGGAATATGGCACAGGGTTGACTGCTGAAAGAGAGATTTGGTTCAGCCATGTCTATTAATTAATAAAAGCTAAGTTATCTTACTTTTGTACTTGTTTATATGTGGATTTAATGGTTGTCATATCTCTGATATTTATATGGTTTAATGTTGGTTATAAGCATGGTTATGTGACTGGTTCATGTCATGTTTATTTCATGTATTTACTTGTAATTGTTAAATTGATGGGTGCAAGACCCAATTGATGATATAATAGCTCAATGGAGAAGGAAGTGATCCTTTTGGTTATGTTTCATAATTTCTTTCAGTCATTTATGCTATGTCTTGTATCCTAGACCTATAGGTTGCATTGATGCCAAGTGTTTGATATAATGTCAGTCCTAGGTGGGGATGCTCAGGCCTAGTCCTGAGGTTGATTTTTGATTTATCATCATTGTTATCATGTCTTTGATGGATTCTGAAGGTTGTAGCAAGTTCTAGGCAGAGGCCGGGATTCTGGTCTAGAAAATTGGCTCAAATCTCGGGGTCGCTTGTGCAGGTCTTGACGAGGCTCATCAATAGGTAAATTATATGGGCCTTAATGCCACTCTCCAACTTATTAAAATAAAATTTTCTCACATTTATTTACATATTTGTTATATTTCTTAGTGAGAAGGGTAAAGGTGAGATGTTCTGTTATGTGGTCTAATGCGCATTAATTACAAGATTTGGAGCAGTTTTGGGTATTTTAAGTGTAGGAAATCGAAGTAGACAAGCAAGAGGGATTTTAGGAGGTTTGGTCTCCCTCCTTAACTCCTCAATCACTCAAAGATTCCTCCACCAAATCTCATCAGCTTGGAGTTACAAGTAGCCAAGCCAACCAAGTTCATTGGCAGACAAGCGAATGATATTTGAAGACAAGTCAATCTTGAGTTTGGGAGCCAAGCCTCCCAAGTATTTACGAAGTTTTTGGTAGCTTTAGGGGTATAAATAAGAAGGCCTAGGGCCTCATTAGGATTTGACTTTTTATTGTAGCCAAAAGGCAATTTCGAGCTAAGATATTGTGACTATTATTTTCATGTTATTTTTGACATTTTGATGATAATGAAAAAGGTTTCTTTGATCTAGCACTGAGTTGACTCAGAGGGCTAAAGTTCTTGGGTTAGGGCCCAACCCTGGCAGCATAAATTGCTCTTTTTGTATATGTATTCTTAGATTAGAATCATAGCTTAGCTGCTGAAACTATCTCTGCTTTGTTTAATTTACAAATCTTTGAATGATTGGCTAGTTTTTCTTCCATTAGTTCAAGAAGTATATCAATGTTACAATAGTGAAAGAAAATACTTTAGAAAATATGGTGATAGGGGCCTCATCCTCATCTCCCTCATGGGATCATGGTTTGAGGTCCCCACTCTCCTAGCCCCAAAAACATATTTATCTTTTGGTTATTACATAGCTTAGGATTTCTTGTTGAGTAGATCGTTGTTTATGATTTCCTAGAAGCACCTACAATTGTCATTTTGGTTTCTTGAGTTTGTTGTAGATTAGAAAGCATTCCATCCCATAGATTTAAGCCATTAGCCATCAATAAATCAGTTTCTCAAATTCAACTCATCTTTTCCACATTTACATAAAGTTTTGCATGAATTAAGGAAACAATATGTGTTGTTGCAGGAGTTATTGATCTGCAAGGAGGAACTCATTCCACCAGCCTCATCTAAGTCTTCTCCACCTCTCGCCCAATCCTACTAACCACTAATTCATGTTTATGTTTTTCAGCCACCGTGGAAAGCCACCTTGAGCAAATCCAACCATCCTGATAGTGTGCACCTTCCCCATACCTTATTCCACCATCATACATCTTCCCAACACTTCCTTACAGCTTCCCTACCTTCCTAAACCTTTCATCTAATTTTCCTGACGTAAATGAGGGCATCCCATCATACTACAAGAAATCCTATAGCAACTACAGCAAACCCTGTAGCAACCTGTTTTAGACTATTTTGGGAAGAAATGATGATTAAAACCTAGGGTAAGCCTTCAAATTGACCTCCATACCCACCAATTCCATTTTGGACCATCTTTCCCATACCTTCCTCCCCTGCAAAAGATCAGCTTGTTTAGCTTAGGATTTACACTTCTAAATTGAAAACCTAAAGAATCTTTTTTGCAATATTTAGCTAGTGCATGCATATATCAGTCATAGAAATGTGAGGATAATTTCCATGCCTAAGTCCAGATAGCTAGATGATATAATGCAAGGATAAATTAGGTCTCTTCTGTAAGTAGTGTGTGTTAATTCTTAGCTAGGTAATTTCATGTCATTTCATAACACTTTCGATTCATCACTTTCATTTCCTTAAAATAGGCAAGCATTTACTTTCTGCATTAAAGATAGCCTTGTGTTCACTGTCAATAGTCAGCCTCCTTCTAGTCAATAGAAGATTGGTTTGAAAAACCCTAGTGGTATATCGCCCCAGTTGAGAAGTGACAAGAGTATATTTTTGCATCTATTGTGCATATAACACTGTCATTTCCAAGTTTGTACAAACCCCGGGTTGATAAAGTAAAGTTGGTCACCCTAGGAGTTGCATAATCCTTGTTGCAATACTGGGGCTCATCATTTTTTGGCACTTTTGTTGGGGAGGTGTCTAGGTAGATGTAATTTTTTCTTTCCTTTTTATTTGAGATTCGGTAAATAGATGTAATTCATGCTTTCCTTTTGTTTTGCATTCAATAGATAGTTGTAATTTCTTATTTCTTTCCATTCTGTAAGTAGTTCTGAAAAAACCCTAAAAGAAAAAATAAAATTTCTTTCATGCCTCGTAGGAGTAGAGACAACTTAGGAAAAAAATTTCCAAATACCCCCACACCATCAAACAACCAACCTTCCCTCTTCTTCGGTGGTTGTGAGCTAGAGGACCCATTAGGCGAACAACCAAAGATCTTTGAAGAGCCTATTGGGGAAGAAAAAATGGGGAAGAAGAAGAAGAAACCATTCCACCAACCTACACCATGGCTGAAAATAGAAATGGGATTGAAAATAGAAATGGAGCTAAAAACAGAGTTGAGGTTGATTTTTACCATTAGAGAAACCAATGGAGATGCTAGGATGAAACACATAATCCCCTCTGCCCTTCCTCACTTCCATGGCTTAACCTCAGAGGACCTTGATACCTTTTTCTTTGAGTCTAATGTCATCTGCAGAACTTATAATTATACCTCTAACGACCAGAAGTTGAAGTTTTTCCCATCAACCCTTAGGGATGCAACCTTGTGCTGGTTCATGGGTTTACCTGGGGACAAAATCACACTACCTAGGCTCAAATGCAACAAGCCTTCAACAACAAGTAAATGGATTATTGTAGGTCCAAAGACACCAAAGAGGAAATATTTAGAATGACCTAGGAACAAGATGAATCTTCGGAAGATTATGAGGAAAGGTTCCAACTCAGCTACAAAAGGGCCATATTCACCCTCGACCTTGAATCACTCAAGTTAGTCCTTCTTAGAGGGATTAGGGAAGATCTCCTAGAAATCCTAAACATGTTGTCGGGATGGGGCATCTACCATTTATCTTATGATGATATCAAGACAATTTTCAAAATTCATTCTAGGGCAGCCAGAAAGAAGGGTAAGGCTAGTCAAGTTTTGGCCAATACATCCTCCTCCAACACATCCGTCAAAAGTGAAATTGGGAACATGTTGGAAGACTTTAAGAGTGAAATGGTGCATACCCTTGCTCTGCAAATGGACACCATGTAGATCAAGAGGAAGCAAGAGGACATAGAAAGAACCTTAGTTGTATTTTTCCCTAGATGCACCAAGAGCCACCCTAGAAATGAATGTCCATTGAATCTTATTAAGATTTGCTCAGTCTGTGAGGAAAACCACTCCACAAAAAAGTTCCTCTCTCTACTTGGGTTGAAAGTTGTGCATAAAGGAACTGAAGGTGTGAGTGAACAACTCTATTATATCAACCAAAGGAGGCCTCAAGGACCTCAACCATACCAACAAGGGATGAAAGGGGTGTCCTATTCATATTACAACCCTAACCATAATGCATCCATTCCCACTTGGTGTCCTTCTGCTCATCCTTCATGGACCACACCTTCTCCCTGGTCTTATGCACCTCAATATCATTCCCAAGTCTTACTGCCTCCACCTCCATCTCAGCCACAAATCCTTCACCCTGCTCCACCTAAGCAACCTCATATGCATGCTCATCCAAATTTGAACCCGAACAACAAGCAGGCATAGAAATTTTATAGTGGAGAGACATCATACCCTGCCCGTGCTATGGAAATTCAAAAAATCAACTTCAAGTCCGGAAGAGTGCTTCCAGATAACCAACCTCCATCTCCACTTAAGGAGCTTGAAGAGGAAAAGGAAGAGAGTCTTCCCCAATCCAATCCACCTCATTTTCTTGAGAGACTAATCAATCCTAGCTAGCACACCCCAGAAGAGACTGAACTTCTAGGTGAATTGAAAAACTTGTGTGCTAAAATCCCACTCCTCCAAGCTATCAAGGATGTCCCCATCTAGAACAAGTTAATCAAGGAGAAATGCTTCAAACAACCTGGGAGGAGAAAGAAAGACACCCCTACCATTAATGCCATTGGACAAATGTTGTACTTAATGTTGGGGAGAGTAATTTGCCCGAAGTATCTAGACCCTGGAAGTCATGTGGTAGATGTTCACATTGATGGTATCATTGTCCTTCATACCTTGATTGATCTTGGCACTGCCATCAATGTGATGACTAAGGAGACTATGCTTAAACTGAATCTCCAAGGATCATTAAGGAAGACCACAATAGTCTTGCAACTTGCAGATAGATCCACAATAACTTCCGAGGGAGTTGTTGAGGATGTGATGGTCTCCATTGATTCCTGGGAATACCTTGTTGACTTCTTAGTTCTCCAACCCAAGACCAAATTCAATGGTTATCCTCTCATCCTTGTAAGGCCATGGCTAGCCATTGTTGATGCTTACATAATTTGTAGGGTTGGGAATATGACCATTAAAAATGGGAATTTTTCCAAACAATTGGTCTTGTACCCTCCTTCTCAACCATCTCTATTGCACGACTTACCCTTATGATTGGAAGAGGAGGAGTAAGATGAAGTATGCCATGCCACATCTTACCCAATCTGTATTCTAGATGCTATTATAGGAGGGTGGCAACCTGATGAAGTCGACCTAATTGATCAAATCCTCTAGAATCAACCCCCCAACACCATGTCTCTTGATGAGTTAGTAAAGAAAGACGAATATAACCCTTGGACTGATTTGTGCTTAGTTGATTCAAGTCCTAATCATGTCAAGACGATAGAATTTGGTCCAGCTAAAACATTGAAAATCAACCCCTATCTCTCTGCACATTAGGAAAAGGAGTTGTGTGACATGCTAAGAGAGCATATGGATGCCTTTGCTTGGAGTTATAAGGAAATAAAGGGAGTGCACCCTTCGGTGTGTACTCGCCACATTTACATCAAGGAAGTTTGAAAGCCAATGTGCCAACCTCAGAGGAGAATGAACCCAACCCTCAAAGACATAGTTAAGGAAGAATTGCAGAAGTTGTTGGATGTAGGGTTAATTCACCCCACCTGAGATACTGAGTGGGTGCCTCCTCTAGTCCTGGTCCCAAAGAAGAATGGAAAATGGAGGATATGTGTTGACTATAGAGAGTTAAACAAATCCACTAAAAAAGACCATTTCCATATACCTTTCATTGATCAAGTCTTGGATGGTCTTGCAGGGAAGAATTTCTTCTCTTTCCTGGATGGATTCAGTGGTTACAATCAGATCCAGATCAGCCCAGAGGACCAAGATAAAACCACCTTCACTTTTCCTTGGGGTACCTTTTCTTATAGGGTCCTTCCTTTTGGATTATGTAATTCCCCTGCCACTTTTCAGAGGGTAGTTCTAAGCATCTTTGCAAAGCTAGTCCATGACTCTATAGAAATCTATATGGATGATTTCACTCCATATGGGTGTGATTTCCTGGAGGCTCTCTCTAACTTGGGGAAAGTATTAAATAAGTGCATTGAAATGAACCTATCCCTTAGTCCTGAGAAGTGTGAGTTCTTGGTGAATGCAACAACTGTTCTAGGTCACTCAATATCCCTAGAAGGACTACAAGTGGACCCAAATAAAATTTATATCATAAAGATGGTCCCTACTCCTCAGAAGTAGAGGGATGTCAGAAGTTTATTGGGATTAGTTGGACACTATAGGAAATTCATAAAGGACTTCAGTAAAGTAGCCTCACCTTTGTGTTTGGACTATTGGCTAAAGACTTTGAATTTGTTGGTCAGAAAGCTACCAAGAGGCCCTAGAAACCTTAAAGGACAAGTTAAACTGCCTTAGAAATCGGCCTCTTTGAGGGGGAAACCTCCTTTACATTACACAAATGAAAAATTCTTGGATGATACAAATGACAATACCTCCTTTCTATATATAGGATTCTAAGAGGTCATAATGTATTTTAGTTTGCAAATTACTGTGGTGTGATTTTTGAATGAAATTCGGATTTTCCACAGTGTTCATGTTTTGAAGTCGACGTTTCGAGTCTGAAACTAGACTCATCATCAGGACAAATTGTGAGGAGAAAAGAAGGAAAATTTAGGTATAAATATGAAAACCCAGGATGTGAAGCTCAATGGCCGACTCTTGTTCTTATTTGATGATTTAATTTATTTGTTTTAAGCTTTTGATTTTTCATTATACCTATATTTAATAACTACCTTGTAATTTATTTTTAATTCTTATATTAATATTATAATTTTATATTTTGTCTTATTGTGTCATTATGCCTTCTAATTAAATTTTTCTTATTAATTAAGGTTTATGCTTATTGATATTTATGCTGCTCTTCTTAATTAATTAAAATGTGATTTAATTATTGTTGATTATGAAAGTTGTTTATTGTGTCTTCTTATAAATACTATATTTGTTATTAACATCTCTTTATTGTACTTCTCTGATTATTTAGTATTATTTTTATTAGTATTTTTAATATTTAATGTTTCTATGTTTATAATTATTATTTGTTATTGTTAATGCTATTTTAATTCTATAATATTATTTTGCTCGTATTATCTATATTATTATTGATGATATTTACTATGCTATGCTCTTAGTTAAAGCTCCTCTTTATGTTAGCCTTATCATTTGATTAATATTAATGTTATTAATGATTTTATAAACTGCCTCCATTAATGCTTTTTATGTCTTTCTTATTAGATGCTTAATGCTTATTGCGCATCCATTAATGGTTTGGACGCTTAATGTTGAGTCTCCATTAATGGTTTATGGTTTATTTATTATATTAATGTTACACTTTTATATTTTGTCTCATTTTGACATTATGCCTCATAATTAAATTTTGCTTATTGATTATGGTTAATGTTTGCTGAAATTTATGATGCTATTCTTAATTGATTATAATGAGATTTCATTATTATTGTTATGTAAGTAATTTATTATGTCTATATATACCTAAATTATTTGTTATTAAAATCTTTTTTTGTAATTCTTAAAAATATTTAGTATTATTTTTATTAGTATTATAATATTTAATGTTTTTTTGTAAATATTTATTATTTGTTCTTGTTAATGCTATTTAATTCTATATTATTATTTTGCTCCTTATTATCTATATTATTATTAATGATATTTATTATGGTATTAGTTAAAGTTCCTCTGTATATACTTATTGTTATCTATAATTGATATTTATTAATGCTCTACTATGTATACTTAATATTTTATCTATTATTTATCTATTATAATGGATGTTTGCTTATTGATAGTAGTTAATTTATTTTATTCTATATGTTATTTTCTAGGATATTTAAACATGTTCTCATGTACAGGCTTACTATATCTATTATACTTCATATTTGCTTTTTTATTTGCTTTTAATATTAAGATGGTAGGTTAGGAATTCCTAACATTGTTATTAAGATCATTAGCGGGGGTTAGCACGGGGTTCCAATTCTTGCTAATTTCCATGCCACCATCCCTATTGAGGTTTCTAGGATGTTTAATGATTTCAATGGCTTCCCTAACTTTACGCTTGAATTGGTGTTCTACATTAGCAATGACTTTTGTTTCTTCTAAGCAAATATGATGATTAGTTTTACCTACAGGTCATAATGTAATCAGAGCCGACATAACAATATTAATGTAAGGGCACAAAAATAACAATAATGGGATTCTATGGGGCACAATAATAATAATATGGGGACTACATGGGCACAACAATATAATAAGGGGGTTACACTAGTAGTATAGGGACCTAACATGTCCCTTTCCTTCAAAAAGTGTTGTCCTCAATGCTTGAGTAGTTCTAGATGCTTTTGTATAAAATTCTTGTCCTCCCATGTGGAATCTTCAGCGGGTAAGTTCTTCCACTTGATGAGATACTCTGAAATTAATCGATTTCGTAGCTGTCGAGTTCTTGTTTCCGTGACTACTTTAGGTTCCAATATGATTTTTCCTTCCTCGTCAAGTTCCAACAATATTTTTTGAACTGGGAGCTTGTCACTTATAAAATTTTTTAAGAATGTATTGTAGTGGCTACAAGCACCCTCCACAATTTTGGCCTGCACCAATTTTGGAGTCTCCCTTGGAGAGTTTCGCTTGATGACTGCACACAACTCGGGTTCATTTCATGAGCTCGTGTGAGTCTTTACATTAGCCTTCCTTGTTTATTGTACTCAAGTTTCTGCGTGTTGATGTCTAAGTCATGCTTACGATCGTTTGCGAATGATCAATCACGAGTGTCACGCTTGTCGCTTGCACCGTCGGTCAGTCATGTTGAACATGTGTATCCGGATGGTTTGGTCATTTCATCGTCAAGTCATGTGAGTGTGTGTCTGTATGATCACCTATGCATATTTCGATTATTCACACACTTAGTCATTTTTGTTGAAGTTTTGACGACCTGACTCTTCACTGGCAGCCAGATCATCACCCTGCTTTCAACTCAATCAATTGTCAACCAGAATAATGAAAAAGCACCATGCTAGTTCTTTCAAGATGTGCTGCCCACAAGCATTATAATCAGCACGCATGCTGGCCACCCAAACAGTCGACCAATTTTTCATCTAAGAAATTTTGAATTGCTCATGAGTAGGCCTCCCGTTGCCCATCAGTCAACTCAACTCAGAAATTGTGCAGAGATGATCAGCAGGCTAGACTCCCAAACTTAATGCAGTTTTCCCAGCCAACAGCTCCTAGGAGCAGACTGCCTGTTCCCTCCAGGAAATGCGTAGTTTTTTTTGCCATTGACTGAGCAGCCAACTGGCAGTTCCCTTTAGGAATTGCACAAGTCGGGATGCCAGTGACCCCAAAAGCCAACTAGAAGTTCCCTCTGGGAATTGTGCAATTCTAGCTGCCAGTGACCCTAGCAGCCAACTGGCAGTTCCCTATGGGAATTGCATAAGTCTGGCTGTCAATGACCCCAACATGAAATTGGTAGTTCCCTTTGGGAATTGTGCAAGTCTTGCTGCCAGTGACCCCAGCAGCCAACTAGAATTCCCTCTGGGAATTGTGAAGATCTAGCTACCAGTCTCGTGGGCAGTTCCCCATAAAAATTGTGCAATCCATGCCTGTTGACCCCTCATGAAACCTGACCCATTCCTCTAGAAAATTGCAAAAATTTAGTTGTCTAGCCCTTGCTGAATGTTCATTCCAAAAAATGTGCAGAGCATGCCTGCCTTGCCTTCCAGCTGCTCGAACTTTTCCTCCAAAAATTTGTGCAATTTTTCCTCCCAGGCGAGCTAGACCTTGCAATCAGTCACTGTCGACTTAGATTGCTTGTCTCCATCTCTTAGTGACTCTTGCATAGTTTTCATCAGCGGTTTCCCAGAGCCATCATCCCACATCATAGCCCTACTACCTCTCCTGGTCACTTGCATTCGAATGATCATGTGTCATGGTAGACTAGGAGGTTTTGGATTTGATTTCGTCTCATCATGAGTGACTGCAGGTACAGGTACACCAACAAACATGTCAAGATGATGAACGGGATGAACGAAGGGAGCACATGCAGATGGGCAAGTTCACCAACTAACGAATGAGTGAAGCATGCGAAGCGTATGAATGCGATGAACATACACCTTCACGAACAAGTGAGCCTGTCAAGCCTTCCAGCATGAAAGAAAGGAACAACATGTCAAAGCTTCATCAAGCGAACCAAGGACCATTGGAGACTCCATGCACTTTGCCTTGCAGAGGTGAAGCTATGGTACACCATGAAGACATCCATCACTCAACAACACTCTAGCTCGACATGCACTTCAACAACAGCATGAATGTACCAACAATGTCATGTCAAGTCAAGTCATGAGTCATGTTGCCCACATCTCTACTATGGGCTTGTTGTCAATCAATGTGATGTAACATGGAAGTCCAAGAGACTCACTTGTTGAACATAGAGTCATGTAAGTTGGAAAGTCATGGAATTCGAATGGTCATGAGGGTAGTCAAACAGCCACAAGGGTCAGTTTCACCCTTGGTTATAAATACCCCCCTCATTTGTACATGAAAGGACTTTTCACCTCAGCTCCTCCCACATAGCCAAGAGAGTCTGTAATCTTTTCTTTGAGGAGTAAGTAGTGGCTCCAACACCCTGCTGACGAGGTTAGTGATGTATGGTGTAACAATGTGTCTTGGAACTTTCGCTTAATTCAGAAGCCTATCAACAGGCCAACACGTTTTCACACATGTATTGTATTTGTTGTAAGACTGATCTTTAACACTTGTAATGCATGTTGCTTTAACCATGTGTTCTACATATGAACTGATTCATTTGTTGTAATGCATAATCTATTAATGGAAATGTGTTGTATATGTTGTGAATGTTGTCCTGTCCATTTCGACTGCTCTTCCAGACATCAAACAGACCTTTCACATGAACCTTTCTGTACAGCCACTGCACTTTTCTTGGACTGATCTGTGAGTGTTGTACATGTTATCTTACCTTGTATGTTGTGACTGTTGCATTCGAGTGGATTGTTCCACCGTAAGTTGTGTATGTCCTTTGTGTTGTGTGTTCTTAGCCGATTTGGGACCGACCCCTTTCAACCTAGAACTCACCTACACCTTTTCCCCTCATAGTGAAAGAAACATTGACACAAGTACACTTACACTCGCCAAACACATGAACCTCACTTCTCGAAGACAAAGCGAACCACTCTCCTATGCTGACAAGCAAGAGTTGAGGCAAATCCTTAAGACAATGGCAACCGGGCCATCATACCGGATGGGACTCCCACACCAAACGGTGTGAGATCTAGTTGGGACTTCATACTGGGGTGATCCCCTGAATGTTGGCGGGTGAAGCACTATCAACATTTCTGGCGCTAGAAGGAGGGAGGCCAGTTGTACATGGATGAAATTCCACTCACACTCACTCATCAACCATCTGGTCAAGGTAGTAACTCACACTACCTCTCTCACGACTCAGCAGTTAATCACTCCTCACCTCCCAGGATTGAACACAAGATTTCATATCAACACCTTCACTCCGTTCATCCCATCAATCGCTAGTTCACAAAAGCAGTTGGACTGATCCCAAGCATACAATACCTTCCAAATGCATCTAAGAAGTCAAAAGCTACTCCTACAGGGGTTGTTTTATCATCGGTGGAAGAAGAATTCCTTGCTACACTTGAAGGTTTGGAAGAAGCTATTGAAGACAGAGAGGAACCTCCAATATTCTTTGGAGATAAACAAGGCACTCTTGTGGTCTTGGGATCAAACTCTCGTAGAGGAGGCGGTGGGGAAGGCAGTGGAGGAAGTGGAGGTGGAGACGAACTGACAGACTCAGATCCGGAACCATCAAATTTCGAAGGAGAGGAAGAAGACGAAGAAGATGAAGAGATGGATGACCCAAATCTTGAATGGATGACTCAGGGACCATTGGCTCTCCCGACTGTTCTGCACAAGATGTCGAAGCGAGTGGAGAGAATGAACATCAAGTTCGACCCTGACAGCATGGTGAAGGAAGAATACCATTTAGCGAACTTCTACCTACAACTATAGACCCTTGAGGTACGTTACAACGACGTAGCATGTAGATTGTTTCCATGTACCTTGGATGACTGGGTAGTTGGTTGGTATCATAGCCTTCCACCCAACTCTATACAGAACTGGGGTTCTTTCAAACGTATGTTCCTTGAAAAGTTTGTTGATGACAAGACCCCAGCCATGCTACTCAAAGAATTGGGAAGCCTCAAGATGGAGGCAAAAAGAAAGTAAAAGATTTCAATAAGAGGTTTACGCGTATCTTGAACAAGTTTGCAGCAGACACCAAACCTCATGACCCCATCACTGTTAATTATTACACATCTGCACTGCCAACCACTATTGCACAGTTCATCAAGCGAGCTACGAAGCCAACACTCTTAGAAAGCTGCAAAGAGGCTATTGTTGTTGAGAAAGACTTGTGCTCCATTGGAGTCATCTGTTGGAAAATGCTGAGAGGGGGGGATGAATCAATATTCCTTAACAATTAGCACTTTTGAATCTTTTCAGAGAATTAGTTAATCTTCAATTATTATTAATGTTTATGCAGTAATAACAGTAAATAAAAGAACACAGGAGGCACAAATATTTTAGGTGGAAAACCCCCTCCGGGTAAAAAACCACCGAACACTTTTCTAATAAATTCTTTAATCTTCAGCCCCAACTAAAATGAAAGCAACAACTTCCTAGAATTCTAGAAAAGCATTCTTCTCCAACTCTCACTGGATGGACTCTCCAATGCTCAAGATTCTTTAGTATTCAACTGAACGGATGCCTCAACACCCAATGAGCTACAACTCACCCTAGCACCACCCTACCACCCTGAAGTTTTCATAGGCTTGAACCTATTGGTGACTTCATGCACCAGCCTAGCACCACCCTACCACCCTATAGAATAATAAAAGAAGAATGGACTCCCGTACAAGGGATAGTGGTCCACTTTACAATGATATAGAATGATGTAGAAGAAGAAGACACACTAGAACATAACCCCAACTATGACACAACCACCTAATGAAGATCCTAGACCTCATGACACTGCCTCTTCAACTCTTGGTAGATAAACACTTGTACAACTTTTACAATGATGCTTTTACAATGACTCTGTATAATGATACTTTTACAATGATTGTATGTAGTGCTTCCCACTTGAAGACTTCATGTGGTGAACTTCTTGCTGCTGTTCTGCACCTTGATTTCTGCTCTTGTCATGCTACCCTTTCTCACTCTTTAGAACATTAGATTATGCATTAAGTCTTCTCTTGATGTATATATAATACCTGTAAAAAGTCTTCGAAGAAATACCCATGACATGATAATAGCAAAACTTACCTCATCCTGCAGAACATATGTTAGTGTTAAACAAAAACAACAAATTAGAATACAAAGAAACTAATGCAATTAAGAGATGAACACGCATATATAGAAGATACTTAACTGTAGCTTACCTCTGCCGTGTCATTTTGCTACACCTTGCTCTTTGCTGCCCTAGAAATTCTGGTCCTTTGCACCCCTTGGCAACACTTGATCTAGTTTTTCTTGCCTTCTAGGAGCACGATATTTAATCTGTAGTATCTCTACAATTTCATATCCCCAACATGTGATCTTCGGTCCTATAGAAGCCCTCTGAGTCTTCTTTCCAATGCCACAGGTCTGACCCGATTTGGACTCTTCAAGGAAAAGTTATGCCCAATCTCTCACAATGACCTAATTATGGACTAGTTCAGTAGAGCAAAATTGTACAGCATGACACGTGTCACTATTTCCTCCTTCAGCCCTAAAATTGATACACAAAAAAATATAGTCCATGCGCTATCTGCCACTTTTTATAGAATTCCAATCCTCTTCTCAGAGAGAGAGTTATGACGATTTTCCCAAGGTCACTTCTTTGAGATGAAATTCGGGAGCCTGCAAAAACCCTAACTTCCACAGATCATATCTCCGAAAATATAGCAAACCAAGATCTGAAATTTGGTCACGATGTTCATCAGGATTTCAAATCAAATGGGTTTTCATTTCAGAATCTAAGACTTTGCAGAAATGAAGTTATAGTGAAAATGCCACGATCACTACATTTGGAGGATATATGAGATTTCTTTTTATAGAGTTGAGAGGGGCTTCTATAGAGAATGTTGGAGGGATTTTAGGAGCTTAAAAAATTATTAATTATTGACTATTCAATGAAAAAAACCAATTATGAGTGCCATGCCACAACCCTATAGGGTTTTATCCTATTAACTGGGGTTACTAACTTCAAACATGAATATCTCTCAAACCATGAAGAATTACTTGGCGTGCCATATATCAACGGAAACATCTCAATGAGTAGAATCCATCTAGAAGATCCTTAACTCAAAATAGAGTAAGTTTTCAAGTGAAAATTACCTTGCAAGATCAGGGTAGCCCCTGGTGCTACTTGGCTTGACATCAATGACAAACTTAGATCATGTTTAGATCAGCATCATCAAGGATGATGAATCAACAAAGGACTCCAAGGATGCGAGCAAAAAGCCCCAAGAAATGACAAGCAAAGTTAGAGATAAGCAAGCAACTGACATTGAGACCCTCACTCGCCTTGTCGAGAACTTGACCACTGAAATGTTCGAACTCAAGCAATGGAATATGGACACATTCACAAACAGTCATCCGCCCAGATAGAAACAGGCAAGCAGTTCATCAACTAGCTCATTAAGCAACAACTGGTTTAGCTCCAAATCTGTGCAGAAGCCTATGTTCCAACTCGATCAATGCGCTGATCCTAGGTACTGTTCCTTCCATGAAGAATTTCATCCCGAGAACTCTTGTTCATATTGGGAGCGAGTTGTTACCTATGTTTGTACTCATGCACTCGATGCAGATGGCAACGTACAGGAGTAACTGGAAGACACTGATGATAATGAAGAGGTTGCGCCTGATGAAGCACCAAGTTTTGGGCATGTGCTGAATGCATATCAGTGCTCGCAAGTAGTCTCTAAGACGAACACCAAGAAGCAGCCCCAAAATCAAAATGATCGCTACAATATTAGGAGTAAAGGGACTCCCCCGACACTTGAGGAGATGTAAGAGAAAGTGAGACAACTAATAAAGAAGATCAATCCATCAGCTGCCTCAAAGCAACAAACACATAGCAAGTCCAGGAAGACAGTGGCGGATAAGGACACATCCGTGACTAGCAAGTTGCAGAACAATCCGCCAGATAGCATGAGCATTTGTTCCACCCCGAACACCTTGGTGAGTCTACCACATCTGGATTACAATATAGTCAATGACATGAAGAAAAATTGAGTGAACTTCAGTTTGTTTGAGTTATCCAAAGATCAGAGGCAATGAGATATCTTGCGTGGTAGCCAATGTCACACCTCTCTCCATTGCTAATAAGATCAATGTAGGATGGAGTGAAACATCCGTGAGAATCATCCAAATTGATAGAACATCAGCACTAGCCATTGGTGAACTACGAGACATGATCATCAGACTATCCCATGACAGTCAAGTCCACCAGTGCATCAACATAATTATTGTGGACATACCAGAAGCATATGGTATGCTACTCAATAGAGACTAGTCCAGCAAGCTAGATGGATACTTTGCTACAGAATGGTCTCACCTGTGGCTTCCATACAAGGGAAAATGCAACCAAATCGGAGTGTTATCCGAGAGGTATATGAAACACAATGTCACTCCGCTGAACAGTGAGAACAAGCCATTGGCCTTTGTAGAACTCATGTTTGGCAATTGCTTCCTAGAAAAAACATTGGAGTGTTATCTTACATGGCCAACCCCAACCTCATCAGACAAGCAGTTGGGACTCCTTCCTCACCCAACTGATGATAATGAAACTTGTATAGTTTGTTTTTCTAATAGTAGCGATAGTAGCAACAACGGTGGTAGCATCAGTACCAACAAGCCAAATGGTCCATGTACAAACAAGTTGTGGACCATGAGTCCTGGTAAATCAGGAACGCGTGATGACTCAAGGACCAAGTGCATCTGAGTCATCCAAAACAAGGAACTATGCACGATTTCAAGATGTTTTACGTTCAGAGTCACAAACAATGATGCTGAAGCACTCATGCTGAACACACGAAAGACCAACACTATGAACAAATAGAGCAACTTGGGGATCCACCATGATCCGAAGATGGTTAATCTCAATACAAGTTACACACTACAGCAGTGACCAATCGTTGACCGCTTGATCGAACAGTACCAGGATGGGCCTGCACGAGTAGATGATGACCTGAGTACCCACTACATGCGAACAATCCAACATGAGATTCCAGGTAAAGGAGAAGACAAGCCACTACAACAAAGAACAGGTAACACATACATGTTGTTTGTACTCCTTTCACCGAATAGATTGATTAACATTTCAAGTGTTTGGATTACTTGCAAAGTTCGTCATCGCACTTGGTTTTCTATTTTAAATCCTCCACATAAGAAATCTGGGAAGATCCACTTACGCATTGACTTCAAAAACTTGAACCCTTCCCGGAGTAAAAACAATTACCCTGTGCCATCATCCGAGCCCATGTTGCACACGGTACCTGAGACAGTAGTGTTGTCTTTACTTGAAGGTTTTCTGGAATGCCACTAGGTTCCGGTAGCGGAGCCTAGTGGACTGGCACTGGTCCACGAGAAACTCGGCTCATACACCTATCATTTGCAATCACTTGATGGGAGGATTGATCATCTTCCTGTCAAACGACCAAGTCCTCAAACATTAGTTCAGTAGGTCAGGCCGTGCCCGCGGCTTGTACATATTCTGCTTGTTGCTTGTTGTTTCATTTGGTTTTTTTGCTTATTATATTTGCTTTTTCTTTGTTTTATTCTGCTTACTATTTTTGTTCACATGCATTTTCTTTGTTTGATATATTACTATTTTTGCTTCCAGAAATAAGTGATGCCAACTACTACGTTTTGGCTTTTGAATAGAATATGTGGCTGAAATTTGAAGAGACTTGTGACACTGCAGCACTTGGTCAGTCTTATGTCCATTTTCTCTGTGCTTGGTTATAATCTTCAGCAGATGAAGTCCTGACAGAAAATACGAACCACCTGTAAGGGAAGCTTTGGTCCAACCATGAACCTGTATCCACACTGGGAAACCCCATGCCTATACTCAACCTTTTGCTATGTGTGTTGAAGCTAATACAATTAGTAGAAATGGAGAAGGGGAAAAATCAAAACGAGCAAAGCTATGTCAGAGGTCTTACATGCTTCTTTGAAGGAAAAACCTCTTCTTCTCTCAATAAGTCGGGATTCCTCTTCCACCCCAAAAATAAATATGTGCCTATGCATAATTCTATTAAAAAAAAAAAAAACAAAGGTGAAAGAAGAGAAAGGCTTCCTGCGCAGAGAGGTAAAGCATGCAACTCTACCAGGGTAATGACCAGGCTCACTAGCAATGGAGCAATGTGCGTGTTCCTGCGTGACTACGTCAGGGTACTGTCAAGGCATGTTGGCAGTGGAACAACACCAAAGATGAAAACTTATACTCTAAAAATCTTTAACTCATGAACTAAACTACCCTTCCCAGATTTGAAACACTGAGATCTAAGTTGAGCTTTTGATTGTGTTTGACTAAGTTGGCAAAGGGTGAACCATGTATGTCCATGGGGTAAGTGGGGAAACTGAAGTAACCTACACAATGATCCAATACTTCTTGAAAGACCAAGTCCCTATGCTAGCAATGACCTAAAACAGAGAATTTGGAGCTATACCAGTGTGTCGTCAAGTGTTGTAGCGGCTACAACCACCCTCCAAAATTTTGGCCAGCACCAATTTCGGAGCCTCCCTTGGAGAGTTTCACTTGATGACTTCACACAACTCAGGTTCACTCCATGAGCTCGTGCGAGTCTTTACATTCACCTTGCTTGTTTATTTCACTCAAGTTTCTGCATGTTGATGTCTAAGTCATGCTTGCGACCATTTTCTGTTCATGCTCAAAGTCTTTTCTCTGTATGTGTTTGATGTGTTCGCTATGAAAGCATGTGTTGCACTCACACATGGAGTCACATTCACTATCGTCTCAATCATGAATGATCAATCACAAGTGTCGCGCTTGACTCTTGCACCGTTGTTCAGTCATGTTGAACATGTGTATCCAGATGGTTTGGTCATTTCATCGTCAAGTCATGCGAGTGTGTGTCTGTATCATCACCTGTGCATCTTTCGACTATTCACACACTTAATCATTTTTGTTGAAGTTCTAAGGACCAGACTCTTCATTGACAGTCAAATCATCACCCTGCTTTCGACTCGATCGACTGTCAACCATAACAGTGCAAAAGCACCAAGCTAGTTCTTTCAAGCTATGCTACCTGCAAGCATTCTAATCAGCACTCATTTTGTCCACCCAGACAGTTGACCGACTGTTCATCTCAGAAATTATGCAGTGCTCATGAGCAGGCCTCCCGCTACCCATCAGTCAACTCAGCTCAGAAACTGTGTAGAGATGATCAGTAGGTCAGCCTCCCGACCTTAATGCAGTTTTTCTAGCTTGTAGCTCCCAGCAGTAGACTACATGTTCCCTCCAGGAATTGCGCAGTTTCTGCTGCCAGTTACTGAGCAGCCAACTCGCAGTTCCCTCTCGAAATTGTGCAAGTCTAGATGTCAGTGACCCCATCAGCCAATTGGAAGTTCCCTCTAGGAATTGCACAAGTCTGGCTTCCAGTGACCCCAACAGCCAACTACCAGTTCCCTTTGGGAATTGTGCAAATCTGGTTGCTAGTCTCCCGGGCAGTTCCCTATAAAAATTGTGTAATCCATACCTGCTGACCCCGCATGCATCTCGTCCCATTCCTATGGAAAACTATGCAAATTTGGCTGTCTAGCCCTTGCTGACTGTTCATTCCAGAAAATGAGCAGAGCATGCCTTCCTTGCCTTCCCGCACCCGGACTGTTCCTCCCAAAATTTGTGCAATTTTGCCTCCCAGCCGAGCTAGACCTTGCATTCAGTTACTGTCGACTCAGATCACCTATCTCCATCTCTTAGTGACTCTTGCACAATTTTCATCAGCGGTTGCCCGTAGCCATCATCCCACATCATAGCCCTGCTGCCTCTCCTGGTCACTTGTATTCAAATAATCATGTGTCATGGTAGACTAGGAGGTTTTGGATATGATGTTGTCTCATCATGAGTGACCCCAGGTATAGGTACACCAACAAACATGTCAAGACGATGAACAGGATGAACGAAGGGATCACATGCAGATGGACAAGTTCACCAACGGACGAATGAGCGAAGCATGCGAAGCGGACGAACATGATGAACAAGCACCTTCACGAACAAGTGAGCCTGTCATTTCTTCCAGCATGAAAGCAAGGAAAAACATGCTAAAGCTTCATCAAGTGAACCAAGGACCATCAAAGAATCCGCGCACTTCACCATGCGAAGGTGAAGCTATGGTACACCATGAAGACATCCATCACTCAACAACACTCTAGCTCGACATGCACTCCAACAATAGCACGAATGTACTAGCAATGTCATGTCAAGTCAGGTCAAGTCAAGTCATGAGTCATGTTGCCCACATCTCTACTATGGGTTTGTTGTCAATCAATGTGATGTAACATGGAAGTCAGAGAGACCCACTTGCTGAACATAGAGTCATGTAAGTCGGAAAGTCATGAAAGTCGAACGGTCATGAGGGTAGTCGATTAAACCACAAGGGTCAGTTTCACCCTTAGCTATAAATACCCCCCTTATTTGTACATGAAAGGACTTTTCACCTTGGCTCCTCCCACATAGCCAACAGAGTCTGTAATATTTTCTTTGAGGAGTAAGTAGTGGCTCCAACACCCCGTTGATGGGGTTAGTGATGTATGGTGTAACGCTGTGTCTTGGAACTTTCGCTTAATTCAAAAGCCTGTCAACACGCCAGCACATTTTCACACATGTATTGTATTTGTTGTAAGATTGATATTTAACCCTTGTAATGCATGTTGCTTTAACCATGTGTTCTACATTTGAACTGATTCATTTATTGTAATGCATAATGTATTAATGGAAATGTGTTGTATATGATGTTAATGCTATCCTGTCCGTGTCAAATACTCTGTGGGACATCAAATAAACCTTTCACATGAATCTTGCTGTAACAACTGTTGCACTCATCTTGGACTGATCATGAGTGATGTAAGTGTTATCTTACCTTGTATGTTGTGATTGCCGCATCCGAGTGGATTGCTCCACCGTAAGCTGTGTATGTCCTTTGTGTTGTGTGTTCCTATCCAAGTTGGGACTAATCCCTTTCAACCTGGAACTCACCTTCACCTTTTCCCCTCACAGTGAAAGAACCATTGAAACAAGTACACTTACACTCACCAAGCACGCGAACCTCACTTCTCAAAGACAAAGTGAACCACTCTCCTGTGCTGACAAGCAAGAGTTGAGGCAAATCCTTAAGACAATAGCAACTGGGCCATCATGCCGGATGCAACTCCCACACCAAATAATGTGAGGTCTAGTTGGGACTTCATACCGGGGTGATCCCCTGAATGTTGGTGAGTCTAGTACGTCAACAACATGAAATATGGAAAAATGGGGGCACTCGAGAAGATGCAGGAACCTCCAATTTGTATGCCATAGTACCAATCTTTTGCAGCACCTTGTAAGGACCATAGTACTTTGGTGATAATTTATTATGATTCTTGGCTTGGTTGAGGGACATTTGTTTGTATGGTTGTATTCATAAAAATGCCCAGTCGCCTATATCTAAACTTCTCTCATTGCGATGTTGATTTTCCTGTTGTTTCATTCGATTATGTGCCAAAGTGAGGTTATCCTTTAAGAGTTGGAGAACTTGTTGTTGTTGAGGGTCTACGTTAACACCTTCATGAGATACAATATGACCCAAGTATTCCACCTCTTGTACTCCAAAGAAACATTTGGAGGTTTTTGCATATAATTATTTCTCATCCAATAGTCCAAGCACTCTATTAACATGTTGAACATGATCCTTCCAAGACTTATTGTAGATTCGTATATCATTAAAAAATACTAATACAAATTTTCTAAGGAAGGGTTTGAAAATGGAATTCATCAAACCTTGGAATGTAGAAGGTTTATTGGTAAGGCCAAAAGGCATGACCTAAAATTCATAATGACCCTCATGAGTTCTAAATGTTGTTTTCGAAATGTCTTCAGTTTTCATTCTGATTTGATGATATCCTGCATGAAAGTCCAACTTGCTGAAGTAAATTTCTCCATAAAAATCATCCAATAATTCATCAATGAGAGGAATGGGAAATTTATCTTGAATAGTCAGCTTGTTGAGCTCTATAATCTAGACACATGCACCATGATCCATCCTTATTTTGCACCAATACTACTGGAGCATAGAAAGAACTTTGACTAGGTTTAATTATACTAGCCTCTAGCATTTCTACAACCATACGTTCAATTTCACTCTTTTGTGCGAAGGGATATCTATAAGGCGTGATGTTTAGAGGAACACTTCCTGGAAAATTAATAGCATGATCATTATCACAAATAGGTGGGAGGCATTTGGGAGTCTCAAATACCTTGGAATGATTGTCCTAGAATTTTTGGAGATATGGAGAAATAGATGGTTTTGATGTGGGAACCTCTAACGAACATAATTGTGCAATTACGCCATGTTGCTCTTCCTTTAGAAGATTTTTCATGCCATTATGTTTGATTATGTTTTCTGGTTTCCCTGCGATACCCATTAGTTCAACTTCCTTTCCTTCTAGAAAAAAATTCAAGAAGAGTTCTTGAAATTTAAAAGTTATCGTACCCAAAGATTGTAGCCATTGGACTCCTAGTACAACATCAACACAACCCATTGGAATGGAAAGCATTGGACTATTCAAAACATATTCTCCCATGGATAGCTTGATATTATGGCACTTTCCAGAGCAATTTATGGCTCTTCCATTTGCAACCATCACTTGACACTCTGGTGCTAGATATAGGAAGCAATTCAATTCCTTCGCTATCTTACAATGAATAAAATTATGGCTACTGCCCGAATCAATCAACACTATTACCTTTTTCTTCTTGATATGTCCTTCTATCTTGATAGTTTGAGGGGTGGTAATTCTTGCCAATGCATTACAATATATGGTCTAATTCATTTCTTGATGCCCGATGTGATCTTTCACTTCTTGAACCTTTTTCTTCTTGATATGTCCTTCTATCTTGAGAGTTTGAGGATTGGTAATTCTTGTCAATTCTTTACAAGATATGATCATATTCATTTCTTCTTTCTCTGGGGTTGGTTCCTGGTGTAAATCCTCTTCTTTTGATGTTTCTTGATCCTTTTCTTCCTCCTCTTCACAACCTATGTAAAATAATTTCTTCTCAGCACACTTATGACCTTTAGTGTATTTGATATCACAAATTTAACAAAGCCCTTTTTCTCTTTTCTCTTCCAATTGTTGTGGTGTAAACCTTGTAGGTTGTGGAAGTATAGGAGCAAAAACACTTCCATATTTATAGTTATGAGTGGTAAGATTCCTTGTTTCCATAATTCCTCTTTCAATTTTTCTTGCCAACCTGAATGCCTTCTCCAATGAATCAGGTTCCCAAAGAAGAACCTCATGTTGAATGTTATCCTTTAAATTCCCTATAAAGACATGAATCCTTTGCTTCTCTCGAATATCATTTACCCTTATATTTAATTTTTGGAAGTCCTCAATGTTGAAAATAGCAACAAGAAATGATAAAAATAGAATCCAGAGTATTCCAATTTTAATTTGTCCTTGAATTAAAATTATGAATTAAAATCGAATTTAGTCTCACTAGCTGCTTGGAAATAATTAATTAATTCATTATGGATTAATTAGTTAGAGAAATTCTAGTTAGAAGTCTTTCTGAAGTCATGCAAGAGTTATCCCTTAATTTAAGGAGATTATCCCTTAAACAAGGAGATAAGATTGAGTTATATTTGAGTTGTAATTAGTTAGTAGTTTACTGAGTTAAGTCTAGTTAAATTAGTTACAAACTATTTGAGGAACTAATTGTGAGTTATCAGTCAGTTGATGCATGCATGCACTCAACCAATGTACTCCAGATAACTGAAGATTCCCTCATCAGAAACTCATGCATGTCTATTATGAGAAAGAGCCGGTTGAGCTAAATGTCAAGGACAATGTATTATCAGTTGCATGTGTTTTCGTACAAAGGAAACTAATGCATGCAGTCAAGGCAATGTTCCTTGAGGATTGCATAGTTCTGACAGTGTGTTAGAGCAGTGCTCCATTAGGTGAAGGAGAATCATCCCAGAGAAACTGCACAAGGAAATAGGACCTTGGAGGGCAGAGGAGAAGGTTTTTGAGAAGCTTTGATTGCCTGTGAGGATCCAGGATAATTGTACTGAGAGCTGGCTAGCTGTGAGAGCTAAGGCTTTGTATAATTATGATGTATTTCCACCTTGTATGATAATACAGATAATGGGGTTTTTAGCTGAGGCTTTCGCCTAAGTATTTTTTTTGTTTCATGTGCATTGATTTTTCTTCTTCTAGTTATATGTGTTCAGCTCGATCTTTCTCAATCTTTAAGCTTCTGCAAATTGATAGTAGAAGTAGATTATAGTATTTTGCTTTGGTATATTGCATTATCGAGTTAATCTACAGGTAGATTTTCTACATAGATCTCAGAGGTAGATTTGTAGAGAATTTGCAAGAAATTCTACATGGTCTCAGAGCGAGATTTGTAGAGAATTTGCAGAATTTCTACATGTTATTGGAGCCAAGTTTATTGAAGCTGTGAATAGCATACGGAAAAGAGAATTCGAAGTTTGAAGTTTGGGGTTGCAAGTGCAAATCGAATTCTTATAATACTTCAAGGTTGGCCAATGGCATTCTATGGCTTGAGACTCAAGTATGCCTTGGAAGGCAGCTCGAATTACATAGCATGGAAAGATTGCATGGAGGTTGTATTAGAAGACAACGGCTTGAAGGATTTCATTGATCAAGAAATCCAAAATCCAACTTCAACTAATGCACAAGAGTTGGCTAAGTGGAAGAAGTGTGTGGTGAGGGCGAGACAGATCATCCTTAAGGGAGTTCGAGACCATATTGTCTCATGTCTCCATGGGAAGGATACTCCATATTCAATGTGGAAGACATTGAAGGACCTCTACCAAAATAGTAGCAACCAGAGGAAATTGGCTCTTAAGGATAAGCTCAAAGAATCAAGATGGAGAATGGAGATACTATTTCCACATATCTGAACAAGCTCACCACTTGCAGAGATGAGCTTGGTAGTGTGGGAATAACTACTGTCGATGATGATATGGTGAGCCTCTCTCCTTGGCCTTCAAAAGAGCTGGAATAGCTACCAAGACTCTGTGAATGGAAGGGAGAAACTACCAGATTGGGAACAAGTGTGGTTGGATCTCATGCAGGAGGAGATCAGGAGGAGCACTCGAGATGGTTCTTCATCCAAGGATGATGATGAAGAAAATCTGGCCTTAGCAATTAAGGCAAGGAAAGGGAAGGGGAAGGCATCCCATTCCGAATTGAATTCTTCTCATAGAGGGAATAAGAGTGACAACTCTAAAGTGAGATGCTTTAATTGTCACGAGATGGGTCATTATGCGACTACTTTCCCATCAAAGAAGTCCAAGAAGGGATCTTCAGATGGATCGGAAGGTGAGGCATTAGCCTCTTAGTTCGAAATGGACTTTAACCTCATCGCATGGATGGTGTCATCGATGATGGGTTGCGGTTGGTATCTTGACAGTGGAGCCTCATTCCACATGACCGACGATAAAAGTTTATTTAGTGCCTTGGAGGAGAAAGACCTCAAGATGCACATAGAGATGGATGCGACGAAAGGTTTAGTGTTTCAGGAGTTGGCACAGTTGCTTTTTAGAGGGAGCATGGAGCTCCTATCACCTTGACAGATGTGAAGTATGTGCCTGGACTGAAGAAGAACTTGGTATCGGTCGCGATGTTGGAGGACAAAGGCTACGATGTTGTCTTCAGTAAGGGAAAGGCTTTCTTCTGACACATCACCACGAGACAAGTGAAACAGATCGGTTCACTAGTTAAGAACCTGTATGCTCTTGAGGTTCAAGATGCATGCAAAGCCTTGAGGAGTAGGGAAAATGTTAGAGACTTGGTGGTTGAGAGGGAGAGTAAATTACCTCTCAACATGCAGTCCCTGAAGAAGTCTCAGACAATTGTGGAGGAGCCACAATTAGAGCCAACAGATGGATCACATGCAGCCATACCTCTAGGTGTGAGGTGGGGCGATGTGAAGTGATAGTCCCAAGAAGGCTGAAATTTGGCAGGGTCCATTGAGAGGTTTTATCTCATGGATCGTACCTTGCTACGGGAGCCCAAAGTACATAGTAGCGGGAGGAATTAGTGGGATTGATGCAATCAGAGATCAAAGTGACAGAGGCTAGAGTAGTCATATACTGAAGAGCGCAAAGAAGGATTCACAACAATGCAGAAAGGCAGATTCAGCAGAAGTGCAAAGTTTTCAGTTGACAGAGGCAATAAAAATCAAAGACTTTAATGATAGATGCATCATACCGATTCAGGTTTGATGTGTTTTTTGTTTCTGGAGTTGCTAGAGCAACAACACTAGAGTGAAGTGTTGCATGCATACAAAGGTTCACGATCGGGATCGAGTTGAATTCCTTTCTTGCTGAGAGGGAGTGTTGAAAATAACAACAAGAAATGATAAAAATAAAATCCAGATATTCCAATTTTAATTTGTCCTTGAATTAAAATTTGAATTTAGTCTCACCAGCTTCTTGGAAATTAATTAATTAATTCATTATGGATTAATTAGTTGGAGAAATTCAAGTTAGAAGTCTTTCTGAAGTCATGCAACAGTTATCCCTTAAATGAGGGAGATTATCCCTTAATTAAGGAGATAAGATTGAGTTATATTTGAGTTGTAGTTAGTTAGCTCAGTTTACTGAGTTAAGTCCAGTTAAATTAGTTCCAAACTGTTTGAGGAACTAATTGTGAGTTATCAGTTAGTTGATGCATGCATGCACTCAACTAGTGTACTCCAGATAAATGAAGATTCCCTCATCAAAAACTCATGCATGTCTATTCTGAGAAAGACCCAGTTGAGCTAAATGTCAAGGACAGTGTACTATCAGTTGAATGTGTTTTCTATAAAGGAAACTAATGCATGCAGTCAAGGTAAGGTTCCTTGAGGATTGCGCAGTTTTACAAGGTGTGAGATCAGTGTTACACTTGGTAATAGTAGGATCACCCAGGAGAAACTGCGCAAGGAAATAGGAGGCTTGGAGGGCAGAGGAGAAGGTTTCTGAGAAGCCTTGTTAGCCTGTGAGCATCCAAGAGGATTGTACTGAGAGCTGGCTAGCTATGAGAGCTAAAGCTTTGTGTAATTCTGAGATATATCCACCTTGTATGAGAATACAGATAGTGGGGCTTTTAGCTGAGGCTTTCCCTTGAGTATTTTCTATGTTTAATGGGCATTGATTCTTCTTCTTATGGTTATCTGTGTTCATCTCTAATTCAGCTCGATCTTTAAGCTTCTGCAAGTTTGATAGTAGAAGTAGATTATGGTATGTTGCTTTGATATATTACATTATCGAGTTAATCTACAGCCAGATTTTCTACATAGATCTCAAAGGTAGATTTGTAGAGAATTTGCAGGAATTTCTACAATTTCCTTGTGCATATCTTGAAGGAATTGACCACCTGCTTAATGCAAAAACATTGTACACTCAACTAGTATATAATTGATGATTACAATGTGCCTTTTCCTCCACTCCAACTAGGTAATTCGAATTCCATGTATGATTGTGACTATTTTTAGTAAATTGATCAGTTAATTGAGAGATTAGTGAGTTAACAATTGTTATAGCTACTCAATTGAACTCCTACTGATTCCACAAAAGAATAGAGCTCAGTTAACCGAGTTTAACTAACAATAACTCCATTAGATTGCTAAATTTTAGCAATAAACCCATGCACAACTCTGCTTATAGCCTATAACTCAAATTTATTGATTTAACCAGGAGACAAAGCCATATCACTCTAGCTAACTACAATCCAAGTCATCCTATTGATGTGGAAAATCGAATTTCTCCATTTCACTAAGGCACAAGTAAAATGAAGCCTTTTATTTCTACATTTTAATATGGGGCAGAGTATGTACATCTTTGTCAAGTAAACACAGAAGAGTCCCTTGTCCTATAAAAAAGGGGAGTCCCATGTAAAGTTTTTTCCACAAATAAAAGAATCACATATATCCATTTAACCTCTAACTAAATTATAACTTTAAATTAAGTTATAATATTATATAATAATAATAAAAAAAACCATTTCCTTTAGAAATTAGGTTGCTTCTCCACTATTGAATTTCACTAGTAAACCAATAAACCAATCTAGATTTATCAAACATAGAGAGATCAAATTTTTTATTATATAAAATTTGAATAATTTAATTCCATGTCATGTATTAAGAAATCCGATCCTTCTTGGTGCTTGATAAATCTGGGCTTAAGGTGAACTTAAACTGACTTAATTTTTTTAAATGTTTTATTTTTTTAGTAGAGGAATTGACAATTAGGCTGGTTTTGCACTCATATGACATGGGGCCAATTTTGGTCCTTACCATTATACGTCTAGGTGCCTACATATGCCCTTAGGAACTAGTTAATCAAGAGGATTTAAATATTGAATCTCATAGTTTACACATGTAACAACCCTGGTTAAAAATCCATGTAAATATAAAAATATAAGACCATGGTAATGGGACACGTATTCCAAACTGAATGGTGGGTAAAAAACATCCTAGTGGGTGTTCATTCGATTTATTATGCTTAAGGAAATTGGCAAAGGCAATAGCGAAGGCTTTGGAAAGACATGTGGCATTAAATGGCATTTTTGGCGATTTTATTTACGAAAATAATGGAAATTAGGAGAAAAGGAAGGTGAAAGGTGACAGGTTGCATGTGAGGAGGAAAATGAAAGAAAATAATGGAAATTTAAAAAAATAGAGGCCTCATTGATAAAAAGTCTTCTAAGGATCAGTTGCGAAGATTTTGCTCAAACCTTTTTGTTAGTTCAATTTTGGAGCTCTTTCTCATTATTCTCTCTCTCTCTCTCACTCTTGGACACTAAAATTTTTCTTGGAGCCCTTTGAATTTGGATCAAGAAAGGCAAAGAAGGCAAGAGGAAGGAAGGAGCAAGCAAGCAAGAACAAGATCAAGCAACTGCAATAGAATTTTTTGTAGGTATCGATTTGCATGTGTGTTTTCCTTACTAGATTTGACATGCATGGTATTGCATGTGGTTCTTTGCTATTATGGCATGGGTTTTGTCAGGTGTGACAATGTTTTCAACCTAGCCTTGCTATTTCCAAATAGCCATGTTGTGATGGGGTTATCATGTTTTGGTTGAGCTGGATTGTCGGATGGATTCAAAACTTAGTGACGTGGATCTTTAAATGATAGAACACATGGCCTAATAACCCTTGAACCGGACTGTGGGTTGTGGTAAAGAAAGATTTTGTGTTGCATAGGTGGGCCTAGGAATCCTCGACCGGCGAATGGAAATATATACGATAAAGCCTAAAGGTGGATGCCCTTGATTAGGTTTAGAAATCCTTGCCGATGAATGGCGAGATATACGGTAAAGCCTAGAGGGTGGTGTCTTGGTTTAGGGCCTAGTGATCCCTGGATCAGACTGTGGATTGCAGTAAAGCCTGAGAGACTAGGAGTCAAGAAAATTCCTCACAGTGTAGGTGGAGAGATCTGGTGGCATCCATGCTTGTTTTTGCCTAGTGATCTAGTGGAGATCATGGTAAAGCCAATTATTACATGTTTATTGTGTTGGCCTAGTGATCAGGGATGGATTACGGTAAAGCCTGGTTTTTATTGATGAGGGTGAGATGGTTTAGCTTCGAGATGCCCTGGTTGGTTCTTTTGGTTTGAGTCCTACATTCATGCTTGGAACATGGCACGAGGGTGAATGACTAAAGAGAGAATTGGCTTATGCATTCTATGGTCAGGTGGAACATGGTATTCCCATACCAAGTTAGCTTTTGCATTAATTAATAAGAGGTTCTTTCCTTGATATCTTATATATAAATGTATTGGTTTATATGTTGATTCTATGGTTGATGTATGCTTGATATTTTTGTTGTTATTATGCTGGTTATAAGCATGTATTATGACAGTGATGATGTATGGCTCTTCTCATGTTTTGATTTGTAAATGAATGAACAATGTATCTATGACCTAATAAATGATAATGTAGTTAAATATACAAGGGAACAATGCTTCTTAGCGATTCTCAGATATGTTGTTTACTCCTATAGATTACATATTTGTGACATGTTTGATGAAATGCCTGTCATGGCTAGTGGGGGTCCAATCAAGGGTTTGTTCAAGTAATTGCATTTGTATCATCATTCCACTATTATCTTTCTGTTATGAAGGTGTCATTTAGTTATGGGCAGTGACTTGGGCTTTGGGCTTGAAAAAGTGGCTCAAATCCCGGGGACGCTGGCACAATGTTGAGAAAAATAGTCCATGGACGTTGGCATACCATGCTGTGGGAGCGTCTAGAGCCTTCTGGATGCATGCATGCCCATATCATGGGAGCATCTGGGCGTTAATTGGTATAAAAACTCAGTGGGACCCAGGGGTTGGTTACCTGAGATGTTGGGATGGTTCGATGTCGCTATGACCATCAATGGTGACATCTTTCTGAAAGATGAAGTCCAATGACAATCTTGGAAAGTACCCAAAACATGCCTCAAATGGCGATGTGTTTGTGGAAGAATGCTTTGCCCTGTTGTATGCATGATGTATGTAATGCAATTGTTCATCCCACAACTTGGGATGTTTGCTGCAATATCCTCTAAGAAGATGAATGACTATCCTGTTGACCACCTCGATTTGTCCATATGTTTGCAGATGAAAGGTTGTACTCTTCTTCAACTTAGTGTCCATCATGTCCCACAAATTTGACCAAAAATTCCCAACAAATCGAGAATCTCGATCACTTATAATGGAAGTAGGAAGACCGAGATGAACCCAAGTATTTTGAAAGAAAGGATGAATTGTTTGTTCAGCTGTAATTTGTTTTTTACATGGCGTTAGAATACACATCTTGCTGAACCTGTCTATAACTACATACAAGAAATAATGACCTTTCCTTGACAATGGAAGACCTCCTACAAAATCCATCGAGATACTCTCCCACGAACGTGAAGGTACTAGGAGTGGAGTGTACAATCCTAGTTTCTTATTGATAGGCTTACTTGTTTCACATAAATAACATCCTCTAATGAAATGAGATACATTATCAAACATGTGTGGCTAATATCAATACCTTTGGAGATTTGCTACCATATTGCCTACACCAAAGTGTCAAGCAATCAATGAAGTGTGTGCCTCCCTTATAATACTATTTCTTTCTCCCTATGGAATACATAACTTTCCCAAGTGATACAACAAATTGTGATGTACATGGTAATCTAACTCTTCAATTTGGTTTCCTTGCCTCAAGCTTGCATACACATCTTGAAATTCATTATCATATGCATATTGCTCAATGTAACTTTCATGTAAAACAGAATTATGCTTGAGTATAATAAATGAATTTATAATATGCCTAGAAAGCATATCAACTACCTTATTGTAGATTCAATTTTTGTACTTGATAACCAAATGAAATTATTGTAGAAAACCCATCCATCTGAAGTGTTGTGATTGTTGCAACTTTGACTATGTGTTATGAAACCAACTCACAAAAAGATAGAAAAGAGAGATAAATGCCTTATAATTCAGCCTCTTCGAGGGTGCAACCTCCTTTACATTACACAAATGAACAATTCTTGGATGATACAAATGAAAAAACCTCCTTTCTATATATAGGAGTCTAAGGGGTCACAATATAACCAAAGTCGACTTATCAATAATAATATAAGGGCACAAAAATAACAATAGTGGGATTCTACGGGGCACAATAATAACAATATGTGGACAATAGGGGCATAAAAATAACAATAAGGGATACAATGACAATAGTAATGGGGGAATCACTAGTATTATAGGGACCTAACATGCCCCTCTCCTTCAAAAAAGTATTGTCCTCAACGCTTGAGTAGTTCTGGATGCTTATGTATAAAATTCTCACCCTCCCATGTGGAATCTTCAAAGGGTAAGTTCTTCCACTTGATGAGATACTCTGAAATTGATGGGTTTTGTAGCTATCGAGTTCTTGTTTCTTTGATTACTTCAGGTTCCAATATGATTTTTCATTCCTCATCAAGTTCTGGCAATATTGTTTGAACTGGGAGCTTTTCACCTATAACCTTCTTTAAGCATGACACATGGAAAACTAGGTGCACTCGGAAAGCTGCAAGAAGCTCCAATTTGTATGCCATAGTACCTATATTTTGCAACACCTTGTACGAATCATAATACTTTGGTGATAATTTATTATCCTTCTTAGCTTGCTTGAGGGACATTTATTTATATGGTTGTAGCTGTAGGAATACCTAATCACCTACATCAAAACTTCTTTCACTGCGATGTTGATTTGCCTGTTGTTTCATTCTATTCTGCACGAAGGTGAGGTTATCCTTTAAGAGTTGGAGAACTTGTTGTTGATGCTCAATGTGATTTTCCACTACTTGAACCTTAGAATTTTCTCTTAAATATGATGTGATGGATGGTGGATGATATCCATAAAGTGCCATAAATGGGGTCATTTTTGTTGCAGTATGGAAGGAAGTGTTATACCACCATTCAGCCAAAGGCAACCATTTGACCCATTGTGTATGTTTATAAGATACAAAGCAATGAAGATATTCTTCCAAACATTTGTTTACTATCCCAGTTTGCCCATCAGATTGAGGATGATAAGATGAGCTATGAGCTAACTGACTACCAAGACAAGAAAATAATTATGTCCAAAAAATTCCAGTGAAAATGGGATATCTGTTGCTTACAATATTCTTTGGGTTTCCATGTAGCTTTTGAATTGTTTCCATAAATGCAATGGAAACTGTACTTGCTTTAAATGGATGAGATAATGCACAAAAGTGTGCATACTTGATAAGTATGTCCACTACCACCATGATAACACTCTTTCCTTCAGACTTGGGTAAACTTGTGATAAAATCCATTGAAACCTGCTCCCAACATTGGCTTGGAATGGATAAAGGTTGTAATAGACCTGCGGTCTTAATTGTTTCAACTTTATTTTGTTGGCAAACCAAACACTCCGCCAGAAACTTTTGAATATCCGATTTAAGACCATCCCAAAAAAAAATCCTTCTTAACCCTGTGGTAAGTTTTTAGAAATCCAGAATGCCCTCCTAAGGGAGAGTTGTGCAATTCCCTAAGAATCTTTTGTTTGAGTTGGGAATTCTTACATAGGTATAACCGATCTTTGTACCATAACGAATCATTTTTCCAGCTAAATGTATCAGATGTACTAGGATCTTGTTGTAACTTTTGAATGAGTGCCCACACTTCTTTGTCATTCTTCCATTCATCCCTTGCTTCATTTATCCAATCTGGTTGGATAATAGAAATGGCGCAAAGAAATGCTTCCACATCCTCATCCTTTCTTGAGAGTGCATCTACCACAACATTTTGCTTCCCTTTTTTGTAGATGATTTCAAAGTCATAACCCAACATCTTTGTGACCCATTTTTGCTGCTCTTCTGAAGATAATCTTTGTTCTAAAAAGTATTTAAGACTATCATGATCTGTTTTTACCTTGAAGTGTCTTCCCATTAGGTAGGGTCGCCATTTCTTAAGTGCATGTAATATTGCCAACATTTCCTTCTCATAAATATATTTGTTTAAATACTTTCCTTTGATTCAAAAGAAATGGGTCTTTCTTCTTGCATTAAAACAACACCAATTCCATTTCCTGAGGCATCACATTCCACAATAAAGGTTTTTGTGAAGTCCAGTGTAGTTAAGACCGGTGCTTGGCACATTGCCTCTTTAAGATGTTCAAAGGCCTTTGTTGCTTCTGGAGTCCATGAAAATGCATCTTTCTTCAATAATGTTGTTAGAGGTGTTGTTATTCTCCCATAATTCTTAACAAACTTGCAATAATACCCTATCAACCTGAGAATTCCTCGTAGATGCTTTATGTATGTGGGGATTTTCCATTCCTTAATGGTTTTAATTTTGCTAGGGTCTACCTTAACACCTTCATGATATACAATATGACCCAGATATTCCACCTCTTGTACTCCAAAGAAACATTTGGAGCTTTTTGCATATAATTGTTTCTCCTCCAATAGTTTGAGCACCCTGTCAACATGTTGAACATGATCCTTCCAAGCCTTGTTGTAGATTAGTATATCATCAAAAAATACTAACACAAATTGTCTAAGGAAGGGTTTGAAAATGGAATTCATCAAACCTTGAAATGTAGAAGGTGCATTGGTAAGGCCAAAAGGCATGACCAAAAATTCATAATGACCCTCATGAGTTCTAAATGTTGTTTTCGGAATGTCTTCAGTCTTCATTCTAATTTGATGATATCCTGAACGAAGATCCAACTTGGTGAAGTAAATTGATCCATGCAATTCATCCAATAATTCATCTATGACAGGAATGGGAAATTTATCTTTAATAGTGAGTTTGTTGAGCTCCCTATAATCTGGACACATGTGCCATGATCCATCCTTCTTGTGAACAAATACTACTGGAGCAGAGAAAGAAATTTGACTAGGTTGAATTATACTAGCCTCTAACATTTCTGCAACCATACATTCAATTTCACTCTTTTGGGCATAGGGATAGTTGTAAGGCCTAATGTTTGCAGGAACACTTCCTGGAATCAAGTGCATAGCATGATCATGATCACAAATAGGTGGGAGGCCTTTGGGAGTCTCAAATACCTTGGAATGAGTGTCCAAGACTTTTTGTAGATCTGGAGAAATAGATGATTTCAATGTGGGAACCTCTAGTGAACGTAATTGTGCAATTATGCCTCGTTGTTCTTTCTTTAAAAGCTTTGTCATTCAGTTAGAGCTGATTATCCTTCCCGGTTTCCCTATGATACCCCTTAATTCAACTTCCTTTCCTTCTGAAGAAAATTTCATGAAAAGTTCTTGAAAAATAAGAGCTATTGTACCCAAGGATTGTAGCCATTGGACTCCTAATACAACATCAGCACCACCCATTGGAATGGAAATCATTAGGCTATTCAATACATATTATCCCATGGATAGCTTGATATTATGGCACTTTCCAGAGCAAGTTATGGTTCCTCCACTTACAACCATCACTTGACACTCTGGTGCTAGATATAGGAAGCAATTCAATTCCTTGGCTATCTTACAATGAATAAAATTATGGGTACTGCCTGAATCAATCAACATTATTACCTTTTTCTTCTTGATATGCCCTTATATCTTGATAGTTTGAGTGGTAATTCCAGTCAATGCATTACAAGATATTGTCAAATTCATTTCTTCCTTCTCCAAGGTTTGTTCCTAGTGTATATCCTCTTCTTTTGACGTTTCTTGTTCCTTTTATTCCTCCACTTCAAAATCTATGTAAAATGATTTCTTCTCAACACACTTATGACCTTTAGTGTATTTGCTATCACAACTGTAACAAAGCCCTTTTGCTCTGTTTTCTTCCAATTGTTGTGGTTTCAACCTTGTAGGTTGTGGATGGCTAGGGGCAACAACACTTCCATCTTTATGATTGTGAGTGGTAGGCTTCCTTGTTGCCATAATTTTGCTTTCCATTTTTCTTGCCAACCTGAATGCCTTATCCAATGAATCAGGTTCCCAAAGGCGGACCTCATGTTGTATGTTATCCTTTAAAGTCCCTATGAACACATCAATCCTATGCTCCTCTGGAATATCTTTTACCCTTATATTCAATCTTTGGAAGTCCTCAATGTGCTCCATCATTGAACCCTTTTGTTTGAGATTTATCAATTGGCTAAAAAAGGTGTTGCTTTTTGTATCCTCATAATGTGCTATCATTTCATCCATAAAATATCCCAAGTGATAATTTGTTTACGAGAGGAAAGCCATCGATACCATACAAACTGATTTGGTACAAAATATAAAGTTGCAATGTGTACCTTTTGTGTGTTTTGGACATTATGGAGATCGAAAAATTGCTCCATCTGTAGTATCCATGTTGTGGGATCCTTGCCATCAAACTTCCTCATATCGATCTTTGGAACATGGTGGTTCTTTGATCCAACGTTAGAGTCTATGAAATCATGATTAACATTTATTTTGTTCTCATCATGAGTTTCCTTTACTACTCTTTCGCCATTAGTAAGCATTTCTTGTAGAATTTTTGTCAAATCTTCCATCTTAGCTTCCACGCCATCCATCTTAGCTTCCACGTCATTCATATTAACTTCTACGCCTTTCTTTAAACCATCCATCTTAGCTTCTACGCATTTCTTTAAACCATCCATCTTAGCTTCCACACCACACATCTTAGCTTCTACGTCTTTCTTTAAACCATCCATCTTAGCTTCTGTCACTTTTTGTGCGAGTGAAATTTGTTGCACTTGTTCTCGTAATTTTAATATATCATGTTGCATTTCTTCCTCTTCTTCATGAGTCATGCTAGAGCTTTCAAGTTGCTTACTAGGTGTTTCCATTTTCTTTCTTCGGGGCATCAATTACTGATAATAATGCTTCACTATGCCCTTTGAATTCCTTCAAACTAATTTTTCAAACCAAACTTATGCAAAAATTTAAAAAAAAACTACACACCTTTTTTCACTTTGTAGGAGCTCGATATTGAATGACTATAACTCTGTAATTTCGGATCTCCAAGGTTTGAAATTGTGACTTGTAGTATCCCTCTGTGCCCTCTTTCTAATGCCACCAGTCTGATTGAAATTGGATTCTCCAAGAAAGAGTTATGCCCCACCTCCCAAGATGACCTACTTATATACTTGTTCAGTAGAGAGAACTTGTATGAAGTGCCACGTGTAACTGTTTCAACCTTCAGACCTAAAAACAATACAAAGAAAAGTATCGTATGTCCTCTTTCTATAGCTTCTTACGAAATTTCAATATGACGCTTAGAGAGAAAGTTATGCCGATTTTACCAAGATCACTTGTTTAGAATGTAATTCGGGAGTCTACAAAAACCCTAACTTCCTCAGATTATATCTTCGAAAATATAGCGAGACAAGATCTAAAATTCAGAACCAGCTTCAACAAGATTTCAGCTCAAATGGGTTTTAATTTTCGAGTCTGAAAATTCATAGAAATAAAATGCTCCGAAACTTCCACGATGACCTATTTGAGATCAAATTTTGGAGCTTGTAGAAACCCTTACTTCCTCAGATCATATCTCCGTAAATATAGCGAGAAAAGATATGAAATTCAGACTCGATGTTTAGACCAATTTCTTCTCAAATAGTTTTTTTTTTAGCTTTTGAAACTTCATAGCGAAAAATTTATAGCGACAATGCCACGATGACGAATTTTGAGAAGCGAAACCCTAGAATCCAAAGCTCTGATACCAAATGTTATGAAACCATCTCACAAAAAGATAGAAAAGAGAGATAAATTCCTTAGAATTTAGCCTCTTCGAGGGGGAAAACTCCTTTACATTACACAAATGAAAAATTCTTGGATGATGCAAATTACAAAACCTCCTTTCTATATATAGGAGTCTAAGGGGTCACAATATAACCAAAGTTGACCTAACAATAATAATATAAAGGCACAAAAATAACAATAATGGGCTTCTATGGGGCACAATAATAAGAATATGGGGACAATAGGGGCACAACAATAACAATAAGGGATACAATGACAATAGTAATGGGGGACTCACTAGTATTATAGGGACCTAACACTATGACTATAAGTACTGCAATGGTTGATGGTCGGTATCGATAATGGTCTCCTTTTAGATAGAGGAGGAATAACCTATTATAGAGTTTTATGAACTCAACATTTCAGACTACCAAGTGAGTCCATCATAATGGTCTCCTTACCCATCAAGTAGTGTTTCCATTTTTTTACACTTTGTACCAATTTTGTAAAGTTCTTTGTCATAAGTGGATAGTTAGTCACATCTCCATTAAAACTTTCAGAATGAAATGAAATGGACTTACCATGTTGCATAAGAACTCCTTCCATGGCGTAATCACTAGTATCCATTTGAATCTCAAATGGTTGTCTAAGATCCTGAAGAGCCAATACCGGTGCTGAACTAATCTTTTGTTTTAAAGCATCAAATGATTTTTGTTGTACATCTCCCCAGTGGAAGACTTTCTTGACACTAGTCAATGTATGTAGTGGTGTTGCAATGGAAGAAAAAATAGCAATAAATTTCCTCCAATATTTTGTTGCCCCTAAAAAGATTCTTACCTTCGTAACTGTATTGGGCTTGGGCCAATCCACAATGACCTCAACCTTAGAGGGGTCTATCTTCAGCTCACCTCCTCCAACAATGTGTCCCAAATACACTAAAGAAGTCTTGCGAAATTCACACTTTTACATCTTAAAAAAAAACTATTCTTTTCTCAAGACATCAAGTACTTTGTTCACATGCATGACATGTTCATCTCTGGATTTGCTGAATATGGGAATATCATCTAAGAAAACAATGAAAAAATCATATATAAATGGTCTCAATACATCATTCGTAACTCTCATGAAAGTAGTTGGAGCATTTATAAGACCGAAAGGCATAACAAGCCACTGAAACAATCCTTGTTTAGTTTTAAATGTGGTTTTCCAAATGTCTCCTTGAGCTATTATAACTTGATGATAACCACTTCATCAGTCTAACTTAGTGAAATACTTTGCATACCTCAATTGATCAAGAAAATCATTAATTCTTGGGAGTGGATAATGATTCTTTACCGTTATTTTATTCAGTGCACGGAAATCCACACACATGTGCCAAGTCCCGTCCTTCTTTGGCACCAAGTCAATGGGTGAACCACATGGTGAAGTAGATGGGCGTATGATACCTTTGTTCAACAATTCTTGAATTTTCCTTTTGATTTCTATGCTCTCCATAATTGACATGCGATACATGCCAATGTTTGGAAGTGGAACATCCTGCTACAGTTGTATCTCATGCTGAATTCCCCTCTTGGGAGGCAACCCCTTTGGTTCCTTAAACATCTCACCATGCTTTCTTACCACATAAAACAAATCAGATTTTAATTTATCATCACAACCTTCAAAAAATTCATAATCAATATCATTATTTTTCTTGATCACGAGAAGCACAAAATTTTTACTTGCATTTACTAGTCTCATCATCTATCCTGCCTTAACCAAATAAATGTTTAACTTTTTTGCGATGGGATCTCACAATATACTCCACTCCATCCTTGTGCAATAGATATTTGTTCTCATGGCGATAAAATACCACTTTCCTATCATACATATATGGGCTTCCCAAAATGATCCCTGAGATGTCAAGTGGAACTACATCTAACTCAACTTCATCAATGAATTTTTCAGTAATGGAAAACTTGAATAAGCATTTCCTTATAACCTGTAAATTTGCATTATTGACTATCCAACCCAAGGGATATGGCTTATGATGAGGTACAATTTCAAGGTTAAGATTTTTGACCAAGTCTTCTGAAATTAAGTTTGATTGTGACCCACTATCAAATAATGCATCAATCTTTGTATGATTTGAAATTACCCTTACATGGAACAATTCTATCCTTGATTCTTCATTTGGAGTGTTGTTGTGACTATGTGAGGAACTAGTGCTTGCAATAGCTTCTTTTCCTTTTGCGACCATGGCTGAAATCTTGATCTCAACACCAAAATCTGATCCAAGATTATGTTATGTGGTAGTTGTTGTCTTTTGTTTTCCCTTATTGTTTGGTTTCTTAGGCCTTAGTTTGGGATATAATGTCCAACACTAGGTTTCATCATGCCCCGCTTTGGAACAATGTTGGCATATAGTTTTCTCCCCTTCTTTCTTCACACTTGAACTCTTCTTTCCTTCCCATTTTCCACCCTTCTCTTTCTCCTTACCCTTGAATGGCTTCTTCTTACTACCCTCTTCCTGAATTTTCTTTCCTCTTGCTTCAAGGTGTGTGGCATTCACACATACCTCATCTAGATTGCTTGGATTGAACATAAGGATAGTATGTTTTAAGTAGGAATGTAAACCCCCAATATATTTCAACAATGTATCTTGGGAACTCAAGTTTACACCTAACAACAAATCCCTCTTCCTAAACTCCTGGGTATAGTCTTGAACTATTTGGCCCTGAGTTACCTATTTTTCCAACTCATAATGAATTTTTGCATATAGGCTAAAGGATAAAACTTCCTTTTAATTGCAGAAACAAATTCAACCCAAGAAATGGATATCTTACCATGAATTCACATTTCCTCTTGAGTCTTTGCTTCCCACCAAACTAGTGTTGCTCCTTCTAACCTCAGTGAAGCCAATTGGATTTTTAAGTCATCTTCTTGAAGGTTCTGAATTCTGTAATAAACCTCCAATTTTCTAACTTTTCTGCATTGACCTCACCATTGTACATGGGAAGTTCAAACTTAATGTCCAATTTGAGTAAGGGAGTTCTTTCCTTTGGGAGTTTTGAATGAGTATGAATAGTTTTTGTGGTGGAAGTGGAAGATGATGACATTTGAGATGATGAGGATGATGAAGATGTAGAATTTTTCCTACAAATCAGCTAGCTTTGATACCATGTAGAACTTTTTCTACAAATCAGCTAGCTCTGATACCATGTAGAAATTCCCACCTGTAGATCACCTGGTAATGCAATGCACTAAAGCAAAACACTTGATCTACTTCTACAAACAATTTAGCGGAAGCTTAATCAACCATGAGCATCATCAATAAGAACACATATAACTGATAAGAAGGAATCAATCACACATAACACAGAAGAATTTACCTGGGGAAAGCACCTGCCTAAAACCCCATCTCTGTATTATCATACAAGTGGAAATATAGTCCGGATTACACAAAGCCTTAGCTCGAAAGCTATCCAGCTCTCAGTACAATCCCTCTGCTGCTCATAGACAGTCAAAGGCTTCTCACAAACCTTCTCCTCTGCCCTCCAAGCCTCCTATTTCTATGCACAGTTTTTCCTGGGTCCTCTAGCTGCAACCTGTGTGATTCTCACCTCACACACAACACTGACCTCTGAAATAACTACACAAACCTGAAGGAGATAAATCCTCATCATGGATGAGCTTCCTTTATAGGAAAAATATTCATCCAACTGATAGTACACTGTCCCTTCTCTGATCTCAACTGGGTCTCTGACAGAACTGACATGCATCAGTTATCCATGAGTGAATACACAGTTATCTGAAAATAACAGTTGTCACATGCATGCAAGCATCAACAAACTGTATCTCATTAATTTAACAACTTGTTAGATTAATCTAACTGAACTTGACTAAGTAAAACTAAGTCAATTGATCCTCTCAATATAGAACTCATCCTTAATTCCTCAATCAGTGGAGCAAATCAAGGACACATTCCCCAATCAGTGGAGAAATTATTGCATGTTCTCACAAAGACTTCAAGTTTGATTTTCCTTAACTAATTAACTCATGGAGAATTAATTAATTAATATTTCCAACTGCTGTTAAGACCAAAATTAATTTTACTTCCTATAGATAGACTAGGGATTGCTATAAATAAGAAGGGACCCAGAAATGCTATTTTTATAACTTTCTATTTTTAGCAGTTTCACCTCTCACCCAATGTGGCCAATGACCTCACTGGCCAAACTGATATTTTTAGACATGCTATTTTTAGTAGGTATATTTTTAGCACATTCTAAATTTAACATTTCTTGTTGCACATTTTTCAATACTCCCTCTCAATAAGAAAGGCTTTCTCTCGAACTTGATCCTGTAACTCTGGAATGTTCTCCATGCAACACATCTACCCGGTCCACTTGCTCCAACAACACATGGAACAAAAACACTCCCAACTGACCACTCTGTTGGGCTAGGAACATACTCTGATGTTGAAGCTCTACCTGCTGCTAACAAGTGCTCCCTCTCTGACATCTACGCTACTACAACATCTCCATGCATCTCGCACCATTGCACACCTCTCTGTGCCACCTAGCACTGCGCAAAACACTTGTGCCTCTCGCATTGCTGCAGCCTACTAGCTATGCGTTGTCTTGGGATTCCCTGCACTGTTGCTCTCTCTTCTGCTCCATCCACATCTGTCTCTACCCAAACAGTCAGTTCCTACTACTCCACATCGGGGCTCCTATAGCAAGGTCTCATCCAAGAGATTGGGTACCTCAAGGATCCTACCCCTCCTCCTTGGGACGATCACTCTATATCGCCCCACCTTCTAACTGGAGGTATGGCTGTATGTGATCCCTCAGCCCACCTGGCTCGAAGTTTCCCCCTACTGGAGGTCTCTGCATGAGTAGATACCTCTACTCGATCTCCTCTTAGCTTCCCCTGTTGTGGCTGCTCCACAACCTCTTGAAGCTATTGCACCAATCGTGGCTCCTCCACAATTGTCTAAGACTTCTTCTGGCTCTGCATGTTGAGAGGTAATATACCCTCCATCTCAACCACCAAGTCTCTAACCTTTGCCTTGCTCTTCAAGGCTTTTCATGCATCTTGTACCTCAAGTGCATATAGGTTCTTGGCGAGCACACCAATCTATTTCCACTTTCCCGCCGTCACGAAATTTTCTAGAAAAGGAGTTGATTTTAAATCAGTGATATCTCCCTCATCCGAACTCTGATTCAGCCATTTTTTTTTTTGGGTATTTTTTCGCAAGGAATCCAAATCTGCTATTTATTTCTGAAAATTTTGTACTGAAATTTTCGGATATGATCTGCAAACTCTCAGCCCAAAACTCAAAACTTTGAAATCTCCTCTCAGTATATTGTTCTCTCCTTGATCACCTGTGCTCTGATACCATGTAGAATTTTGTAGAATTTTTCCTACAAATCAGCTAGCTTTGATACCATGTAGAACTTTTTCTACAAATCAGCTAGCTCTGATACCATGTAGAAATTTCCCACCTGTAGATCACCCGGTAATGCAATGTACTAAAGCAAAACACTTGATCTACTTCTACAAACAATTTAGCGGAAGCTTAATCAACCATGAGCATCATCAACAAGAACACATATAATTGATCAGAAGGAATCAATCACACATAACACAGAAGAATTTGCCCGGGGAAAGCACCTGCCTAAAACCCCATCTTTGTATTATCATACAAGTGGAAATATAGTCCGGATTACACAAAGCCTTAGCTCGGAAGTTATCCAGCTCTCAGTACAATCCCTCTGCTGCTCATAGACAGTCAAAGGCTTCTCACAAACCTTCTCCTCTGCCCTCCAAGCCTCCTATTTCTATGCACAGTTTTTCCTGGGTCCTCCAGCTGCAACCTGTGTGATTCTCACCTCACACACAACATTGACCTCTGAAATAATTGCACAAACCTGAAGGAGATAAATCCTCATCATGGATGAGCTTCCTTTATAGGAAAAATATTCATCCAACTGATAGTACAATGTCCCTTCTCTGATCTCAACTGGGTCTCTAACAGAACTGACATGCATCAGTTATCCATGAGTGAATACACAGTTATCTGAAAATAACATTTGTCACATGCATGCAAGCATCAACAAACTGTATCTCATTAATTTAACAACTTGTTAAATTAATCTAACTGAACTTGAATAAGTAAAACTAAGTCAACTGATCCTCTCAATATAGAACTCATCCTTAACTCCTCAATCAGTGGAGCAAATCAAGGACACATTCCCCAATCAGTGGAGAAATAATTGCATGTTATCACAAAGACTTCAAGTTTGATTTTCCTTAACTACTTAACTCATGGAGAATTAATTAATTAATATTTCCAACTGCTGCTAAGACCAAAATTAATTTTACTTCCTATAGATAGACTAGGGACTGTTATAAATAGGAAGGGACCCAGAAATGCTATTTTTAGAAATTTCTATTTTTAAAAGTTTCACCTCTCACCCAATGTGGCCAATGACCTCACTGGCCAAACTGTTATTTTTAGACATGTTATTTTTAGCTGGTCTATTTTTAGCACATTCTAAATTTAACATTTCTTGTTGCACATTTTTCAACAGAAGATGATTAGGAAGATGAAGACGATGGAGATGAAGGAGGTTTTCCTCCATTACCCTTTGAATCCTTCTTTTCATCTTTTTTAGCTCCTGAGCTTCCCTCTCCATGTGGGGGCTTAGAACTCTCTAACCATTCCAGTATTCCTATCTTCATGGAGGACTCTAACCATGTCAGTTAAGTCATAGAAAGCTTTTTTGAATGCTTCCTCTTTTGAAAGAGCTTCAATCTCTCTTTCTTCAGACATGATGCCTTTGGATTCAAGCTCAACTTCTGGTACTGCTTGTACCTCCTCAATCTCAATTGAAGGTAAAACTTGAGGTGCTTCAAGTGAAACTGGGATTGGAACTTTGGTTCGATATTGTGGCCTTGTGGCTCGTCTTCTTCTGGGCATTACCTCAAGATTTGCAACCAATAGTTTCCCTTCTCCTCTTTGCAACTTTAACCTTGTAAGCATCACAAATTTGCAACCATTAAAATCTTACTTACACAAAACTCAAGCAATCAAGCAAATAACCTTTTCTTTGATGCCAACTTGATTTGTTGTTGAATGTTAGTTTTGTTGTGCTAATTTCAACTTCATAATTAAAAACAACTGCTTATCATTTGCTTCACGTGCATAGGTTTTCTTTATGGTGTTTGTGAATGAACAGGTAAATTTTCATCAAGTTTTATGTCAAATTCATGAGAAAAATAGCATGAAAGTAAAGTGTTGAACAACAACAAACAAATTTACAGAAAACCATCAAAATGAACACTTAACAAAATGTTTTGATGAAGGATTTCACCCCTCTTGGGCTACATCTCTTTGGTCCAACTTCCATGGCTTGGGCTTATGTATTAGCTCAAAATGGAAAAAGTGTTGTTTACAATGCTCTACTACTCCTGAAACCTACTTCAATGTGCTAAGAATATCAAAATCATCTAGGACTACTTTTCCTAATCCCAATTTGGTCGAATTTTACAAAAGTGATGGAAAAATCAATTTCTCTTAGGAATTCTCCACTAAAACTAGAGGAACTCTAGTTAACTCCACTAAATCTGGAGTTACCACTGAATTTGGGGGCTCCACCAATTTTTCCACCAAACTAAACAACAGTTTAATTAAATGTTAAACCTGGATTAGCACATTAAGCACGCAGTTAGGCTAACCATTAGCTTGGCGGTCTTCGTGGAAGTGGACACATGTCGTGGTATAAATGCCAACAATTAAACTTAACGAAAAAGGTTTGCGCTGGCCACTAGTTATACTAACTTCTGGCTAGCGGTTTTCGCAACTAGTCACATGGGAGAGGGCTGGCAGCGGGGCTGGCCTTCTCCTTCCCCCAAACTGCAAAGTTTTAGACGTCAAATATGTATTGCATTCATAGTTTATTAAGAACCAAAGCTTGGGTGTAGTGGTAAGTCTTGGAGTTTGTTCGGGTGAGGTCCCGGGTTCGACTCCGCCGACCTGCCCATTATCTTTTCACTGCGCGCTGAATAGTCTGACCTTTAGGGAGGGACACGTGGCGACCTCCAGGCTTGCCACTTGTCCCCTCCTCATTGGTCCACCTCCATCCAATAAAAACAAGCCAAATCATCAACCCATCGACCAGCCACAATATGACACTTGGAAAAACCTTACTAGCCCTTGACCATCCCGTTGACCTGCCAAGCCACCTACCACATCAACAATACGAACTGCTGACTGGGTAGTGAATGTACCTTTTTTTTGCAAAATTCCATTATTTGGCAAAGCAAATATAATGCGATATCTTCCTCATATGAGCTCAGTTTTGAGTGAAACGAGTTGCGTTGGGATCGTATCGTCGAGACGAACGTGATTGTTTAGGTTTCGAGTGATTCTAATCACTTTTATTTTTTAGATAAATATTGATCACTTGATCAGGGATGAAATTCCTTTGCAACCTCAAGTGACTCTTAAGCCATTTGACAAGTGGGGCATGGATTTCATTAGGCCCATTGATCCACCATCGGGGTAGAAAAAGTATATAATTGTATGCACTAATTATTTTACAAAATGGGTTGAAACCAAGGTTGTCAAGGGAGCAACATAAGAGAAAGTGGTTGAGTTCTTAATGGAGAATGTATTTTACAAGTTTGGGTACCATAGAGAGCTAGTCACTGATCAGGTAGCTCAATTCACCTCACACCTGATTGAAAATTTGTTGAGGTAGCATAAGATCAAACACAAGAAGTCAATTTCTTATCATCCTCAAGCCAATGGATAAGTAGAGGTTACTAACAGAGCATTGGAAGTAATTCTCACCAAGGTTGTGAGTAGCAACATAAAATATTGGGTTGAAAAACTAGTGGAGGCCACTTGGACCTATAATACAACTTGGAAGGCAACCACTGGCTTCACTCCCTATGACTTGGTCTATGGGAAGAAGGCTCTTCTCTCCATTAAATTTGAGTACAACACTTTGAGAATGGAAACACATTTGGATTTGGATGTTGTGAAGGCACAACAAGAGAGGCTACTCCAACTCAATGGTTTAGATGAATTTAGGATGCAAACCCTCCTGGACACATAAGTTATTCAAGTACAAATAAATGTTTGGCATGACAAAAACATCAAAGATAGTTTTTCAAGAAGGAGATTGGGATCTTCTCTATGACTCCACGTTCAAGGAATTCAAAGGAATATTGATGACTAGGTGGCTGGGTCCATATTTGATAGAAAAGTGCCATGACACTGGGGTTGTGCAAATAAGGACCATTGATAAAGAAGTTATCCCCTTGCTTGTCAATTGATACAAATTGAAAGCCTATAAAATACCTTTGTCAAGGGAAGAGTTCATCATTACCATCGGTAAGGAAGTGAATGTTCTTGGAAGTGTCTCAGCTTCTAGCTCACCAAATTCTTGAAGACTATTCTATTTTTGAAAAAATGAAAAAAACAACAACAATAAGGGACCTAAGTGAAAACATCCTTGAGGCAGCCCAAGAGTGAAAAAGGAAAATAAAAATATCCTTGGGTGAAAACATCCCTTGAGGCGCCCAGGGCAGGAAAACAGGTTGAAAACCTCCTTTGAGGTGACCTATATGTATTTCAAAAAAGAAGAAAAAAAAATTGCCATGGCAAGGACCTCAAACCTGCCCACTAATAAAATTATGTGATATTTACAGGTTTTTAAAGGAAACGAAGGATTCAAAGTTCAAGGGACAGCCCTCCAAAATCATCCCATTCTTCCTCCATTCACTTCATATCTCCCATGCCTACTATATCTCCATCATCCATCCTCACTTCCAGGCATCAAAAACCAATTTTTATGCAATTTTTTGACTTCTATAGGGTTTCTTGTAGTTACTACAGGAGTTTCTTATAGTACTATAGGATGTCATAAAACACTATAGGAATGAAGTCCCAATTGGAAAATGATGATGCAGGCTTGTTCTAGGTTGAAAGAGGGGACCATACACCTCACCACCTCTCACCCAACACCAGCTCATGACCATACCAACCTATGTGTCCATCAAAAACCACTCAGAAAAATGAAAACAATACAAAAAAAAGAGAGGCCAAGGGTCATGCCATCATTGGCCTCACTCACCTACCACTCCATCTCCTCCATTTCCATATTCCACTCCTACATCACCACCCATTCCTCCTCCAAGTGAAAACAAGCAAAAAAATGATGAAAAAAGGCAGCTAAAGGATTTTATGTAGTAATTATAGGAATCCCTATAGCAACATGTGTTATCACAGCAACAGTTTCTCCATGCATTCTCCTTCATCATCCATGCAAGTAAAGAGCTATAGCATCCCTGCAAACATTATGACTCCTATCTAGAGCTCAGCAGCAACAGCAAGGACCAAACACCTGCACACAACTACAAAGAAGAAAACCACATCAACAAGAAGAAATATATAGAAAAGTGACCAAGGAAAAACACTTGCCTAGACAAAAAGAAGCACGGTGGAGTCACCCTCCAACATGCATCAACCAAGCGAAGGAAGGAACATGTATGGCACCTCATCTGAATTCTTCCCTAAGTACGATATGATAAAACTGTAGGAATATGAAAAAGTTCGATTTTAAGCTGGAGTTGGCCAGTTAACTTGGCCACCCTCAGCTCGAAAGAAAAGAAGTGAACTCCTAGTCAACATGCCACATTGAAATGTCATATCAAGGAGAAAGGGTCAAAAAGTTGTTTAGGTTAAGTTGTGTGAGAGTCGATGATAATTACAAGGGGAGGCTGTATGATAACTAACAATGGGCCAACAATCCCAAAGAGGAAATCATGTACACTTCCAACCAATACAACGCTCCAAGGAATCGATCGTAAATAGAAAACATTCCAAACTCCCATGCACCATTTGTTCATTTCGAGATCAGAGAAGACCGGGACCACCTTCGAGAGCCATCGAGGAAGCAAACCTATTTCAGCCACCCTACAGGAAGCAAAACTACAAGAAACACAGGGAGCTATAGGAAGCATTGGAAATTCACAAACAACTCTGCAAGGGGGTGCCTAGGGTCCAATTGTTCAACATTTCTCCTCATCCAAAGCATCATAGTGAAAGGTAGGTGGATCATATCTCTTATGTTATGAATTAATAGCTAGGAAAAGAAAAAATCCGAGTTTTCTAATTGATTACAGTGGGCCTGGGGTTTTAGACAGAATTGTGTGAAATTTAAAAGTTTTGTGTAGATAGAAAGAAACTGCAACGATCCACTAATATTCTAAACTCTCAGGCACCCTAGAAACACTAAGGCTAGCCTACCAAACTCCCTACAGTCAGCTAACCAGAGAAGAGACATGACAAGAGGATTTAACAGAAGGGAACCCATAGAAACATCTAGGATATACCTACACCCCCTTGTGGAAGAAATATTTAGAAGGAATAACTAGTTGGAATTCTTTGAGCTGCTCAGAAGGTATGATGATGATGTAGCTAAAGAATTTGCAATGACAATTAACCCTTAGGCTAGAACTAGTGCTACTACTGTGGTAAGAGGACTATAAATTATAATTACTCCTAAGGTAATTAGCAGAATCACTACACTTCCTCAAGGGATGCAATGGAGAAAGGAGGATAAGGTTGCAAGCAATTTTGCAAAGAAAAACTTCTTCTTAAGGGATGAAGAGCCAATTGAGGACAAAAATGGGATAAGAAGGGGAAGCCTTCATTATCCTTGAAATGAGGTGAGCTATCATATTCTAAAATATATCTCTTGTGAGGGGAGGCTCAGTATAATCTATGGCTACCAATTTAGACTCCTCCATGAGTTGAGATTTGGAGAGGAGATACCCATTGACAGAAGACTCAGTGTACCCTACTTCTTGCTACAATCAATAATATACATGAGCCTAAAGGTCCAAGAGGGAAAACATCAGCAATTGGCACACCATGGACTTATTAAGCTAATACTAGAGGATGTCTTTAGCCAGCTAAGAATCCCTATTCAATGGTCCACATTTAGAGACATGGACAGAGAGGTTGTGATTGAAATATAAGCCCTTGAATATGATAGGGAAAATACCTCTAGTGGTGAAGAGGAGGTAGAAGAAGATGAAGAAGAACCAAAGGAGGAACAGGAGGCAGAAACATAGAAAACAGAGGAAGAAGAAGGGAAAGAAGAAGGAGAAGAAAACAGAGCAAGCCCTAAGAAACATACCAAATAAAGGGAGAAATCTCTAAGGTTGTCTCCTAAACCCACTGAGAAGGAGGAAGTTGTTGCCTTGACTACCCTAAGCACACCTGTCAAGTCAAAAGGGAAAAGACAGAGGCATAATCCCCTCTATTTCAAAACAAGGAGGAGCACCAGGATCAAACAAGGGAAACCACAAACACCCACCAAGACTCCAATCATAATTGAGGAGTCACCAAAAGAGAAAGAAAAGCTAGTTTCCCTGGAAATAAAAGGTGAAGAGGGGATATCAAAACAAGCTTCCCCAAAGTCTCCAACCACATATGTTAGGAAGCATGTCACCATGCCAACATCAGAAAAGAAAGACAAGGCATCTTTGACCCCATTTCAGAAAGGAAAAAGAGTCCTACAGGATCCTCAAACAACCCTACAGGAAACCCTATAGCAACCTGTTTTAGACTATTTTGGGTAGAAATGATGATCAGAGCCTAGGATAGGCCTTCAACTTGACCTCCATACCCCTCAATGCCATTTTTTACCATCTTTCCCATACCTTCCTCTCCTGTAAAATATCATCTTGTTTAGCTTAGAATTTACACTTCTAAATTGAAAACCAAAATACTCTTTTCTGTAATATTTATCTAGTGCATGCATATATCAGTCACAACAATGTTAGGATAATTTCCATGCCTACTTAATCTAGATAGCTAGATGATAGAATGCAAAGTTAAATTTGGTATCTTCTGCAAGTAGTGTGTGTTAATTCTTAGATAGGTAATTCATGTCATTTCATAGCACTTTCTATTCAGCACTTTCATTTCCTTAAAATAGGCAAGCATTTACTTTCTACATTAAAGATATCCTTACATTCACTGTCAGTGGTCAGCGTCCTTCTAGTCAATATAAGACTAGTTTGAAAAACCCTAGTGGTCTATTGCCCCAGTTGAGAAGTGATAAGAGTATATTGCTACCTCTGTTGTGCATATAGCACTGTCACCTCCAAGTTTGTATGAACCCCGGGTTGATAAAGTAAAGTTGGTCGCCCTATGAGTTACAACATCCTTGCTACAATATTAAGGCTCATCAAGTCTGTTGAGAAAAGTCCACAGTCACTGGCACACATGCCTATGAGAGCAACTTTGAGTTGTTGGTCGGTTTCTTGCCTATAACATGAGAGTGACTTTGGGTTAAGAAGCTTAAAACATTAGTGGGACCCAAGGACAGGATGTTTGAGTGGATGAGATGTCTCCTAGGGGTGTAATTGTTGATGTGGATGGGTTTGTTTGATGAGTTCCGTCGATTCCATTTCCTTAAGGTCACCAAGGAGATTGACTCCCTTATAGTAACCTCTCCCATCACATGTTTTCCCAGATGGTTGGCTACTTGGGTGGACCTGGGAGGAAGGGGTTTACAGTGATATCATTAATTCTCATTGTTCAAGATACATTTTTTAATGCATAAATGAATTTAGAGTCTGGAAAAAACTCGGGGGATTTCAATTTATAAAGATTTAACAACTCAAATGTGTCATTCCAATAAATTTTTACTAAATTTCAAGTAAAACTCATTTGAAAATATGCTTGGGAAAAGAAATAACCTAACACATTTAGAGTACACTAATATTTAAAAATCACAACTATACACAAGCCTAAAAAAAACTAAAAATTATATATATATATATCTATATATATATATATATATATATATATATATATATATATATATATGGCAATATCTTTATTTTCGATATCAAGAGTATAGATGTTTTGGTCCTCAAGTGACTACCCGCACTCTACAACAAGGCTTGAATCCATTACAAAAAGCTTACCATATCATTGGTGGAAATAAAACCTGGGTGGGGAGGATAACAATCATTCCTCCCAACCACCCAAGATAAACCCAATTGACATGTATGTGTGGATGAAAAACTCTTAATACATCAATGTACCATTAACTTAGCAACTAATCATTTTATTTTATTTGTAAGCTAACTTCTAAAATTATATTAAAATGGAGTAAAATTGTAAATAACCATTAGCTGTTGACTTTCCATTAGGAAAACCACAATTGTAGCAATAAAGTAGATCTTCTATCCCTTGAGTTTGAGAATTATTAGTGATAGATTTTTTTTTAAATAAAAGTGCCAATTCTAAAAGTAAAAGAAGCAAGAAAACTAGTTCTAGACTAAGATTTAGCTTTAATGTAGTTGATAATAAAATAAATACAAAAAACTAGGGACATGTTCCTGTCAAGAGAATGGAGAATTATCAGCTTCTATAGTGGTGTGCCTAACATCTTCCTCAAACTCCATATCAAATATCCTTCTTGGTAGAGTTGTAACCATATAGTCCCCCTGCTTGCTTTGGATTGTAGTGCATCCAAAAGGAGTAGAATCTCTTGATGAGTTTTGTTTCTTTCAACCAAGACCTTGCCCATAATGGTTTTCTTTTGATAACATAGGTCAATTATTTGGAGATATTTTATAGTTCAACTTATCATGTTTCTTGTGTCTGAAATACATGGGCCAATCTCAACAATGATTTCCATGCCTCCCATGCAACTCTTCTTGACATGTGCTTTAGATTTTTCTACGTCAATCTCAATTTGTGCTTTCAAAGGTGTCTAAGCCCAATACGTGCAAGAAGCAGAGTTAATGCTTTGTTAAGCCCTATTGGATGGTTGACTTTGTTGGCCATGAAACTCCCTACAACTTGAGCCCCTCTTCATCATGGAAATAAGCTTACAAAGGATAGAAATAGAGTGGCGTAAAGACCAAGGGAAAGGTAGAGATAAATTCACAAGTCAAGAGGAGGCCTCAATAGAAAGGCAAAGAAATAGGAAGGACATCGTGGCCAAGTACGAAAAAGGAAGGTACTTGCTTGCATTAGAGATGGGAAGCTTTCTATCACATGTTTGAGATTAACATCAATTGAAATCCATTCAAGAGTGAAATATAGGGCGCCCTCCACAATCTAACCCAAAAGGAAGGCAGTAAGGGAAAATAACTAAAATTTATAATCATAATTGTGCTTTGTGGGAGCTTGTCCATGTTTGGAGTAATGATACTAAGTATGGATCTAGAGTAGCTCAAACCATCTCATGTTCTAGCAAGTTTCCAAATCAAGGAATTGAAGAGGGGCCATTAAGGTTAGAACTAGAGTAGTTTCATTCATTAATTTGTGTACGATATAGAAATGTGATCCATTGGTGTCATCATAGCTAGGGTGTTGCATCCCTCTCATCCCATCCAAGGGAACAACTAATAAAATTTAAAATCTAATTACATTTTGAAAATGTTACCATTAGAGTTGGTTCCTGGTCAGTTGTTGATTCAACTTGGTTCCCTCTTAGCACTCGCTCATGATATCAAAAGCTTTTTAGTCCCTGATGATGGGTGGAGTGTCCACCTAAAACGTTGGACAAGTTAAACTCTTAACACAACTTTCTTATGAAAATCTCTGACAATAACAAATCAATTCAATTCAATTTGTTATATTATGATTCTGTTCTTATTAACAAAATTATAAACATTTAAAAAAAAACGTAATATGCATATCATATTAAAATAATAATTCATTTTCATAACCATGATATTTTAAAAGATATAATGAATAAACATATAAAAACCTAATAAATTTTATTAATAAACATATAATTAGAAACAAGATTTGCATGGTAGTTTCATTTTATGGATAAGTCAGAAAATATATAATAAATAGTTAGACTTAATATGACTACCTACACAAATAAGGAGTGCTCTTTGTTATTAAAAACAAAAAAAAAAACAAAAATACAAAAAAAAAACATTATTTATTCATAATATCTATAAGGGAGGATTGAATCTTCTATCTTAAAAGTAAAAAGAGATTTAAATCTTATAGCAAGTTGGTATCAATTGTAAATTAGGTATTCACATCATTGCCAAAAAATATATTCACCATCTCATAAATATTAGTTATTGTAGGCATGGTATTAGGTATTTTTGCTTTCATTGCGTATTAGTTTGACTTTGACCAAAAATTTATGCCGCTTACGCATAGTTTAACATTGGAAATTCATTTTTTGTTATTTTTTATTATTTTTTAAATTTATTTATTTGTAAGGTGATTGGTTGAGGTCTTATTATGGATTAGCTTCCATTTTTGTTAATTACAGTTTTTTTGTTTTAGTTTTGTTTCCTTTTTATTTTATTTTTTTCCTTTTTCTATTATTTCCATTTTCATGAATTATAGTTTTTCCTCCATATTTTCAATTTAAGATCTTTGATTATTATATTGAAAACACACACACACACACACACATATATATATGAAAGTATATATATATTAATATAAACAATATTAGTGATAACAACATTCAACATTACAACATTTTATTAGTTGTTTTATTTTTTTAATGAAATCTTTGTCTTTATTATTTTTTAGTTTAATTAAGCTACATACTAGCTATATGTAGCTCTTGTTAATACATGTCATATACTATGTTAATAATAACTATCTAATATTTATATATTTATATTATATACATTAATGTGTAAAATGTTGTTCAAAAATCTTTATAATATTAGGAGTTTTAAGGAGAAAAAACAATTGAAACTTTATATTAACTTTTAACTTTTTCTATTAATGATAAGTTTTTTTCTTACTTTTTTTATTTTAGTTTATTGTCTTTTAATTTTGACTTTATTAATATTTTTGCCTTTTCTTTTTTCTATTTTCAATTCAATTTTATAAGACTTTAATTATTTTCACAGGTAGCATGATAAACTAGAAATTGCCCCTAACGGTGCAAAGGTACATCAAAGGAATAGAAGATTTGGAAAGTTCATCTAGACGTGAACAAAGCATACCACTGAATGTATGTGCATGAGGTTTGTCAAACTCTCCAATGCAAGTGCCACGATGTGAGACCAATGCTCACAACCTATGCATGATCACAAAGTGTTGACAAACCTTGCCCCAAGTGTGTCACAATCGGCTACCTGTCTTTTCTCCACCACACTATGACACCACTCCAAGATTTCGACCAAGGGGCTAGAGCTTTCTCCATTGAAGGCATAGAGCCTAACCACCCATTCCCCAAGCCACACAAAATATAATCTCATTATTACAATGATATTACACCTTTAACTAGTATATTATAATTGAGGTCTTTATCTCTTTAAACACCTTAACTAACATAAAAATCATGATATATATATATATATATATATATAAACACTATATTAGTAACTTAAATATTTATTATAGTTCTTATTATTCACAAACACCAATGTAACCAATATTACCAATCCTATTAGAGAAGTGAAAAAAATTAAACAAATACATATATCAATAAAAAAAATAAAATGAACAAACACATATATGAATAGGCCACTAACTAATACTTCTATAAATATTCTTCTTAACACAAGACTATCCCTTATTAACACACAGAATATCCTTAAAAATATCCTTATCAACACAAAGAACCATGATAATATATTTATCCCTTATTAACACATAGAATATCCTTAAAAATATCTTTATTAGCACACAGAACCATGCTAATATATTTAAACGTGTATCCTCTCCTCCAAACTAAGTAACTATATATATATAATAAAAAATTTAAAATATAAACACTATATTAACACATTAAATATTTATTACACATCTTATTATTTACAAACACCAATGTAACCAATATTACCAATCTTATTAGAAAATGTGAAAAAATTAAACAAATACCTATATCAACCAAAAATTAAAATGAACAAACATATATATGAAGAGACCACTAACTAATAAAAAATTAATACTTCTATAAATATTCTTCTTAACACAAGACTATCTTTATTAACACACAAAATATCCTTAAAAATATCCTTATTAACACAAAGAACCATGATATTATATTTATCCCTTATTAACACATAGAATATCCTTATTAGCACAAAGAACCATGATAATATATTTAGGCTTGTATACTCTCCTCCATGAAATCTCACAACCAACATAGAACCATGATATTATATTTATCCCTTATTAACACATAGAATATCCTTATTAGGACAAAGAACCATGATAATATATTTAGGCTTGTATACTCTCCTCCATGAAATCTCACAACCAACATAATAATCCATATTCGTAGACTTGAGGTAGTGGGCAAAATAATAACTCCATATTTGTTGATACGATCATTGAACTTACAACATAGAGATGGGTGTATTGAGAAGTTGTAAGTTGGCATGGGAGATAATAATAGATGATGGTGAGAGAGGCATATGGTAAAACCATTATTAATATTATGATTATTCACAAGGTTGCCTTATCACACAATAAACACTCATCACATCTCGCTTTTTCGATCTAGGAAGAGAGCAGCATGTGTCTGTCTAGTTTTTGCTTTGAATTTTACCCGTTTCTGCATAGAGATTAATGTGTTAATGTAGTGTGTATATATATATAATTTTCTATTGTTAACTTAGTTTGGTTATATATATGGTTTATTGTATCATGATTTTTATGTTAATTAAGGTATTTAAAGAGATAAAGACTTTTATTGTAATATAGTAGTTAAAGGGGTAATATAATTGTAACAATGGGATTTTATTTTGTGCAACCTAGTGGGCTCTATGACTTTGATGGAGAACAATCTAGCCCCCTGGTAGAAATATTGGAGTGGTGTTATCATGTGGTGGAGAAAAGACAAGTAGCTACTGGTGACATCCCTGGGGCAATGTTTGTTAAAACTTGTGATAATGTATAGGTTGTGAGCATTGGGCTCGCCTTATGGCACTTTTATTGGAGAGTTTGGCAAACCTTATGTGCATACATTCAACAATATTATTTTTTCATGGCGAGATGAACTTCCCAAATGTTCTATTCCTTGGGTGTACCTTTGCACCTTTATGGGAAATTGCTAGTCATAATGATATCCTCTGCTACAAATCTATTCTTTCTTTTGATATCCTTCCTACAAATCTATTAGAGATTGATATTTTTTGACTAAATATCATATTTCATCTCAGGAAAAAAATCAATAAAAATATAGTTTTATCAGAAAATGGATTATTTTTTTAACTAAAGATCATATTCAATTCTAACTAAAAAATCAACTAAAATAATATAATATAATATAAAGCATGAATTAATTTAAAAATTAAACAAATAATTTAAATTATAAATGTAGAAATTATGATGTAGATTTGCAACTACTCATGAAGTTTTAATCAAAATCACAAGACACAAACCTACTCTACTGCTCTGCAGAATTCAATTCACAATTTATAACATCAATCGCAAACATGCAATGAGAAATAACACACATGCACACAATATTTTTCCAGGGGAAAGAAATCTGCTAAAAAACCCTTTTCCTTTTTGCATTAATCTGATGAATATAGATGTATTACAATTGCTTTGTTCAACTGAGCACAACCTGTAAGTGAATAACATATCTCTCTTGTCACTGAGAAAATCTAACCTAGACTTAGTCAATTTATGCCTCTACTTGATCCCCTATTTCCTTGCGTAATTCCTTGAGAAATTAGGCCCCTATTATTTAGGAATTTCTCCCAAATGGATTGAGCAATTCCCAAGGTTGATCATCTGACCGCATGCAACACCTGTACACTCAAGACTAGTCTACAACTAATGTTACGCTACCTTGGAATCTCCACCATAACTGGGTTGTACTAGCTATTTTGGGTTGATTGATCAGTTAACTAGATGATCATTGAGTTAGAGTGAAGTCTCACTACACAATTTACCTTCCACTAGTTCCTCCAACAGTTGGAACTAGTTTAACTAAAAACAACTTGAAATAACTGAATTTGATTGCTACAAATTAGCAATCACACATGATTAACTAAACTCTAACTCCTCCAACTCGAGTTTACTGAGTAAATTGGGTGACACAAGCCATGTCACACAAGTTAATTGCATCCAAGTTGTCTGATGATGTGGAAATTCGAAATTTCTCAATTAAATCAAGGAAACATTAAATTGGTAATTTCTTGCTACATTTTTCAACACTCCCTCTCATCAAGAAAGGGATTATCAACCACCCCTATCCTACACCCGTGGAACTAAAACTTCGCTCTTAATAAGGCCTTTGTCAAAATGTCAACATCTTGTTCCTCTGTCACAATTTATTGTAGCAACATTATCTGCCTCTGCACATTTTCTCGCAAATGGTGATACCAGATGTCTATATGCTTGGATTGATTGTGAAATACAGGATTCTCAGATAGGTTGATGCAACTCTAACCAAACAGTCCTACAAGAGTATTTCTCATCCAGATCTCCTCACATGTTTCCTGACTTGCAACCATGTATTCTGCTTCTACCAAGTTGAGCGCCACAATTCTTTACTTCATGTTGTACTAGGAAACCGCTATGGACCCAACACTGAAAATTCCACCTGATGTACTCTTTCAGTCGGATAGAATACCTACCAAATTTGCATATGTGAAGCCACACAACTTTACTCCCTCTGTCCATTTGTACCATAGTCCAAACTGGGTATTTCTTCTGAGGTACCGTAAAACATGCTTAGTTTCCTTCCAAAATAATTTGATTGGCCTAACCATAGCTTGGCTTAGTTGGTTGACTGCATAACACATATTTGGTCGTGTTTTCAAAAGATACATTAGTGATCCCACTAGCTATCGATAAATGGTAACATCCACTTCCTCACCTGAAGTGGCATCCTCCTTCCTCCAGTTGGTTGTTAGAGGTGTCTCCATGGGTTTACAACTATCCATGTGGAATATTTGTAGTATCGCATTTGCATACTTGCCTTGAGACACAAATAGTTCCCAACCCAAGGAAGTATTGCATGACACCTATGTCCTTCATTTCAAATTCTCGTGCAAGGTCATCCTTGCAAGATCTAATCAGTTGTTCATTACAAGTTAAAATCAAATAATCAACATATAAGACAATAATAAGAAATTTACCTTCTACCAAGACGTGATAGAGGTTTTCATCTGCTTCACTTTTGGTGAAGCCCAAACTGGTGAGATAATTGTTGATCCTAGTGTACCAAGCACGAGGTGCTTGTTTAAGACCGTACAACTCTTGCTTGAGTCTGCACACATCATACTCCCTATCAAATGTCTCAAAACCTTCTAGTTGCTCGATGTACACCTCCTCCTCAATAACCCCATTGAGAAATGTTGTTTTTACATCCATCTGGTGGATCTTCCACCCCATCTGTGCAACCAGAGAAATAATTGCTCTAATGGATGAATACCTTGCTATAGGAGCAAAGGTCTCCTCATAGCCAATTCCCTCAACTTTAGAGAATCCTTTGGCCACAAATCTAGCCTTATACTTCTCTATTCTTTTGTTTGTTGCATGCTTAACCTTGAAGATCCATCTCGAACCCACAACTGATTTATCTGCAGGTCTTCCCAAACATTGTTCTTTACAATGGATTTGTATTCCTCTACCATTACATCAACCCATATAGGTTTCTCTGTTACTTCCTCAGAAGAGGATGGCTTAGTCTCTACAAGCTCATTCATTAGATCCATGTAGCCAAAGTACCTCTCAGATGACCTTATCTACATGTGAAAAATTGAAGGAGATCCCACGTTATACCTCGCATCTTGCACAAGTATATCAACTTCCTTGGTTCTTTTCCTACCTTCTCTTGATGTTTTTGCTTGAGTGGATGTCTCCACTCTCTGCTCCTCAATTTGTGGTTTCTCCACAACTTCCCGAGGCTCCTCCTTTGGAGATAAAAGCTCCTCCTCTAGTGGGATGTGAAGATTCCTCTCAAGAGAGCATCACATCACTTTCTCCTCATCAAAATTTACATCCCTTGGCAGAATTGTCATTATGAGGGATGGAAAGTACACATGGTAGTTGTGATGAGTTTATGTGTAACCCACAAATACCCCCAACTTTGTTTTCATTTGTAACACCCCCTCCCAGGTCTACACAAAGTGACCATGCCAACGGGGGTAAACGTGAGGAGAGATGCTACTACAATCAGATTCGACCTCCTGTGTCACCTTAAGGAAGTGGAATCGACGGAACATCACATACAGTTATCCAACATCATCAATAGAACCCTCAAGAGACAAGTAAATCACTCAAACAACTTGTCCCTAGGTCCCACTGTTATTTTGTAGCTCTTAGGCCATAGTCGCTCTCATGCGATGGGAAAGGGAGCGACCAGAAACCTAAAGTCGCTCTCATAGGCCTTCCTGCCAGCGACTGTGGTCCAAAATTTCTATTTAGGTGCCAAAGACCCCAGGATTTAAGCCACTATTCTAGCCTAGAATCTTAGCCTCTGCCCATAACTTGTCGTAACTTTCAGAATTCATTAAAAACATGATAAAAATGCTAATCAATAAAAAAAACCTTCTGGACTAGGCCTAAGCATCCCAAACCGTGATTGACATTATGTCAAACACTTGGCATCAATGCAACCTACAAGTCTAGGATACAATACAGATCATAAATGACTGAAACAACTTATGAAACATAACCGAAAGGATCACCTCCTTCTCCATTGAACTATCATACCATCAATTAGGTCTTGCATCCATCCATTTAGCAACTACAAGTAAGTACATGAAATAACCATGACATGAACCAGTCACATAACCATGCTTATACCAGCATTAAACCATATAAATATTAGAGATATGACAACCATTAAATCCACATATAAATCAGTGCAAAATTAAGATAACTTAGATTTTATTAATCATAAGAAAATCCAATGAGGTTTGGGACTTCCACGTACTACCCAACCATAGACATGGTTGAACCAAATCTCTCTTTCAGCCAGTCACCCCCATGCCATATTCCAAGCCCGAATGTGGGACCTAATATAACAACCAATCCAAGAACAATCAAGGGAATCCAGAAGTTAAACCACCTCCACCCTCATCAAATCGTGATCACACCAAAACCGGTGCTTTGATCACAACCGAACAAAACTTGGAATGCCATCCGTAATCCATCACTATCCTTGAGGAATTTTTCATCTCCTTGTCTCGCAGGCTTGACCGCAATCCAACCGGATCACTAGGCCCTAAACTAAGACTTATCCCTCAAGCTTTACCATGTATCCCCTAAAAATCGGTCAAGGCATTCCTAGGTCTTTGGGAATGGAACTAGAGACCACCTCCACCCTGGATTCTGAAATCCATCTGGGAACCAAAGCTCAAAAACTGAAATAAACATCCCAACACTATGGCATCCAGAAAAATGCAAGGCTAGGCTGAAAACCACTATTATAACCCTTCAAGACCATGTCACTGACAACAAGAAAACCATACACCAACATACAAAGCCATGCATGTCCAAACCAGCTAGGAAATCACACATGCAAAAGGTTACCTGCAAGTATTCCTACTAAAGCTGCTTGATCCTTTCTTTCTTTTCCTTTCCTTTCCTTACTCCCCCCCCCCCCCACTTGATCTAAAGCTAAAGTGCTCTAAGAGAACTCTAAGTGACCAAGAGAATGAGAGAGAGAGAATAATGAGAGAATAAGTGACCAAGTGCTTACACTAACCAACCTTGAGCCAAGAGCCTGCCAACTGATCCTCATAAGCCTTTTTATTAATGAAGCCTCTAATTTACTATTTTTACATTATTTTCCTTCACTTTCCTCCTAACATGCAAGCTGTGACATTTTATCTTCCTTTTCTCCTATTTTCCTTTATTTTCATAAATAAATGTGCCAAAAATGCCTTTTCACCTTTTAATGCCTTTGCCAATTTCCTTAGCCAAGAACACAGATCCAATGATGCCTACTAGGATATCTTTTCCCAACATTTAGCTTGGAATACGTGTCCCTTACCCATGGTCTTATTTTTTCCTTTATTAACTTTTATTACATGAACTTTTCACCAGGGCTGTTACAGAACCCTCCCCCTTTGGGAACCTCAGTGTTAAACCACACCAAGACCTCAGTAAAACCACTGAAAAGAAAACATATTGTCTATGTAGCTTTATAACTTAGCTCGTTGTAGTATTTACAATGAAATACCTTCTCAAAACAAAACATCATGACAACATGACCAAATAACAATCATACTGCATATTGGAGATTTATAGCACAACTTATTATAGTATTTACAATAACCACATATACACATATGCACATTTTGTAAACAATAAAATGAAAGGATGTAATGCCCGTATCAATCAACAAGGGAATCTAGAGGATCACACCTCCACCCTCAAAGTAATACCAAGATTTACCTCCTTCCCAGGAAGTCCAAAATCCACTGCCACAGTCAAAGCTGCATCCAATGTCTAACACCACAATCCTGCGCCACTTGTCCTCTTAGTGAACATTTACCAACTCATTGTTCCAGGGCGCACGCCCAATGTACATTTGATTCCATCTGGAAATGTTAATGACCAAACCAATATATCTGTGACCTTCCCTTCTCTGCTACACAATCCCTCAGGAAATACGGTCATCCCCTTCCGTGTAGTTACTCACCTTCCAAGTTCCCCGGAATCCCCTAACCCGAGCAATCCATCCCTTAACAAGGTTTCCTCACATTGGAAGATACAAAACCAAGGCATATACCTGCCTCAAAACCATCATATCAATCATAACATGCTCATGGCAATCAATGGACACTATTGGGTACCAGTGTCCCACAATGACCTTGCTCCTGAAGTTTTTTACCAACATAACGTTGAACATTCCAATCCTTTTGTTGTTGCTGCCAATTCTTGCAGTCGATTTCGGCCACTCAACCGGCCATATTCATGCAGTCCTGTTCCAAGCACATAAATTCCATTAGATTCAAATAAATTGAAATAACCTCAAATCATACCTCATTGGTAATTCATCAATAAGGTGCACTTGTAATCATGTTCACTTCTTGTCACAATAATTCAAACCAGCATATTTGACCAAATCAACATGTATAATAATATCACGTCAGGTTAGCTCACAACATAACCATCAAATCATAAATTGCATGTAGCCATCATAACCAGAATCATAGATCACATATAATCATCATATACCATATTCATAAATCACATGCATGATACAACTGAAATAGAATGTTGATATGTATCCTTTAATCAATCCTTAGCTTCTATATTTTTCTTTATTCCATATGCACTCTGGATCGGTTTCCACACCAGAAAAAAAAACACCCAATGCCTTCTCCTCAACCATGTGCATATACACATAGTGTGCATCACACACATATAACTACACACGTCATACAACACTATGCATTACATGCATCTACCTCAGTACCATATGTACCACATGTACACAGTACCAACTATACACTGTAACCACCTGCACAACATGTGCACAACATCACATGTACACGACACCACCTGCACAACGTGTACACGATGCCACATGTACATTGCACCATTGCACAATGCGTACACAATACCATGTACACAACATCACATGCACGACATGTGCACGACACCACATGTACATAGCATCACATGCACGACCTGTACACAACACCACATGCACAACATGTACATGACACCACATATTCACATCACCACTTGTACAATCATGCACACAACACTATATATACATAGCATATGTACAACATGCATAGAACACCATATGTACATAACATTGCATATCCAACATGTACATAGCATCATCTGTACACAACATGTGCATAGCACCATATTCACACAACATTACATATCCATCATGTACATAGCATGGCATATGCAATATTCGCACAACACTATATGTACCATCTTGTACATAACATTGCATAAACAACATGTACACACACTATGTATACACAACACTACATGCGCACAACATCATAGATGCAACATGTACAACATATACAACAATAGTACCTCACATCCAAAAGCACATTGTCTCTACCAAGAAACCTTGCTCCCAGTGTCTTATCCATGCTTGTCCCAACATGCCGCAACCACATTGCTTCATTTCGCTGATGTATCTCTCAGCGTTACTTGTCATAACATAACATAGGCATAATATAATCACATAATATCAACTCATAAACATATGATACTGACCTTGTATATTTGTCGTGACTATTATTCTCAATTGATTCCTCGTAAGACCAGGAACCTCTTCATGCCATTCGCCTGCGTAAGCAATCATTCCTCCACAAGGATGATTCCTGATCACCCTATTAGATAGTGACATAGATAGATAGATAGATACATATATAATCATTAGCATAATACAATAATCATTTTGTCAGACAACGACATACATACATACATGTATACATATATAAACATTAGCATAATCATGATCATAACATAATTATCAAATAACATAAGGTCTAAGTTAAGAGAAATTCCTTTATTCATGCACAACATTGAGAACAATCGTTCCCAAAAGAGCCAAGGCATATGACACCTCAGATCCATTTACTTTACCTTTTCTAGTTACCCTTTTCATGTTTGTACTGCCACCGTCCATTTACCACAATGGACCCAACCAGTCTAATCAACTATCATAGTCTTACCTTGCATTGCACCTACTCATGCACAGAGCTTCATTTAAGTCTTACCTTACCTGTTGAGTACCACACAACTCTCCGAAAGCTCCATTAACTTCCTCCTTTACCAACTAATTTCCAATACTCAAAACATAAAAGGCAACCTAAGAAACAAACTATTCATGCATAACTATAACCAAGGCCATACATGCATGACCACAACCATTACTCCATTGTACACATTGCCTCATGCAACTATCAACCTGCATAAGCAATGCTTAATCAACTACACATACGCATAATTCCATGTAGTCGAGAATAAGCGATCAATTCTTGTTATCAACCTACAAGATTGATGCATGTAATCAAATAACCAAGAATGCAACCCAATATACAAGGATGTAATCAAGCTGCATATACTCGTGTACCAAATCATATACTCGTAATGATGCATTCCATAAAATCAACATCAAGTTCCCCATGACCCCATTACTACAACCATGATCAATCATTATGCAATGCAACAAGTAAATGAAATGCAAGTGTAAGAGACACACATGCAACTGACCTTCACCTAAGGAAAGTGTAACCATGCTCTGATACCAATCTCTAACACCCCCTCCCAGGTCTACCCAAAGTAACCATGTCAACCAGGGTAAACGTGAGGAGAGATGCTATTACAATTAGATTTGACCTTCTGTGTCACCTTAAGGAAGCGAAACCAATGAAACATCACATACAGTCATCCAACATCATCAACAGAACCCTCTGGAGACAAGTTAGCCACTCAGACAACCTGTCCTTGGGTCCCACTGCTATTCTGCATCTCTTAGGCCACAGTTTCTCTCGTTCTATTAGAAAGGGAGTGACCAAAAACCTAAAGTCGCTCTAACAAGCCTTCTTGCCAGTGACTGTGGTCCAAAATTGCTAGTTAGGTGTCAGCAACCCCAAGATTTAGCCACTCCTCTAGCCCAGAATCCTGGCCTCTACCCAGAACTTGTTGTAACTTTCAGAATTCATTAAAACATGGTAACGATGCTGATCAATCAAAAATCACCCTCGGGACTAGGCCTAGGCATCCCCAATTGGGACTGACATTATGTCAAACACTTGGCATCAATGCAACCTACAACTCTAAGATAGAAGACATACCATAAATGACTGAAAACAACTTATGAAACATAACTAGAAGGGTCACCTCCTTCTCCATTGAATTATCATATCATCAATTAGGTCTTGCATCCATCCATTTAACAAATACAAGTAAGTACATGAAATAACCGTGACATGAACCAGTCACATAATCATGCTTATACCAGCATTAAACCATATAAATATAAGAGATATGACAGAAATTGAATCCACATATAAATCAGTGCAAAAGAAAGAGAACTTAGCTTTTATTAATCATAGGAAAATCTGACCAGGTTCAGGACTTCCACGTACCACCTGACTATAGACATGGTTGAACCAAATCTCTCTTTCATCTAGTCACCCTCGTGCCATATTCCAAGCATGAATGTGGGATCTCATATAACAACCAATCCAAGAACAATTAAGGGAATCCAGAGGTTAAACCACCTCCACCCTCATCAAACAGTGATCACACCAAAATCGATGCCCCGATCCCAACCGAACAGAACTTGGAATTACATTCCGAAATCCATCACTATCCTTGAGCAATTTTCCATCTCCTTGTCTCTAAGGATTTAGCGGAATCCAACTGACTCACTGGGCCCTAAACTGAGAGCGATCTCTCAGGATTTACCGCAATACAAACCCAGATCACTAGGCCCTAAATCAAGACTTCTCACTTAGGTTTTACCATGTATCTCGCCAAAACGGTCAAGGGATTCCTAGGCCTTTGGGAATGGAACTTGAGACCACCTCCGCATCAGATTCCAAAATCCATCCAAAAACCAAAGCTCAAAAATTGAAATAAACATCCCAACACCATGGCATATGGAAAAAGGAAAGGCTAGGCTGAAAACCATTGTCATAACTTGGAAAAACCATGCCACCGATAGAAATAGAACCATACACCAACATGCAAATCCATGCATGTCCAAACCAGCTAGGAAATCACACATGCAAAAGGTTACCTGCAAGTATTCCTGCTAAAGCTGCTTGATCCTGCTTTCCTTCCTTGATCCTTGCTTGCTTTTCCTTTCCTTTCCTTCCCTTTCCTTGATTTCCCCCCTTTGATCCAAATTTACAGTGTCCAAGAGAAATCTAAGTGACCAAGAGAGTAAGAGAGAGAAAGAGAATAATGAGAGAGCTCCAAACTTGAACTGGCCAAGAGTTTACACTGACCAAGCTTAACACTGACCAACCTTGGGCCAAGAGCTTGCCAACTAATCCTCAGAAGCCTTTTTATTATTGAGGCCTCTAATTTCTTCATTTTCCATTATTTTCCTTCACTTTCCTCCTCATATGAAACCTGTGACCCTTTAGTTTCCTTTTCTCATAATTTTCTTTATTTTCATAAACAAATGTGCCAAAAATGCCTTTTTGCCTTTTAATGCCTTTACCAATTTCCTTAGCCAAGAACACACATCCAGTGATGCCCACTAGGATATCTTTGCCCAACGTTTAGTTTGGAATACGTGTCCCTTACCCGTGGTCTTATTTTTTCCTTCATTAACTTTTATTACGTGAACTTTTCATTAGAGTTGCTACATCAGTTCAAGCTTCTTCCTTGATTCTTTGGAGACATGACAGTAAACAAAGGCTCCAAAAATCCTAAAGTGTGACACATCCAACTTCCTCCCCAAGAAAACCTCCTCCAGTGTAATCATACCAAGAATCCAATGAGAACTTTGGTTCTGCAAGTAGATTGTTTTGTTGCATGCCTCAGGCCACAAATGTAGAGGTAGGATTTGACCATGTAACATAGCTCTTGCAACTCCCACAATGCTATAGTCATTTCTCTCATCCACCCCATTATATTATGGGTTGTGGGGCATTGTCAGCTCTCGTCAAATGCCTTCTTTCACATTGAACATTTTTATTTCATTCAAAACATACTCACCTCCATTATCACTCCTGAGAGCCTTCACCTTCTTTTTGGTTTCTTTCTCAACTAGTGCCTTGAATTCTACGAACTTGGAGAATGTTTCATCTTTATTCCACATGAAGAAGATCCAAAACTTCCTTAAGAGTTCATTAAATAAAAATCAAAAAAATATTTGTGTCTAGCAGTGGAGGTTATCAAGAAAGATCCAAAGACATCAGAGTGGATCCTTTCCAAGACGACATGTGCTTTGTTGTCCCAATCATGGAATGTGGATTTTGTCCATACGTCCTGCTACTCAAGTGCTCCTTTGTTGAGGCTAGTGGTTATTTGCTGCATAATATTCAAGGTGCCATGATGCAAATGGCCAAGTCTTATGTGCCAAATTTCACCGACATCGTGTCTCTGCACTTTCTCTGCTTTAGTGCTTAATGCAGCACAATCTTCCACGTATATCTTATATAAGTTATTCACACGAACCATGATATGCTTCACTTGTCCCATGGTTATGTACCTCAGGGATTCTTTCCCTTTGTTGAAGATCACATCATAACCCCAGTCTTCCAAAACAACAATAGATATGAGATTCTCCTTTGGGCCTAGAATAAACATGACATCCTTGAGTCTGAGAGGGGAGATTGACTCCCTCTAAATGGTGATTGCACCAATCCTTATCTCATTGTACCTTCCATCATCCCCCATCTTGATGTGCATCTGGAGATCTTTCTCCTCCAGGTCACTAAAAAAGTCTTTACACCTTGTGATGTGAACCGATGCACTTGAGTCTAAGTACCACACACTCCCCATCATTGTGTTGGTCATGCATGTGATAAGGGTGAAGTCAATCTTGAACTATGAAGCCAAAGCTTCAGCTGCTACTCCTCCTGAGGTCTTCTTGCTTGACCTTTTATGTGGACACTTCATGGCACAATGCCTGAATTCATGACAATTGAATCATTTAATTTTGGGCAAATATTTCTTCTTCCCCCCCTTGGCTAGATTCTGGTTTGGTTTGAGATTTCTTCCCTTTTCCCTTCTTTCCCTTTCCAACCAATGCAAAGTTTTATTCAAACTCTCCCTTGCATGAAATTTCATCTCTGTTATTCCACCTTCTTTCCTCCTATACCAAATCAGACCATAAGCATTCCCAATCTGGTAGTTTCTCCCTTTTGTTCACCGAATCTTGGTAGCTATGCTAGCTCTTGGGAATTCCTAGAAGGGATAGGCTTACCAAGTCATCATCTAAAACAGTAACACCAACTCCTACAAGCTCATCACGAACTTGTGTGAACCTGCTCAGATACTACTAAATAATGTCATTCTTCTGCATCTTGGTATTTTGAAGTTTATCCTTGACTGTCAGTTTCCTATGGTCGTTGCTATTCTGAAATAGAACTATCAGTTCTTGACACATTGCATAAGGAGTTTCCTTCCCATGTATATTTGTGACAAGGTGGTCTCACACTCCCTCCAAGATTATTCTTCTCACCTTGGCTACATCTTTCTTCCATTGGACTAGGTTCTGGACATTAGATTTTGTTGGTTTTGCAACATCTCTCTTAATGTATTCTAGCAAGCCATTCTCATCCAACGTCGTCTCCATGCAATCCTTCCATGCAATGAAATTTGATTTTGCTTCCAAGGCATACTCTAATCTCAGTCCATTGAAGGCCATTCTCCCAACTCTGAAGAGATCCTACTACGCTAAACTACAAATTCGAACCTCCTGAGAAACAACTTCAAAGTTCTTGCTCTAATGTGAATATTGATCTGATACCGTGTATAAATTACGATGTAGATTTGAAACTGCTCAAGAAGTTTTAATCAAAATCACAAGACACAAACCTACTCTACTTCTCTACAGAATTAAATTCACAATTTAGAACATCAATCACAAACATGCAATGAGAAATAACACACATGCACATAGTATTTTTCCAGGGGAAATCAATCTGCTAAAAACCCCTTTGCCTACTTGCATTAATCTAATGAATAGAGATGTATTACATTTGATTTGCTCAACTGAGCACAACCTACAAGTGAATAACCTATCGCTATAATCTGAGAAGCTTTGACCCAGACTTAATCAATTTTTGCCTCTGCTTGAGCCCCTATTTCCTTGTGCAATTCCTTGAGAAATTAGGCCCATATTATTTAGGAATTTCTCCAAACTGGATTGCACAATTCCCAAGGCATCATCTAACTACATACAACACATGTACACTCAAGACTAGTATACAACTGATGTTATTTTGCCTTGGAATCTCCACCACAGCTGGGGAACTCGAATTATCTGCATGCACTAGCTATTTTGGGTTGATTGATCAGTTAACTAGATGATCACTGAGTTAGACTAAAGTCTTACTACACAATTGACCTTCCACTAGTTCCTCCAATAGTTGGAACTAGTTTAACTAAAAACAACTTGAAATAACTAACCTTGATTGCTAAAAATTAGCAATCACACATGCTTAATTGAACTCTAACTCCTCCAACTCAAATTTACTGAGTAAACTGGGTGACACAAGCCATGTCACACAAGTTAACTGCATCCAAGTTGTCTACTAATGTGGAAATTCGTTTTTTCTCAATTTAATCAAGGTAAAATCAAATTGAGAATTTCTTGCTGCATTTTTCAACAATACGTATAGTTTTAAGTGTTATATAAAATTACAACAACAAAAAATAAATTTTTTGTTTTATAATTTTAGTCATTTCAATTATTTTATTCAATAAAAAAAAATTAGAATACAATTTTCAAATTATATATGTGTGTGTGTGTGTGTGTGTGACAATGAATTAATTAAAAGTCAAGGAAAAGTAATATTGAGATAAGGTGAAAGTTAGGTACACATAAACAATATTGTTACGTTATTAATCTGAAGTTAAGTTTATAGGCCCTTCAAAACAAATCATTTTTAATTATAAGTAAATAAATTGCCAATATGTCTTCTATCACATGCGACTTGAATCCCTTCCAAAACCGGACCTCTTTGTCCAATCAAAAATTACAAGTGGTCTTGTATGCCAACTAACTTGTTTGTTGACAATCCCAAAAACATTGAAGTAAGCCAACCTGTGGATAAAATGAAGATCGTTGCAAGGTACCTTGAAATATAGAAAGTGATATACAAGTAATATGTGTATAGGAGAGATCAAGACATGCCTGGCATAAACAAAGTACAAAATCCATTGACTGATATGGCATATGGAAACCCAGTCCCTTGGTAATTCTGCAGTTGTTTTTTCACCTACAAAAGGAGAGAATTGCCTAAAGTGCTTGTATCTATTTATTACCCACTATTTCATGTTTAGTGCACTTTTTCCATGGCTTTAATTTGTAAGGAAGGAAATCAATTCATCGTCATTTTAAAGAAAAGGTGAAATGTCATAAAAAGTTAGAGAAAACTAAGCTAAGAACATTTGAAATGCTTCCAATAAAATAATGAGGGATGGATCTTTATATATGGAAATATGCATGGAACATGAGACCGTTAAGGACCTTGACGCAAAAACCAGTTATCTACTAATGACAATATAAAACATAATCCATAATCCAAGAACCATTAAATGAAGGATTTGGTTACTATTTCAAGAAAGAGATAAATCAGAAGAAAGGTATACATGTCAATGAAGAAGAATGTCCATTACTGTTAAGAAAGAAGCAAGTTGCAAAAAGGTTTCTAGTCCAAGAAATGAGTTAATAAAGATAATGTCAATAGGTACATATTAATGATAATGAGGTTGCCAAAAAAGAATTATTATGAACTGGAATAGACATGCAATAAAGGGGGCAGAAAAAATGAGCACTAGAATTTTATCACAACAAATTGAAAGAGATACATACATCACTTGCACTTATGCATAACATGAGGTATTAATTGGCCTCTAAAGGGAAAATGATTCAAATGCCTTTTTTCGGAAGAAAATGTTGGGTACTCGATGGATGAAAAAAGTATGGAAAGCATGCGCTATTTATCAATCTACATACATCTGACAAAGGGAAACCTCTCATGCAACCAAGAGAAACTTTATAGAAATAAATGATGGTGAGAGAGACACGTGGTAACATCATTATTAATATTATGATTATTCACAGGGAAACCTTGTCACACAATAAACACTCATCGCCTCCTACTCTTTTGCATTGTGTTTTTCATGCAAGGAGATCCAAGGAGAGAGAGCGACACCTGCCTGTCTTGTTTTCGCTTCTAATTTTACCTGTCTCTGGATAGAGCTTGAGAAAGTTTAGCATGCTTCATTTCAAGGTTGTTTTTTTTGAATTGGCACACAAGAAAGCGCACTTTCTGAGCTTGGAGAGATTTTTATTTGTTGTTTTCCAGTGAAGAGCATTTTGTGGAGTCAGTATATATTGAGGTTGTGTGTCATGGATCTAGAGGTCTATAGGATCTCGTGTAGCATAGTGAAGAAGAATCCACCACCATGCGAGCCCCAGTCTTACGTGACCAAGTGAAGGCACATGGAGATTCAGAAATTCAAGGTCATCACAATGTCTCCCATCATGAATCCCATCGAAACATCATGGAAAAGACTTAAAATCACCATTTAGGGCTTGTGGTGAAGTAAAATTATAAGTGCAGACACGAACAAATTCCTCTAGCCCGATAATGGGTCTAGCCACAATAAATACATTCTATGGAAGATTTCCTTAGGTTAGAATCAATCAAGAGGGCCTACCTCTTGGTCACTTATCCTGCTTGATGATGTCCTCGCTTGCTCGCTCCAACAATCTCTCGCTTCCTTCTTCAAGCTCCTGAAACAAGTAAACAACAACAACACACAAACATAATAATAGACAAATTGCAATTCAACCTACTTAATGAGTCAAGAAGCATCAAGACACGAATATGTAATATTACAAAACATGTAGGAAATCAATCGATAGTTGCATATATTAATATCAAAGAGAGATTACAACCATTCGTCTTGACATCGCAGTCTTCCTCTAACAAGACCAGGTTCCCACACACTTCTGCTAGCATTTCATGATGGATTCAAACAACAATAGTTTACAGGCTCTTCCCTTTAGACTTCACTCAACACACTTCTCCCTCACACAACTAGATGGCTACAACTAGTAATAGCTTGCTTGTCTAATCAAAATAGTATACTCACACTCAGCCAACACTCTAACTGTCACTAGCTTGTGCTTAGGATGAAGGGCGATTTATATAGGAAATATGGATGGGAGATGGATCGTCTTCTCATGGGAGAAGGACATATCTCTTGAAGTAGTTCCATCATTATAGGGGAAAGGAGCCCAAACTGTCATCCTCGACCCCCTCCAACCAAACCATTTACCAGACTTCCGTTACGAAGCTTCTAGAGCTAGAAGCTTCAGCTCTAATTTAAGAAACTTTCCATAACAGGAACATCGCGACTGGAACACAGCACAGTCGCACCAATCGGCGCGGGGAATAGTGCTAATCTCTGCACATCGGCGTGAGGGAGACAAAGGTCATTAGTGCCAATCTTGTAAACTGGGCAAAATAGAAGTTTTAGGGAAATGGTGCAAAAGGGAAATGATATGTTCATGAAGAGGGAAATAATGGGAGTTTCTCCATGAAGGAAAAGCATGCAGGGTTCACGGTAGAGGTCCTCCAGGATCAAGGAACGGGGAGTACAGGGACAGTGATAAAATGATGTGTAATAGATGCCCCCTAAAACGTGAAGGCCGAACAAGAGTGAGGGATGAAATGCTTTATAAATCAGTGCAGGGAACCAGTCTGCCATTGGAAAACCTGCAAGCAAGTAAAGATACATATACATAAACTGAGGTCTTTGTCAAATGATACATGAATCGTGGCATGGATGCAGCCATCCAAAGAATGATCATGTAAATGGATCCAGGTATGGGCGCAACCATCCGTCAAAGAGGATCATAACGAAAACAAGGTATGGCCACAACCATCCAATAATGAGAAGGATCACATATGATAACTCATGGTCTAGTCACGTCCAACCATTTGATAGAGACATGCATATCATCATAATCATGTCACATTGCTTCGCAACCTGGACTTTTGTGATCTGAGTCCAGGGTCTTATGCTCCAACACGACCCAATCAAAGTACATATTCTAACATGCGAATTGATGTGTTGATGTCGAACATGCTAGAAAGTCGCTTGATTACCAGTCAATGACGTAAATTGTTAACAAGCACGAGAGAAACCACCAATAATGACAATGGCCCTCAAGGTACTATCAGCACAATTCACGGAATGTGAATACAGGAACTGAAGTCGAACACCCGTGAAATCACTTGATTGAAAGCCAATGATGTGAACTTGTCGTTGAGTGCGAAGAAATTTCCATTAGGGCATGAAAGCTCTAAGGTGCTGGAAGGGAATCTCTCGATCAACTTCCTAGATAATGAGTCGAATTCGACAGAAAGCGACCGTGTCGAAGGAGGGTCATAATGAATCCCACATCATTGACACGAGACGAGAGAATGTATAATGATTTTGGATGATACAGAGAATCAGAAGTAAGTGTAACTATAGAAGGACAACTCTTGAACATATCGGCGACACAACTACAAGTTTGGTATCTTTTGGATCCATGGGATCGGTGTTCATAATGATGTGGCAGAGATCAAATGGAAGGAAAAAATGAACAGCCCAAACCCAGTAAGGTCAACAATGAAAAGGAGGATGTCCCAACCCAACACGAAGCAAAGAGTGTCATGTTCAAGAGTGAGCTGCCGACACGACTGATAGATTTCAAAATTTCCCCCCACCATTGCTGGTGAGTACCCCAATTATTTTTTAATCGCAAGCTTGAAGGGGATAGCATATGTTTGCACTGTAAGTTCATCCTTCAGACGAATCCCACCTAGTAAGTTTAACGAGCCCTAGGAACGAGAAGCTCATGTTCGTCATGGTGACGAATCTGATGTCATTTAATAGTTTAACGAGTCCAACAAAGGTGTAACTCAGTATCTTTTTCATGTTTAGAGTTGAAAAAGACACAAAAGAAAACTCCCCGTGGTTCCTTTTCATACATTTGTGTCTCTCGAACCCAAAATGGTAGAAAACAATACTTGAGAGAACCGCTTGACCATTTCAGTCAAGGAGTACCTTTTTCGTAAATAGTGCCTCCCAGTCCGAAAAAGGGGTAAACTTATACTGGGCATACGACATTTTGCATCCGTTAACGAGTTCGGAACGAAAAGGGCTCGACCATCTTTTCGCTTTTAAAGGGTCGAAAAAGAGCTGAAAGTGGACCCCCCATTTTTATTCTCTTTAACGAGTCAAAAATGGAAAAATACTCGGCAATCTTTTCATATGAGTTTAATGAGTCAAGAAAAGAGCTGAAATGTGACTCATCGCCATCGTCGAACATGCATCACCTATCGCTGCACAAGCAAGGAAAAGTGTATTATCAAGTCCTTGAGGAAAAATAGGTCAAAAATATTTACAAAACCTAATATTTTCATGAAAAATGAATAAGAAGGGGGAAAAATAAATATATTTTTACCATTTACCATTTCACCTTTGCAGTGAATACTTTTTACCCACTTTTGCCCTAGTTTTTCTGGAGCAGATTACGAGAGATCTGAGAGATCAATCGATGAGCCGTCAGTTCTAGGTAACAACCAAAGCCATGAGCTCCATTTTCATGCCATTCATTTATGTTTTTAGCCATTTTTTAGGATTTTTAGGGAGGTTTTTGAGAAAAAAATTCACCCTCAATCGGCACGATTTCCAAGCACGGGATCGCGCTCACTGAGGGTTATTTGCATAACCATCCATGCCAACCGGTGCGACTGTTTCTAAAACAGGCGCGTCGATGTCGTGGATAGGGAAAAATCATCTTTTCTCAAAAACTAACCGTTAAAACTTGAATTTTATGTGCCAAAATTGATGATTGACTCAAATAAATGGCTTTTGCAGGAGAGAAATTGCCGAAAATGGTGGATTGGAAGGAAAGAGAACATGAAGATGTTGACACCCAGGCATTGAATGATCCAAATTGCCTGGAGGCTTTGAGGGCTTGTGGGCTCCTCAAATTTTTCCTTACACCAGGGATGCGGGCCCAGCCCAAGTTGCTTCAATACTTGATAAGCCTTTGGGACATCAATCGTGAGATTTTTGTCATTGGGGACCAAGAGTTGGAGTTGACAACTTCAAATATCTACTTCATCACTGGACTGTCTCACAGAGGTGAGCCAGTGAACTTGTATGGGTCACATCTGGTCAGGGCAAGCATATCTTCCTTGCTTTCCGAACATTGTCCTGAGGCCCTGAAATCCAAGAGTGGGAAGATAGATATTTCTAGTGTGCAGGTTTTGATACTAGGAGTGCTCCTGTTGACTATCAACAGAGTGGCGGGGTTCCAGGCAGAACATGAGACTAACAAGTCAAAGTTCCTTTATGCTATTGACTACACAACTCCTACATTCTTCAACTAAGCAGAGGCCATGAAGACGAATATTAAGCGCAAATTGTCCAAGGCCATGGCAGGTAATCTAAAGCAAATTGGCTTTGGATCAGTACTTGTGACTTTCTTCCTGGAACAAGTGCCACTATTCCAGTATCAGTTGACTGAGGTTGATCCTCCTGCGCCACGTGATCCACGGATGGCCCATTGGAGTCGTTTGATTCCCAGGATCACTAGGGGCCAGCATATGTCATACCGACCGACATTCTTCTCATGGCTACGATGAGAAGATCGTCATGGAGGACTGGCCGTACAATGACACTAATTTCTGTGGACAACTGGATATTCCCTTACCAGATGGAAAGGACTTCGATGACAAAGGTTCAAATCAAAGTTTTGATTTTGTTGTTTTTTAATTGTTTTTGGTATATGCATGCTTATAACATTTCTCTTGTCTATGCAGATGTTGGACCAGAGCGGCCAGCTGGGATGTCCTCGATAGCTAGGTGTGTACCTCACCCCATCGATGTTGTCACCCCTTATTAGGAAGGAAGCGACAACAAGTAGTATATCACGAGGAACCTCGAGGGGTTGACTCATGGTATCCCAGAGTATGCTCAGATAGGAGACATGCCTCGGTAGTACCAGAGGCACACAGTGGGAGTCACAGATCGGATTCGTCGACTACTGAGTTGTGTTGCACGAGCTGTCTCATGCTATCATGACCACCATGATGAGTAGTTCCTAGGTCCAGTACTTACATATTTTTTGAGGCCTGCGTGCCATGGATGTACAAGGGCTATGAGCCACCGATGTTATTATAGACATACATATTATTTTTTGGGTTCTGATGTATCAAACATTCACACACACACGCACACACACATATATATGTTGTATTTTCTTGTTCATTATGGTACAAATGGTTTGTCTTATCTTTCACATGTTTTGTAAATTTCTATCCAACACATAATTAACTAATGCATCTGTCAATGTATTCATGCGTCTAGGAATATGATGATATGTAATATAATCAAAATGTCTTTCCAATAGACGGATACGGAGATACATTCGTAATATTCGAGGGTTCCTGACAAAATATTGCCCTTTTAGTTGAAGGACGACAAGCTGTGAATCCAGGTTGACAACCAATTATCTGATGCCCAGAGCGATGGCTTCTGACAACAATTCGATGACCGCATTGTATTCAGCAATGTTTTTGGTTGTACGACCTAGGCATATACCTTGAAGGTCAATCAACTCACCGTTAGGGTTATAGATAGCCCATGCTGTGAATGATAGGTTCTGGGTGCTTCGGCAAGCACCATCGACGAAACCAACGTGAGGAATTGCAGACATCTGGAAAGCAAGAAAATCATAGTAAATAGGAAATTTGTTCTAAAACTATTACACAAAACCACGTTGTACAAAAATGAATCGCACACTAATGTACATAAGTAATCATGCAAGATGTCCTAAGCATAGTACTTTTTTCAGGTAAAGCCTGTTTCGGGGCTTATCGAGAGGATTTTGTTCATAATCTATTAGCTCATAGGCTCCTTTTTGCAAAACACATTTTTTCAATGTAGGGTCCATGCCACATAGGTTCGAACTTGCCTGCCCTAGCTTATCGTTTGCTTGGTCGTATAACAGGACCAAATCACCCTCAGAGAAAGTGCAAGGGGAGACCGACTGATTGAAATGGGATTTGACCCATTTCTTCTGTGCTTCAATGACCAAGGCAGTGAGACGGGGAGTCTCGTCCAGTCGTTCTAAATATAAGAGGTGTCCTTCTTGAGGTGATGTTTCGGGGAGGCGTTCAACAACTAACTTGAGAGAAGGAATATCACATTCGATCAACAATGTTTCTTCCAAACCATAGACCAGCTGGAATGGTGTGAACCTAGTTGCGTCTTTGGTTGAAGTTTGATAGGCCCACAAAGCTGAAAAAAGCATGAGATGCAAATTTGACTTGTGCATCCCAATAGTACATTGAAGCATGGTGACCAAAACCTTGTTCACGGCTTCAACTTGGCCGTTGGCCTGAGGGTAATATGGGGTCGAGCCATCGTGGTGTAAGCCCAATGCAGATGTCAGTTCTGCCATCATGTAATCTCTGAAATGGGAGCCATGGTCTATGACAATGGTTTGGGGTACTAAACCTGGAAATAACATGGTTAAAAAGGAATTGAGTCGTCGCCTTACCATCTACCGAATATGTAGGCATCGCTTTGGCCCATTTGGTGAAATAATCAACAACGATGATAATATAGCTATGCCCCCCAACCGAACGAGGGTTACATGTCATATAATCGATGCCCCATTTGGCAAAGGGACCAACGGTAATAACAGGAGCGGGTGGGGTGCGCATATTGCGTTGGTAAATTTAGCATTTGTGACACTTGCGGACAGTAAGAATGCAATATTTGAAGATAAACAACTAGAAACAACCAACACGAAGGATTTTCTAAGCTATAGCGTAACCAGACATATGACCACCACATGCTGCTGAGTGGCAATCTTTGAGAGCTCTTTCAGCTTCCTTGATCTTGAGGCATCGTCGAAGAACAAAATCAACACCGACACACTATAAAGTATCGCCAATAATATGGTAGGGTTGGTAATGATGTTGAATCCTTCGACAATCATCCTTGGTCAACGCGGACGGGAACGTGGAAGTTTGGAGATACATGATGATATCACCATACCATGGATCAAGGGTACTAATCAAGAAAAGGGTCTCATTTGGGAGTTGTTCATCTACACCAGTAGGGAGAGCTTTGGAGGGAAGGGAACAAATCAATTCAGCGAAAACAGGTGACTTCTTAGATTTGGTCGTAGTGAATACCAAATTGAATTCTTGTAGGATAACGATCCATTTAGAATACTTGCCCCCTAGCAACTAATGAGTCAGGATATACGTCATAGGGCTGCGTTCAGAAATCACTGTAGTCGTACGTAAAAGAATATAGTGTCGAAAACGTTGAACAGCTTGAACGGAAGCCAAAGCCAACTTCTCGACATAACGCATTTCAGTGTCGAGGAGATTTCAGCTAAGGTAGTAGATCACATGTTCGTTTCCTTCATCATTGTCTTGAACCAATACCATAGCGATGGTGCTAGGGGTTGCAGCTAGGTAAAGGAAGTAATATCGATAATAGTTTGGTGGATGCAACAAAGGAGCATTTATGAGGATGACCTTAATATCATCAAATGATTTTTGGGCCACCTTGTCCCATGCAAAGGGCGTTCCTTGTTTGAGAAACCGGGTAGATCTTGTAGCTATCCCGGCATAGTTCGGTATAAAACGATGGAGAAAGTTGGCCTTTCCTTGTAGGCTCTAGAGTTGGTGCAGTGAAGATGGAGGGGGTAAATTTTCAATGGCCTCGACTGTTAATGGATCCAAGCGAATTCCGTCCTTGGAGACAATAAAGCCGAGGAGCCGTCATGATTCCACACATAAAACACATTTGTGTGGATTTAACTGAATGTTATAGTGTCTACAATGTAGAAAAATCTACCAAAGATGGTCTAGGTGGTCTTGGCACTTACGAGAATCGGCAGGAAGGTCATCTAAGTAAGGCTGGACAATGTTGCGAATATCATGAAACGTATAGGACATTTCCCGTTGAAATGTGGCTCCAGCATTTTTGAGGCCGAAAGGGAGCTTCTTGTACGTGAACGTACCCCATGGGCAAATAAAGGTTGTCTTCTCTTGGTCGGCCGGTGTGATATTGATCTGGTTATAACTAGAAAAACCATCCATAATGGAAAATATCTCACTCCCGACACATTCATCAATGATTTAATCAATGAAGGGAGTAGGATAGTTGTCTTTAGGATAGGCACGATTAAGATCTTGATAATCCACGCAAATGCGGATCGTGCCTTATTTTTTAGTCACCGGGACAATATTGGACCCAGTTTGTAAGGGGGATGGGATAGATGAACCCAGCTTTGAGAAGCTTTTCAGCTTACCCTTAATAGCAACGGCCTTCCTAGGATGCACCGGGCGAAGCCGTTGGTGAACGGGCTTTGCATGTGGATACGTTGGTATTTCATGCAGCACAATGCTAAGATAGATGCCAGTTATTTCTTCGTAAGACCATGCAAACACATCACGGAATTCCTAAAATAGACAAGTATATGTCTTGATCTCATCTGGAGAACAAGATACCCCAATATGAACATGTTCAATGACACTGGGTTTGATAGAAATGTAAATCGGTACCATTTGGGTAATATTACCCAAATTTCCTTCCGCCCATACTTCACAAGTAGCAATCGATGGCAGAAATGGAGAAGAGGACTCCTCGAAAGCGGTAGACATGAACATCGGGCAAGGTAGGAACGAGGAGCAATGATGGGTATTGATCCATAGTGGTTCCTCGAGAGACATGACTTCCATGGTACCTTCGTCATCGAGGAAGGTCTCAACTAAGGGATTGGATGATTCCAAAGTTCCAAGCCAGGGGGATTGAGAATACGTATCAAGAGAGGTCTTCGACATATGAGAATCAGAGGATGCAGAGTTTGAAGCCGAAATAACTTCCACGTAATTAACTTCAGCAGGACTAAGCAGCATGACCTCGCCCCAAGCATCAACAAGATCTAGTGCAGGCATGATCGAGGGATCAGATTTGACCGATACCATGTTGATAGAGGCAACATAAGGAGGTGGGAGTGGAAAAATTCCCATTAAGGTGGAATTTTTGAAGAGTCCTGTCCCCACAATCTCATAGGGAGCACCAAAGTGCTTGATGTATGGAACGTTGCCATCCAAGGAGGAAGAAGCAAAGAAAGACAGCTGATCGATAGTGAAAATATTCCCTTGACGGGGAAAATGGATCACGTGAAACAAAGAAGAGGCCACGACATGCATGGCATGAGTCCAACTTTGGCCGAGTAGAAGATTATAATTGAGATTGGCATCAACAATCTCTACTTCAACTTGCACTATCTTGCCTTCCACGGTGATGGCAAGGTTAGGTAAGACATCGAAGGGTCGTGAATCGTGCCCATTGAAAGCTTCCAAAGTGTTCGGAGATTGGTTCAGTGCAAGGGAACCAATAGCCTTCCAGCATGCAGTTGACATGATGCAGGTGGAAGCACCTTCATCTATGACAGTGCGGTGGATGGTCTTATCGTTAATGATTACCTGAATAATAAAGGTAATCTGATGAGGGAGCCGTGGAACATGGTTCTCCAGATAAAATTAGAATCAGTAGGATCGATGCCCCCAATAGCTGACAACAAAGATTTCCACTGTGATGGGCAACTTTGGAGCACCTCAAGAGCCGACATGGCTGACGACGCCTGAGCCAAATCCTCAACAATATTATAGTGTTGAGTGGCTCGAGCATTGGGATTACATGAGGATTTCTGCAGCACACCTCGAGAGGGCAGCCGAGTAGCGGGATCAAGGTTAGGGCGCTCAATTTGCAGAGGGCCAGAATTCAAGGTGGAAGAAGAAGGAGCAGCTTCTTTTTCTTTCCCAACTGCTGGAGCTGGAGTTTGATAATCTTTCGATCGGGTAGCCACATTAATGGGCATGCTCATCATGAACACTTGAGATCTAGATGAAGAAGATCGAGGTTGGTCTACCATTTGAGTTGCTGAGACGGAAATGGCTCTTTAAGGACAGTAGGGGTCCCTTTGAGCAGGCAAATAACTTTTGGATCGTCATGGAAAATCCTTAGTATAGTGATCCTCCTCGCAAATGAGGCAGGGATACTTAGGTTTCCATTGTGAAGATTCACCAGCAAACGATTTGGGAGGACCCTATTTCGGGGCATCGGCTTTAGCTTTGCCTTTTCCTTTCTTTTTTCCTTTCGAGGATTTTTCCTTTCAATGATTTTTCCGTTGTGGTAGACTGGATTTTTCTGTTGTGGTAACCTAGTGGATTTTGAGATGAATTATTAGGAGCAGCATTCAAGACTGACTTTTATTTGGAAGAAGTTTTAGCAGGGGTCTGGGATACTGAACCAATAAATCCATCAGCAGGAGGAATAGCTGGTGACTTTGATGTTGTGGGATTGGATGATGGTCGCAGAGCATTGGGTAACAACTCGTATAAGGTGCCAAACTGAGAGTAAACCAGATCCAAGTACTAGGCACGAGAAATGACTTGCTCTTTAGTGACGCATCCACCCATAGCTATATCGCGAGCAATTGAGGCTACAAATGATTTGGTGAACCATTTAGTGAGCAACTGATCAACTATCTCAAACTTGCTCAGGTGACGTCTACATCTCCATTCATGGATATGATCAGAGATGTGCATCACAGTGTCTTGCTTAAATAATGTGAGAAAATAGGTGCCACTTTCATAACGAACCAACAATTGAAAATGTGTGAGGAAATCCATGGCTAATGAATTGAAGTCATGGAAAGTACTTCGAGGTAGCTCGATGTACCATTTCGTTGCGGCACCCGTGAGGGTTCGTTGGAAAAGATGAAGACGAATGGAATCATCCACGTATGAGTTCGACAAGCACCAAAGGTAATATGTCATCACATGGGCCTGAGGATTTTCTTTAGCTTTTCCATCGAACTTTGGGCAATCACTTGGTATCTTGGACGGCACTGGAGGCCAATAAGGCGAATGAAGAATCGAATCATTTGTAATACGTGATACATCCGACAACTCAAGTGTAGCCAAGAAAGGTAATTGAGTGTTAAAAGGCATGGGAGGTCGATATGCGGGCCCATAAGGAGGAGCCCATCCTTGTTGGTAAGGATTTTGACCCCATAGTGGGGGATTTTTGCCATATGGCATCTGAGGCTACCCCCATTGCAGATTACCTTGATCAAAGGGAGGATTCAGACCAATATCTTGAAATTGTCCATGCATAGGTTGCTGATAGGCAACATATGGGTTAAAATGCTGTTGAGCTTGTTGACGGTGGAAATATGGGTATGGGACCTGTTGTCCTAGAACATAGGGTTGTTGGGCTTGTTGTCATTGAAAAAGAGGGTTTTGGACTTGCAGTCCTTGGGCATCAGGTTGATACACTTGTTTCCCTTGAACGTAGGGGTTTTGTACTTGGTGCCCTTGGCTGGCAAGATTCTGAACCTGTTGACCCTAGACAAGAGGATTTTGCACCTGCTGTTGTAGGATTTTACCTTGACCCTATCCCTCCAAGGGTTGTTGTTGCCTGATTTGGTTTTGCTATTGCAAGGGATGACTTTGAGGTTGCAAAATTTGTCCCTGGGGTTGCAGAGGTTGGCCCTGCAAGGGTATGAGTTGAGAGGTATGCATATCATATTGCATCTACTGCTGCGAAGCCTGCAACAACTGTTGAAAGGACTGAACTTGTTGTTGTTGCAGGTGACCTTGCTACGGGATAATCTTCCCTTGTTGTTGTGCGGAAAACCCTTGCTGCAAAAAAGGTTGCCCTTGCGGTAGCAAAGGCTGCCCTGATCGTTGCAAAAGTTGACCTTGTTGTTGCAAGGGTACTTGAACAATGCTTGGGAAATTACCAAACTGAATCTGGCCGTAGCCAAGTTGGATGTACTACCCAGGTTGGAGGGTGTAAGATTATTTAAGCAATCCTTGAGAACCATATGGAACGTAAGGATTTTGGTATTGGACTTGAGCTCCATAGGGCTGCTGATACTGAACATTGCTCGATCCAGAGAGACCACCAGGATTTTGGACCTGTTGGGACTGGACATTGCTTGATCCAGTAGGGTTGTAAATAATACCAGAAGAGGATTGGTTTATACCAAGAATGTGAGCTTGTGATCCGCTCACATTAGTGGCACCTGACACCATAGACATTCAAGTTCTGCCCCCAGGCAGTGGCACAATCTAGCCACTGACTAACTGGACATAAGAACCGACAGAGACAATCTTTGAAACCGCCGGTTGAGACTGATGCATCACTGGGATCGATGATACAAGCGTGTTTGGGATGGTGGGTTGCACTGGGACTTAAGTAACAACTAGTTGGGAAGTCGTGTCGTGACGAACGAACCTGACGTAGGCCTGATGCCTGACGCCCAAACAGAATTATGGTAGAGTGGTAAGGCACTAGGTGTGCCTGAAATTAAGTGTCCCAAAGACACATAGCCGGGTGGAAAATTGGCTAGAATACCTTCTGAATAAGGGAAACCCTCAGGTGGGAACTGCAACTACAATTCTTCCCCCTCAACAGTGTGTGGAGTAGAAACTTCAGACTCATCTGGAGAAGTGACTGAGGCATCGCCTTCGGGTTCCATGTTTGAAAACAAATGACAACAAATGGCCAAACGTGTATTGGGGGATAGTTCCAAAGGAACACCCGGTTGGTCGTACGGACTGTAAGGATGTTGCGGTGATATCTCAACAACATCAAACAGAGGGTTCGGAGGATAGATAACCAATCCAAGCTAACTATCAATGGTCGACGAGTTCTCTGGAGTTCGAACGGGATTATCCGGAGATTCCAGGCCAAGATCAGCAGATGACCCTGAATCGAAAGTAGGCAGAGGACGAGATGACAATGGTTGAACACTCAAAACAATTGCGAGTTCAACATTTTGGTCCTCAAGTGACTCTGGTAACTCAAGAAACAACTCCTCAGACAATCTTTCAGACGGAGGAGAGGAAGAGGAATTGGGTGAACCACATGGTTTATCCATGATGACCTTATCTTAGTCGACAGAACAAGTAACTTCAAGGCTTTAAAATTTTGTTTTAAGGGAACTCACGATTTGGTCAAAAAGACTAACGGGATTTTTTGGATCGTGGGCAATCAATTATTAAGAGGCATAAAAGACTGATGTTCTTTCATTTTTAAATATTTGAGAAAGAAACAAGGATGAATCTATCACTTTCGATTGGAAATGAGCTCGAAAGGACAAGTGCTCGAATGATCTTTTAAGTTTAATGAGTTAAGAAGATCAAATGACTACTCTAGATGATCGAGGTAAACATGATTACCAGGCAATCATGAACTGTAGAATACCTCCTGGTGAACCAAGAAGTACTAGCAGACAATCTCCCTGAATGTTGTGTTTGGTGTATCATGCTCGCAAGGCAGATGACTCGGCTTCCTAAGGATAAAAGGATTGCAGCCTAGTGGGGTCTCCCATTATATACTTGACGGTACGGGGAGCATAAATCCATGCTAGCTCTGTCTAATGTCAAAGCTAACGACAGCTACTAGGTTTACAGACGTCGGAACACGTCTTTAGCCTAGACCTTCTAGATATGATTGTTAATTTCAAATGCGCCTTAGGTTGATTGAATTCTTTTAGAGTTGATCTTGAGTTAAGTTTCAATTTTAAGGTCTTAGCAATGCTACTCGAAAAACCTAAAATTCAACTAAATGGGACAATACATTTTCAATTCAATGAAATGCCTACACTAGGGAGGGTAGAAACTACTCAATCAAATTCAAACAATCAAGCAACTGAAAACGAAATGATCTTTCACTACTACACTTTTCCGAAAAATAAACTAATGAAAAATGCATTCCAATTCCTAATTTCCTGATAAGCACTTATCTATAAGTCCTTTCGAAATGAAAAAAATTCTCTTCCTATTTCAAATGTTGATGCAATTCTAGTTTTTTAAGAGATGCAAATCATAATGATGCAACAAGCTAAAACTTCATATTTTCTCATGAAACAACGAAACAAACTTTTTTAATACAATATTTCAATGAAAATAATTTCGAGACTATAAGCTCTTCAAGCAGATGCAAACATGAAAAGAGAAGTTCATTCAGATCTATGAAACACCGACTTTACCAAACACAAGACCGACAAGGTAATCTATGCCGAAAAAAGACGTTCAAACTAGTAAACAAAACTTTTTCAAACTTGTGCAAAAAGAGGTCAAAGTCGTAAGGGGGACCAAAAGCAAATGCAAGGAGCAAACACACCCACAACCGGACTTGATGAGTCCACAAGCTACTGAATGGGCGACTACCTAGATGCCCTAGCGTCACTAGCCATTCAATGACTCGATCAACGAGACAACAAGATGACAAGCCAACAAGCAAGCAAAACCAAATGAAAAGTAGCTTCCTAATCAGGGGGAAAATAGTCAAAAGGGCTCACGAGGTCAAAAACACAAGAGCAAAATACAATGGCCAAGATTGGGGTCTAGCCCTAATCTTCACTTACAAAGATCGGCGTGACTGCCTAACTGACAACAAGTGCCAGAGGCGGTCGGTGTGATTGTTCCTCCGCAATTCACGCTGGTCAACGTGACTATCAGCCAATTAAACGCGTTGTCCGAGGGAACTAAGGAAAAAAATTTCAAAACAGGGGCCAGATCTACCTCTATGAATTTTAGACTTAGGCCAATAAGTAGGAGAAGAGAAATAAAATCAAAGGGAAAATGTGAAACTAGCAAAGTTCTCACGAAATCATGAAATCCAAAATAAACAAAAGATGGGATCTCCCCAGTGGAGTCGCCAATTTGTGGTGAAGTAAAATTATAAGTGTGGACACAAACGAATTCCTCTAGCCCGATAATAGGTCTAGCCACAACAGATACATTCTATGGAAGATTTCCTTAGGTTAGAATCAATCAATAGGGCCTACCTCTTGGTCGCTTATCCTACTTGATGATGTCCTCACTTGCTTGCTCCAACAATCTCTCGTTTCCTTCTTCAAGCTTCTAAAACAAGTAAACAAAAAAAAACACACAAACATAATAATATACAAATTGCAATTCAGCCTACTTAATGAGTCAAGAAGCATCAAGACAAGAATATGCAATATTACAAAACATGTAGGAAATCAATTGATAGTTGCATATATTAATATCAAAGAGAGATTACAACCATTCGTCTTGACATCGTAGTCTTCCTCTAGCAAGACCGGGTTCCCACACACTTCTACTAGCATTCCATGATGGCTTCAAACAACAATAGTTTAAAGGCTCTTCCCTTTAGACTTCACTCCAAACCAATCACACTTCTCCCTCAAACAACTAGATGGCTACAATTAGTAATAGCTTGCTTGTCTAATCAAAATAGTATACTCACACTCAACCAACACTCTAACTGTCACTAGCTTATGCTTGGGATGAAGGGCGGTTAGGAAATATGCAACGGAGATGGATCCTCTTCTCATGGGAGAAGGACATATCCCTTGAGGTAGTTCCATCATTATAGGGGAAAGGAGCCCAAACTTTCATGCTCGACCCCATCCGGCCAAACCATTTACCAGACTTCCGTTACGAAGCTTCTAGAGCTAGAAGCTTCGGCTCTAATTTAAAAAACCTTCCATAACAAGACCAGCACGACTGGAATAGAGATTAGCACTATTAGCACTATTATATGTGCAGATAATAGTGCTAATCTCTACACATCAGCACAAGGGAGACAAAGGTCATTATCGCCAATCTTGTAAACTAGGAAAAATAGAAGTTTCAAGGCAAATGGTGGAAAAGGGAAATGATCTGTTCATGAAGAGGGACATAATGGGAGTTTCTCCATGAAGGAAAAGCATGCAGGGTTCACTGTAGAGGTCCTCCGAGATCAAGGAACAGGGAGTACAGGGACTGTGACAAAATGTTGTGTAACAGGGCCTTTAGTTTGCTAGAGATTGTGGGAACACCATTCAGAGCTCTTTATCTAGGGCTAGAGTCGAGCTAGATCCAACCAAAAATGAATCTGCGATGTCTAGGAATGAAGAAAAGGCATGCCTTTCATCTTTTCCATTAACCGGCGAAGTGAATCCTGGGTTTGTTTAAGTAAATCTCCTATTTGAGTGTAGATGTTTGCATGTTCCTAAGAGAGGTGTGAGAAATTAGAATTGATAACTCGTAAGATAGAGTTCAAATAGGAGGTCAAGAGATTCTCGAAATAGAGAGATAAACTCAAATAACAAAGCTCGAGTAAGTTGGGAGCAGTAGAAATCTATGTAAGCCTTTGTAATTATACTTTTTCCTAGTTAATAGAATGAATTTTGATTCATTTCTTATTTACATATCATGTAACCATCTTGTAGTTAGTCTCACTGTACCCAAGTAGAGAACCATTGAATCATGAAAGAGATGTGTATATAAAGAAGTCGACCATTATTTCCAAGATCATAGTGTTTGCGGACTTACCCAGTGCGAGGATCGTGAATAATAAGACTTCTTATCAATTGAAAGGGAGGGTTTTTCCAGTATGGCCATAGACAATCCAATCAAATCCATGAAATGTAACTAAGATATATTTTAAATATGTCTTGGATACTCGAACTGAGCTTGACCTTGTTTGACGACACCAACGATGTTGGACACCAAGGACGTGGTAAAAAGGTGACATGGTAAAAAACGATTGGATCGAGGAGGAAGAAAATGGAGTGCAGGGATTGGCTCGAGTGAACAGTGTTTACCCAGCCAACTCCATGGAGGGAACACCTTCGGTGTAAAAATAAAATTTTAATATATCACAAAAATAAAGTAAAAAAATAATAATATTTTTCTAATGTTTTACATTAACAAGTAGATAAATATTTATAATCAAAACATAACTAATACAAAGTTAACAATGAATATATAGGTACAGTTCCTACCTTTCGTAGGGACTAATAAGAATATTTCATGTGAAATATATAAATAATATAAATAATAACTATAAATTAAGATCCATTTTACGACATAAACTAAAATAATAATTCATATTCATATTTGTATCCATTAAATTTTATAATTTCATATTTAAATTTAATTAATAGACACATAAAAACTTAATTGTAACAACCCCTAGTTGATTTTCCACGTAAAAAATATATAAGACCAAGGTCATGGGACAATTATTCCAATATGAATGTTGAGAAAAACATCCTATTGGGTATCACTTTTAGTTTATTTATGGCTAAGGAAATTAGCAAAGGCATTGGCAAAGGCAAAGAGGCATTAATTGGCATTTATTTATGAAAATAAAGGAAAATAGGAGAAAATAGAGATAAAAGGTCACAAGTTTGCATGAGAGGGAAACTAAAGGGAAAATAGAGGAAAATGAAGAAAATAGAGACCTTGGTAATAAAAAGGCTTCTAAGGATCAATTCACATCTTTTGTTGGTTTGGCTTTTGTCAGTTAAGCTTTTGTGAGTTCATTTTTGGGAGCTCTCTTCTATCCTCTCATTCTCTCATACTATTGCACACTTGGAGCATTCTTGTAGCACTCTAGAATTGGAGAAAGGGAGGACATGAAAGACAAGGAAATCAAAAGGAAATAAAAGGAGAAGCAAGGAAGGTTGGATCAAGTAGCTTCAACAGGAGGATTTGCAAGTAAGGTTGGATGTGTGATTTCCTAGCTGGTTTGTGAATGCATGGTATATTCATTTGTGTATTTGGTTCTTTTGTTGTCATTGGCATGGTATTGTTAGGTGTGACAATGGTTTCATCCTTGCCTTTCCATTTCCGAATAGCCATGGTGTGATGGGATTATTTTCAAGTTGAGCTTTGTATTGCCAAAAGCTTTTGGAACTGGGTGAGGTGGTCTCAGGAAAATTCCCAAGGGTTGGCGATGGAGATGGTTTAATCTCCAAGAAGCCCTCAACAGGTGGGTGGAGATAGGAAAATTATTCAAGGTATTGGTGAAGAAATTCTGAGGCATCCAAGACTGTTTGGGCATTGTGATCTCTTGACTAGTTTTGGTGGGATCGTGGTAGCCTGAGGGTGGAGGTGGTTTAATCTTCGGGAAACCCTGGTTGTTTAGGTATTGAGATCCCACATTCATGCTTGGAATATGGCACAAGGGTGACTAGCTTAAAGAATGATTTGGTTCAGCTCAATCTATGGTCGGGTGGTACATGGAAGTCCCTGACTCGGTTGGTTTTTACATCAATTAATAAGAGTTATTTTCCTATTATGTTTTATAGCCATTTTGTAGGTTTTAACCTTATACAGAAATTTCCTACAAACGAATTCTTAAAAAAGAAAAATATATAATGGCAAGAACTTAAAACAAATATAGATAGAGATTTTCCCCTGGATCCCAAAACCAATACTACTAGATTGATTTTTCATTATATTCATTTCAATGTTACAATACATATATATACATGTTGAAGCATTCATAAACACCAACCCACTAACCCTGGATTAGAACATAGTCGTATTTCCCTTGAACAGATCTACAAAATACCATGGGCAGAAAACCATCATGCACAAAACCATGTGCAAAACCTATGCAAAAAACCATGGGTAGGTCTACCCACCACCCCCCATCCTTGGGTCCACATAAAAAATTTTGTCTTGTTCAAGATTTGATAAGTATTTGATGGTTAATGAATACATGGACTAACAAGTGTTATTGCAACTATTTTGAGAGGGAATTAGACCTTCTTTGTGATTCTCATATATGTTTCAAACTCATGTGTTCAGATATGCATTCATGACCTATAGATTACATGCTCACCATATGTTTGATGAACTGATTGTCATGGTTAGGCCAAGTTTCTGACTCAAGTTTGTATGTTTAGCATCATCCTTATGTTATTTATCGTCCTGAGAAGTTTGAGGTAGTTCTAGGCAGGGTTCTAGAGGCTGGCCTAGAATTGTGGCTCAGATCTCGGGATTGCAGGCATTGAACTAAGTAATTCAGGTCACAACTGCATGGAGCAAGGCTTGTGAGTGCGATAGGATGCCTTCAACCACATGAGCAATGTCAAGGGTGTGATTGGGAGTCTACGTCACTAAAACAAAGTTCCAACTCAAGGATTGACCACCTAGGGTGTTTCTTCAGCTTTTGGGTGATTTGTAGTCCCTGTAGGATGTTAGTTTGTGGTCAATAAGTCTCAATTATAGGCCCTTATTCTTTAACTAGAACTAGGAGGTCAAGTCATGTCATAGTAACTCTTCGTTTCATGTTTACCCTGGCAAACCGGTGAAATTGGGTAAATGTGGGGTGGGTGTGTTGCATTAATACTTACAATAATTTTTTTGTCTAATCTCTCTCTCGATATATAAAATCAATGTTATGCATATCACATTAAAAAATTAAATTAAAAAATAATATATTACATGTTAAAAAAATACAACACACGCACGAAATAAATCCATCTTAACTCTGGATCTAAGTGTATAGAGGAATATCCCTTATGGGGGTGGTTAAACAGGTGGCAAATGTGAAATGTGATCCGGGGGGCGCCCACCACCCCACCAACTTTCTGTACGTTTAAGAGGGGATGGCGTGACCTGCCACCCCAATGCATGAAGTGTGTGAGGATCATATTATTTGCAATGGATAACTTAATTTTGGGGTATTCTTATGGTTTCCTAACAAAGAGGCAGAGTTTTATGAGCTACATTTGTTTTTTCCCTGATGAAGGTGGGATTTTCCTCACCTTGTCAATGTCTGGTAGCTTTTTGTCATTTTGATGGTTGGTCAAAGATTCATAAGGTAGAGGGGGACTTCCCTATTTTAAATTGGTATCCCGTAGTTTTTTATGAGAGGGTGAAGAATTATGTTGATAATTCCATGGTCCTTTGGGTGGTTGGGGGGAGTTATGCAGCCAAAGGTAACAGGTGGTGGAAGTAAGTTGGAAGATGGACTCTGTATGTATCTCTCGAATGGTTGGTCGAGCTCTGCAAGATGACATTCAATATTAGGGTAGTAGGTTGGAAGATGGACTTTGTATGGAGCTCTCAGATGGCTGGTTGAGTTGTGCTGGATGGCATTCAACTTTGGGGTCTTTGATTGTATCGACCGTGTCTCCTCTTCTCTGTGGTAAACCAGTAACTTTTCTCTTTGGGCCTTATGCATTAATTCCCTTCCTATTTGTTTGTTCCTAATTCGTTGTGGTATTTAGTAGAATTTATCTACAGGTACCTGTGGATGGTTTGTTGCTTTAAATCCACAGGCATTGTTTTATTTTCTATGAATTGTGTCCTCTCGAATTGGGTGTTGGGTGCTCCCTCCTGGTGACTTATTTGGTGAGCTAGTTTGTCATGGTCCCGCATTATGTTGTTTGTCTTTGAGCCTGTGTGGATGACTCTAGGGTTTAGCTGATCTTTGGTCTGTGTTGTTCCTGGGGGAATTCGTTTGCCCCTCTTCTTTTACTTTGTTATTCATTTATGAGGAGTCAAACTTTGTTTAGAGTTGTGGAAGTTGGTGGATTTGTTTTTTTATGGTTTTGTATTGTTTCAATGTTCATTGATGAATTCATGCCGCATTAGAGGATGTGTGGGTGTCGCAGGGCTGGTGATCATGGCCAACATAGCTGGTCACAGGTCCAATCCCAGAGTCAGGAGGTGATAACTACTTATTATTTGGCTACCTCTCTAAGTAATTGGGGGGATATTCATAGGTTTGAGAATCACGTTTCCCAAAAGTGACAAGCTTACTTAGATTCAAATCTATTGGAGGAGGTTTCTCGTTGGCTTCCTGACCCTAGTCACACTAGGGGAAAAACGAACAAGTACATGCATTTTGTAGCTCTCCATTTGCAATTAAAGACCTTGTTAGGAAGAGCTTTAAGAGAAAAACATGAGGGCAAGAATGACATCATTTCTTTCCTGAATGATATTCAACGGAATTAGTGAATGCAGTAAGCACGCCTCAAAAAATTGGAAGCTTGCTTAGCTCACACAGAAAGTCATATCCAATGTGAGTTTAAACCTGCAATGCCAACTGGCTCGATTGTAAAGAATCCAACTCTTGTGATGTCATTAGACACTTGAATTAGTACCATGTTTTGGTTATCTCTTAGTTGTCTTCTTTTGGTTTTATGTTAACAACATTGTTCCTTGTTTCCTGCAGATACTCTAAGTTTTTACATACCAGCCAATAACTTTAGTTTCCTAGGTGGAAAACTGACGCTGGTATGTTTTGGTTATCAATGATGTAATCTATTTTTTTAATGTAATATAATTAACCTACAAAAACAAGTGTATAGAAGAATCAAATTAGGAGAAAATATTTCATAAGTTTTGCACTCAAAAAGAGGTTTGTGCCTTTAAAAAATTGATCCATCTCAATGTTTGGTGGATCAAAAGTTCAGACAAATCTATGCTAGTATTTCCCCAAAATTATTCATCATAATGATTAGTTTCTAAAGTAAAATATCGCCTATTAAGGAACATTGTTAAGATTAGCAGTTAATAATTATTATTAAAGAATTTACATGAACACGGTTCGCTCATGTGTTTAAGTTTATTATAAGGAAGATTTTTTATTTATTTATTTTAATTTAGTTTCTTGATAAATGGTAAGATAAAAGGTTAGTAATTTCTAATCGCATTATAAGGCATAAAAACAAGTTGTAAAAAAATTATTGTACACAAAATAACAAATTTGGAATGATTAACCAAGTTGCTAATAAGACAAGAATGATTAATAAACACACAATCGTAAGGTAGATGCATTTCAATGTATTAAAAAATGTTACAATGAAATGACTAAAATAATAGTAAAATAAATGTTTTTTTAGATGTGCTTAGAGATATTTAAACATGTAGAAATTGATTGAAATCAATAATTTAAACCAATATGGAATTCCAAATAGAATATCAAAATTTTAAGTCTATATAAATCATATGAGAAAGAAATTTACGAGAAAAGTATTTCATGTTCTCATTTTAGCATAGAAGTTTTTGATATAAGAATTATGTTAAAAGAAATTAATTATAAAGTTAAACACAACTCATAAACTAAATTATTTTGGTAGCATAACCTTTTCATATACAACAAAAAAAATCTGCATAATAACATTTTATTCGAGAATTGTTTTCCACTGCTCCAAAAGCTCATCTTCTTAATTTCTAAAAAATTGTTAATGAATGATATATTTTTAGGAGAGAAGAAAAACGTTGGAAAATTCATATAAATCGAGTACATGGTCATCATTATGGAACTAATTAACCCCCTAAACAACATATAAAGATCTGATAAAACAACCACCACACGGGTGCTAATGAGAACATCTCAAAAACAATATTAAAAAACTTATAAGAACAATTATGTTTACTGATGCATTGGGCATGACGTAATATGAATGATATGTATGAAAGAAAATCTTTGAAAGGAGTGTGAACATTAAATACTTTAGACTAACCTATGAAATATACTAGAATTAATAGCTACCACTAAGGAGAATAAAAATGTTACATGGCACTCTAACTTACCATTAATGTAAGAAAATATTGAAAAGGATAGAACACAATAGGAGTCTAGTTTCAAAACACACACACTAGAATTTGCACTAAAAGGGTGCAAAACATGTCGATAGAAGCGTAGATGAATATATAGTGACGCAGAGGTATCACTACAGGAAACAAGGACATGGACGTGGAAGGCATGAGGAATCAAGAGGCTAAAGTATTGGTAGAGTAGAGTTTTCCAAGTGGGTAAAAGTGCATTACAGAATCTGCAATATTTTATATTTATATCACTGAACTCGTAACTAAAATAGAAGCAATTTTCGAGGAGACATCACTGTGAGATTCTACCATCTTATCTGAACAACATCCTAGAGATTATGATAAGAAGTTGTTTGGATGGGGGGGAGAAAAAAAAAATTCAGAAACACACATTTCACAGGATGCTCAAAAGCCTAAATGAATTGAATTGGTGTCTTTCTCTACTGAAATTTAAGGAATCCCCAAGTATTTTTATCATGTTGCGATTTTCGATAGGTAACAAATAAATTATGTGCTAGTATTTAATGATAATTTGTGGATCCGAGAAAATGTGAATGCTTTGTGGAATGCTTCATTAAGAGATGATAGATTTTTTATATAAGATGGAATGGAGTCGTACAATCTATTGTTTGGCATGAAGAAAACAATCAAAGTTTTCCATTTTGCTTGGAAAATAAGACAAATGTTTCCAAATATTTTATTACTTCCCAAACAAATTTGCTCCAGGTAAGGGAGCTGAGAAAATAAGCCCTTGAATCATGGAGTGGAGAGTCCATGGTCGTAGTGAGCATGTGAGGTCATTGAATGTATAGGGCTTTACGAGGATTCTTGTCCTTTCTATGGCACTGCACTTCCTCCATCACACTGACCGATTACACTCATTCTACTAAGAATTCCTGACTCAACTTCATTTGGGAAATGCCCAAGCTCAAATCAGTGTCAACAACAGCCTCGTTATCTTCATGGGTACCTTGATCACTTGAACTTTAACTCTATTTCATTTTGTTTTCCCTATACTCCTACTGCATAGATTGTATCATATCCATTTATGTAGTGATATTGTGAAATTACATAAACATTTTTTTTTCTTTTTTTCTTTCAGTATGAAAAAAGCATAATGTATTATCATATAGGATCAAAATATAGATATAAACATCATCCATCCTTATCCAGTTACAACATAAAACTATCTGGGAAAGCAATACATCCTTCCCAGTCCGAAAAAACCATATAGAACTAAATACATCATATGAACACATATGTCCGATATGCAAAAAAGTTCAGAATTTTAGAAGAAGATAGAAAGAAGTAAATCATCTAGCGATGTGGCCAATGAGAATATACATAGTGTATCAGAACACCTCCCATATCTTTTCCATCCAATCTCATACATGAGAAATAAAGTGGCCAGCAGAAAAATAAGAAAAAATGCACAAAATTATACAAAAAAAAAAAGAGAAAATAGGAATTACCCAGGAAATGGAAATTCCCCAACATCTAGAACATTGTCTCCCAAAATTATTTTGATATGCATATCACCAAGATTACCTTGAAGACCCCTCTTTGAAAGTTCAGATGAACAGAGCTACCAATTTGAAGACCATGCTTTCCACAATTTCATCTTTATCGTTCCCCAAAGCTGCCAATTTGGTCCCTTCTCACTTCATTCATGCTCAGGCTTGATCCAATTCCTTGTCTCTTCTGAGGAATCTTGCGCTTATCATGGCATTTTAACGTCCTGGTTACGAAAACCTTTGGGGGAGGCACTGTAACTTTTCCCTACAAGGAGATCAGGGGAATATTCCCTTGGCCATATGCACTTTCGCGTTTAGGCGGGGAAAAAATTCAATGAAAGTTATAAAGGAACATAAGGATAAGAAGAACATGATGAAGAAGAGGCCCGAAAATCGGTTAGTTTAATGTTTGATAAGAAGCTGCAACATCAGCTCACAGCCATGGACGACATGGGTGTCTACACAAGTGGAGAAATTCATCTTATCTTGGGGCCTATGTTCATTGGCAAGATGACTTCCCTTATTCATAAAATGTGAGCAAAGATTCAAATGGGCAGAAAAGTGGTGCTTGTGAAATCTGACAAAGATACAAGATATGGGTTGAACTCGATTGTCTCTCATGATGGTGCAAAAATTCCTTGTTGGGTTGTTGCATATCTTGCATCTTTCAAAGGAAAATTAGGAGAGGAGGGTTATATATAGGTAGATGTGATTGAAATTGATGAAGCATAGTTCTTCAAAGACCTGTATAGATTTTGTCAGATAGCAACTGATAAAGATGGGAAAATTGTCATTTTTATTGACCCTAATGGGGATTATTTGAGGAAGATCTTTGGATCGGCTCTTGAGTTTATACCTATAATTGATTATGTGGTTAAATTGAAATCACGTTGTGAGTTTTGTGGTAAGGTTGTGTCATTTAGATTTCGTAAAACAAGAAAATGAAAAACTGAATATGTTGGTGGTGCAGACATTTACATGCCAGTGTGCCAACAACATTATGTAAATGGACAAATTGTTATTGATACAGCGAGGACTATGATAGAATCCCCGAAGGTGCAATTTGATATTTGTGCACAAGATACCACAACATCTGGATAATTATGTCTAAATTTTTTGCATAAATATCTTTTCATTGCTTGTGGGATATACTTCTTTCCTTCACTAAATGTCAAAATTTGTCTTGGCATAATTAAGTGCAATAGGGGTGGTTTGATGGTTGGCATTGCTCAAACAAGGAAATGTTTGACTACCTAGGGGATCTGTGTAAATTTCTAACAAATTTATTCCATGAAGACAAAGGAGTTTCAATTCCCTAAGATTTAGAAGCCATGAAAGGTCGTGACTTCTCAATTCCTTGGAATAAGAGAGATCAAGTAGTCGAAAGTTTGACAGATTTCCAAGCTGATCTAGAACGGTGCCAAAAAATCTCATTGTGGACAGGTTAAGGGATTTCGATGTTTTCAATAGTCCCAGCCCTCACAGAATAGGTTGTCCTATAAAATTATTAAAGGCAACATTTAAATTTTGTAAACTACTTAACTCAACTAGCGATGCAGGATGGAGGGCACCACTTAAACTGTGATTATTTAAATCTACAGTAACAACATGGCTAGTCTGGAGACACCTTCCTAGTGGTAGCAGCTTAATGAAGCATTCCACGAAGAATTCACATTTTCCTAGAGCATGCTTGAGAAAATTGGTCAACAAGTGGAGACACTATTGAGATTTGTGACACTTGTCGAGGACGACGAATCTCAATAGTGTCACCAACAACAACCTCATAATATAATGCCTATCAACATAACTAGGTTGTATTGCTAGTTGTAAATTGCATGTCAACACCTAAATTATTTCTTGATTTGGAGAAATATAAAGGAGTCACACAAACTTAGCATAAAAAAATAAACCATGGGAATTATTATATGAAAATTAAGTAAAAGGAAGATAACAACTAATAAGTACATTAATAATAATAATGTGGAACAATGATATAAGAAGCATATATATCAATTAAAAATGTATGTGCACGTTTATTAGTGGGTTGAACTATTTGTAAAGTGGACGGATTAAACTTAACATCTATATCATAAATTTATCATCAATATAGTTGAAAATCCTTAAACTATATAAATATATCATTATTGAAGAACCATATATTCATCATAAGTCATCTTCCATGTCTTTAGAAACCTTTGTTACACTTTCCACTTATCGTTGATGCAATTTCCATATGAATTTTACAAAGGGAACTACAAATATGGGGATGACTAAGTGTTTACTCGTAATATCTTCAAGTGTTTTTTTATGTGGTTCATGGAAACCAGAGATCGGCTGCTACTTCCACGGAAACTATCTGGGGAGATCCAACCAAAGGGATCACTTATCATCGGCTCATTAGTAGATCCTAACCCCAAGAGCATTGAGTAAAATTGACCCCATGACCTCCCATTAGAAAGGTGCTTTAACAACGGGAACTTGACCAATTGAACTAACCCTTGGGTCTAGAATATCTTCAAGTGTTGGCATCAAACAAATTTAGAATTAAAAAACAACAAGGGAGAAGTTAAAGCCAAAAACTATAAATGATTTATCCCTCTCGACCTAACCTATTGGTCAAGGGAATATATGAGGAAAATTCCTACCTCTTACGACATTGGATTATAAACAAGAAAAGAAAATGTGAAATAAAAAGTGATTAAAAAAAACGTTAACATTGTTAGAACAATGCGGTAAGACAACCAAGCCAAATAATTTTGTGGAAATTCAATTGTCTAATCAATAACAATGTGTAACCTTATAACCATGTGTTGAATAATGATACTACACTTCAAGTGGAAAGAAGTTTGAACCAACAAATGGATATGCTTAGGCTTGTAGCATCAACTCTCTTACACGAGACAAGGAGGGTTCCCACAAGAAGACCAAGTAGGTAAACAAGCCAGCTTCCCCCCTGTTTTGTCCTAACTAGCTAGGAAGGTCAAAGGCGCTCACTTTATTTTTTCACATATTTATGCAAGGCCAAATATTGAATGCTTCCCCTCGTCACATAGGTGTGGCTTTGTAGGTCCATTCTTTCAGTTATTTGTACTCATAAGAGGCTTCATAGTCAAACCACATATTCTTTTTTCATAGGTGGAAGTTTTAGTTGTAAAGGAGTGTACTAATTGGAGGCCAATTCAAGTCTCGATGTTTCAAAATTGTGAGCCATTAAACCCTAAATGTCTTATATCGTAACTTGTTAGAATTTAAAGGGAATTGGATTCATTTATGGATCAAATCATTGGCATTGAAATGAAACTTAGTCAGGCAGAGATGTTTAAGAAATTTTCATGGAAGTGTTGATCGTAATAAAAATAGTGGTAGGTTACAATTATAACAAATCTAAGGACTAAAAGTGTGAGAGAGAAATAATTATAACAAATCATAATGATTTTCACACATAGATCACACATGATATATCTTAGAAAACCCTTACAGGGAAAACCAATCAATGGATCAATAATTCCCTTAACCAAGCCAAAGCAACTTGGCTAAGTGATCCTTCACCATTCACCTCATGGAAAATTATAATGGAGTATCCTTGAGCCTTTTTTAAATTCATTACATGTAATCCATGGGCTGAATACCATGGGTCACAAATACCATGTGCCTTAAACCACCATTATTGACCTAACAACTTTGAATTTTTCGTTGAATCAATTTTAACCTAACATTCCACTGTTGGGTCCCTATAATACTAGTGATTACCCCATTACTATTGTAGTTATACCCCTTATTTATATTGTTGTGCCCCTATTACCCACATATTGTTATTTCTGTGCCCCATAGAATCCCTCTATTATTATTTTTGTGGCTTTATATTATTATTGTTAGGTCGGCTGGATTATATTGTGACTCCTTAGACTCCTATATATAGAAAGGAGGTTTTGTCATTTGTATCATCCAAGAATTGTTCATTTATGTAATGTAAAGGAGGTTTCCCCCTCAAAGAGGCTGAATTCTAAGGCGTTGATCTTTCTTTTCTATCTTTTCTTGAGCTGGTTTCATAACATTTGGTATCAGAGGTTTGGATTCTAGGGTTTCGCTGCTCCAAACAGGTCATCGTGGCATTTTCGCTATAACTTTTTTTCTGTGACGTTTCAGAAGTCGCAAAAAAAACCCATTTGAGAAGAAATCGCGCTGAACCTTGGGTCCGAATTTCAGAGTTTTTCGCGCGATATTTTCGGAGATATGATCTGAGGAAGGTGGTCTTTTTGCAGACTCCTGAATTACACTCAAAACAGGTGACCTGGGGAAAATCGTCATAACTTTCCTTCTGAGCATCGGATTGAAATTTCGTAAGAAGGTACAGAAAGAGGACGGACTGTAGTTTTCTTTTATATATTTTTCAGAGTCAAAGGTTGAAACAGTGACACGTGGCACGTCGTACAAGTTCACTCTACTGAACTAGTCTATAATCAAGTCACTGTGGGAGATTTCGCATAACTCTTTCTTGGAGAATACATCGGAGACAATATCGAGCTCCTACAAAGTGAAAAAAGGTGTGTAGACTTTCTTTAATTTTTGCTTAAGCTTGGTTTGAAAATTTATTTTGAAGGAATTCAAAGGGCATATTAGAGAATTATTATCGGTAACTGATGCCCCGAGGAAAGAAAATGCAAACACCTAGTAAGGATCCTGAAAGCTCTAGCATGACTTATGAAGAAGAAGAAGAAATGCTATATGATATATCAAAATTACAAGAACAAGTGCAACGAGTGTCACTTGCACAAAAAGCAACAGAATCTAAAATGGATGGTTTAAGGAAAGATGTAGAAGCTAAGATGGATGGTTTAAAGAAAGGTGTAGAAGCTAAGATGGATGGCATGGAAGCTAAGGAGAATGGAATGGACGCTAAAATTGATGGCATGGATGATAAGATGGATAAGTTGCTACAAGAAATAGTCACTAAGGGTGAAAGAGTACTAAAGGAAACTCATGATGAGAACAAAAGAAATGTTAATCATGATTCCATAGACTCTAATGTTGGATCGAAGACTCACCATGTTCCAAAAATCGATATGAGGAAGTTTGATGGCAAGGATCCCGCCACATGGATATTACAGATGGAGCAATTCTTCGATCTCAATAATGTGCAAAACACACAAAAGGTACGTATGGCAACTTTATATTTGGAACCAAATCAGTTTGTATGGTATCAATGGCTTTGTTCTCGTAAACAATTTATCACTTGGGCAATTTTTACGGAAGAATTGATAGCACATTATGAGGATACAAAAAGCAACACTTTTTTTAGCCAATTGATAAGTCTCAAACAAAAGGGTTCAATAATGGAGCACATTGAGGAGTTCCAAAAATTGAACATAAGGGTAAAAGATATTCCAGAGGAGCATAGGATTGATGTGTTCATAGGGTCTTTAAAGGATAATATCCAACATGATGTGCGCCTTTGGGAACCTGATTCATTAGAGAAGGCATTCAGGTTAGCAAGAAAAATGGAAAGCAAAATTATGGCAACTAGGAAGCATACCATTCACAACTATAAAGACGGAAGTGTTGTTGCCCATAGTCTTCCACAACCTACAAGGTTGACACCACAACAATTGGAAGAAAAAAGAGCAAAAGGGCTTTGTTACAATTGTGATAGCAAATACACAAAAGGTCATAAGTGTGCTGAGAAGAAATTATTCTACATAGATTGTGAAGAGGAAGAAGAAAAGGAGCAAGAAAGGTCAAAAGAAGAGGATATATTCCAGGAACAAAGCCTAGATGAAGAACAAATAAATCCGACCATATCTTGTAATGCATTGGCGGGAATTACCACTCCTCAAACCATCAAGATAGAAGGACAAATCAAGAAGAAAAAGGTAATAGTGTTGATTGATTCAGGAAGCACCCACAATTTTATTCATTGTAGGGTAGCAAAAGAATTGAATTGCTTCCTATATCCAGCACCAGAGTGTCAAGTGATGATTGCAAATGGAGGAACAATAAATTGTTCTGGAAAGTGCCATAATATCAAGCTATCCATGGGAGAATATGTATTGACTAGCCCAATGCTTTCCATTCCAATGGGAGGTGCTGATGTTGTACTAGGAGTCCAATGGCTACAATCCTTGGGTACAATAGCTTTTAATTTTCAAGAACTTTTCATGAAATTTTCTGTGGAAGGAAAGGAAGTTGAATTAAGGGGTATTGCAGGGAAACCAGGAAAGATAATCAGCTCTAATGGCATGACAAAGCTTCTAAAAAAGGAGCAAAGAGGTGTAATTGCACAATTATGTTCGCTAGATGTTTCCACATTGGAATCATCTATTTCTCCAGATCTCCAAAAAGTCCTGGACAATCATTCCAAGGTATTTGAGACTCCCAAAGGTCTCCCACCTATGCGTGATCATGATCATGCTATTCATCTGATTCCAGGAAGTGTTCCTCCAAACATCAGGCCGTACAGATATCCATATGTCCAAAAAAGTGAAATTGAACGTATGGTTGCAGAAATGCTAGAGGCTGGTATAATTCAACCGAGTCAAAGTTCTTTCTCAGCTCCAGTAGTATTGGTGCACAAGAAGGATGGATCATGGCGCATGTGTCCAGATTATAGGGAGCTCAACAAGCTCACTATTAAAGATAAGTTCCCCATTCCTGTCATTGATGAATTACTGGATGAATTGCATGGATCAATTTACTTCACCAAGTTGGATCTTCGTTCGGGATATCATCAAATCAGAATGAAGATTGAAGACATTCTGAAAACGGCATTTAGAACTCATGAGGGTCATTATGAATTTTTGGTCATGCCTTTTGGCCTTACCAATGCACCTTCAACATTTCAAGGTTTGATGAATTCAATTTTCAAACCATTCCTTAGAAAATTTGTGTTAGTATTTTTTGATGATATACTAATCTACAGCAAGTCTTGGAAGGATCATGTTGAACATGTTGACAAGGTGCTACAACTATTGGAGGAGAAACAATTATATGCAAAAAGATCCAAATGTTTCTTTGGAGTCCAGGAGGTGGAATATTTGGGTCATATTGTATCTCATGAAGGAGTTAAGGTAGACCCTAGCAAAATTAAAGCCATTAAGGAATGGAAAATCCCCACATCCATAAAGCATCTGCGAGGATTTCTTGGGTTGACAGGGTATTATCGCAAGTTTGTTAAGAATTATGGGAGAATAGCAGCACCTCTAACAACATTATTGAAGAAAGATTCATTTTCATGGACTCCGGAAGCAACAAAGGCCTTTAAACATCTTAAAGAGGCAATGTGCCAAGCACCAGTCTTAGCTACACCGGACTTCACAAAAACCTTTATTGTGGAATGTGATGCTTCAGGAAATGGAATTGGTGCTGTTCTAATGCAAGATGAAAGACCCATTGCTTTTGAAAGTCGTCCAATCAAGGGAAAGTTTTTAAGCAAAGCTATTTATGAGAAGGAAATGTTGGCAATACTCCATGCACTTAAGAAATGGCGACCCTACCTAATGGGAAGACACTTCAAGGTAAAAACCGATCATGATAGCCTTAAATACTTTTTAGAACAAAGATTATCCTCTGAAGAGCAACAAAAGTGGGTCACAAAGATGTTGGGTTATGACTTTGAAATCATCTACAAAAAAGGGAAGCAAAATGTGGTGGCAGATGCACTCTCAAGAAAGGATGAGGATATGGAAGCATTGTTGTGTGCCATTTCTATTATCCAACCAGATTGGATAAATGAAGCAAAGGAGGAATGGAAGAATGACGAAGAAGTGTGGGCACTTATTCGAAAGCTACAACAAGATTCAGTACTTCTGATACATTTAGCTGGAAAAATGATTCGTTATGGTACAAAGATCGCTTATACCTCTGTAAGAATTCCCAGCTAAAACAAAAGATTCTTATGGAATTGCACACTTCTCCCTTAGGAGGGCACTCAGGATTTTTAAAAACTTACCACAGGGTTAAGAAGGAATTTTTTTGGGATGGCCTTAAATCAGATATTCAAAAGTTTGTGGCGGAATGTTTGGTTTGCCAACAAAATAAAGTTGAAACAATTAAGACACCGGGTCTATTACAACCTTTATCCATTCCAAGCCAACGTTGGGAGGAGGTTTCAATGGATTTTATCACAGGTTTACCCAAGTCTGAGGGAAAGAGTGTCATCATGGTGGTAGTTGACAGACTTACCAAGTATGCACACTTTTGTGCATTATCACATCCATTTAAAGCCAGTACAGTTTCTACTGCATTTATGGAAACAGTTCAAAAGCTACATGGAAACCCAAAGATTATTGTAAGTGACAGAGATCCCATTTTCACTGGAAATTTTTGGACAGAATTATTTTCTTGTCTTGGTACTCAGTTAGCTCATAGCTCATCTTATCATCCTCAATCTGATGGGCAAACTGAGATAGTAAACAAATGTTTGGAAGGATATCTTCGTTGCTTTGTATCTGATAAACAGACACAATGGGTCAAATGGTTGCCTCTGGCTGAATGGTGGTATAACACTTCCTTCCATACAGCAACAAAAATGACCCCATTTATGGCACTTTATGGGTACCAACCACCATCAATCACATCATATTTAAGAGAAAATTCTAAGGTTCAGGCAGTGGAACATCACATCGAACATCAACAACAAGTCCTCCAACTCTTAAAGGATAACCTCGTGTTGGCACAAAATAGAATGAAACAACAGGCAGATCAACATCGCAGTGAAAGAAGTTTTGATGTAGGTGATTGGGTATTGCTACGGCTACAACCATATAAGCAAATGTCCCTAAAGCAAGCTAAGAAGGATAATAAATTATCACCAAAGTATTATGGTCCGTACAAGGTGTTGGAAAAGATTGGTACTATGGCATACAAATTGGAGCTTCTTGCAGCTTCTCGATTGCACCCAGTTTTCCATGTTTCATGTTTAAAGAAGGTTATAGGCGACAAGCTCCCAGTTCAAACAATATTGCCAGAACTTGACGAGGAAGGAAAAATTATATTGGAACCGGAAGCAGTCACAGAAACAAGAACTCGACAGCTACGAAATCGATCAATTTCAGAGTATCTTATCAAGTGGAAGAACTTATCCGCTGAAGATTCCACATGGGAGGATGAGAATTTTATGCAGAAGTATCCAGAACTGCTCAAGCGTTGAGGACAACACTTTTTTTAAGGAGAGGGGCATGTTGGGTCCCTATAATACTAGTGATTACCCCATTACTATTGTAGTTATACCCCTTATTTATATTTTTGTGCCCCTATTACCCACATATTGTTATTTCTGTGCCCCATAGAATCCCTCTATTATTATTTTTGTGGCTTTATATTATTATTGTTAGGTCGGCTGGATTATATTGTGACTCCTTAGACTCCTATATATAGAAAGGAGGTTTTGTCATTTGTATCATCCAAGAATTGTTCATTTATGTAATGTAAAGGAGGTTGCCCCCTCGAAGAGGCTGAATTCTAAGGCGTTGATCTTTATTTTCTATCTTTTCTTGAGCTGGTTTCATAACATCCACCCTTTAAACTTGACTTGGCGATTCCCATGACCAAATCTAGCCAAATTAGCAAAGTGAGCCTTCGATGCAAATCTTCAAGCCCTACCTCCCTCAAAGTCTATAACTAGGGTATCTAATAACCCGAAAGCCCCCCTATCACCTAGGTCTACCTCTAGTATTTACCAGTAATTGACTAGGGGCGAGAATACCTAACTCGGTCTTAAAATCATATGCCCATTTACATGCAATTAAAAAATTTCGACTCCATTATAATAAATTTATTTTTATTCATTTTTGTTATCCCAACACATATGTTTGCATCCTCTCTCTTTACTATCGCTTTGACCTCAATTACTTGCAATCGTTTCTCGTGACTACTCTGCTTGTGGGCCCGCATACCATGTCCAAGAACTTGGACCATTTCAATCCTCACTAATCCAAGTGACAAATAGTTATATAAATTTGAGTTGATGACCCATGTTATGTGATTTCTACTCATTGCAATATTCTCATGCCTCTCTAGGAACTACTCTCCTAATCATCATTATTGGCTGTTGCATTTACCAAATATTTAAAACCCCCAACTCTTTGAACTCCCATTTATATAAATCACAAATCCAATAATCCAAAATTCTAGTCGCTAGGACCCATGATAGGTAGAAAGAAAAGGTTACCTCGAAAGGCTTTTGACCCTTATTACATGTGTTCCATATTAAACAACTTATAATATCAGAGACCCTCATGCTCATGAGAGTGTTATGGTTGAGGATTCACATCACCTCTCCCCATTTCTTCTCCTCCATGACCTTTTCAAAACAAAAATTACATTTGATGACATTTAAGAGCTTGCACAAGTCTAGCACATGCCCTTGAAATCCACGAGATAGCATCACAATTTCCACCTACCATGATTCATTTGATGCTCTTTCAGGGTAGCTTCACCATTCAACAAGCACTCATGGGATTCTTTATTCCTAATTCTTCATAGAATGACTCTCAAAAATTTTAGCTACCTTTTAGGTATCCCATAAGCACAAGGCCTTATCTCACGGTGTGGCTCCTCGAGGACCCACTATCTCAACAACTCTTGGCAATTACAACTCACTTTCCTTGTATTGATTTTTTCCCCATGTTATCATACATGGGCTCCAAAGACAATGATAAATCACCCTCTAGTTGATCATCTAAAAGATTCCCCAAGTACAATAACTCTTTAACAAACCCTGGAAATTGGATTCCCATAAGACAGAATCCCCTTTCGCTTCTCAAATGTGAATTATGATTGAAATTATAGGTTTTGCATATGAGCACTTCCAACGACCCAATTTTCTCTATATGCTCCAGCCCTAGCAGCTCGATGCATTGTACCCATGTGATAACCTCATCATCACCTAGCACACAAGCTACAAACATGATGTATGTAGTGGCCTACACTTCAATTGTGTGCTTTGGCCCACTTAAAACTAGTGTGCACCCCTTCCTAGTCTGAGATGATAACACTATGCTTCCACGCTTACCTAACAAATTTATTGTGTCCTCCACATGGCCCTTTCTTGTCTTCTTAACCACAGTCAATGGCATAATGCACACAAATCCCTTCATTTCTCATTTAAAAATTACTCAAATATTTACATGCATGCTTCTCATTAGTTCACAAACTTAGCTCTTAGCATCAAATCACTCTCCTTAGAGAGTCCAAGTCTAATCCCGCTCTAATACCAAGCTCATGAGATAAAACAATTAATAAGAATAACATAGCAATAACAACATGCACATCAATCATGTACACATGATTTTATCCTAAAAAACCTAATATAGAAAAATCAACCAATAAATTTATTATTTCCTTGACCAAACTTGACTAAGTTGACCAAGTTAACCTTCATCGCTTACCCTTAGGCACATTACAACAATATATCCCCAATCGTTTTAAATGATTCATTACATGTAGTCCCTAGGCTCTAATAGCATGAGATACTATAACCATGGTCCTGAAAACCACCATTATTTACCTAACTCTTTGACTCTTTCATTGATTCAAGTTTAAACTAACATTCCCCCCTTTTAAATTTGACTTTGGGTTTCCCTTGATCAACTCTAGACAAATTGGCCAAGTGAGTTTTCGCCATTCATGTCCAAGTATGACCCCCCTCAAATTATATAACCAAGGTATCCAGGAAGCCAACATGCCCCAGGAAGCCAACATGCCCCTTCTAGAATTTACCAATAATTTTACATCGATATGCATGCGTAACTAGGTTTTATAGTTGTATGCACATTTACATGTAATTTAAAAAATTTAACTCCATTAATTTTATTTTATTTTTTAATTGTTGTGATTACCTGTGCACACTTTGAGCCCCTTCATCCCAAAACCCTTGGTCATATATATTTCTAAGTATTGTTACTACTCTCACCATTTTTCATTTATCATATGGTAATCCTCATGAACTCTCTTCCTTATCATGGTTTGACCAAAACACTTCCCAAAGAAAAGTGTTTTCAACCATCAATGCATTCTTTGAAATAGTTGCAATAATAACCTCTCCTCCTAACCTACTCGGTCATTCCAAGACGATGAGATGCCACTCAAATTTGGTGTCCACAACTCACCACCCTCCATTATCAGTCTGTACTAAAGTTTCATGGCTAGGGTTAATAGATTGAACATTCCTAACACTGCCACGTCCATGACATTTTCCACCATCATTTCTCCATAGCTCATTAAACTTTTCCCGAGATCTTATCCTTGCAGGGTTTTGTTCATAAATCATAGATGCTACAACCAATGATAAACTTGTATGGTTATTCAATCTTAAATAAATATTTACATTGACCTCTTTTTCTCTACATATTTTCTTCCCTTGAACCCCACCATTCCAAACCCAATAAATCTACTGAATAGTGCTACCAATTATGACGAATATGAAAATAATGAGGTGGCCCTTGGTGGTTGTGGTGAGCCCTCTATCATTTCCATGAATTCGTCATTATATTGGGGCACACTATCTCATTTCTAAAGACCATATGAATGATCATTTTTTCACAATATCTATAAACCCGATGATCCAGGTGGATATTGGTGGCCACCTGCCAAGTCCACCTGGACCCCCACCATTGTTTCTCTCAGCATTTTCAGTTTCCTTAATTGTAGCACAACTTACTATTTTTAGCAATTTTTCGGGTCCTAAACTTCTGGAGCCGTTTTGAGGCCCTAAACGACATTTTTTTGGGAAATATAGGGGCAAAATGGGTCCATGGACCGATGTTGCCCTTCCCAAAGTGGTAGTGCTCGGATAGATCTTTCTAACGAGCTATTGTACGTGTCAAACGGAGATCGTATGCCAAAGTTACGACCCCAGGAAGTTGATGTACCAATTTACCCAAACGGGGCCCACAGTTTGGCGTTTCATCTCCTAGGGTTAGGTTTTGGAATGTTAAGGGTTTTCCATTGTTTCTCAACAATAAATAGGCCTTTGAGCCTCATTGTAACACAGTTCAGAGGCATGTAGCCACCACATCTCTTCTCAGAGATAAGCTACCATCGCCCTAGCTGGTTTATATCCATTTCTGGTTGTAAGCATATTTCAGTATTTTCCATTAATGAAATGAAGTATTATTTCCGCTGCATCTTTGTGTATATGGTTATATCTGTAATTTGTTGCGTTCCTGTTTAAATCCGGATCACCCGACACTATCACTATGATGGTGGGCACATCAAGCCTCATGAAGGAGGGTAGTAGGTTCTCAAACTTCATCATAATTGTGCTTTGTCTTCTCACACAGATGCCTCAAACACAAGGTCCCTCAACCTTCTCTCTGAAATGATGGCCCCTCTATTTGTACCCTCGTGTACTCAGCCAATTTATTTTCCCTCTTCCAAACTCTGACTCTCTATGATTGATTTTCATTCTACAAAGACAATTATGGTCTGCTCGTGACAAATAGCTCTAGGATCATTGACTTCAGCGATTCCATCTTTGAAAAGAAATGAAAGAATAAAAATGTGATAGAAAATAATTAATAATAATAACATAACAAAAACAATATTCACATCAATAATGCATACATGATTTTATCCTAGAAAACATAAAATTGGAAAAAACAACCAATAGATTTATTATTCCCTTGACCAAACTTGGTGAAGCTGGCCAAGTAAGCCTTCATCTCTCACCTACAAGAACATTACATGGAGTATTCCTGAGCCTTTTAAATAATGCATGTAATCTTTGGGCCTTAATACCACAAGCTATAGGTTGTGTAAGTGTCTGTAACCAAGAACCTCACCCTCATGCCCATAGGAAAGGGTAATATATTCTTCGGCCATTTAAAAACAAGGCTCAAAACCATTACAATAATATACTTGATATGAGCTCAACATGTCACTTTTTGGAATTTAAACTAGGTGGGGAGGATAATTGCCATTCCTCCCAACCACTTGAGATAACTCCAATTGACATTGTATAATAATAATAATGAGGAGGAGGAGGAGGAGGAGGAAGGAAGAATTAAATATTAAGATATATCTCAAATTAAAAAATAAGTAGGGTGGAGTATGTCAATGTAATGTAAAAAAACTAATCCAAAGGATGCTTATGGGTATATTGGTTTTGAATAATAAGGAGTTGAGGTTTTCTCAACTTCAAACCATCATCTTTATTGAGATATTTATTTTCTTTCACAATTCCCATCAACTCTCTCGTCTTTCTTGGATTAGTGATCCACACTCAATAATATTTTAATGTCCTCGAAACATATATGTTGATTTCTCTAACTTGAATGATCAACCAAAGAAGCGGACTTTGTACGATTGTGAGTAATGGATGGCTTATGTTTTCTAACTCTAAATTGACAATATCAATTGGTTTCACCAATATATGTAACACAAGATGAGTAGGAGATGCTATATACCCCTTTTTGGAGTTGTAGATCCATAGGGTCCTTAATTGATTTAGGGAGGCTCCTTATATTATTGAGTGGTTGAAAAATTATTCTAGTCTACACGATATTTTCTAAGGCACCTTGAACATAATGGAGCATCACCCTATGCTTTTCTTCAAAAACTTCTTCTCATTCACAAGTTCTATCCCTCTAAAATGCCTTCTCAACCTGTCAAGCATTTGATATTCTTACTACGTGAGTGGCAAGGCTCTCTCTCTCTCTCTCTCTCTCTCTCTCTCTCTCTCTCTCTCTCTCTCTCTCTCTCTCTCTCTGTATATATTATATACTAAAAGAACATAAAGTTAGATATTTAAAGGAAAAGAGAGCATATGCCTTCTCAACCTGTCATTTTTTGCAACCTCTATTTTTTAAGCTATTGATTAATTGTTATTTATTGGTCAAGCATTTGATATTCTTACTATGTGAGTGGCAAGGCTCTCTCTCTCTCTCTCTCTCTCTCTCTCTCTCTCTCTCTCTCTCTCTCTCTCTCTCTCTCTATGTGTATATATTATATACTAAAAGAACATAAAGTTAGATATTTAAAGGAAAGAGAGCATCACCCTATGCTTTTCTTCAAAAACTTCTTCTCATTCACAAGTTCTATCCCTCTAAAATGCCTTCTCAACCTATCATTTTTTGCAACCTCTATTTTTTAAGCTATTGATTGATTGTTATTTATTGGTCAAGCATTTGATATTCTTACTACATGGGTGGCAAGGCTCTCTCTCTCTCTCTATCTCTCTCTCTCTGTATATATTATATACTAAAAGAACATAAATTTAGATATTTAAAGGAAAAGAGACTTTACCAACAAAAAAATCACAAATTGAAAGAAGCAATGGAGTCAGGATAAACAAAAAAAATCACAAGTTGAAAGAAGAGGTAATAAAGAATATATCCCATGAGCATACTTTGATGGTTCCTTGTAGGGAATCCCTCCTAAGGGAAGATTAGGGAGAATTTTACATTCATGTTCATATCATTGCCTTTCATTCAAAGTTTGGATAGTTTAACAAACTAATAATTACTACAAATTTATGGCTCTGCAATTAATTTTAAGGTTGTTTCAAAAGTTTAGATATCATAAATTCAAATATTTGGTTACTCATAGTTATTTTTTTTTAACTGAAACGGGTATTTTTATTTATGGGTGGCCGAAGCCAGATCAAGCCTTACAATTCACTGTTTCAAACAATACATTTATCTGCTTTTACAAGAATGCCTTGCCCTTTTAGGGAATAGTTGCCATATTCGGTGCTCCTGCATTTATGTTGATCATGCTCTTTTCGAGAGTACATCCTGTGTTTGCCAGTCTGTCTGCTTCTGTGTTTAATTCTCTGAGGATATGGAAGATTTGAACTGAGGAAAAGTCCTTCAGGAGTCTGTTCACTCTTGTAAGTTGTTTGTTTAGTGCTGGGTCCTTGAGCCCTTTTTTGTTTATTAGAGATTTTATCAGCAATTCTGAGTCTCCAAAGACTATGATTTCCCTTGGGTTTCCTTTTTTGGCCAGTTGACAAGCTTTTAAAAGACTGAGAACTTCTGCCTGATTGTTGGTTTTAAGCCCAAGTCCCCAGCTGAAGTCCTCTTTTCTCCCATTCGGGAGGTAGATGACCCCCCCTACTCCTGACCTGCCTGGATTGCCTTTCGAGGCTCCGTCAAAGAAGATAGTGCATTTTCCTTGTGATTTCCACCACTTCTGGAAACTATCCAAGGTGTCTCGAATCTGCCAATTTTCCTTATGAATTGGGCGAATGATTGCTGAAGGTCTCGGCATGGGGGAGAAGCCATCCAGCCATGCCCTTTCTTCATTTCGAAGGGAGCTATCTTTGACATTGGATTGTCTCAGAGTTTCTATTAGGAGTTTCTTGGCCTGCTCCGCTGCATTATCTGCAGTGATTTCTTTTTGGTTGAAGACAATTTCGTTCCGGGAAAGCCACAACTTCCAGCAAACATATTTTGGAGCTGCAATCCACACCTTATGCCAAAGAGATTTATCAATGATGTTGTAGGGGTATCGAGCTTTCCAAGACGAGAACATGTCTGTGATCGAACAATGTGCTGGGGGTCTCACATTCAGACCTGTCAAGAAGCTAGTCCAGGCCTTCTGTGCATACTCACATTCGATGAACATGTGAACTGAGGTTTCCAATGCTTTTTTGCAGAACGCACATCGGTGAGGACTAGCTATGTTTCTTCTGCACAGATTATCTCCAGTCAGGATTTTGTTGTGGAATAAAGTCCAAAAGAAGAAGTTGATCTTGGGGATGCTGAAGTTTTCCCAGATCTGATTCCACACTGTTTCCGGGTGCGGGGAATCCTTTTTACCTTGCATCTGTAAGTATCCTTGTCTGGCTGTGTACATCCCTGTTTTTCCCCATCCCCATGAATCTTCCTCATCCTTATGCACTGGTGTAAAATCTGTAATTGCATCTATGAAAGTATTTAACTGATTTTTTAAATGCGCTGGAATGTTAGGCAATGTCCAGCACTGCCAATTGCCTTTGTTGTCCCACTCTGCTATATCCTCGATTTTCCGGATTCCTTTTGAACTTAATCAAGCTCTTAAATCTGCAATTTCATTAATGGCTGAAAGTGGAGGGTGACCCATGATTCGATCTCTCCACAACAATATATTTTTGTCGTTCCCTGGAATTTTATACAGATGAGTTCTAAAGAATTCGATCCCTTTACAGCAGAGCCTCCAAGCCTGCGTTCCTCTAGGAGAAAGCGCTGGATTGAAGGAGGTGATCGACTGATTTTTGAGGTACTTGAGTTTTAAGAGCTGGCTGATAGGGTGCGTAGGCTCGGTTAATAACTGCCACAGAAGTTTACAACCCAAGGCTAGATTTGCTTGCTGGGGGTCACGAATTTGGAGTCCGCCTTCGGCAATGGGACGCTTCACTGTTTCCCAGTTAATTAGATGAAATCGGTTGTTGTTTCCCTTCCCACCGTTCCACAGAAAATTCCGCATTAGACAGGAGATTTGATCTGCGATTTGTCTTGGAGCCATCAGCAGAGAGGCTTGGAATGTAGGCAAGGCTGAAAGCACAGAACGAATTAGAGTGAGCTTGCCGCCTGTGGTGAGCCAAACGCCACCCCACGCTGCAATCTTTTTTTTGAACTTTGAAATCACCTCCTCCCACAAGTGATTGCGGTTGGATCCCATCGTCAGAGGGAGACCGAGATACTTTATTTTATCCCACGCTGCATAGCCTTTGAACCCCAATTCGCTGGCAATCCTTTCAATTGTTTGTTGATCTGTATTCCATCCATAAACAACACTTTTCCTCTCACTGACTAACGCTCCGGAGATGCTGCAATACTTTTGGAGAATGGTTTTGAAGGAGTTAGCAATTCTCATGGAAGCACCCCCGAGTAGGAGTGAATCATCAGCAAAGAGCACGTGATTCACTCGCGCTATGCCTTGCACAATTCTTATCCTAGGTATGGAACCGATTTGTTTCTCCTGTGTCAGCTTTCTGCTTAGTGAATCAGCCATCAGAATGTAGAGAAAGGGAGAAAGAGGGCAGCCCTGCCTCAATCCCCTGGTGGCTAAAAAGAACTCTGCTGGTCTACCATTCAGCATTGGGGCGATCCAGATGTTTTCAATGCAAGCTTTGATGAGATTTATGAATTCCTGGTTGAATCCAAAGGCTGCAAGCACCCTGAACAGGAAAGAAAGATTAACTCGATCAAAAGCATTACACATATCCAATTTGGTAATCATACCTTGTTCTTTCCATGTTTGACTGGAGTGGAGGGCTTCTTGGATCTGAATGACATTGTCCAAGATTTGTCTTCCTTTCACAAATCCTCCTTGGGCCGGAGAGATGAGCTTTTGGAGAAGGGGCTTAATTCTGTTAGCCAACAGTTTGGCCACGATCTTGTAGGATGAATTGCAGAGTGAGATCGGCCTGTATCTGTCAAAGGAGCCTGGGTTTGTTTCCTTGGGGATTAAAGCGAGGAAGGTGGAGTTTATTCCTCCACCCACTTTTTCCTTCCTCAGGATTCCTCTTATCATTCTGAAGAGATCAGTTTTGATTATCTCCCAACAAATTCTATAAAAATGAACTGAATATCCGTCAGGTCCTGGAGCTTTGTCTGGTTCCATGGACCAGACTATATTATTTATCTCTTCTTCCGTGACTAGGCTCAACAGAGAATCATTATCTTCCACGCTTACTAGTATTGGAATGGTTGTGAGAAACTCTTCTGCATCCTCCTCATTCCCATTTCTTTCCGCACTAATATAGGTTCTGAAAATGGTTTACAGTTGCTTCTTTGATTTGAGAAAATCCTTTATACACATGACCGCTAGTGCTGGTAATTTCTGCTATATGATTGTGTGAGAGGCGAGCCCTGCACTGTCTATGGAAGTATGTGGTATTTCTGTCCCCAGATTTGAACCACAGGCTTCGAGACTTTAAGCGCCAATGTTCTTCTTCAATTCTAAAAGAACAGTATGCATTCCTTTGGGCAGATTTTTCATTGGCTAAGTCTGTGGGAGAGGGATCATTCTCCTCCATTTCGAATTGTATTCTTTCCAACTGAAGAATTGCCTCCTTCCTCTGCCTAGTGGGGGTTTGCATAGATTTCTTTATCCAATCTTTAAGAGCTTTTTTTGTGTTTTTCATTTTTTGTTCCCACACAAAGCTTGGGGATGCGAATACATCTATCCTCCATGTTGTTTGGACTGTTTCAAAGAACCCTTCTTTACCTGCCCAGAGAGGACTGAAACGAAATGGGAGGGGGCCAAGATCTTCTTCTTCTTTTAGGAATAAAAGGATTGGCTTATGGTCCGATGTGAGCTTTGGGAGAATCTTGGAAAAAACTATTCTGTTGTCCATCATTAAAGAGTTGTTGATGAGAAATCTATCCAACCTAGCAGAGATTTGATTTTCTCCTGTTCTATTGTTAGTCCAGGTGTATTTGCCTTTCACGGGTTTGAAGTCAACTAAGTCCCACTGCAGTATCAGATTTCCCACTGTATTGATGAAAGGATCCCTAGAGTAAATCCCTCCTCTTTTTTCTTTGGGATCTAGAATTATATTCAGATCACCGCCTATGACTATATTTGTGGGGTTGATCTGCTCTATATAATCCAAGAGTGTCCTCCAGCACTCTCTCTTTTCTTCATAATGAACAGGGACGTACAAGTTAAACAGAGCAAGGGGGAGATTGCTTACAGTGTGGCGCAGTTCTGTGAAGATCCAATGTTGGGTCTCATAAAATCGTTCTAATGAGAAGGAGTTTTTTGACCAAAATGTGCCTATTCCTCCGGCCGAGCCCCTTGCACTGACAACCTTTCCTGAATCATATTTCCATTTCATAATGCTAGTGTTTAGAAGGGTTCGTAATCTAGCTCTTGAATATGCGACCAGTCTGCCACTGAAAATTTGATGGCTTCAGGAAGCCCGACCTCCAGATCAACTTCCACACATATGCGTGTGCAGGAGAACCTGATCAATATACCTACCTCGGGCATTGCCAATGGATTTCAGCGAGCTCTGACTCCAGCAGTAGAGAGGGAGGTGCAGGAGGCACACCCAAACAGGAACGGCTGTGGGCACATCTTCAGCAGGGTCAAAATCTGGAGACCATTTGTTCAAATATAACCCTTGAGGGCCCATGAAATAAGGTCCACTTCTGAAGATCAAGCTTCGGTCTTCCCCACTGTCAAACACGAAGACGAAGAACCCTTTGCCTACAAAATGGCTTTTTATTCCTTCCTTAACCAGTGGGATCCAGTTTCGTTTGACCCAATCATCTACTGCCTTTGGGGATGGCCATAGCCCTGTGAACTGGCCGATGAGGCCCCTTTCGGCAAGGTTTAGCGCTGATCTACAAGCATCATCTACCGGTAGAGACACCGTAGGGATGTTGTCCAACTTTTTAACGAACTTTTGTTGCGAGACCGAGATCGGCCGCTTATCAGCTGCAGCAACAAGGGAACGGAATGCATCTAGATCTGAAGGCGGAAGGGAATCGCCTCCATTCGCCATGGTCGGGGATTGAGGGGCGGGGGTCAAAGCAGGGACCCCATGCACCAACTCAGATCGACCCCCAGAGCTATCGAAACACGGTTGCAACACGAAAGCCTGAACCTCTTCAATCCAAAATGCCCCGCACACCGAAGGCCTCTCCGGAGACGCAGAGCTCCACGCCCAGATTGGGCACGGCAGAGCCGAGCCCAAGGGATGCAGAGCGAGCGTGAAAATTTTCCGATGCAGAGCGAGCTTTCAATCTTACTCATAGTTATTCAATGGTTTGAATGATGTAGTTTATGATGGGGAATAAACTTATTATTCATGCTATAGTTTTGTTGTTATGCTTAGAGAGGTAAGTATGAAGACATTTTTTCTATTATGAAACCAGCTCACAAAAAGATAGAAAAGAGAGATCAACGCCTTAGAATTCAGCCTCTTCAAGGGGGAAACCTCTTTTACATTACACAAATGAATAATTCTTGGATGATACAAATGAAAAGACCTCATTTCTATATATAGGAGTCTAAGGGGTCATAACATAATCAGAGCCAACATAACAATAATAATGTAAGGGCACAATAATAACAATAGTGGGCTTCTATGGGGCACAATAGTAACAATATGGGCACTACATGGGTACATCAATATAATAAGTGGGTTGTACTAATAACAATAAGGGGTTACACTAGTAGTATAGGTGCCTAACATGCCCCTCTCCTTCAAAAGGCGTTGTCCTCAATGCTTGAGTAGTTCTTGATGCTTTTGTATAAAATTCTTGTCCTCCCATGTGGAATCTTCAGCGGGTAAGTTCTTCCACTCGATGAGATACTCTGAAATTGATCGATTCGTAGCTGTCGAATTCTTGTTTCTGTGACTGCTCCGGGTTCCAATATGATTTTTCCTTCCTCTTCAATTTCTGGAAATATTGTTTTAATTGGGATCTTTTGCAACTTTTGAATAAGTGGCCATACTTCTTCGTCCTTCTTCCATTCATCCCTTGCTTCGTTTATCCAATGTGGTTGGATAATAGAAATAGCACAAAACAATGCTTCCACATCCTCATCCTTGAAGAGTCTTCCCATTCGGTAAGGTCGCCATTTTTTAAGTGCATGTAATATTGCCAACATTTCCTTCTCATAAATAGTTTGCTTGAGATGTAGCAGTAAAAATACCCAATCACATACATCAAAACATTTTTTGCTACGATGTTGATCTACCTGTTGTTTCGTTTGATTTTGCACTGAAGTGGCGTTATCCTTTAAAAGTTTGAGAACTTGTTGTTGATGCTCGATGTGATCTTTCACAGCTTGAACCTTTTTCTTCTTGATATGTCCTTCTATCTTTGGAGTTTGAGGAGTGGTAATTGCTTCCAATCCTTTATAAGATATGGTCGGATTCATTTCTTGATGCTCGATGTGATCTTTCACTTCTTGAACATTTTTCTTCTTGATATGTCCTTCTATCTTGATAGTTTGAGTGGTAATTTCGACCAATGAATTACAAGATATGGTTGGATTCATTTCTTCTTTCTTGATGTGATCTTTCACTTCTTGCACTTTTTCTTCTTGATATGTCCTTCTATCTTGAGAGTTTGAGGAGTGGTAATTCTTGCCAATGCTTTACGAGATATGGTTTGATTCATTTCTTCTTTCTCTGGGGTGGGGTCCTGGCGTATATCCTCTTCTTTTGATGTTTCTTGATCCTTTTCTTCCTCCTCTTCATATTCTATGTAAAATAATTTCTTCTCGGCACACTTATGACCTTTAGTGCATTTGCTATCACAATTGTAACAAAGCCCTTTTTCTCTTTTTTCTTCCAATTGTTGTGGTGTAACCCTTGTAGGTTGTGGAAGGCTGGGAGAAACAACACTTCCATCTTTATAGTTGTGAGGGGTATGCTTCCTGGTTTCCATAATTTTGCTTTCCACTATGTCACAAAGCCCTTTTACTCTTTCCAATTGTTGTGGTGTTGATCTAAAGAAGGTGTTGCTCTTTGTATCCTCATAATGTGCTATTATTTACTCCGTGAAAATTGACCACGTAACAAGTTGTTTACGAGAAAAAAGCCCTTCATACCATAAAAATTGATCCGGTTCTAAATATGAAGATGCAATACATACCTTTTGCAACAGTGGTACACCATGTAGATCAAAATATTGCTCCATCTAAAGTATCCAATTTACCGGATCCTTGCCATCAAACTTCCTCATCTTACTTTTTCTTGATTTTAGGAGCTTGATCTTGAAACGACTGTAACTTTGTAATTTCAGATCTTTAAGTTCTAAAATTATGACCTGTAGTAGCCCTCTGTGTCCTCTTTCCAATGCCACCAGTATGATCCAAATTAGATTCTCCCAGAAAGAGTTATGCACAATCTCCCAAGATGACCTGATTATAGACCTTTCCAGAAGAGCGAACTTGTATGAAGTGCCACGTGTCACTGTTTCGACCTTTTGCTCTAAAAAATATACACAAGAAACTACAGTCCGTCCTCTTTCTGTACCTTTTTACAAAATTTCAATCCAATGCTCAGAGAGAAAGTTATGACGATTTTCCCCAGGTCACCTGTTTGGAATGTAATTCAGGATTCTGCAAAAAGACCAACTTCCACAGACCATATCTCCGCAAATGTAGTGCGAAAAGCTCTGAAATTCGGACCCGAGATTCAGCGCAAATTCTTCTAAAATTTGTTTTTATTTTAGCTTCTGAAACGTCATAGAAAACATGTTATAGCGAAAATGCCACGATGACCTGTTTGGAGCAGCGAAACCCTAGAATCCAAAGCTCTGATACCAAATGTTATGAAACAAGCTCACAAAAAGATAGAAAAGAGATATCAACGCCTTAGAATTCAGCCTCTTCGAGGGGGCAACCTCCTTTACATTACACAAATGAACAATTCTTGGATGGTACAAATAAGAAGATCTCCTTTCTATATATAGGAGTCTAAGGGGTCATAACATAATCAAAGCCGACATAAAAATGATGTTGTGGCATAATAATAACAATAGTGGGCTTCTATGGGGCACAATAGTAACAATATGGGCACTACATGGGTACATCAATATAATAAGTGGGTTGTACTAATAACAATATGGGGTTACTCTAGTAGTATAGGGGCCTAACATTTTCTCAAATGGATTTAGTGGACTCTTGAATGCTTTTGGCATATGGCTATGTGTTGAATATTATGTTGTCATTGATGTCAAAGTTAGGGTATACTGAGAATGTCAAAGTTAGGGGGAGATGTTGGAAATATTATTGTCATCAATTTCAAAGATAGAGGGAGACTACATATGTCCAAGAAAAAGATTGCAAGATGAAGAATGTTGGAAATGATTGTTTGGATACACAATTCTTTTGTTGATGCCCAGTTTGGATACCTTATATTTGAAAGAAAAAAGGAAAAAATATCCTAAATACATAGCTCAAATAGGAACATATTATGCATATTTTAAAGGCTTATTTTGAGACCTTTCCAACAATATATGACACTCCATCTAACCCCATGGGAATGAGAAGATATGAAATATTTTTTCAAGTCGACCCAACTGGAAAATATAGTTTCGCCTAGCTAATCTTACAAATCATCCCCATAAATGAACATAGAAACACTATAAATAAAGGATAAATGAGTGCATTTTAAGACCATCCATCAAATAATATATCTGAGGTGTGTAATAGAATTTGGGGAAGATTGTTGGGATCTTAAAGGTGGAGCAAAAATTTGATTTGTAGAGTGAATGAGCCATCTTGGAATTTTTGCTATAACTTTTATTTTGTGGTGTTTCTGATTGTGGAAGGGATAGAGGAGAGATATTCCTACGCCTATGATACAAATTTCAAACTGTGGTTTGTTTTAATTTCCTCTAAGGAAGTTAGAGTTCTTGAATGCTCCTAAAATCTTCTTCAAACATGCCACCTTGGAATTTTCACTATAACTTTTCTTTTGAGATATTCGAGGCCATGAAACTTGGAAAAGATAGAGGGGAGACATTTTTGTAGATGTGCTAGAATTTTAGACTTTGATTAGCTATAATTTTGGAGAAATTCCCTGTGGAATTTAGAATAGTCTTGAAATCAACTTCAAATAGGTTATTCTGGAATCTTTTTTATATTTTCTTATTTTTTTATGAGATGTTTCAGACTGTGAAGTATTGAAGAGATGAAGACAAGATCTCTAAGTACCTTTGGTAGAAATTCCAGACTTTGGTTCAATATAATTTTAGATATTTTCCCTGTGGAAGTTAGGGTTATTAAATAGTCTTGAAATAAGCTTCAAATAGGTTTGTCGATCTAGAAAGTTTCTTATAACATCTTTTCTATGAATTTTCAGACTGTGGAAATTTCAAAGATCTAAGGAGACATTCATACATGCCTTGGGTAAAATTTTCATAATCATATTTGTAAAATTGGATATATGGTATGTTGTACAAGTTTATTCTTAGGAAGAGGCCAAAAACAACAAGTTTTGGGAGAAGTAGACCTAGTGAAGGTAGAAGTAGCTAGCAAACTTGGTGAAAGCAGAGGCAACAAGTAGATCTAGTGAAGACTTGGTGAAGGCGGAAATAAGAATTAGACTTAGTAAAGTAGTTTTGTTACTATGAATATTTGCAATAGTGAGGATTGGTGTCTCTTGTAGGTTGGTGCCTACAAATCTTATAGAAGAAAGGATTAATGTCTCCTATAGGTTGGTTCGCACAAATCTTGTAGCATAGAGGGTTGGTGTCTCTTGTAGGTTAGTGGCTACAAATATTGCAGCGTAGGGGATTGGTGTCTCCTATATGTTGGTGCCTACAAATCTTGCAGTGAGGGGATTGGTGTCTCTTGTAGGTTGGTTCCTAAAAATATTGTAGCAGGGGGAATTTGTGTCTCCTGTAGGTTGGTGCCAACAAAGTTTATAACTATAGGATGGTGCCTACAAAGATCTGTTATAAAGAAGTTTTCATTTATATCTTGTGTTCCATATGTGAGATTGTTTGGTTATGATTCATGAATGTTTAAATAAGTAAGAAATTGTCTTATACTAATTCACAAACCCCCCCCCCCCAAACCCCCCAAGTATAAGTGTGAATCAACACCATATAATATTGTTTATATTTAATAAAATTATAACCTTTTTATTTGGAAAAAAATTATTAATTCATATTTTTATATAGATATGTCTTTTAATTAATGTTGGTCAAACTTAAAAGGTTAGGTTGAGTTAATGTGACTTAAAGTAACCCAATGCTTAAGTTTAGGTCTAAAAATAATTTTTATCAGCAATAATGATAATATATTTTTAGATATTGGAGTATCAATTTCTTATGGGCTCTTGAGTGTTCTAATTTTCTTTTCTCAAACTGATGATGGATATTGTATCACAATTTGAAACATTAAATGAAATTTTTATAACACAACGAATATGAAAGCATATACAAACAATTTAACATGAAAGAGGGTTTTGGAGCTCTGGTGATGGCGGCCTACCCAGCAGCCTGGTTACGGGACTTAACCGCGCACTCATACCTTGTTGTATCAGACCTGTCCCTCCCGCACTCCAGCCATCCTCCTCCGTTCACGCCCTCCAAACCCGTTTACAGCGAGCTACATTGTTTTCCTATTTGACTAAGCATCTGTCAACTGAAGGATTTCCCAAGGTGGTTATTGTTAATTGTCGGTTAGCATGGACGGGGATATTGTTGATTATTATGAGGGCCCTTTTGCTTTGGACCCCAAATGGTCGGTCTTCACTCCGCATTTGTCAACCTCCTCCATGAGCAGTTCACTGGCCATCCCTACAACCCTAGTCAGTGCTCCCGAGATATACATGGTGCCGAAATACCTAGTTTTTTCACTTCTGGCTCTACAACCTCACTTATTGACCGGTTTGTCCACTTCTTCGTTGTCCTTTCCTGGCATACCTATGGTGGTATTTTACCCCCTATCCCTGATTTACCCCGCTCTCTCTGGTTTCTCTATAGTTTTTTTCCTCCTGTTCCCCCACTCCCTCTGCATCCCTCATCATATTATCTCCCTGGGACTTCTCTCACCCACCATCCATAGATGTTGTCCATTTATCCATCCCATCCACTTGAATCCTCCGCTTCCATTCCCTTTTCTCGGATACCTAACCCTTACACATCTGGCTGCTTTGTGGATTCATCCCCTCCCCATCATGGTTTGTCTAGGGCTCCCCATTTGGCCTTTGACTTGGTTCCTCCCCCCATCCCTCCAAGTCGACCCCCTCCTGGCCGACCGATTCGATTGCCCAAGCATTTCAAAGGGGTGAAGGTTGGTACAAATAAAATCTCACTCACCTTTAGTGACAACATTCATATGGGGGATGTGATGGAGACCTTTGATCGTGTCTTGGTGGGTCGGGTCAGAGGTAGGGCTTACTTGGCTGCGCGACTGAGATAATGGGTCTTGGAGAGTTGGGGGCAGGTCCTCACTGAATTACCATTAGTTGTTACACTTTTGCGAGGATGGTTTTCTCTCTAATTCCATCGGCCCTATTTTATGCCATGGGTCCTATCAAATCACTGGCACATCGAGATGGCGTTGGTACTACTCAAACGATAGAGCCCTATGTTCAATCCCAAGAGAGAACACCTTGGGGTTGGGCCTATTTGGGTTCACTTGCCTGGATTACCCCTGCACTTCTTATCGAAAGACGTTTTCAAACTGATTGGGAACACCCTTGGATAATACATGGATTATGATAAATCATATATGCTCTAGAAATATGTATATGGCACGTATACTGGTTCATCTTGACACCAGGGAAGGATTGGAGGAAAATATGCATTTTCATTGTTCGGAAATTTGCAGGGTACAAATATTGGACTATGAGGGGGTACCTTACCACTGCCAGAGGTGTCATAAGATTGGAAACTTATACAAATATTTCCCACTCCTCGCATCCAGCTCTGCATCGGTTTCCCAGTCTAATCATGTTGCAGGTAATTCTGTTGTTGACTAGCATGGTAAGGCACCCCCTCGGCACGAGGAGTATTCAAATTTGGACTCATAGGCAGTTCGTGGTGCTCACATGGAGCATGTTTTCCCCCCATCCCCATGTATCACCAGATCTCATACGGTTGTGGCGGCAACAGCCTCCGTTACGGGTACTTTCTGTTTACCTCCGTCTCTCCCTTATTTATAATCTATTTGCATTCCTTGTTCTACGAATGGTTTTGTTATACCTATTATTTGTACCCCTTATGTTCTTTGCACATTGGCCTCTTCTGCCCCCACTTATTCTCCCTCCCCCCTACCATTACTGGACTCCTGGATTCCCTCTCCCCTATGGAGCTATCCTGTGATTCAAGTAGGGGTCACAATCACAACCTTCAGTCTCTAACCCACTTTACCCCAAGAGGCGTAGTGGCATTGGTATCACACCCTCGGCCCCGCTTTCCAGAACCTCTCGAGGAAGACACTCTTTCATGTCAAAATCCATATTCTAGGCTGGTCTGGATGTGGAAAAAGGTTGGCAACAACCCATAGACAAGGTCCTTAGAGCGTTGACCTCCCTTTCCACTGGTCTCCCATGAAGTGGATCTCCTTCAATTGTCGAGTTTTGGCTAGCCCTGCAAAGAAACTAGCTTTCCTACGGATGTTGGAATCAGAATTGGTGGACATTATTTTTCTACCGAAGACTCTTGCGGTCGGCTCTCAAATTATTCCCATCCTTGAGGATTTTTCCCCTGGCTGGCATTTTCTTGCATTGGATGCCCATGGGCAGTCTGGTGGATTGGTATTGAGTTACAATCCCAGGTCCATTAGATTACTGAATTCCTAGGGTAGGGAAGGATTCATTGGCACTGATATTTACTGAACAGATTTTGAAAGGGAGATGAGGTTTATAAGTATATATGGGCCCTGTATCAACAAGGTGTCATTTTGGCAACAGCTACTAAATTATGACTATATGCAAGTCGAGAACATCATTATAAGGGGGGACCTCAATTTCTCTCTTGGACATGCAGAATCTTGGGGAACAAATGCACAATGTAACACATTATCAGATGAGATCCGCTCTCTACTGGAGGATCACCATCTGATTGATATCCCCATGACCCGACTCCGACCCACTTGGTGAAATCAGAGGATCGGTGAAGCTGCACTTGCCAGGAGATTGGATCGTTTTCTGGTTAAGGAATCCTTATTGGAACAATTACCATTATATCGTCAATGGGTGGGATTTGGGGGATTGTCGGATCACATGCCCATCTATCTTGAAATTGCAAGCGAAGATCGTAAACCTAAGGAACCCTAAAAATTTAATTATACCTAGCTCAAAGACACCAGTTATATCCAGATGGTCACAAAGCATTGGAAGACATGTACTCCTCATCTGGGACAATCGGCCTCTATTGATTTTGCATATAAAATGCTAACCCTAAAACAGAAGCATAGTGATTGGACAAAGGATAAGAGGATCAAGGATGAGCAGATCCTGAGGGACATGGAACTAGAGCTCAAACAATTGGGGGATGATAAAAGTCGAGGGAGCAGAATAGGATCTTAAAAGACAAAGAGGCAACATGGAGACTCTGTAGCAGGGTTATCTAGTTAGTGAAAATACCAAGTTTTACCATCATGTTTGTAATGGGAGACAGGCTATCAACACCATTTGGCACGTGGAGGATGATGATGACACTCAAGCTAAGACTTTCCATCATTTGGTTAACCTTGTTATCTCCCATTTTGGTAGATTATTTCGTGGCCCCCCCGAAGTTTAACCTAGCTGAGATCATCAGGGTTGTAGGACACTTCCCCAGATTTCTGGACCAAGATACAAGAGATGTATTACACGCTCCGGTAACCATGGGGGAATTATAGGCCACTATCAAGTGGTTCAAGAGGGATAAGAGCCTAGGGCCAGATGACTGGTCGATTGAATTTTATATTGCATTTTTTTACATACTTGGGCATGAGCTTCTCTAGATCATTGAAGAGTGTTGCACAAGTGGGTAGATGTATGACACATTTAACTCTACCTTTATTACCCTTATTCCCAAGACTAATGATCCACATAATTTCGATGATTACAAGCCTATGTCCCTCTGCAATTGTATTTACAAGATTATTGCCAAGATTATTGTTAATTGCCTCAAACCCATATTATATGATCACATATCTTCGGAGAAATTTGCATTCCTTGATCATCGTCACATTCATGAAGCTATGGGAACTGAACAAGAGGCCCTCCACTCCATTAAATCCAAGAAACTCAAAGGGATGATCCTTAAGATCGATTTGGCTAAAGCCTTTGATTGAACCAGTTGGCTCTATATTCGAATGCTATTGACACATATGGGCTTCCCTCTATCATTTATTCCGTGGATTATGTGTTGCATATCCAATGTTTCTTATAGTGTGCTGATCAATGGATTAGCATCCTCTTTCTTCCATGCTGAAAGGGTCCGTAGAAAAGGATTCCCCCTCTCTCCTCTCCTCTTTCTATTGATCATGGAAGGCCTGAGTAGACTCATTACTGTGGATCGACGGGAGGGCAAACAAGCTGGTATCAAGATTACCCATAATTGCACCCTCACTCACCTGCTATTTTTGGATGAAATTCTCACAATTATGAATAGTACACTAGAGGACTCCACTGCATTTGTTGTTTCCTTACGATTATTCTATTTCGCTACTGGAATGCAGTGCAAAAATAATAAATCTACTCTAACAACCATGGGCTGTACTCCTCATGAGATTGGCATGGAATTGTAGCTTTTCCCCTTCACTAATTTATAGTTTGAGGAGGTCCTTAAATATATGGGCTTCCAATTAAAACCCACTAATTACCAGATTGCGTACTGGGTCTAGCTAGTGGCCAAAATTGAAAGAAGACTAAATATATGGCATCACAAATGGTTGTCCAGGATGGGGAGACTAATACTCATAAAATCGGTCTTGGAGGCCATCCCGGTATATTGGATGTCTCTGGATTGGATTCTGAAGGGAATCATTCGTAGGATTCAACAACTGTGTTATAGATTCCTCTGGAGGGGAAATCAAGAAGGGCGCATATTTTCCTGGACTAGCTGGGAAAATATCGCACTTCCTAAAAAATGGGGGGATGGGGACTAAAAAGACTAGAAACATTTTCATGCGCTCTGGAAGAAAATATGGGATGGAATGTTATCTTTTCGAGAAACCTTTGTGTTGATGTTATTTTTCAGAAATGCATCTCTCCCCCCCATCTTCTTGATTGGCTCAAATTCCCTACTTGGGACTGAACTAATATTTATAAGAAATATTTCGGCGTAAATGACATGCAAAAAATATTTGCGGACGCGTTTCGAACCAACTAGTGTGGTTCTCAATACAACGGATTATATTAGGGATGGAATTGACATGGAAGATTGGAAATGGAAGATTATTATGTATTGGAATGGACCCATGGATCGGATGTGGGAATGCTCATCTACTGCCACAAGAGTTGATACATCACCTCTCGAATGTTGGCTACACCAATTTGGCACATATCACATATCATGAGCATACTGATTTACTTAGGCAGGCATGGAAAGATACTGACACTCTGGGCATCCCCCCCCACTGGCAGGATAATTGGCATACCTATATTAATGCATTGAAGGAATCACATGTTCAGGTATCTGATGGGGATGATGAACTAAACTGGTCTTTCTCACCAAATGGGAAATACTCCCCAAAATTTGGATACCTCCATATCTTTGCAGATCACAGACCTTTCGCTATGGACTGGTGGTGGACTGTACTATGGAAGCTGAAGGCAGCTCCCCGGGCAAAACTTTTTATGTAGTGTATCCTCCGGAACAAGGTCCCTACAGTAGACAATCTACAAAAATATACCTTTCATGGACCATCTTGGTGCGTACTGTGAAAATAGGAAATGGAAACCATTGATCACCTATTCCTACACTACCCTAACACCACCTCCATCTAGTTTTAGGTTACTGCTCAACTACAGATTCAAAACTTTTGGCAGGGTCCATAGATTCGGGCGGCATGGCACCATTGGTGGTCAAATGCTCATACTCACAGGAGTTAGAACCTACCTTTAATGATATGTTGGTGCATCTGGCTACAAAGGAATAAGATTATATTCACATATACTTCTCCTCGATGGGCACATTCAATCGCTTTACTCATCTCAAGATTTCACAACTTACCAAAGGAAGGCCATGAACCACCTGCACACAACATCTCTGCAGAAATCATAGACTATGATACCCCATGGGATTATTTTGATGGATCGATGCAACAACATGGTTGTGGAGGAGGAATACTCCTCCATATCACACACTCCCATTACTACAAGATTCAAATGGGTTTGGGGGGCGGGACAAATAATTTGCAGAACTTATATCCCTTCGTCATTTATTATACTTTGCTCTTGTTAAAGGATGTAGTCGATTGCAAATATTTGGTGACTCACAAATCATTATTAAATGGTTTAATCAACAAACTGTTTGTCACACGCACACACACACTATCATATATTGGATGATGCATTGAGATTGTGATCACACTTTGACACTATATCTTGTCATCACTTATACAGGGAGCGCAACAAAGTTTTCGACCTGTTTTCCAAAAAAGCCTCGCACCAACCAAGGGGGGTCTGGTTGATCATAGAATAGTGGGACTTGGACACTTATAGTTACTACCACAAACCATTCATGCATGAGCTATATTGACAGAGCATTGGGCCCCGATTTTTTAGCATTTTTGGTACAATTTTGATGTAATTATTTGAATTATAGCATATATTATGTCTATATATTACAAAATTTTTCATATGTAATTATTCTCAGCAGTCTCCCTTAGATGGGATTGACACATTTTTGAGACAGACACAGTACAGATAGTGGCTTAGACCACTAATACATCATATGTTATCAACATCTTCACCATGTAATTTTTTATAACTTAATGAAAATTATGATTTTTCGATGGGAATTTTTTTTTTAACATATTATGAAGATTAAAATAACATATAGGTTATTTATCAACGAAGATAAGAAATTGAAAATATGACTATATCTAAAGGCAGGGCAAGAGGTAAGTCTCTATTTAATAAAATAAGGCCTTTAAAAATAAGCCTTACTTAAGCTCAAGAAAAGTGAAGCAAAGAGTTGTGATTTTTTAGCTAAAAGTCATCTAAACAAAAAATGTACTAAACAATCTAAACAAATCACATCCTCTCTGCATATTCATTAACTAAATTAAAATACTACTCTATATATATATATATATATACAAAAATATCTTAAACAATCTAAACAAATATCATCCCCTCTACATTGAAATTGCTTAAATTACAAGTTTTCAAAATAGCTTTAGCTTTTAATGAATTTCAAATAAATCTCATCCTCTCTTTACATAATTTTTTTGACCAAAAAACAAGTACCAATCCATAAAGAAAATTATCCTAAACAATCCCAACAAAAAACATCCTCTCTCTACATTGAGATTGCTTAAATTACAAGTTTTAAAAATAACTTTACCATTTAATGAATTTCAAATATTTAATTTTATAAGCAAAACAATTTAATGTTTAATAAATTTCAAATATTTAATTTTATAAGCAAAACAATCTAACATTTAATGAATTTCAAATATTTAATTTTATAAGCAAAACAATATTACTATAAATAAATAAAAATAAAAATATCCAACATGTTTAGCTTAAATAGACACAAGTACTAAAAACAAATAATTTTAAATAAAGACAAACACTGCCATATATACAAAAATAGTTTGAAATAATCCTAAACAATCCAAACAAATCTTAACTTTTCTCTACATGATTTCTAACTAAAGACAAACACCATATAGACAGAAATATCTTAGACAATCCAAGCAAACACCATCTTTGTACATTGAAATTGCTTAAATCGCAAACTTTCAAAACAACTAAAAACAAACACTATATAGACAGAGACAATCCAAACAAACACCATCTTTTTGTACATTGAAATTGCTTAAATCGCAAACTTCCAAAACAACTAAAAACAAACTTCACAATATGGACAAAAATATCCTAAACAATTCAAACAAATGGCATTCCTCTCAATACTAAAATTGCTTAAATTGCAAGATTTTAACCTAACTATAATTTTGACATGCTTTGGTTAAATACACAAAAGAAAACAAATGGCATCCCTCTCAATATTAGACTTGCTTAAATTGCAAGATTTCAACCTAACTATAAATTTGACCTGCTTTGGTTAAATACAAAGAAGAAAACAAATACTTTTGAACTCAAACAATAATGGTTTACCATCGTGAACTAATCATTACCATGTATACAACAATGGTTTAAAGCAATGCAAACAAATCACATAGTCTCTTTACATAATTTTTTACAATAGAAAAACATCACCATGAAAATACCATAAGGGAAACAAAATTGATGCTAAAGATTCCCAATAAATATCTCTCTCTATGCATAATTTTTAACTAAAATAAAATGTCACTTTTAAAATAGCTCTTAGTTTTTAATGAATTTGACATATTTACGTTAAGAGCTATTTAATGAATTTGACATATTTACGTTTACAAGAAATGCAATGTTAGAATGGAATATTGGATCATGTCGGAATCACTTTCACGCACATTTGGATAGGTCGGCCTCAACATCAAATGGAAATTGTTGAATAGCCCTAGAAGCCTATAAATACAAGTGGCCTAGAAGCTCATTTGGACATCATCACATCCAAGCATTTTCTTCTATTCTATCTGATTTGGTTCAACAAGATCGACAGAGGAAAGGCCATACAGGTGTCCGAAGTCACAGATCTAAAGTTTGCATAAAATTAGGGTTTATGTTCCGGACGCACACACAGCACAAGGAAATGTAATCCACAGTCGCACACATGTTAAGGCCAATGTAGCATCTAGGAGCTACAGATGCTCACTTGCTAACCTAAAGGAAGCGCCTAGGGGTTTGACTACAATTGACCATCATCTAAAGTTTTTTGAAGTTGTCTGAAGTCTAAATCAAGTTGTCTATAATATATTCTATCACACTGGTTTCTGAAGTTGTTGGGTTGTATTCCTAATCATATTTTATTGGGCTCATTATACTCTTTGTTGAACATTTTAAGACAATTTAATAAAAGAATAATTTCAAAGGGTTTTCCCCCTAGTGGGATTTTCCCCTGGTCTTTGACCAAATCTGGTGTCTCTTGTTGATGTGTTGATTGTCTTCTTTGTTATTGCATATTGTTCTACCTTCAATTAATGTTGATGAATGAAAATAATAATTGTAATTGGAAATATTGTTAATTGAAGTTTGGAATTGGGCTAAAGTAATTGATACAACATAGAATAATCTGAAAATTAACATGGTATCAGATCTAAGGTGAAGGACAAGCCCAAAAGAAGACAAGCCTTGAAGCACCCATATTTGGAAAGTTGAAATAACTAATCTTATCAAAGTCAAGATGACTTCCTACTTCAAGAGTGATCAGAAGGTGGGTGACTCATCTAATTTTGGTGCATGGAAAATTAGGTTGGATACCATAGCTCATAACAATGATGTTTTGGATTACATTCAAGGAAAGGTACTTGAGCCTATGGAGAATGCTTCCACTGTTGCCAAGAACAAGAAAAAGAAAGTTGAGTTGAAAGAAAAACAAATTATAGCTAATGGATTACAAGATACTCTACTTGCATATGTTGGAAACTTGTGAAGTTATAAAGACATGTATCATAAGGTAGCCAACATGTATAAGTTCAACAATTTGAATGAAATCCTCACCTTGAAGGATTAACTCAAATACACCAAGATTAACAAAGGAGAGTCCATACAATCCTACATAATGAGGATCTCTCGTATTAGAGATCAATTTCAAAGAGTTGGAGAAGTTGTGTTTGACAGGGAACTGGTGGTCGTGACTCTTAGAGGTCTCCCTCCTATTTGGGAAACACTCATCACTACTATAAGCAACACAAATGTCCTCCCTTCATTTGATGAAATAGTTGGAAATCTCACTCAAGAAGATTCAAGGATGATAGTAAGAGGAATAATTCAAAATCACGAAGAAGGAGAACGCGTTGCATACATCGCTCATGATAAGAAGAAGAAAGGGAAAGGAGCTCCATCAAATTCAAGAAATCTTCCTCCTCGAAATTCTGGTGGAAGAAAGGAATATGTGAACATTGAATGCTACAATTGTCATAAGAAAGGGCACTATGCTTCTTGTCTAAGCAAATCCTCTCTATGGACAGAGATGATCCCACTAGCCCAATGAGTGGGAATAGCAACCTATGTGACAATCTACAAGACACTTTCCTAAATTACAATCGAAATGAGAGAAGAGGAAGATGGCCTACCTTCTTCTGATATTATGACGTCCTCCTTTGTTGAAGACCTCGAATCACTTGTGCCTCAGGCTTAGTGCTACTGCTCACAGCATTTGAATGCCTGCACAAGAGATCAAAGACACAACAAAGCATACGAATACAAATAACATAATCGAAAGTAATCCACTTAAAAGATCAAGGAGCATTAAGATAAATGATGCATTAGCACACACATTTATGGAAAAACATAGTTGCGGAGGAAACAGGAACTATTACCTCAAAACGAGTACTCGAGCCCAAAAACCCCAAAAAACATGAAAAAACAACCCAAAAATGAAAATTGTTTATTCCACAACGATGTTTTTTTTTAGGGTAAATTTTCAACCTTTTTTTTTAAATGGAAGTAAAAACCATTTTTTTTTTTAAAATGGATGGAAAAACACCCTTAAAAAAATTGTTTATTCCAGACTGATGTTTTTTTTTAAGGTAAATTTTCAACATTATTTTTAAATGGAAGTAAAAACCATTTTTTTAATGGATGAAAAAAACACCCTTAAAAAAAATTGTTTATTCTGGAATAGCAAAAAAAAAAAAAAAACGGGTTACAATTTTGACATTTTTTAACAATGGAGTGAAAGAGAAAATATCCGGACTTTGAAAAATTGTAAAATTCCAACAATTCTCGGACATGATGTTAAAGATAAAATATCATGTCTAGAATCCTGATAATTCCAACTATTTCCATCCAGGTTGTTAAAGATAAAATATCTTGACTCTAAAAAACGTTGAAATTGTAATTGTTTTCGACCATATCATTAAAGATAAAATATCATGACATTATGGAAAAATTTTATGACTAAAAAAAAATTAAAAATGAACATCTGAATGAAAGAGTTATTATACCAAGAGTAATTTTTTTTAAATGTTAAATGTATAGCTATTTTAAAATCTTAGCCTAAGACAACTTGAGACATTGCAAAAAAATAAATAAAAATCAACTATCAAATTGCACATAATGGGATCGGGTTGTTGGAAATAATACTGAGAGGGGGGGTGAATCAGTATTATCAGATCAATAAAACTTTTTCATTTCCATACTTAGATACATATACGCTACTTCATTCAAGGGAACCCGCGTGTATACGCAACTGTGTCTAAAGCAACTAGCGTATATCCAAAATACTTATGATTCAGTTAATCCATTAAGTGTTGATCTTTAGTTATTGCATCAGAACTTCATTAACCATATGAACAGTAAGCAGGTGTAGTAAAAAATAGAACAGATCATCACACACAAGAAGCACACATGAACACCATGATATAAGGTGGAAACCCAATGTGGGTGAAAACCACCTGCTGCAATTCGTTTCTATCCTCCTTTATTAAGAAACTTCTTTTACAATGTACTGGTGCAGTCCTTTACCAGCACGCAGGCTACAATCTTCTCTCGTTCTCCAGACTCTCCTGGAAGGGAGCTCCAACCCCCTTTGCTCTTGTACTAGCTAAGATACTAGTACGTAGGCGCCGGCCTACACTCTTCTCTCCTCCAGGTACCACGTTTCATGCATTTTCAAACTGGATACTCCTGAAGCACAACACATAATCTGAAAGGCCACGTTTCATCAAATTTTCATACTGGACCCATAACTATCATTGAAGCTCAAAACAATCACTACTAGCATCATCAAACTCTAAATCACTGAAACACTGAAACCCTGTCAACAACACAGTCACCAGAACACAAAGCAGAACTCTGCAATAACAATCAGATCCAACTGTACCATCAAAATCATGCATCAGAGTGCATACGCTACTTGGAAGTGTCGAACCTGCGTGTATACGCAACTTCGTCAAGATGAACCAGCATATATGTCATTAATCACTTATTCATAACTTTGCTACACTTCCTGACTTCAGACATAACCAGATCATGACATATACAAGGATAATATATGCGTTAACACCCAGATCTAGTCCATCAGATCTCATAAATATGAGTCATTATGATCCTGATCCAATATTAGTTCTCATCCATCAATACTGAAGCTAAACACAATCAGCCAAACAAGATATGCAGAATACTGACACCTTTAAACTGTCATCAGAACCCTTTAACAACCAGAACCACCTGTAACTTCAAATATCATAGCTCAAAAGGTATACGCTACTACAATGAACTCAACCTGCGTACATACGCGCATACACCAAAGCCAACCCGCGTACAGATCTATAAATATTCAATCATGACTTGCAGCGATTTCAAACTTAAGTTACACCCAGTTCAGATCATTACACGCGTCAATATACAGATCTAGAATAAACATAATCAATCATATAGAGATAGTTCATTTCAAACCATTTGATCTCGATCTATCCTTAGATCTTGTTCTCCATCCACCGGTGAGATCCCTCCTTAGCTCAGATCAAGCAATGCATCATCAACCCATAACCTGCATACTGGATCTCATACTTCCTTAGATATTCAAGACTTTTCGAATACCCTTGCCTAATGATCTTCTTCTCCTTTTATAGTCTTAGGCCTTGTTCAATACCACGCTCCAAAACCATAATAAATCAATACCAAGAGCCCAATACTTGGGATCAACACACTTGTCGAGATACCATGGTCAAAAACCATAGGTTCAAATACCGAGGACTAACTACCACGGACCAAAAGTAAGATTTCTGACATGTACGCGCTTTTCTGTGCATAAAACTACGTGTATACCCTACTTGGTATATAGCGAACCTGTGCATACGCGACTTGGTATATAGTGAACCTGCTTGTATACCCTACTTGGTATATAGCGAACATGCGTATACGCGACTTGGTATATAGTGAACCTACGTGTATACCCTACTTGGTATATAGTGAACCTGCGTATATATATTTTCTCTTCATACTTGTAGTCTGATCATCAATTCCTTGCTGCTATCGTTCTGCACTATTATTTGTCATTAGTGTGATTTGCCATCAAGGACAACACTTGTCTCATAATGCCAACAATCTCTCCCTTTGGACTTGATGGCAAAGCTAACTTGTCACACTTAGAACTTGATCTTCTTGTTCCTTTGAGCTGTCTTGCATCCCATGCATTTAGTCACATCTGTAGATTGATCTAGTTATATGTAAGTGAGATGTTCTTTTATGAGAGGGTTGCCATCAAGTACAACACATGCATCATAATGCCAACAATCTCCCCCTTTGGACTTGATGGCAACTACACCAAATCACTCTCCCCCTTTGACATCAAGGGCAAAGGGTGGACCAAGATATTCTCTTTCCTTGATAAACATTCTGCTGTCCATACTCCCCCTAAGTACAAGCTGAAATCTCCAAATGTGCTCCCCCTTTGTATATGCCAAAGTGTACCAATCTGTCCATGCTCCCTCTGAGTACATGCCAAATCTCTGTACTGTTGAAGTTAGCTGTTCATGCTCCCCCTGACTATAAGCAAGGTCTGCAAAAAGATTTTCTTCAAGAAGAACCACGACTTATACATCATAAGAGACCTTCCTATCACCAAAAGACTCAATACATACATCCATTTCCCAACCACGTGGGGATATACTAGAATTGACTCATCCACCCAACCAAGTGGGGATACATCAAAAGTTTACACATGATAAAGCAAGAGCATTACATTTTCATCCCAGGCATAGTGGGGAAACCAATATAGGCCGTTACATGACCTTGAAATCATGAAAGAGATATCACAAAAGAGATATATGACCGAAATATCTAGAGTAAAACTTTATGAAAGTCAACAATAACTGATATTGCCAGCATCTGTCGATCACCATTCAGATCAGCAACCAAGAGATCCTTCTGCCTTTGTTTCACCTGAAACCAACAACAGCTGTGAACTAGAACCAAAAGCTTCTAAGGTAATGCCAACAATGCATTATTAGAAGTTAATCTGCTCCCTCTGAACCTGTGCCAGATGGTCTTTGTCAGACCCATATCAGACTCTTCTTACCCAGAGTCTGGCCCACTGATTTTATTCAAACCAGCATATACGCGACTGTATCCACAGAAACTAGCGTATATACGCGGATACTCCTTGTGAAACTCGCGTACAACCAATTCCAGATCAGCAACCTGTAAATGTCCTGTAGAGTATAAGTCATCAACCTATAACAAGGTATGTCTGCATCAATTCATCCCTTTGAACAGAATTCAGAGTCATTCACATTATATCATGTGTGAAACCACCATAGCCATTTCATCAACATCAAGATCTACATGATCCAAGTATCATTGTTTGGGAACATTTGCATCAATCAACATATGTACGAAACAACCTATCATCATATAGGTAGGAACTCATCATCATCATGTCTCCAATAATGCAACTTGAATAATCATCCATGTATCCAGCCAACAATCCTCATCCATATATGTGCCAAGAACAATCATAATTGTATGATCTTTATGTATATGATGACAGCAGCATATGAGTGGCTCATCACCAAGTAAAGAAGATCACCATGTAATCACCATATATGCATCATCCACAAATCTGATCTGAACATCAACTATGTAACTCCAAGAATCATATGAGATGGACAACTCATAACCATATCATAGCAAGCTATATCATTTAGCCATATAGGCATCATCACCAAGGACTATTAACCATAATGCCAACAATGAATTATTAAAGGCATATGCTCCCCCTCAACCTGTGCCATCTGTTAGATCTGATCATGCATATATCAACAATAAGCATCAAGACATCATCATCAAGTTAGGATCAAACCCTTCTAAACATCTTACAGGTATCAAGACATTTCCATACATCCTCAGCAGTCTGTAAAACAGAGAAAATAATGGACTGAAACATAACAAATCCTTTTCCTGAACCTGTCCCTACTGCATTTCTTCAGATAAACATATACGCGACTGTGCAGTATCCAACTCGCGTATATACGCGACTTCCCTTTATGGAACTTGCGTATGAGATTCAGGACACTGAAGCTTTATACTTTCAGCTCCCTCTGAGTCTGTTATTTCTGTGTTGTGCTGTGTCTGAGTACATTGTGTTGTGCCACATCTTTCTGACTGTACTTCCTTCTTCTTCCATATCTTCAAGTGTGATGATGTTTTCTCCTTTTGGTGTGATGTTCGTCCTTTGTTCCTGCATTCCTTTGCTATATGACCAAGCTTGTTACATGCATAACATCTTACATGTTTCATATTTCTCCTGTAGCAATCAGCAGCTTTGTGACCAAACATATTGCAAGCAAAGCAATATCCATTAAAGTACCTTGAATGTGATGATCTTTCTACATAATGGTCTTGAACCCTTCTTCTTTCACATCTAGCTGCAACATGTCCAAGATTATGACATACATAACATTCAACATTATTCATAGGAGGAGTAAAAGATTTTCTTTGAAGAATTTCTTTCCTTGGTTGATAATGAGATTGACCTTCCATCTCTCTTTTCTCCTTGTTGATCATTTTAGATTTGTCTTTAGAGTTCCTTGCCTCACTTTGTGAGCTAGATTCACCTTCAACAGATTCATGAAAACCAAGGCCAGTCTTGATAGCAGGAGACCTTTGACTACTAAGAATATCATCCAAGGCTTTAGTACTATCTTGAAATCTCAATAGTTTATCCTTTTCTTCTAATTTACTTTTCAAGATATTTACCTCAACTTGAAGTTGTTCCTCCTTTTCTAGACATTGCTTCTTCATGTCTTCTTCAGCTTTCCTTCCTTCTTCCAACTGATGCCTTAGTTTGAGAATCTCCTTTTCTTGTTCTTCATTCAGATCCTGCTGCATTTGACGAATTTTGAAGGCACATTCCAGTTGAGATTTTAAGCTGATAACTTCGTTTACATGTTTTTCAATAGCTTGGAGTAGATCTTTATTCTGCTTCTTTGATTCTTCAAGATCTTCCTTTAGCGAGAGGTTCGTGGCTTCAAGACTTTCATAGTAACTGGATCTATCTCTGAGTTTCTTGATGGTTGTGCTTCTTTCATTGGCTTCATCTCTTAGTGATGTTACTTCATCCTGCAACTTTTGACATTTGTCCTTGAATAACTTCCTTACCTTGTTTCCTTCCTCCAATTGGGCCTTATGTTTGGTAGCTTCTTCTTTGAAGTCACATTCCATTTTGTTCAGTAGATCTTGTTGATCTCTGATTTTATCTGAGAGCCTTTTAAATTTTGCCTCTATTTGATATCTTTCTTGTTCACCCATAAGAGCAAATTCAGTTGTTTCGCTATCACTTTCATCTTTTCCAAATGGATAGATAACAGGAACATCATAGGATAGCAAATTCATACCTGATATTTCATCTTCATTCTGAAATGATTCTGAATCTGAAGAGCTTCTTATACCTAATCCCCAATCGATTCTCCCACTATCATAGTTCTTCTAAGATGTCTTCTTCTTCTTAGGTGCTTTCTTCTTAAGCTTCTTTCCTATAGTTCCACGGATCTCCTTCAAGCGATCAAGCTTCTATCAAAGGACCCGCTCTGATACCAATTGTTGGAAATAATACTGAGAGGGGGGTGAATCAGTATTATCAGATCAATAAAACTTTTTCATTTCCATACTTAGACACATATACGCTACTTCATTCAAGGGAACCCGCGTGTATACGCAACTGTGTCTAAAGCAACTAGCGTATATCCAAAATACTTATGATTCAGTTAATCCATTAAGTGTTGATCTTTAGTTAGTGCATCAGAACTTTATTAACCATATGAACAGTAAGCAGGTGTAGTAAAAAATAGAACAGATCATCACACACAAGAAGCACACATGAACACCATGATATAAGGTGGAAACCCAATGTGGGTGAAAACCACCTGCTGCAATTCATTTCTATCTTCCTTTATTAAGAAACTTCTTTTACAATGTACTGGTGCAGTCCTTTACCAGCACGCAGGCTACATCCTGCAGAAGGCTACAATCTTCTCTCGTTCTCCAGACTCTCCTGGAAGGGAGCTCCAACCCCCTTTGCTCTTGTACTAGCTAAGATATTAGTACGTAGGCGCCGGCCTACACTCTTCTCTCCTCCAGGTACCACGTTTCATACATTTTCAAACTGGATACTCCTGAAGCACAACACATAATCTGAAAGGCCACGTTTCATCAAATTTTCATACTGGACCCATAACTATCATTGAAGCTCAAAACAATCACTACTAGCATCATCAAACTCTGAATCACTGAAACACTGAAACCCTGTCAACAACACAGTTACCAGAACACAGAGCAGAACTCTGCAATAACAATCAGATCCAACTGTACCATCAAAATCATGCATCAGAGTGCATACGCTAATTGGAAGTGCCGAACCTGCGTGTATACGCAACTTCATCAAGATGAACCAGTGTATATGTCATTAATCACTTATTCATAACTTTGTTGCACTTCCTGACTTCAGACATAACCAGATCATGACATATACAAGGATAATATATGCGTTAACACCCAGATCTAGTCCATCAGATCTCATAAATATGAGTCATTATGATCCTGATCCAATATTAGTTCTCATCCATCAATACTGAAGCTAAACACAATCAGCCAAACAAGATATGCAGAATACTGACACCTTTAAACTATCATCAAAACCCTTTAACAACCAGAACCACCTGTAACTTCAAATATCATAGCTCAAAAGGCATACGCTACTACAATGAACTCAACCTGCGTACATACACCAAAGCCAACCCACGTACAGATCTATAAATATTCAATCATGACTTGCAGCGATTTCAAACTTAAGTTATACCCAGTTCAGATCATTACACGCATCAATATACAGATCTAGAATAAACATAATCAATCATATAGAGATAGTTCATTTCAAACCATTTGATCTCGATCTATCCTTAGATCTTGTTCTCCATCCACCGGTGAGATCCCTCCTTAGCTCAGATCAAGCAATGCATCATCAACCCATAACCTGCATACTGGATCTCATACTTCCTCAGATATTCAATACTTTTCGGATACCCTTGCCTAATGATCTTCTTCTCCTTTTATAGTCTTAGGCCTTATTCAATACCACGCTCCAAAACCATAATAAATCAATACCAAGAGCCCAATACTTGGGATCAACACACTTGTCGAGATACCATGGTCCAAAACCATAGGTTCAAATACCGAGGACTAACTACCACGAACCAAAATTAAGCTTTCCAACATGTACGCGTTTTTCTGTGCATAAAACTGCGTGTATACCCTACTTGGTATATAGCGAACCTGCGTATACGCGACTTGGTATATAGTGAACCTGCTTGTATACCCTACTTGGTATATAGCGAACATGCGTATACGCGACTTGGTATATAGTGAACCTGCGTGTATACCCTACTTGGTATATAGTGAACCTGCGTATATATATTTTCTCTTCATACTTGTAGTCTGATCATCAATTCCTTGCTGCTATCCTTCTGCACTATGATTTGTCATTAGTGTGATTTGCCATCAAGTACAACACATGCATCATAATGCCAACACGGGTTGCTAGACAAATATCGACATGGACCCTATATATATATATAAGAAAGATACATAAGAAAACAAAAATTCAAATATTGAAAAAAAACATAAAATAATAAAACAAAACACAAAATACAAAAGAAAACAAAAATTCAAATATTGAAAAAAATAATAATAATAAATAAATAAATAAAATAAGAAGTATAAAAGAAAAAAAAAACATGACACAAAAATCAAATATAAAAATGACATAAAAAAATAAAAATAAATAAATAAATAAAAACTATAAAATGTAAAAAAAATTAACCATACCATGTAAAATTAAAAAAAAAAAAAAAAAAAAAAAAAAAAAAAAAGAGTTAAAAAAAAAAATTACTAAATTACTAAAAAAATTACAAAAATAAAATACAACGTTAAAAAAATTTAAAAACTTCAAAAAAAAAAAAAACCCCGCCCACCTCGAGCTGTGGCAAGGGAACGATTCATGACAAAAAATATATTAAATATCATAATATATACAAAAAAAAAGCAAAAAAAAAACCATAAAAGTGTAAAAAAAAAAAAAAAAAAAAGAAGAAGGAGGAAGGTTAAATAATTACCAAAAAAAAAAAATCAAAACAATTAAAAAAAAAAAGTAAAATTATCATGGTTCTGAAGGCTGACAAAGGAGGTGCTGTTGTCATCCTCAACAAGGATGATTACCGCAGGAATATGTTAAATCATCTCTACAATAGTGGCAGTTATAAAAAGCTGCCCAAGAACCCTCTAAAGAAAATTTCTAGGGCTATGGCTCTTGCCATTAAGTCCAGTAGCTCTGTTAGTTCCCTAAGCCATAAACTCATTGAGAGCAGTCCCATTACTCCTAGGATCTATGGGTTGCCTAAGATTCACAAGAAGGGGCTCCCCTGAGGCCTATTGTCAACACAATTGGTGGTCCGACCTACCTTCTAGCTAAGTTCCTTGCCCTTAAACTTAAGCCCTTAGTCGGCCGTACAGAGTCCTTCATAAAAGACTCTGCATCCTTCATTAAAGAGCTTAAGGACATAAAGCTTGACCCTGAGGACATTCTTGTCAGCTTTGATGTGGTCTCCCTTTACACTTGTATCCCTATAAGGGAGGCCTTGGAAGTGATCTATTGCCTAACAGATCCCGATACCGCTCAGCTGGTTGAGATCTGTGTTATGTAAAAAATTAGTTAATTTTAGGTTATTATTTAATTTTAGGTTTAGTTAGACGAAAGGGCACGATCATAAGATCATGCCCTTTCCCAAAGGGTGTCCATGGCGGTATATAAGCCAGGAACCCCATTGTAATCAATCATCATCTGTAATTTCATCTCTTTAATAAAATATTTATATATATAAAATTCTGTGTATCTTAAAGTTCTCTGCTTCATTGGTATCGGAGCCATCGAATCTTCTCGCATGTGCAGGTTTCAAGCACCTATCCGCTGCCATACTCACTAGATCAATCCCTCATTGTTCCGCTGCTTGCAACCCTCAACTCCTCACTGCTTCGCTACCCTAAACTCTTCGTTGTTCCGTTGCCATCGTTCTGCATCTCCACTGTCAACACACATCATACCTCGTTGTTCCACTGTCTAGCCACAAAAAATCCGGTAATCCATCTAAGAAACCGGCCACTGGTTCACATAAATTCTCGACAAATTAGAGGAGGGACGTTGTTCTAACAAGCCGAAACTCCAGTGAATTATTGTCGTTTCTCCCCTGTTGTCGAGTAGTGGAAGCATTGTGTCTGCGTGGAGGCGGAACTTAGTTGGAAATCAACGGTGTGTCGTGGTTGGAAGTCAATCGGTTTTTTGTCGATATATAAATGTGTTCAGGTCAATCACAAGCGGGTTATTCATCGTAAAACCCTCTATTCTGCCCCATTGGCCACCATCATCATTTGCAGACAGGCAATTGTCTCCCTTCACCCGCTGTGCCGCCTCATCAAGTGGCTGTGTAAAAAATCGATTCTGAACAGTCAAAGGGCATGACTATGTAACTGCCCGATTCCCTCCGCACACACGCGTCCATACAATTCTCTACGCATACAATTCCGGGTTAGCCGCAACACTTTTGTGATTTCCGCTTAAAGGTTTTGAACGATCCACAGGAGGTGACCCCCACAGGCGGACGTGACGGTCGACAAACACTTGAAATAAATATAACGTGACGTATATTATATATATATATAATATATATATATATAACGTTTGTTTATATATAATATCAAAAATATATATAATATATAATATAATTATATATATATCTTATATATAATACATAATTTAATTTAGTTATAAGTTTTATATATATATAAAAAGTTAATTTAATTAATTAAAATTATTTTAATTAATTAAAAAGTTATATATATATATAATTTAATTAATTAAAAGTTATATATATATATATATATATGTTAATTTAATTAATTAAATTTATTTTAATTAATTAAAATTTATGTGTATAAAATTTATTTTAGTTAATAGAGAAAAAAAAAAAAAAAAAAGAGGGAGGAAAAATATTTTAGCTGGCAAATAAATACACGCCCCCGCAAACCCGCTCAATGTCGACAATGACAATGGCGGATTTCCAAAAAAAATTGTTGGATGCAGAGCATAAGATAAATAGCAACCACGATGAGGTCAATAAAAGACTAAATGAATTCGAGATCAAGCTTGGGGAGCAAGCGGACAAAATCAAAAATATTCAAGATACGACAAATCGAATAGAGATAAAGATGGAAAGTCAACATGTCCAAATAGAAGTAATCAGAGATGCCTTAACAATGCTGAGACTTCTGTGTAAAAGGTCGAATTGTACACCCGAAGAGCTATTAAAAGAAAGTGAAGAGAATCAAGAACACCTCTCATCAGATTCAACAAAGTCAACAGATTCTCATGAAAAGGTTGAATCCCCAAGAAAATCAGCGACACCCCACCAAGAAGCAAGTAACACGGCCTTTACAAAGAAGCAACTTTGGGATACCCTTACTAATCAACACCTTTTTTTTGCTCAACCATTAGCCACATACCAGAAGAGGGCAAAGGTTGAGATGCCTAAATTCGATGGAAACGAAAAAAACAATGTTGCATGGATAAATAAAGCAGAAGAATACTTTGAGATATATGACATCACTAACGATGACGAAAAGCTCAAACATGCATCCATGAAAATGGAGGGAGAAGCATATAACTGGTATATGTGGTGGAAAAAGACAACACATGTCATTAGCTGGAGGAAATTTAAAGATGCATTCTTCAAAAGATTCCAAGGTGTAAAGGAAGAAGAGTTCTTTTCAAAACTCATCAAACTACGACAAAAAGGAAGTGTCGACGAATACACTCAAGAATGGGAGACCTTAGTAACACGAGTACCTGGGTTATCAGAATCTCGTCTAATTCAGTCATACATCTCGGGACTCAAAACCCATTTACAAGTAGAACTTGAGATGCATGACATTACATCTATAGAAGTAGCAAGACGAAAAGCAAAAACAATCGAAAAAAAATCCGAACCAATATTTTGGTCAAAAGCAGAAAAAACTTATGCAAGACGAAGGATACCCCAGTATGTAGACTCAAATAATACAAGATATGTTCCACCGCATCGTCGTGAAGATGAAAAATCTAATGTGGAAATGCAAAGAATAAAAGAGGGTAAATGTAAACGCTGTGGTGAGAAATGGGACCCCAAACATAGATGTGCTAAAGGAAAAGAACCAAAGAACCTATATAATTGTGAAGCAACCAATGATTCAAACAATGAAGATTAGGACATAGAAGACACAGAAGACGCCCCAGAATTCTCACCAGAATTAGATGACGGAAGTATTCCGCAAGTGTCATTATCAGCTATGATAGGTATATCACAACCTCAGACTTTCAAGCTAAAAGGACACATAAAGAAGAACAACGTAGTGGTTCTCATCGACTCTGGAAGCACACACAATTTTTTAGATGCAACCGTGGCAAAGAGACTCAATATCATTTCATTTCCCTTACCAAACATGAAAGTGATGGTAGCTAATGGTAAGAATATTGAAAAGGTAGGGAAATGCCATAAGGTCAATTTGCAGATTCAAGACTTTAATCTAGAGTCTCCATTCTTCACAGTACCGTTAGGAGGAGTAGATGTAGTCTTAAGTATCCAATGGTTACGAACTTTAGGTACTTATGCCGCCAACCATCAAGTACAATTTATAAAATTCAAATGGGGAGGTCAGAAGTACAAACTACACGGATTCCAAGCACCAGAAAATCAAGTTGTATCATCATCTCAGATGATGAAGCTGAGTCGAAGAAGAGCACCTGCTTATGCAATACAATGTCACCAATTAGAAATGTTATCTACAAATATGACCAGAGAAGAGTCACCAGAGATACAAGATCTGATTCGGAAGCATGAAAAAGTATTTCAAGACCTACCTATGAAGATGCCACCTAATAGGGAAATTGAGTATACAATAGAAGTCAAGGCAAGATCAGACCCCGTCAACATCAAGCCATACCGATATTCACATCACCAAAAAACGGAAATTGAGAGAATAATCCAAGACCTTTTAAAGTGTGGGACCTTGATCATCTTGGAATATATAATCATGTGGAAGGACTTACCGAAGAAGACGCTTCTTGGGAGAATGAAGCATTTTTTCAACAACATTCGTCGTTGCATATGCTTTGAGGACAAAGCATTCTTTCGAGAGGAAGGCAATGTTATGTAAAAAATTAGTTAATTTTAGGTTTAGTTAGACGAAAGGGCATGATCATAAGATCGTGCCCTTTCCCAAAGGGTGTCCATGGCGGTATATAAGCCAGGAACCCCATTGTAATCAATCATCATCTGTAATTTCATCTCTTTAATAAAATATTCATATATATAAAATTCTACGTATCTTAAAGTTCTTTGCTTCAATCTGTCTTACTTCCACTTTTTTCTGTTTCGAGAGTGAGTTCTTTGAACAAACCTGTGGTGTTTCCATGGGCTCACCCCTATTCCCTATTGTTGATAATCTTTTTATGGAAGATTTCGAAGCCAAAGATTTAGCCTCGGCCCGTCTCCTACCCAAGCTATGGAAAAGGTATGTAGATGACACTAATGTCATCTGGTCCCATGGCCAAGAGGAGTTGGATCGCTTCTTCAATCACCTCAACTTTCAATCCTCTGCCATTAAGTTCACCATGGAAAAAGAAGTTAATGGTTGCCTCCCCTTCCTTGATATTCTTATCTCTAAGAAAATTGCTGATTCCCTCTCCCACTCAGTGTTTCCGAAGAAAACGCATACTGAGCAATATCTTCATGCCAATTCCCATCATTTCCCCGTGCAAAAATTGGGTGTTCTTAACACCCTCGCTATTCATGCCCTTAAGATTTCTGATAATAAGAGCTTCGATCTGGAGAAATCCCATCTCCTTAATGTCTTTATGGAGAACGGCTATAGTAGGCGCCTTGGTCAAAAGGCTTTCCTTAAAGCCTCCAAGAATTCAGTAATTAAAAAAGAACCTAAAGAGCATCTCCTAGGTGTCCATCTTCCCTATGTCCAGGGAACCACAGATAGGATTGCTTGGATTCTTAAGAAGTATAATATTCCCTCAACCTTTAGGCCCCTCAACACCATTCGTAAATCCCTCCGATCGGTGAAGGATCCTGTTGACCCTAAGGACATGAACGGTGTCTACATGATTCCTTGTTCTAGTGGGACCCCTTATCTTGGGGAAACAGGACGCTACATCCATCAAAGGATCAACGAACATGCAGCTGACCTAAGGCACAAGAGAACCAAGTCTTCAGCGTTAGTAGAGCATGCGAAAAAGACCAAGCATCATGTTTGTATTGAGGAGGCCAAGGTTATTGCCAAGGTTGCGCAGTTCCATCACCGTAAATTCAGGGAAGCCATTGAAATTGAAAGGAGGCCAAACAATCTCAATAGAGATGACGCTGAAAGATCAGTAGTTGCTGGATCCCTGCCCTTTCTTCCTAGTCTTGCCTTCTCTTCCTCCCGCCCCCCTCTCCTCCCTTGTTTGACCTTTTCTAGCTTTCTAGGTTTCCCCGTGTTTTTCCAGTATTATCCCGTTTCCTTCTCCATCCTCCTAGGTTTCTCCTTTGGTTATTTTATTTTATTAGTGGTCATATTCTTGACCATCTTGTTTTTAATTTTTGTCTCTCGTTCTAATATTTTTATTAATAATACTTTATCAATAATATCTTAATCCCTAAATCCGTTAGATGGCTTTACTTATAATTTTGATTTTATGTTTTTTACCCTTACGTTCATAAATAATTATTTTAAAAAATAATTTATTAATTCCATCTAATAATAATTTATTAATTCCAAAAACCCTTTTACTTGACCTTGATCCCTATTGATTTAAATGTTTAAATACATTAAAAAAATTAAATTAATTAATTTAATAACCATTGTTTAGATAATCTTCGGCGAAATCACATAACCAATCTTTTGTCGACGCGTTTCGAACCAACCAGTGTGGTTCATCGTCAGGATCTGTGGAACAAAAGATTGGTTATGTGATTTCGCCGAAGATTATCTAAACAATGTTATGGATCACAGAAGTCTAAATTCCTTAATTTAATAACCAAATAAATTTTTTTAAATAAAATGATATGGAAACCCCTTTACTTAACCGTGATTGACTTTATCTTAAATAATTAAATTAATTAAAAAGAATTAAATTAATTAATTTAATTACCAAATAAAATTTATAAATAAAATGAAATAGTATGAGATTCAAATATATAATATATTATAATATATAAACTATTGAATTTTAAAAATAAAATGAAATAGTACAAGATTCAAATATATAATATATTATAAAATTATTTATTAAGAAGATAATTAGTTACTTTGACTAGATATTATATGACTATTAACCCATGATTAACATTAGAATATTATTATATAATCTAGCCGTTTTTATATAGTCGTTAATGGTCGCACCTGGCCGTTTGGAAGATCTGCTCTCCCTATTTAACTTGTAGCTATGACCTGACTCTTCAACTTGTCCTGACGATGAACCACACTAGTTAGTTGGAAACGCGTCGACAAAGGTTTTCTACATGTGATTTACGCCGAAACTCTTCTTAAAAAAATTTAAAAATATTTAAATTATATATATATATATATATATATATATATATATAGATATAGATATATATATATATACATATACATACATATATATATACATATATATTTTTTTATTTAAAAAAACAAACAAACAATTAGAAAAAAAAAAACATTAGAAACAAACACAAATAAAAAATAAATAAATTCAAAACAATTAGAAAACAAAAGAAATTAAATTAATAAAACTAAAAATTAAAAAAACAAAAAAACAAAACACAAAAAAACAAAAAATTTAAAAACATTAAAAAAATCAAAATTTAAATTTTAAAATATATATATATATATATATATATTAAAAAAATTATTAAAAAAATGAGCCTCTCTCCGCCCAACTGCACCCTCGCTCCCTCTTGCCTCCCCCACTTCAACCCCCCTCCTCCCCTCTCCTCGCCCCCTCCCTCACCCCTCACCCCTCTGTGTCCCTCACCCCTATCCCCCCTCTCCTTCACCCCTCGAACCTCCCCCTCCTTCACCCCTTCCCCACCCCAAATAAAAATAAAAAAATAATAACAAGTAAAAAAAAACATGACAAAAAAATCAAATATAAAAAATATATAATAATGACAAAAAAACTATAAAATGTAAAAAAATTAACTATACCATGTAAAATTTAAAAAAAAAATAATAATAATAATTAAAAAGGAGTAAAATAAAATAAAAACCAAATAAAAAATAAAAATTACTAAATTACAAAAATAAAATACAACATTAAAAAAATTTAAGAACTTAAAAAATAAATAAATAAATCCCCACCCACCTTGAGACCCAACCGGCCAGTTGTGGCAAGGGAACAATTCATGACAAAAAAAAATATTAAATATCATAACATATACCAAAAAAAAACCATTAAAATGTAGTTAAAAACAAAAAAACAAAAATCATTTTAAAAAAAATTTAACTAATTACCAAAAAAAAATTAAAAATTAAAAAAAAAAAAGGAAAGAAAGAAGAAAGAAGAAGAAATAAAATTAAAATTAAAAAAGAAGTTTAAAAAATTTAAATTAAAATATATATATATATTAACACAAATAAAAAAATAAAAAAATTCAAAACAATTAAAAACTAAAGAAATTAAAAAAATTAATTAATTAATTAATTAAAAACATTAAAATCAAAATTCAAAATTAAAATTTAAAAATATTTAAATTTAAAAAATAAAAATATTAAAAAAAACAATTAAAAAAATGAGCCTCTCTCCGCCCAACCGCACCCTCGCTCCCCCACTCCAACCCCCCTCCTCCCCTCTCCTTGCCCCCTCCCTCACCCCTCTGCCTCCCTTACCCCTATCCCCCCTCTCCCTCACCCCTCGAACCTCCCCCTCCTTCACCTCTTCCCCACTCCCTCAACCCTCCACCCTCCCCCTCTCTCCCCCCTACCCCCTCCCCCCTCGCCCACCCGTGTCGCCACCCTCTCCCTCACCCCTCGGCCCTCATCCCTACCTCAACCCCACTCCCCCTCTCCCTCACCCCTCGGCCGTCCCCCTCCCTCACCTGTCTCCCACTCCCACCCCCCCCCTCTCCCTCACCTGTCGGCCCTCTCCACCCGACCCTCCCCGCCCGCTTGGGCCCTCAACCAGCAGCCAAGAGGCCATAGGATGATTCTCGGAATCAGGTTGTGGCCTCTTGGCCGCTGGCTGGGGGCCTGGGCTGGCGAGGAGGGCCGGGTGGAGAGGGCAAAGGGGTGAGTGAAAGGGAGGGGGGAGGGGAGCAGGGAGGGTCGAGAGGGGGGAGGGGAGCGGGGAGGGCTGAGGGGTGAGGGAGAGGCAGGGGTAGGGGTGAGGGAGAGGGCGCGCGCCGGGGTGGTAGAGGGAGCGGGAGGGCTGAGGGGTGAGGGAAAGGGGGCTGGTGCGAATGGGAGATGGGTAGGGGTGGTCTGGGGGTAGGGAGCAGTTAGGGTGCGGTGGGGTGGGGACGACAGGGGGAGAGGAGAGGGGAGGAGGGGGGTTGGGTTCAAAGAGGGGAGGGGGGTTGAGGTGGGGTTAGGCAGAGCAAGGGGGAGGGGGAGGGGAATTTTTTTTATTATTTTTAAATTTAAATATTTTTAATTCTTAATTTTATATTTTTTAATGTTTTTAATTTATTTTTATTTTATTAATTTTATTAATTTAATTGTTTTTGTTTTTTAATGGTTTTGAATTTATTTTTTTAACTTTTTGTTTTTTTGTTTTTAAATTTTAATAATTTAATTTTTTTACTTTTGTTATTTTCTTTTATGTTATTTCTTAATTCTGTTTTTTTTAATGTTTTTTTTTAATTTTATTTTTTTAATTTTTATAATTTAATTTTTTTATTTTTTATTTTCTTTTAATTTTATTTTATGTTATTTATTTATTTATAATCTTAATTTCAAAGAATAATTCTTAATTTTTTTATTTTTTTAATTATTTAATTTAAATAATTTTTTTTCTTAATTTTTTTTATTTTAAACCTTTTTGGTAATTATTTAAAGTTTTTTTTTTCCTAATGAAGTTTTTATTTTTTATTTGTTTTTTTAACTTTAAAAAAATGTTTATAGATTTTCTTTTTTTAGTTTAATTTGTTTTTCTTTAAACTATATTTTTTATATATTTTTTTGTCATGTTTGTTTGTTTGTTTTTTTTTTTTTTATGTTTTATTACTAACATGGAAATCACCAACATTTAAAAAAAAAATTATCGACACTTAATTCATTAGAAAATTTAAAGTGTAAAAACTAAGCCCTCTAAACAAAAAGGGTTGATGCTCATGAGCCCTTCTCAAAATCAAGATGAAAATCACTAACAAAAAAAAGTTCACACTTGATACAGTAAAAAATTTAAAGTGTCAAAAATAAGCCCTCTTAAAAAATGTGTTGATCAACACTTTTCAAAATGAGCATGAAAACCACTAACATTTAAAAAAAATGTGTTGATATTGCAGCAACACTTTTCAAAATGAGAATGAAAATTACTAACATTTTAAAAAATGTGTTGATGTTGCATCAACACTTTTCAAAATCAGCATGAAAATCTCTAACATTTAAAAAATTGCGCTGATGTTGCATCAACACTTTTCAAAATCAGCATGAAAATCATTAACATCGAAAAAAATGTTCATACTTAATACATAAGAAAATTTGAAGTGCCAAAAATATGCTAAAAAAAAAAAGTGTATTCTAGCATCACCACTTTTCAAAATCGGGTGATTTTTTGCTACCTCAAAAAAATGGGTACCAATTCACTTTCTCATTTGATAGGTAACTATGTTGAAAGTGAACCAGCAGTTATATATATTAATAGAATAAAGGAGGAAGCATAAAACCAAGCCTTGATGTCAATAAACTCTTATTGAGTGAATGTCCAAGTCCAAGCTCAAACTCTCCAAGCACTCCTTCTCCAAGCCAAATGAGTAGCATGTAGGCACAATCTCAGCATAAGGGTGCAAATAGCCAAAGACCAAACATTTGGGAATGAGAAAAGATGAATATATAGGCCGGGAAAGGGAGTTAGGGTCTCTCCAAAGATAGGAGAAGGCCCTCATCTCAAGGAGGTAGCTCATAGGGATAAGACCAAAGGGCCAAGTTGAGAGAACTCGACCTCATCCACGTCAAAAAACCTCCAACTCATCATTCTGGAAGCCTCTAGATCACGAAGATTCTTGTCCTCTTTGGGAAAAAATTCCTTTTAGGGATCATTGCGGGTATCCAAGCCAAAATCACACTGGCAGCGTGAGGCTAGTGAAGTGCAACTAGTGACCAGCACGGGTTGTCAATGTCATGGGAGTGATGATCCTCAAATTAGGGTTTTAGAGCTCTTTTCTTCAGGGGAAACTCAAGGCATTTTTCCATCATTGTTTTAGGGAGGATCTGAGCTACATATCAGGGTGAGTACACTGCATGATGGCTAGGGTTCAGGCACGTTGGGGTATGTTCAGGCACGTGCAGGAGGTGTGACAAAATATTGTGTAACTGATGCCCCCTAAAGCATGAAGGCAAAACATGGAGTGATGGTTGAGATGTTTTACAAGCTTTTCCAAGGATGAGAACAAACACTATCAGGAAACCTGCAAATCAAGGACACATATACTTATACATATTTGATATCAAAACATGAATCCACGGTATGGACGCAGCGATCCGGATAGTAAGGACTATGTAAAAGATCCACGGCATGGGCGCAGCCATCCGAATGAGAAGGATCATCTGTAAATCTAACATCCAAGGTATAGACGTAGCCACCAGATATAGAAGGATCACCATAAATGTAAAGTCCCACGGTATGGTAACAACCATCCACATAGAAGAAACATGTGTACAATCATGAACAATACTTAACTCCATGCAGCCTGAGTCATATTAGACAAAACTCAAGGTCTTGCGCTTCATTCCAACCTGATCAAAATACGAATTCTAACATGCGAATGAATGTGTCAAAGTCGAACATGCTAGAAAACCACCTGATTATTGGTGAATGATGTGGACCATTAACAGGCACGAGAGAAACCACCAGTAATGATAATGGTTCTCAAGGTACGACAGTACAATCCGTGAATGTGAAAATGAAGTTGAAGTCGAACACTTGTGGAATCATCTGATTGAAGGCCAATGATGAAAACATGTCGTCGGATGCGAAGAACTTGCCATTAAGTCATGCAAGCTCTAAGGTACTAAAAGGGGGTTTTTGAGTCATCTTCCTGGATAATGAACAGAAGTCGACAACAAGTGACCCGTCGAAGGAGGGCCATAATGAATGCCCCATCATCGACAGGAAATGAGGAATAAAGTGGAATGAATGAGTATGATCAAGACTGCAACAAAAGGTCAGACAACGTATAGGTAAAAAACTTCAGATAGGACTTCTCTTGAACATATCAGTGACACAACTCCGGAGTGTGGCAGCATTTGACTCAACATAAGACCAAGGGTCATGATGACGAAGTGGAATAGTCAGATGAGAGGCAAAATAGATCACACAATCCCGGAGAGACAAGTGACTGAGTGAGGATATCCCAAACCCGACACGAGAAATAGATGAGTGTCGTTTTCAAGAGCGACATGCTGCCTGTAGAATAGTTGTTTCACTTTCACTTTTTCCCCACTATTTCTAGTGAGTACCTCTTTATTTTTTCACAAGCTTGAAGAGGATACCATATGCTTGTTGTATAAGTTCACCCTTCGTATGAATCCATCCTAGTAAGGCTTACGAGTCCTAGGAAGGTTTACAAGTCCTAGGAAGGAGAAACTCAGGCTTGTCATGGTGACAAGTCTTTCGTCATAAGAAATTTAATGAGCCCGACGGAAGAATAACTCAGTATCTTTTTCATGTTTAGAGAGTTTGAAAAAGAGACGAAAAAAAAAACTCCATTAGGTCTATTTTCGTAATTTGTCTCTCGAACACAAAAAGGTGGAAAACAGTAATCGAGAGAACCTCTTGACCAAGTCGACCAAGGTGTTCCTTCTTCGTAATTGGTCAATCCCAGCCTGAAAAATGGTTTAATGTATACTGAGATGACGTCAATTCAATTAATTTAACGAGTTCGAAAGGACAAGTAATCGACGATATTTTCATTTTTCGAGATTCATAAAAGAGCTTAAATATGACTCCACCTGGAGGAATGAGTGGTATAAAAGGATAGCAACTGGTTCTGGTGATGATGGAACTGCACAAAACATGTAAAGGTAAAGAGGTTGGCTAATAAAACCACTCATTGTAGAGGTTCCTCACGCAAGTGTAAAACAACCAAGTGAAAGTGTATGATCAGCCAAAGAGATGGCGCTGATGGAATGAAAAAACTAAGGCTCATCGGGCAAAAATCGGCCGATAAAAATGGAAATCATAAGATGTAAAGTGGGAATGTTTTCATTTTTACTCAAGCTTGAAACATCAGAATCTATGCTTGGATTTGGTTACATTTTTACACAAGATTGAAATGAAAACAAACTACGCTTGAGATAAGTTGGTATGCCCCCGGCATAATGACTCAATTTGAGGAACATGCCCTCCAAGCTTCATTGAATTCAGCTAAGTGGATGGAATGAAGGTTTACTTACGAGATCAAGTGAAAGACTCAACTGGAATTTGATGAGATCTAATCAAAGCCTCGAATTGGAAGGGGATTTGTTTAATTTTTTAATGAGCTTGACATAGGAAAAGAACCTTGCTCATGACACCTTCTTTCATTTTCTACCGAGCTTGACTCAAGTAAAATAACTCTTCTCATGGATACCTATTTCATTTTTTAATGATGTTGACATAGTAAAAGAACTATCCTCATGGCCCTTGTTTCATTTTTTAATGAACTTGACACAATACAAGGAACTCTGCTCTAGACCCTTTATCACAACCCAAAAGAGGTCATGGCTTCCGAGAGGTTCTCATCAGATGGGAGAACAACACTCTGGAAGGGATACATGTCCAAGGATCCAAATGAAAAATCAGGCTCCAATGCCCCCAGTACATGGTGTACTATATCACCCACTAGATTATTAGTAGATGTGGGCATGGAGCAGGTGGCCACATAATTAACCTATGGTGAGGGTCATACCACTTACATATAAGAACCATTTAGGGACGATGGTTAATTGGGAGTTGATTCAGGACCAATGAATGTAAGCTGGCTAATGATCACAATGCTTCCTTCATTCGGGAAACACATCAATCGAAAGAGAGAAGAAACAATTTTTCCTCCCAAAGTAATAGGCAACTTAGTAAGGATCCCTAACGGTTGACTCGTCTGTTAAAATCTAACAAATTCTGGGTTTCGGGGATAAGTTGAGGAGAACCTAAATCTTGCCAAGCAGTTGAGGATAGGATGCTAACAAATGTGCCCTCGTCTATGACTGTGCTAGGTGCAGCCATATGGTAAGCCTGTATTGTAATCTGGAAAGGCACATAAGACGAAGACAATATCCTGCCAGTCAACTCCAATCAAAAGAAGTGACCAAACTACTTGGAGTGGGTGTCATGGGAACAGGAGAGCTACTATCTTTCTCTGTGGAAACAAGAGAACTACTCTCATGCACCTCGGGAACGGGAGGATTTCCCTCCAATTCATTCAAAACTAAAGAAACCAAAAGAACCTGAGTGGTATGGGGTTCACTCTCTACCTGAAAGGTACGGTTAACTGAAGGTGGAGTCAAGTCTGTCGGTTTCTCAACTAATGGTTGGTCGAGAATATACTCATGAGACTCACTTTCAAAGATAGCGTGGTTGACCAAAGATGACTTTTGATCTATCATTGAATCAACTAGTGAAGGATCAGGGGAAACCTTTCGATAACCAACCGCGAGACGAGGCTGGGAAGCAGTAAGGTTTTCCAACTCTTTGGAAGCTTCATCCGAAAGAGGACAAAAGTGAATGGGATGATTACCATCACAAAACTTACAGGGAAATTTGACTTTTCCCTTTTTCCCATGGGCTTTAATGTCACTAGTTGAAGGTTTATCACCAGCATGATATCCAGAGTCTGATGACAAAGTTCGATGTGAACTTGTGGACCACACTTCTAAGACCTTGGGAATACCAAGACAATTCCTAAGAAGGTGGTCACCCTTACATAACATGCAAAAAAATTTCACTTTCTGGGGCTAATTGGAAGATTTTTCTACATCAGTTTCATTAGTAACAATAATTTTTTGGTTGCCCCCTTGCTTATTTTGCTTCTTCTTCTTCGTCCTCTTCTTCTTCTTCTTAGCTTCCTAGTTACTAGAATCCAAACTTTCACCAAACGAAGAGGAAGAGCGAGGTGAAGAAACAGTTGAAGAAGGCGAGGGGTCAACTTTAGGATCAACATGATGTTGATGTTGTTCTGGTGGAGGAGAACTTGGTTGAAAATCAGTTTGGACACTCAAAATCACCGAGGCCGAAAATAACCAAACTAGAGACCAATGGTCAATCCAGGAAAGGACAATGTTGCCATATAGGGAGCACCAACATTTCCAAACAAAGGGAAAAGACTAGGATTCCCGTCAGGGGGGTTTCCTTGGTTGGTAGACTCGGGGAATGTTGCCATTGGTATTAACCTAAGATATACTAAGGAGTATTCCCATAGGAAGGATGCTTTTCCACACTCAATTAATTGATTTTAGAAATTAACAAAACAAAATAAGAGAGGGGTAATCTAGTTAGGAGGGTTTACCAAGTATCCATGAACCGCACTATACAACTTAGCCAATACCAAGGACTTAACATACGGCAGCCAATCTCCCTGAATGTTGGGTGTATCACGTTTACAAGGTGGCTGACTCAGTTACCTATGGCTAAAAGATAGCAACATAGTGGGGTCTCCCAATATATACTCGATGGTACAAGGAGCACAAGTATGTGTTAATGATGTCTAATGCATAACCATTAATGAGAGTGTCCATATATACTTTCCATACTGAAGTGCCTCCTATATACCCGAAAGTGCTGGAGAACCTTCAATATACTTCTGTACTGGGACACGATTTCACCCCCAGGATACAATGCAGGCAGTTAACGACAGTTGCTATGTTTAAAGACGTCAAAACACGTCTCTAGCCTAGACCTCTATATATTTGTGTTAAGTTCCAAATGCTCCTTAGGTTAATTGAGGTAAATTTTAATTTTATCTCAATTAAGTTTCAGTTTTAACGCTCAAACAATGTCACCTCAACACTTAAGATGCAGCTATATGAGAAAAAGAAGACCTTTCCTTTCAATGAAAGCTATACTAATCAAGGGAGGAAATTTCAATCAATAATGCATCAAACAAAATGCATCATGCAAAATTCCTTCCACTAACTTTCACTTTCGTCTTCCAAACAATGCCAAAAGTAAAAATGATTTCCACTTTTCACTATCCTAAATGCAACTTTTTCGAAAGCAAAATGATTTTACTTTACAAAGATGCACTTATATGAATTATGCTTTTCTTTTCGTTTTGAATGATTTGATGCACCTAATATAGTTTTTAGCTTTCAATCACTGAAAAATGTGATCTATTTTCAATGATGAATCTCAAAAAATAACTTTTCAATGCAACTAATCTAATGCATTTTCACGAAAAGTAAATTTTGAAAAACAAGCTAAAACAAATGCACAATGATGTTTTCAATGATTTCCACAGAAAACAACACTCAATCAATTAGCAAAACCAACATCTCAATGACACCAACAAGCAGCAAGCAATGACCAATTGACCAGAAACCCTAGAACTCAGTCATATTTCACTTCGAAGCCAATGAGACAAATTTTGCAAATTAATCAAGACAATCAATCAAAGAAATGACAAATCCAAGCATACAGGATGGGAAAAGACCTTAGGGGCCAAGACACACTGGATTCTAAGGTAGAAACCTTAAAACTTCTCACATTCCAAGATCAATGCTACTTTAGATAGAAAAACTTGTGATGATTGGGCTATTAGCACTACTTTGCATAGCCAAACTCGTGTTAGTCAGGGTCATTAGCACTACTTTATATAGTAAAAGTAGTGATGATTTTTAGCGCGAGCAAACAGTGGGAAATAGGGTTTTCAGCGCGACTATACAGGTAAAAATACACGTTGCCAGCGCAACTGTCACTGAAAAACTCGCGCTGAGTGAGGAATATGGGAAAAAATTAAGAAACAATCCAGACTTAGCACTCTAAGGCATTAATCAGTGATGGTATAAACCCAAACTGATGCACACAAGCCAATAAATCGACGGTTGGTCAAACTAGTCAAAGGATCTGATTGAAGGAATGGATGGAAAGGGTTATAGCTTCCCCAGCGAAGACACCATTTTGTTGTCTAGGCAAATCCTCTTTGCAGACAGAGACGATCCCTCTGTCCCAATGAGTGGGACTAGCAACCTACATGACAATATACAAGACACTTTCCTAAATTACAATCGAAATGAGAGAAGAGGAAGATGGCCTACCTCGTTCTGATGTTATAACGTCCTCCTTTGTTGAAGACCTCGAATCACTTGCGCCTTGGGCTCAGTCCTACTTCTCATAGCGTTTGAATGTCTGCACAAGAGATCAAAGACACAACAAATCATATGAATACAAGCATAATCGAAAGTAATCCACTTAACAGATCAAGCAGCATTAAGATAAATGATGCATTAACACACACATTTATGGGAAGTGAAACAGCAGTTGTATATATTAATAGAATAAAGGAGGAAGGATACAACCAAGTCTTGATATCAATAAGATCTCCTTGAGTGAATGTCCAAGTCCAAGCTCAAGCTCTCCAAGCACTCCTTCTCCAAGCCAAATGAGTATCATGTAGGCACAATCTCAGCATAAGGGTGCAAATAGCCAAATACCAACCATTTGGGAATGGGAAAAGATGAATATATAGGCAGGGAAAGGGAGTTAGGATCTCTCCAAAGATAAGAGAAGGCCCTCATCTCAAGGAGGTAGCTCATAGGGATAAGACCAAAGGGCCAAGTTGAGAGAACTCGACCTCATCCATGTCGAACAACCTCCAGCTCATCGTTCTGGAAGCCTCTAGATCACGAAGCTTCTTGTCCTCTTTGGGAAAATTTTCCTTTTAGGGATCATCACAGGTATCCAAGCCAAAAGCGCACTGGCAACGTGAGGCTAGTGAAGTGCAACTAGCGACCAGCACGGGTTGCCAATGTTAGGGGAGCGATGATCCTCAAATTAGGGTTTTAGAGCTCTTTTCTTTGGGGGGCTTAAAGAATTTTCCCATCAGTGTTTTAGGGAGGATCTGAGCTACATATCAGGATGAGTACACTGCATGATGGTTAGGTTTCAAGCACTTCGGGGTATGTCACAGGGAAGTGCGAGAGGTGTGACAAAATATTGTGTAACAATGCTCAAGATTTCCCCGAGAAGAACAATGAAGCATGTTATAATACTAGAAGCAACAATGAGAGGTTCAATGATCAAAGAAGGAGAGATGACTGAAGGAATGACCACAACGGAAGAAATGATAGAAGAAGAAAATATGCTCTAAGTGACCATGAAGAAGATCGTCGTCCACAAAAGCAGTCAAGATTCTCCAGGTTTGAAAGTAATATTGCGAATCAATTTGAATATATTATTATTTCCACTCTTACTAGTTCATGTCCTCCAGATTCATGGGATAGTTTGTTGGTTGATAGTGGGGCCACTCATCACTTCTCTGGTTACAAGGAAGTTCTCTCTAATTTGGTAGAGAGGGAGTCAAATTTGAAAATCAGTCTTGGAGACAACTCCACTCATCCCGTTAAACGCTTTGGATCCATAAAATTTCATTTGAATTATGGGGAATCTTTTGTACTACATGTTGTAATGTATGTGCTTGGTTTAAAGAAGAAATTTGTATCAATATCAGCTTTGGAAGACAAAGGGATGAGGGTTGCTTTCATCAAAGGAAAGTTTCTTACTTGGCTTGTTGGATCACTTATGAGAGATGCATTCACTTTGGGAACATGATATGAAGGACTCTATAGGGTCACTAGAAGACTATTACTAGCATTGGTTCATAATACAAATCATCTAAGCGAATTATGGCATCGAAGGTTGTCTCATCTTCATTATGACACTCTTCCGAAATTGGAGAACTTAGTCTTGGGGATTCCAAAAGTTGAAGCTCAACATGATGGAGTATGTCTGAGATGTGCTAGTGGAAAAATGACAAGGGAACCATTCCCCTCTAGTGAAAACAAGACCACTAGCATCCTCCATCTCATTCATTTGGACATATGTGGACGGATGCCCGTGCACTCTATTAGTGGATACCTCTACTACATCACATTCATTGATGAATTTTCAAGGAATACATGGATATACTATTTGAAGCATAAGGATGAAGCCTTCAAAACATCTAAGGAGTTCAAACCATTGGTTGAAAATCAAATAGGAAAGAAGATCAAAATATTCAGGTCCGATAATGGTGGAGAATACATGTTAAATTAATTCATTGACTTCTGCAAAAAGGAAGGTGTCAAGAAGGAAACAATTGTTCCATATACTCCCGAACAAAATGGTCTAGCTAAAAGGAAGAACAAGTCTATAGTAGAAGCCACTTGATCAATGCTCCATGATCAAAAGATGCCTAAATTTCTTTGGGTTGAAGCTTCACATGATGTCGTATAAGTTCAAAATAGGGTGCCTCATCAAGCTTTGGAAAACAAAACTCCCGAAGAAGTATTTACAAGTGTGATGCCCGACATTAGTAATATCCACATATTTGGATGTCCCATATATTTCCATGTGTCGAACGACAAAATGAACAAATTGGAAGCTACAGGAAGAAAAGGTACCTTTGTTAGGTATTAAGAAAATTCTAAATCGTTTAGAATATATATTCCTAGTTAAAGGAAGGTCGAAATTAGCAGGGATGTTACATTCGATGAAGATACCACTCTTGGAAAAACAAGTGACCTTACTCCACCTCCTCCCTAAAAGAATGGTGATATGGATATCTTGGATGGCCCGTCCATGCTAGAATCCGAGATTGATGTTGTTGATGATCCCATAAAGCTCATGGATCCCTTAGATTCTCCTCCTGGTAATCCTCCTATTAGGAAGAGAGCACTTTGACTCTATGGCACTCTTCAGGATGCTAATAGTAATGTTCTCGTCTGAATATCATTTAGAGAAAGGAAGAAGTCGTGCAGGCACCAGGGATATGTTGCATCCATGGGCACTATGATTCAAGCTAAACCTTCAACATTCAAAGAAGTCATAAAATAACAAGTTTAGAAAGATGTTATTGCCAAGGAATATGAATCTATTATGAAGAATGGTGTGTGGGAGTTGTGCCGAGACCGAAGGGGAAATTCATGGTAACTTTGAAGTGGATATTCAGGATCAAGCGTAGAATTAATGGAAGCATTGAAAAATATAAGGCAAGGTTTGTGGCTTGAGGATTCTCCCAGAAAGAGGTAGAAGATTATGATGATATATTTGCACCTGTGGCTTGATATACAACCATTCATTTGATAGTTTTCCTTTTCGCAAGTCAAGGATGGACCCTTCATCAGATGGACGTAAAGACCACATTCCTCCATGGCATGTTACAAGAAGAAGTATACATTGAGCAACCACAAGGATTTGAAGTGGAGGAACAAAAGACACACGTTTGTAGATTAAAGAAGGCATTGTATGGTTTGAATCAAGCCCCAAGAGCATGGTATGCTCAGATAGACAATTATTTGGTGAATCTTGTATATACAAGAAGAAATGTTGATCCCAACGTCTACTTCAAGGTAGCCCAAGGTATGCCACTGATTTTGGTTTTATATGTTGACGATCTATTCTTGACAGATAGTGAGCCTCTGATGATCTATTGTAAGAGGGAGCTATCCTTTGAATTCGAGATGAAGTATCTTGGACTCGTGCACTATTTTCTAGGCCTTGAGGTGTGGCAAAGGCCCAGTGAGATTTTCCTTTCACAAGGAAAATAGGTTGTGAAGTTGTTGGAAAGATTTGGAATGATAGAATGTAAGTCCCTACCCACACTGATGGAAATTAACTTCAAGAAGTTATGTGGAGGAGTTGCAGGACAGGATTTGGTGAATCCATCCAAGTATAGATAATTGATTAGGGCCCTGGTGTTCCTTGTGAACACTCATCCAGACATATGTTATGCGGTGAACACGTTGAGTCAATTCATGAATGAGACTCTCCATGCACATTAGACTGTTGCTAAACACATTTTGAAATATTTACAGGGGATGATTACACTTGGTTTGAGATACTCTGTCGAAGATGTTCGACGTCATGGATACACCGATACTGACTGGGTGGGAAATTTTATCGATAGGGAGAGTACATCATGATGTTGTTTTAGTCTTAGATCTACCATGATATCATGGATGAGTAGGAAACATAAGTCCATAGCATTGAGTATTTTCGAGGTGGAGTATATTGTTGCTAGCATCGCTAGATGCAAAACAGTTTGGTTGAGGAATCTCTTTGGAGAGCTATTTGAGTAGGTCCTAGACACTACATTGATATATTGCAACAACAAGAGTGGGATTCATCTAGCAAGTATTCCCATGTTTCATGGCAAGTCTAAGCACATAGAGATCCGATATCACTTCATTTGAGACATGGTGCAAAGAGGAGTCGTTTGACTCCATCACATATCGACAAATGAGCAGATTGCAGATATTCTCACCAGGACTTCGTCGAAAGGGAAGCTCTTGGTATTTAGAGAGCAGATTGGACTGTTGGATGTGATCCCTCTTGATAAGGGGAACCACTAATCAAGGAAACTAAGCTGGACAAGAAAAAGTTGGTTTTTTATTTTTTGCACCCACTCATGGATATTGGATCAGGTCGTCTTCACTCTCATGCACACTTGGACAGTTCGGACTCAACATCAAATGGACATTGTTGAATACCCCTAGAATCCTATAAATACAAGTGACCTAGAAGCTCATTTGGACATTATCACATCCAAGAATCTTCTTCTCTTCTATCTGATTTGGTTCGACAAGATTTACAGAGGAGAGGTCGTGTAGGGGTCTGAAGTCACAAATCTAAAGTTTGCACAAAATTAGGGTTCTTGTTCCGGACGCACACACGACATAGTGAAATATCATCCACAAACGCACGCATGCTAAGGCCAAGGTAGCGTCTAAGAGCTACAGACGCTCACATGCTAAGCTGAAGGGAGCATCCAAGGGTTTGACTACAGTTGACCATCATTCGAAGTTTTCTGAAGTTGTCTGAAGTCTGAATCAAGTTGTCTCTAATATATTCTGCCACTGTAAACTGGTTTTTGAAGTTGTTGGGTTGTATTGTTGATCATATTGTATTGGGCTCATTGTACTCTTTACTGAACATTTTATGACAATCTAATAAAAGAAGAATTTCAAAGGGTTTTCCCCCTAGTGGGGTTTTCCCCTAGTCTTTGACCAAATCTAGTGTCTCTTGTTGATGTGTTGATTATCTTCTTTGTTATTGCATTTATCATTCTATCTTCAATTATTTTTTATGAATGGAAAGACTAATTGTAATTGGAAATATTGCTAATTGAAGTCTGGAATTGGGCTAAAGTAATTGATACTGCATAGAACAATCTGAAAATCAACACCCTTCACTGGAAATCCTTCTCACAACTTAATGTAGATCTCTTCCTCCAAATCCCCATGTAAGAATGTTGTCTTCACATCCATCTATTCTACCTCAGAATCAAAAATAGCAACAACAAATAAAAGTAATCTAATAGAAGCTAACTTAGTAACAAGAGAAAAAAATATCACCAAAATAAATTCCTGGCACTTTGGAATAACTTTTTTCTATTAGTCGAGCTCTATATTTCTCCACTTTTGCCTTATGCGTCCATCTTCTTCTTAAACACTCATTTTATACCAATGGGTTCTCTTCTAGCAGGAAACTCCACTAGATCCCAAGCCTCATTCTTGTCCAAGGTTTCCATTTCTTAACCCATGGCCTTTTTCTACAGTTTTCCATCCTCTAAATCCACTACCACCCTAACAATTCGGGTATCATCATCAGTAATAGATCAAGAAAAACTTGAACATAAATCAGATTGATTATATCTCTTTGAATGCCTTCTTTCCCGAACTAATCTCCTCAAAATCATAAAGTTTGGTTATTCTTCTTCTTATTCATGTTCTTATGTGGAGTCTGATTCTTCATCTTTCAGAACAAACCCTATCTTCTCTAGTTCCTTTTCCCTTGGTATGACTTCATGTTTCATGACATCCTTCACTTCTCTAAATACCACATCTCGATTATACACAATATTCCTTGTTTTTGGGTTCCAAAACTTGTAACCTTTTAAACCATCTTTATACCCAACAAAGGCACACCTTTCAGATTTATTATCCAACTTGGTTCTTTTGTCCTTTGGAACATGTACATATGCATCACAACAAAATACCCTGATATTGGAGAGAGAGGGTTTCTTACTAGTCCATACCTCATGGAGTCTTATCCTCCAATATTGATGAAGGTGATCTATTAACCTGGTAACATGTAGTCTCTACTGCCTCTACCTTGAATTATTGTCCTAATCCAGCACAATTGAGCATGCTCCTTGCCTTTTCCATAAGTGTCTTGTTCATTCTTTTTGCAACTCCATTTTGCTGAGGTGTGTATGGGGTAGTATTTTGTTGTGCTATACCACACTTCTTAAAGAACTCTTTCATTTACTTCCTGGATAACCCTCCACCATTATCTGTCCTGAACACCTTAATCTTCTTCTCTGTTTGAATTTCTACCAAAGAATTAAATTATTTAAACCTTCCAAAGACTTCAAATTGCTTCATGAGGAAATATATCCATGTATTCCTCAAGAATTCATCTACAAATGAGACATAGTACATAGATTTACCCAACGATGGAACCAACACAGGTCCAAACACATCATTTTGCACAAGATCTAATATTCCTTTTGCCCTCTTAGCACCAAAGGAAAACCTCACTCGATTCTACTTCCCAGATACATAATGTTCATAGCAATCAAAATCCAAAGAGTAATTAGGTATACCTTGTAGCATAACGTTACCATGTAGCATTTGAAGGTCCTTTTATCCAATATGTCCAAGTCTTTAATGTCACAACAAGATTTTATGCTTCACTTTAAGGAATAACATAATTGTTGCACCCATCAATAACTATACTGCCCAACATCTTGTACATAGTATTGATCTGAACACCCCTCATCAATACCAATGCTGCCCTAACCCTCTTGAAATTATCTCTCTCGAACATTATTTTTACACTTGCATCATCCATCTTGCTTACAAAAACTAGATTTCTAGCCAATCTTGGAATTTGCAGAACACTAGGGAGTGTTCTAATCCTCATACCTATCAAATTTGGCTTGAATTTTCCTCATCTTGTGATTTTGGTCTTCTTGTCATCACCTAAGAAGACATCACCACCATCATATTTCTTGTACTCGCAAAACCACTCCCTATGGGGAGTCATATGAAAGGATTCACCTAAGTGAATAAACCATGCCTCAAGATCCACATGTGTACTCGAAGAATCTAAGTACACATCCCCACCTTCATCTAAGGTAGTTTTTGCTTCCGCGGAAGGAGAATCACCAGATCCCTTTCCTTTCTTAGGAATTTTAGATCTATAATTTCTCTTCTAGTTCCCTTCTTTTTAGCATTTCCAAAATACCTTACAAATTTTCCTAGACATTCAGATCTCCCACTTGAGGTCTTATTTCTATTTATGTTCTAAGTGCATCCTCTTACAGACAAGGCATCTCCATTCTGGCTCTCCATGTTTTTATGTCCCATCTCCTCTAACAACAAGGATGAGACTGTTTCATAAAATTTTAAGGTGGTTTCATTACTACCTATCACAACAACCAGATTATCCCATGAGTCTGGTAGAAAACATAACAAACTAATGCACTTATCGTCATTTGAAATATTAATATCAAAAGATAATAATTGACTTACCATAATATTGAAGGCATTTATATGCTCTATCACCGAGTCTCCATCCCTCATCCTCGAGTTATAAAACTTATTCCATGGGAATAATTTTTTTACCAGGGACTTAAACTGATAAAAATTCTCTAACTTGTCCCACAAATATTTCATTGTAGCTTCTCTTGAAATATTTAATAATACTGGATCTGAGACACACAATCATATTCTAATTTTTCCCAATCCAACTTGGTCCAATATTTTGTCAACATTGTTGTTGATTTAGTACCTAGGTCCATAATGACCCACTAATCTTTATCCACCAATAAATCCTCCAACTTGAGCTTCCACAACTCAAAAATTTGACCTTTGAATTTCTTGATCTTTATCTCTCCATTGTTCGTCGTTTCCTTTCACCACAAGAATTGATCCCGTAAATCTCCCATTGTACTACAGTATACCATAGGCCTAAGCAAAACCCCTTCGCTGAAAAGGTGTCCTCTTGAAGACAAAACTATTATGATTCCAAATGTAGTTTTTAACCTTGTGCAAATATTACTTGCAAGCAAATTCTTAAAAGAACATAAATATATAATGGCGAGAACAAAAATATACACAGTTTTTTTCCTAAAACCTAAAACCTGGAAAACTAGACTCATTTTTCATTATATTCATTTCAATGTTACAATACATTATGTAAATGCCAAAGCATTCATAAACCCGTAATCTAATAAACCTGGATTATAACATAATTGTAGTTCCCTTGACCAGATTTATAGAACCATGGGTAAAACCACCATGTGAAAAACCATGGGTGAAAAAAATAAATAATAATAATAATAAAATAATAAATAAAAATTAAAAAATTAAAAGATTAAAAAATAAATAAATAAAATTGGGGGCATTTCCACAAACCCTGTGTAGGGGGACTATCACCCCCTTGTGACCCCCTTGTTGCACCTAACACAATGTATTGTACTTCACACCAATCGTGTAAAGAATATAACATTGAGATCATAAATAGCACTCTCTATTTGAGTCTTTGGTTAGTGGAGGACTCTAGCCCATTACTTTTGTGTGGACCCACTGCCAAAGAACACTTAGCCTGAATGTCCTACTCCCCTTTCCCAACCACACCATATTTCGGGTGCCAAAACCCTTCTAAAACGAGCAAATCTCACTTGAAATTCTTTCATTGGGTCTGAACATGCCATACAACATGACAACCAAAATTCCTAAAAGGAATTCTTTAGTAACCCAATCTTTGGATCTATAAGTAATTCTTTACTAATCCATCTTGTTTGGAAGACGCTTCGACACATTTAGTTCCATTAGAATCCATAGTAACCATCTGTTGCTCTTGGATTCCCAATCCTTATCAACTCTGATAAATCAACCCAGCTCATTTTCGATGCTTTCCACAAAACCTTTATACCAACACCGAATGGGGAGCCCCATAATGATGAGCTAGAATTGGAAGATAGGTAAGAGACTAATGGGGTTAAAAGATAGATCTCATCTCATAAGAAAAACGTCCAAAGGACCCTAGCTCAAACTTCAACTAAGGATTTTTCTTTATCTTCCAATGAGGTGAAATGAAACACCAACCAACCATGAGTAAGTAGAAAAACATTGGACTATACCCAACAGCCCAGGCCAATTTTGCTCTATCCAAGACTAAATTAAATCAACTTAAAAATATTTACCACAAAATGTTCCAATCACTAGCTTGTCTAATAACTTGGGGATGTCTTCATTGATGACCATTTTCACCCTAACTCTTTGTTTACTCACACATCTACTCTTATGACTAGGATTTGAGCGTTGTTTGTCTAATATATTTGCTTCTGTAGTGCCTGTAGTGAATTAGCAATGGCCTGGGACAAAATAGGATGTGTGAAATATCAAGGGTTGAGATTGAGACTTAGATGGAGACTAAGGAGCTAACTCTAAGAAAACTACTAAGGAGGAATTACCTACACACCTCATGCTTGAGCTTCTTAGAGCTTCTAGCTTGACATTCGAAGAGGATTGACCACTTGTCAACCTAGAGGGCCCTATATCCCACAAGTGGCCTAATTGGCGCATGACACTAATAAATTCCTCTTGCGAGGAAAATATATATACAAAGGGAGTTATGTCATCATCGAAATCCAACAAATCCTATAGCGTGATTACATAAGATACCCAACCTTAAATGTACTCTAATGACCAAGCCTAGAAAGATTGCACACATGGATTTCGAATACTACCTATGGAAAAAGAAGAGATTGTGGCACCATCTCAAACTCTCCTAATAGCTTCAAACTCTAGTAAGAGAGAGATTTGCATTAATCAGCCAAAAGGATTCATTGTTGAGAAAAAATTCTTTTTCATGTTTGAGTTATTGAAAGAATGCATGTAGATGGTCCAATTATGTGGGATGGTGATTGTGATGAATATTTTGAAGGCAAGAAACTTGAAACAAATAGAGAAACATGGGTTTTAAGAGGTATTATACAATTTGACATAATGTTTTTTAATGCATGACTCTTTTCCTTGTAAAATATGAATTGTACTAATTTCTCACTGCCATTATAGATGAGGATGGATAATACAAAAGGAATAAATTCATTTTGTTCAATATGGAGGCCACCAAAAAATCTATGGCAAAGTATGATTAGATGCATAAAAAATTATACGAAGATATATAATCATTCAGAAGGTCAAACCCTCATATTCCACTCTTTGGTGAGTTATGTAGTCAATGGCTTGTAAAGAGCACAAATAGAGGGGTAAAGGAGAAAATTAAAAATTGGAACTAACCAACAAGGAAACTAAACTCGGTGCATTGAACAAAGTAACTATATGAGAAAGGATGGTATCTGATGAATCATGAGATTAACTACATACATTTAATTTAAACATGTGTATTATTATAAATTTAAGAATAATTATTGATTTTAATATGCAAATTTGTTTATGTGTGAAGGTAAAAACATATCCTCTAATGTGGGCGTAGGGTCATAATTTTATAGTAGAGAGTGCATATTGTTGCAAACAAACATGCAATTGTGGAGAATTTGATGCATTTTATCAAACAATTCATGCAAATTCAAGAGATACAAACCCAATAAGAGCACAACTTGATTTTGTTGGCACTGTTCATGAGATATTTAAGTTGCACTATTGGTCCTTTAGATATGTGATTTGTAAATGTAAATGGTTTGATATTTTTTGTTAAATCTCCAATACCATATCTAACTTATTTATACCTCAACAATTATTTATACCTCCTCTCAAACAACCACCTAATGAGGACTTCTTCCCCTGCATGATATACACAAGCCTATGCAAAAGACCTTCCAAAGCTATAAAATCAACACTCCCTCCTAGCAAGGAAGGTATTCTCCACCACCCCCAACTTTTCTTTGAAGAAAAAAAATTTCTCCCTCACGAGAGGGTTGGTGAGAATATCTTCTACCTACTTCCATATGGAAATGTATTATAATGTCATAACACCTCTCTCGATCCCGTCTCTAATAAAGTGGTACCTGATCTCTGTGTGCTTGGACTTGTCATGCAACACATGATTCTCTAAAATCGTGATGCTAGTTTGATTATCACAGTGAATCATTGTAAGCCCCATCTCAAGACCAAACTAAACAACCTTAAGAGCATTTTGTGAAACCAATGGACTCACAAGTCGCAAAACTGACTACCATGTTCCCTGCCTCCACTGACCTAATTGCCATTGAGAGTTGCTTCTTGCTAAACCACAAGATCATTATTGACCCCAAGCTAAAAAAACATCCAGATGTACTCTTCTTTTCCACTGCACTCCCAACCCAGTACAAATATATATAGCCCTACAATTTCATTCCACCAACTCTAACATATCTCAGTCCATATTCCACTGTACCATGGAAATAAATGGGCACATGTTTTCTACCACCCAATGAACCCTCATTGGTTCGACCATCAACTAGTTGAGTGTATTCATAGCAAAACATATATCTGGACTAGTATTAACTATATACATCAATGATTTGATCAATTATATCTACAATGTGGGATCCACCAACTCACCTTCATAAGTCTTAAGCTTCCTAAATTTGGTAATCATGGGTGTAGACATCGTCCAACAATCCACCATCCTAAATCTCTTCAGGATCTCAACTCAATACTTCCCCTATCTTAGGAAAATGTATCTTGATTGCTCCCTCACTTCTAATCCCAAAAAACAGTGCAACAATCCAATATTCTTCATCTCAAACTCTAAGCAAGGTCCTCCTTTCACATCCTTACGAGCCTCTCTGATCCTATTAGAAAGAGATCATCAACATACAAGACCAAGATAAGAGACTCACCATCAACAATTACATAGTCCAAGTTGGATTCCACCTCATTCTTAGTGAAGCCAATCTAAGTAGGTACCCATTAATCCTAGAGTACCATGTGTGAGATGTGAAATTTCCTTGAGTGCACCAACTAGAAATTATTCGCCTAACTGATTAGCATTATATTTTTTTATGGAAAATAACAAATAATTTGTTGATGCATTCTTCACATATAAATTATGTTGCAGAAGTAAAATAAGGAACCGAGAAATAGATGCAAAAATAAATAGACACCAATATTTTTGGACTGAAAAGCCCCCGAAAAACCATGAAGGCAAAATCAGTGCAGTAGATGAGGGTTTATTTTATTGTTATGCAACAAATTTTGAGAGTATAATAATATGGATTCCCAACTAGCAATCCTATAGTAAATATCTGGCAAAAATAATCTGGAGATCCCATATCTCCTCTGCTAAACAAATCAACCTTCTTTATCCTACTTGAACCCCACACTAGCTACTCTCACTATAGCCTAGAATTCACACTGTTGGCCCTGGGTAACTCGCACTACCTCGAAATTGGCTCCAATTGAGTCATCCTACCTCCCTTGTCCTCTAGAAGTGACTCACTCTGCCTCCTGGAAGCTTATCTAGCCTCCAACAACTAAGTCCTCTCTCTTCAAGCAACTCACACTAGGGTTTCTAGTTATTCACACTAGCTTTTGTGGCCCTCTCTACAGATAATTTGACCTCTTGTCTCCTTCCTCCCTCTGGTACCAGAGAAACACTGGAAAACTCTCCAAAATCCCATTCTTTGATTTTCTGCTACTCCCTCTTTCTGATGTTCTCCCTCTAGCTCAAAATGTGCCCTCACTGAAGCTGTGAATTGGGTAGCTCAATACGCCTTACTCTCACAACTTTGCTCGATATATCTCTCTCCATCCCTTCAATTCGCTCTTACAATCTCTCATTGAGTCTTCAAAAACCATGATTAAATCTCCATCAACGACTAATATCAACTAGAGTTCATCAATGGAAGTCTCTAGAGAAATCTCGAATATCCTTAATTAATTAACTTTAAAAAACAAACTTTCCTAAGTTAGACTTAGGAAATAATTAAATTATCGGCTAATTAATTTTGTTAAGGTGTTTCACAGCCATATATCGTGAAACCATTTTCGGGTTATGGAGACCTTGTGTTCCTTAGCCTCTTAGCACCTTCTAAGACTAGAACACTTGTATGATGCTACCACAAATCCATAAACTGTAGGTTTTAACCTTGTACAGAAATTACCTACATACAAATTCTAAAAAGCAGAAAATAAACAATGGCAAGAGCATAAAACATAAAACATATATACACAAATATTTTCCCCTAGATCCCAAAACTGAGACTACCATATTGGTTTTTCATTATGTTCCTTTCTACAATATATATGTGTGTGTGTGTGTCTCGAAGCATCCATAAACCCCAATCCATTAACCCTGGATTAGAACATAACCATATTTCCCTTGACCGAATCTACAAAATATCATGGATAGAAAACCATAATGCCCAAAACCATGTGTGAAATCCATGCACAAAACTATAGGTAGGTCTGCCCACCTAATATAGGGTACAAAAAAAATTCCCAGGGCATTGCCCTGGACCTCGTGCAGGGGGGGCTACCACCCCCACCCCTCAACGCAACGTACAAGGTATTATTTCACACCCCCTATCACCCACCCACGCGTGGGGTAGTCGTGGAAATAATATAACGCAACCCAACATAAACTAACACTCCCTCTTAGAGAGGAAGGTGTTTTCTCTCTATCATCTCTCTTCTACATCTTGTAGCTGGAATGGTCACTTTTTTTATGTCTGACGTCTGTTTCACTTCCTTTCTTCACATATCATGCTAACTAACTCCCTATCACTATAAATCACTGTGAATAATTCAATTGGGAAACATTATCCATCAATTATTCCGCATACTCTAATTCTCCTCACACTATTGTTGCCACTGTATTGCTGCTAATACTGCACATTTGTTGCAACTACTACAATATTTAGTATGATCTCACCTAATCTCCCTCGGAATCTAAACTAGGAAATCTCTCTTGGATGGATATTTCCTCATGGAATCTCACTCTAGCTAGAACTGCACCTCCTATCATGTAATTGGAAAATTCACACTACCTCCCCCCACACAAATTTCCTACAATTGCAACTAGAAACTTGATCTCCACAGATCTATTGTGTCATTGCAATTGGCTCTGCACTATCCCTTGGGTCTTCTGATTGCAACAAGTTCTGAACTACTTACTGAGCACCTGACTGCGCCCAACTGGCTCTGCTACTGTCTCTCATGCATCTGACTGCAACTAGCTCTGCATCTACCCCTCAAGACCATGGATTGTTGACATATTAATCCTCCTTCTACTATATATTGGGGGTTCTTGTAGAAAAAGAATCAATCCACGTGAACAACTATTGGATTTGAACTAGACTACATGTTGCTCATCTATGGAAGTTGTCCATCCTGGTCCTTAAAGCATCATGCTCCTCCTCCATCTGGAGGTATCAATGTTATCAATGTGAATTCCTCCAATCTAGAGTTAAACTCTTCAATCTCTGTCGAAGTTGTCATCTACTCCTACCCCTTCTTGTCCTTCTTTTTGTTTCAACACTGGGTTATATAGTGACCAAATTCAGCACATCTGAAGCATTTGACCCTTGACAAGTCATTTTTCTTCTTCTTGCCTCCGTTTGAGTTTTGTCCCTGAATGGGACCCTTCTTCACCTTCCCTTTACCTACAAGGGCTACGCTCTCCTCGTCCTCTTTCTCATCTTTAGGTCCTTTGTTGTTGTTGTTGATAGTACCTTTTGCGAGGCTAAGCCTTAGATCCTCCTTAGTGATTTCACTCCATAGTCGATCCCATCCTGGAAGTGTGTCTCACCCATAAATAACTTGGACAAATGTAAACCACTCCTTGGAAAACCCATTTAGAGTTGTATGCACTAGCTCATCATCAGACAATTTCTCTCCAATGTCTACAATTTCATCTCATATATTCTGAAGTCTGATGAGATAGCAAGTCAACCCTTCACCCTTCTACATCCTAGTGGTCCTCAACTTCTCCTTGAGAATCATTTTGTGATTCCCCGATTTGTTCTCATACAACTTTATGACGACATCCCACATGTCTTTTGTTGTATTTTTATATGCAATATGCGAGATGACATGATCAAAAACACCATCCGAGCCCATTCTCTTATACTTGGCCATCTCGTTTTTTAAGGTTGCCAACTGTTGTGGAACTGTTGGCTGTGCCATGACATTTGTCACAATCTCCTTCAAACCATGTTCATCCAATATGAATTACATCTTGGATTTCCAGACACCAAAGTTAGATGCTCCATCAAGTCTGTCTTGATCCCTAAGTCTTGTTGTGGCCATCTCTGCGAAACTCTAATAAATTGGAGACTAGTTTTGGAAATATCCTTCTCCTTCCTTCTCAACCTTCCCTTTATTTCTTGCACTCCCTTTGGAATGCATAGATCTACTCTCACTTTCCTATGGAATTCCTTCTCTAGTACACTCGTTGTATGCTACTCATCTAATGGGCAACTCACTCTACCTTTTAGAATTCCTTGTCCATATTCTAACACACGTATTGCTACTCCTGAAGCACGCAGTGGCTCAACTAACAAGTATGTTATGGCCTATTGCTACTGAAAATCACAAATACCCTCTTGGAAACTGGAAACTGGAAATCCTCTCAGAAATTCTGGAAATCTCCTATGTGTGATTTTCTCTTCCTTCCCTACGTAGATCTACTACAACAACCCTTGCTACAAATATTTTGTGCCCATACCTACTCTACAAATCAACTGATCTACTCACCAGAACTGCTCCCTGACAACCACATTATCTGCAAACTATACTATAAGTCAATTTGCACTTTTCCTGTGAGCTGGATTTGGAAAGAAAATTTCGTGCCTCAGCAATTCACACCACTAGCTTGGCCTATGCAAGTTTAAAATTTGTGCATCAGATATCCCTCTAAAATTGCATGATCTATTAATATTTCACCTTTGAGCCTCTAGTCTGATCAATAATGCTCTAATACCATGTGAAATATCCTTGAACACACCAATTGGAAATTATAATCCTAACTGATTAAAAAATTATTTGTTTATGACAAATAACAAATAATTCACTGATCCATTCTTCACGAAAAAAAATATTGCTGAAGTAAAATAATGAACTGGCAAATAGATGCAACACATAAAAAATAGACACCAATATTTTTGGACTGAAAACTCCCCGGAAAAACACCAAAGGGAAAACTGGTGCAACATATGAGGGTTTATTTTATTATAATGTTATAATATTTTAGAGTACAATAATCTAGATGCCCAACTGGCAATTCTCTAACAAATAACTTGCCAAAATAATTTGGAGATCCTAGATCTCCTTTGCTAAACAAATTGGCCTCCTTGATCCTGCTCGAACCCAACACTACAGCGTGGAATTCACACTATGGGCCCTCGATAACTCACACTACTTGGAAATTGGCTCCAAGTGAGTCATCTTGCCTCCCTATGCCTTTGTAAGTGACTCTCTTTTCCTCCTATAAGCTTATCTGGCCTCTCGAAACTTAATACCCTCTTTTCTGATAACTCACGCTAGGGTTTTTGGCTATTCGCACTCACCTCTGCGACCCTTTCTGCAGATAATTTGAACTCATGTGGGAACCATATTAGCTACCAGAGTGGTTGAAATTGGCTAAACAAGGGTTAAGGCCAAATAAGGTCTCCTACCTCTCTCTGGAACTGGAAAAACACTAGAAAACTCTCTAGAATCCTACTCTTTTATTTTCCGCTACTCCCTTTCTCTGATGCTCTCCCTTTGGCTCAAATTGTGCTCTCACTGAAGCGGTGAACTAGGTAGATCGATTTGAATTTCTCTCACAATTATGCTTGATATATCTCTCTCCATCCCTTCGAGCTACTCTTATAATCTCTCATTGAGTCTTAACAACCATTATTGAATCTCCATCAATGGCTAAGATCAATTAGACTTCGTCAATGGAAATCTCTAGAGTAATCTCAAGCATCCTTAATTAATTGACTTTAATTAACTAACTTTCTTAAGTTAGACTTAGTAAATAATTAAATTATTGGCTAATTAACTTAATTAAGGTGTTTCAGAGCCATATCTCATGAAACCATTTATGGGTTATGGAGATCATGTGTTCCTTAGCCTCTTAGAACCTTTTGAGACTATAACACTTTTTTTATGTTACCACAAATTCATAAACTAACATGAGATACCTACTTAAGTTCATATAAGGCCTTTTTCACTTTACATGCATGGTACTCCTTCCCATGCACCCCAAATCCCTGACGCTACACAATATACACCTCTTCTTTAAATACCCCATTGAGGAAGGTAGTCTTCACATCCGTGTGATGAATCCTCCACCCCATATCTAAGGAAATAGATATAACTATCCTAATAGATGCATATATGGCGATGGGTGCAAACTTCTCCTTGTAATCCACTCTCTCATTTCAATATAACCCTCTTGCCACAGACCTCACTTTCATATGTGGCATGCTTGATCATGAAGATCCACCAAGAAATGCCCACTAACTTTCCCTCAAGCATTGAGACTATCTCCTACACATCATTCTTCATGATGGAATTGTACTCTTCCACTATGGCATCCCTCCAAACATGTTGGTTTGATGTCTCCTCTAATGTAGAAGGCCCAAACTCACTGATGTTACTCATCAAGGCCATAAAATTGGAAAATCTAGTTGGCGGTTACTTTCGTCGAAGGTCCTACTAGGAGCCTTCACATGCTCCTTTGCATCCCTAAAGTCTACTCGGTTCATCTTGGCCTCCTCATGGTAGAGCTTGAAGGAACATATTACTCCTCCTCTTGATCATAAGACTAAGTCCCTGCTTCTAGTGCTATTGGTCCCTCCTTAATCTTAAGTGCCTCTCTCTCTCGATCCTCTGCCACTACTGGACCTATCTAATGTGACTTCGTAACAGTCCTACCCTCCTCAAATCTAACATCCTGACTAACTAATATCTTCCTCTACCCTTGAATGTAAACCTTATAGGCCTTCAATATCTCATTGTATCAAACAAAAATTCCTCTCTCAAATGAGGGCTCCAACTTAGTCCTCTTTTAAGATGAAATATGGACATACAATGGGCTATCGAAGATGAAAAAAAGAATCACCTCTAATCTCACTTTTATAAATGCCTCCTCATGAGTCTTGTCCTCCACTACCTTGTGAGGATTCTTATTATGTAGGTACATTGTTGTGTTACAAGCCTTAGCCCAAAAGAACATAGGAAATTCCTGATCACGGGTCATTAAATTTGTTGCTTCGATTGTAGTCATGTTCTTCCTCTTAGCCACTCCATTCTACTGCGGATTGTAGGGCATTTTCAGTTCTTTCTTGATTCTTGCCTCCCTGTAAAAGCCTTTGAACTCATTGGAGGTATACTCACCCCCATTGATTGATCTCAAGACTTTGATATTCTTCCCAGTTTAGTTCTCCACAAGAGATTTAAATTCATATAACTAACTAATGACCTCATCCCTAACCTTAAGGAAGTAGATCCATATCCTCCTAGAATAGTCACCTATGAAGGTCACAAAATAGCTAAACCCAAAGATAGACTCCACTTACATAGGACCACAAACATGGGAATGCACCAAATCCAACACTCCCATGGACTTGGTCTCATTATTAGGAAAATGTTATTTTGGCATGCTTACCAAGCACACATCCTTTGCATACACTATCCTACTCCACACTTAACTCCAAAAAACCAGTGACCATCTCCCATAACAATGATAGAGCCTTGTAGTGTAGATGCCCCATCATCCCATGCCAAAGCTCACCCTGGCTATTATTGTCATGTAAAAGGGCCTTCACTGGCTATCCTCTCAATAAATACAAGTTTCTTTCTCTGCTACCTATCACTTTCTCACATTGGGATCAACTCCTTTTAGCCTAATAAATACCTCGCCTCTAGTGAAATTGACCTCAAGTCCATTATCCTCCAAAGCTAAAACAAAGAGAAAGTTCTTCTCCAACCTAGGTACATATAAGAATTCCTTCACCTCCATAGGACTCTTTGAGTCCAGCTGGAACTGTATGCTTCCAACTCCCTTCACTTCATACCTAGCATTGTCACCAAGCTCCACATGAAGATCACAATGCTCCTTGGCCATACTGGTGAAGAATTCACGAGATCTCGTCGTATGATGAGAAACCATGTTGTCCACAAACCATAAACCACATGTCATGGTGTTTGAAAGACATGACACTAATGCAAACTCCTTGAATTTCTCATCTAACTAATCCATTTTTGCAAATGCAATTATTGATGTCTTCACTTTTCCTTTCTTCTTGTTGGGGCATTATCCAACATAGTGACCATATTTGTGACATGCAAAGCAAATAGCCTTGCTCACATCCCACTTTTTCTCTCCTTATGAAGATCCTACTCCACTTTGATTCTGGTTGGCTTTACCCTTTCCCTTATTTTCTTACCCAACAGGGCCAAGTTCCTCACCTCCACCTCCACCTCTATGTTGTCCACTAGATATCGAACTCTCCCATATCTCCTTTTTGGTAAAGTCATCCCACAATCTAATCTAATCAAGAAGCTTGTATCCAATATTCTTCATCTCAAACTCTAAGCAAGGTCCTCCTTTCACATCCTTACGAGCCTCTCTGATCCTATTAGAAAGAGATCATCAACATACAAGACCAAGATAAGAGACTCACCATCAACAATTACATAGTCCAAGTTGGATTCTACCTCATTCTTAGTGAAGCCAATCTAAGTAGGTACCCATTAATCCTAGAGTACCATGTGTGAGATGTGAAATTTCCTTGAGTGCACCAACTAGAAATTATTCGCCTAACTGATTAGCATTATATTTTTTTATGGAAAATAACAAATAATTTGTTGATGCATTCTTCACAAATAAATTATGTTGCAGAAGTAAAATAAGGAACCGAGAAATAGATGCAAAAATAAATAGACACCAATATTTTTGGACTGAAAAGTCCCCGAAAAACCATGAAGGCAAAATCGGTGCAGTAGATGAGGGTTTATTTTATTGTTATGCAACAAATTTTGAGAGTATAATAATATGGATTCCCAACTAGCAATCCTCTAGTAAATATCTGGCAAAAATAATCTGGAGATCCCATATCTCCTCTGCTAAACAAATCAACCTTCTTTATCCTACTTGAACCCCACACTAGCTACTCTCACTATAGCCTAGAATTCACATTGTATGCCCTAGGTAACTCGCACTACCTCGAAATTGTCTCCAATTGAGTCGTCCTACCTCCCTTGTCCTCTAGAAGTGACTCACTCTGCCTCCTGGAAGCTTATCTGGCCTCCAAAAACTAAGTCCTCTCTCTTCAAGCAACTCACACTAGGGTTTCTAGCTATTCACACTAGCTTTTGTGGCCCTCTCTACAAATAATTTGACCTCTTGTCTCCTCCCTCCCTCTGGTACTAGAGAAACACTGAAAACTCTCCAAAATCCCATTCTTTGATTTTCTGCTACTCCCTCTTTCTGATGTTCTCCCTCTAGCTCAAAATGTGCCCTCACTAAAGCTGTGAATTGGGTAGCTCAATACGCCTTACTCTCACAACTGTGCTCGATATATCTCTCTCCATCCCTTCAAGTCGCTCTTACAATCTCTCATTGAGTCTTCAAAAACCATGATTAAATCTCCATCAACGACTAATATCAATTAGAGTTCATCAATGGAAGTCTCTAGAGAAATCTCGAATATCCTTAATTAATTAACTTTAAAAAACAAACTTTCCTAAGTTAGACTTAGGAAATAATGAAATTATCGGCTAATTAATTTTGTTAAGGTGTTTCACAGCCATATATCGTGAAACCATTTTCGGGTTATGGAGACCTTGTGTTCCTTAGCCTCTTAGCACCTTCTAAGACTAGAACACTTGTATGATGCTACCACAAATCCATAAACTGTAGGTTTTAACCTTGTACAGAAATTACCTACATACAAATTCTAAAAAGCAGAAAATAAACAATGGTAAGAGCATAAAACATAAAACATACATACACAAATATTTTCCCCTAGATCCCAAAACTGAGACTACCATATTGGTTTTTCATTATGTTCCTTTCAATGTTACAATATATATGTGTGTATGTGTGTCGAAGCATCCATAAACCCCAATCCATTAACCCTGGATTAGAACATAACCATATTTCCCTTGACCGGATCTAAAAAATACCATGGATAGAAAACCATAATGCCCAAAAGCATGTGTGAAATCCATGCACAAAACTATAGGTAAGTCTGCCCACCTAATATAGGGTACAAAAAAAAATTCCCAGGGCATTGCCCTGGACCTCGTGCAGGGGGGGCTACCACCCCACCCCTCAACGCAACGTACAAGGTATTCTTTCACACCCCCTATCACCCACCCACACGTGGGGTAGTCGTGGAAATAATATAACACAACCCAACATAAACTAACACTCCCTCTTAGAGAGGAAGGTGTTTTCTCTCTATCATCTCTCTTCTACATCTTGTAGCTGGAATGGTCACTTTTTTTATGTCTGACGTCTGTTTCACTTCCTTTCTTCACATATCATGCTAATCTAACTCCCTATCACTATAAACCACTGTGAATAATTCAATTGGGAAACATTATCCATCAATTATTCTGCATACTCTAATTCTCCTCACACTGTTGTTGCCACTGTATTGCTGCTAATACTGCACATTTGTTGCAACTACTACAATATTGAGTATGATCTCACCTAATCTCCCTCGGAATCTAAACTAGCAAATCTCTCTTGGATGGATATTTCCTCATGGAATCTCACTCTAGCTAGAACTGCACCTCCTATCATGTAATTGGAAAATTCACACTACCTCCCCCCACACAAATTTCCTACAACTCCAACTAGAAACTTGATCTCCACAGATCTATTGTGTCATTGTAATTGGCTCTGCACTATCCCTTGGGTCTTCTGATTGCAACTAGTTCTGAACTACTTATTGAGCACCTGACTGTGCCCAACTGGCTCTGCTACTGTCTCTCATGCATCTGAATGAAACTAGCTCTGCATCTACCCCTCAAGACCATGGATTGTTGACATCTTAATCCTCCTTCTACTATATATTGGGGGTTCTTGTAGCAAAAGAATCAATCCATGTGAACAACTACTGGATTTGAACTAGACTACATGTTGCTCATCTATGGAAGTTGTCCATCCTAGTCCTTAAAGCATCATGCTCCTCCTCCATCTGGAGGTATCAATGTTATCAATGTGAATTCCTCCAATCTAGAGTTAAACTCTTCAATCTCTGTCGAAGTTGTCATCTACTCCTACCCCTTCTTGTCCTTCTTTTTGTTTTAACACTGGGTTATATAGTGACCAAATTTAGCACATCTGAAGCATTTGACCCTTGACAAGTCATTTTTCTTCTTCTTGCCTCCGTTTGAGTTTTGTCCCTGAATGGGACCCTTCTTCACCTTCCCTTTACCTACAAGGGCTACGCTCTCCTCGTCCTCCTTCTCATCTTTAGGTCCTTTGTTGTTGTTGTTGATAGTACCTTTTGCGAGGCTAAGCCTTAGATCCTCCTTAGTGATTTCACTCCATAGTCGATCCCATCCTGGAAGTGTGTCTCACCCATAAATAACTTGGACAAATGTAAACCACTACTTGGAAAACCCATTTAGAGTTGTATGCACTAGCTCATCGTCAGACAATTTCTCTCCAATGTCTACAATTTCATCTCATATATTCTGAAGTCTGATGAGATAGCAAGTCAACCCTTCACCCTTCTACATCCTAGTGGTCCTCAACTTCTCCTTGAGAATCATTTTGTGATGCCCCGATTTGTTCTCATACAACTTTATGACGACATCCCACATGTCTTTTGTTGTATTTTTATATGCAATATGCGAGATGACATGATCCAAAACACCATCCGAGCCCATTCTCTTATACTTGGCCATCTCCTTTTTTAAGGATGCCAACTGTTGTGGAACTGTTGGCTGTGCCATGACATTTGTCACAAACTCCTTCAAACCATGTTCATCCAATATGAATTACATCTTGGATTTCCAGACACCAAAGTTAGATGCTCCATCAAGTCTGTCTTGATCCCTAAGTCTTGTTGTGGCCATCTCTGCGAAACTCTAATAAATTGGAGACTAGTTTTGGAAATATCCTTCTCCTTCCTTCTCAACCTTCCCTTTATTTCTTGCACTCCCTCTGGAATGCATAGATCTACTCTCACTTTCCTATGGAATTCCTTCTCTAGTACACTCGTTGTATGCTACTCATCTAATGGGCAACTCACTCTACCTTTTAGAATTCCTTGTCCATATTCTAACACACGTATTGCTACTCCTGAAGCACGCAGTGGCTCAACTAACAAGTCTGTTATGGCCTATTGCTACTGAAAATCACAAATATCCTCTTGGAAACTGGAAACTGGAAATCCTCTCAGAAATTCTGGAAATCTCCTATGTGTGATTTTCTCTTCCTTCCCTACGTAGATCTACTACAACAACCCTTGCTACAAATATTTTGTGCCCATACCTACTCTGCAAATCAACTGATCTACTCACCAGAACTGCTCCCTGACAACCACATTATCTGCAAACTATACTCTAAGTCAATTTGTACTTTTCCTGTGAACTGGATTTGGAAAGAAAATTTCGTGCCTCAGCAATTCACACCACTAGCTTGGTCTATGCAAGTTTAAAATTTGTGCATCAGATATCCCTCTAAAATTGCATGATCTATTAATATTTCGCCTTTGAGCCTCTAGTCTGATCAATAATGCTCTAATACCATGTGAAATATCCTTTAACACACCAATTGGAAATTATAATCCTAACTGATTAAAAAATTATTTGTTTATGACAAATAACAAATAATTCACTGATCCATTCTTCACAAAAAAAAATATTGCTGAAGTAAAATAATGAACTGGCAAATAGATGCAACACATAAAAAATAGACACCAATATTTTTGGACTGAAAAGTCCCCGGAAAAACACCAAAGGGAAAACTGGTGCAACATATGAGGGTTTATTTTATTATAATGTTATAATATTTTAGAGTACAATAATCTAGATTCCCAACTCGCAATTCTCTAACAAATAACTTGCCAAAATAATTTGGAGATCCTAGATCTCCTTTGCTAAACAAATTGGCCTCCTTGATCCTGCTCGAACCCAACACTATAGCGTGGAATTCACACCTCGGGCCCTCGATAACTCACACTACTTGGAAATTGGCTCCAAGTGAGTCATCTTGCCTCCCTATGCCTTTGGAAGTGACTCTCTTTTCCTCCTAGAAGCTTATCTGGCCTCTCGAAACTTAATACCCTCTTTTCTGATAACTCACGCTAGGGTTTTTGGCTATTCGCACTCACCTCTGCGACCCTTTCTGCAGATAATTTGAACTCATGTGGGAACCATATTAGCTACCAGAGTGGTTGAAATTGGCTAAACAAGGGTTAAGGCCAAATAAGGTCTCCTACCTCTCTCTGGAACTGGAAAAACACTAGAAAAATCTCTAGAATCCTACTCTTTTATTTTCCGCTACTCCCTCTCTCTGATGCTCTCCCTTTGGCTCAAATTGTGCTCTCACTGAAGCGGTGAACTAGGTAGATCGATTTGAATTTCTCTCACAATTATGCTTGATATATCTCTCTCCATCCCTTCGAGCTACTCTTATAATCTCTCATTGAGTCTTAACAACCATTATTGAATCTCCATCAATGGCTAAGATCAATTAGACTTCGTCAATGGAAATCTCTAGAGTAATCTCAAGCATCCTTAATTAATTGACTTTAATTAACTAACTTTCTTAAGTTAGACTTAGTAAATAATTAAATTATTGGCTAATATACTTAATTAAGGTGTTTCAGAGCCATATCTCATGAAACCATTTATGGGTTATGGAGATCATGTGTTCCTTAGCCTCTTAGAACCTTTTGAGACTATAACACTTTTTTTATGTTACCACAAATTCATAAACTAACATGAGATACCTACTTAAGTTCATATAAGGCCTTTTTCACTTTGCATGCATGGGACTCCTTCCCACGCACCCCAAATCCCTGAGGCTACACAATATACACCTCTTCTTTAAATACCCCATTGAGGAAGGTAGTCTTCACATCCGTGTGATGAATCCTCCACCCCATATCTAAGGAAATAGATATAACTATCCTAATAGATGCATATATGGCGATGGGTGCAAACTTCTCCTTGTAATCCACTCTCTCATTTCAATATAACCCTCTTGCCACAGACCTCACTTTGTACTTCTTGATACTACCATATGTGGCATGCTTGATCATGAAGATCCACCAAGAAATTCCCACTAACTTTCCCTCAAGCATTGAGACTATCTCCTACACATCATTCTTCATGATGGAAATGTACTCTTCCACTATGGCATCCCTCCAAACATGTTGGTTTGATGTCTCCTCTAATGTAGAAGGCCCAAACTCACTGATGTTACTCATCAAGGCCATAAAATTGGAAAATATAGTTGGAGGTTACTTTTGTCGAAGGTCCTACTAGGAGCCTTCACATGCTCCTTTGCATCCCTAAAGTCTACTCGGTTCATCTTGGCCTCCTCATGGTAGAGCTTGAAGGAACATATTACTCCTCCTCTTGATCATAAGACTAAGTCCCTGCTTCTAGTGCTATTGGTCCCTCCTTAATCTTAAGTGCCTCTCTCTCTCGATCCTCTGCCACTACTGGACCTATCTAATGTGACTTCCTAACAGTCCTACCCTCCTCAAATCTAACATCCTGACTAACTAATATCTTCCTCTGCCCTTGAATGTAAACCTTATAGGCCTTCAATATCTCATTATATCAAACAAAAATTCCTCTCTCAAATGAGGGCTCCAACTTAGTCCTCTTTTAAGATGAGATATGGACATACAATGGGCTATCGAAGATGAAAAAAAGAATCACCTCTAATCTCACTTTTATAAATGCCTCCTCATGAGTCTTGTCCTCCACTACCTTGTGAGGATTCTTGTTATGTAGGTACATTGTTGTGTTACAAGCCTTAGCCCAAAAGAACATAGGAAAGTCCTGATCACGGGTCATTAAATTTGTTGCTTCGATTGTAGTCATGTTCTTCCTCTTAGCCACTCCATTCTACTGCAGATTGTAGGGCATTTTCAGTTCTTTCTTGATTCTTGCCTCCCTGTAAAAGCCTTTGAACTCATTGGAGGTATACTCACCCCCATTGTTTGATCTCAAGACTTTGATATTCTTCCCAGTTTAGTTCTCCACAAGAGCTTTAAATTCATATAACTAACTAATGACCTCATCCCTAACCTTAAGGAAGTAGATCCATATCCTCCTAGAATAGTCACCTATGAAGGTCACAAAATAGCTAAACCCAAAGATAGACTCCACTTACATAGGACCACAAACATGGGAATGCACCAAATCCAACACTCCCATGGACTTGGTCTCATTATTAGGAAAATGTTATTTTGGCATGCTTACCAAGCACACATCCTTTGCATACACTATCTTACTCCACACTTAACTCCAAAAAACCAGTGACCATCTCCCATAACAATGATAGAGCCTTGTAGTGTAGATGCCCCATCATCCCATGCCAAAGCTCACCCTGGCTATTATTGTCATGTAAAAGGGCCTTCACTGGCTATCCTCTCAATAAATACAAGTTTCTTTCTCTGCTACCTATCACTTTCTCACATTGGGATCAACTCCTTTTAGCCTAATAAATACCTCGCCTCTAGTGAAATTGACCTCAAGTCCATTATCCTCCAAAGCTAAAACAAAGAGAAAGTTCTTCTCCAACCTAGGTACATATAAGAATTCCTTCACCTCCATAGGACTCTTTGAGTCCAGCTGGAACTGTATGCTTCCAACTCCCTTCACTTCATACCTAGCATTGTCACCAAGCTCCACATGAAGATCACAATGCTCCTTGGCCATACTGGTGAAGAAGTCACAAGATCTCTTCGTATGATGAGAAACCATGTTGTCCACAAACCATAAACCACATGTCATGGTGTTTGAAAGACATGACACTAATGCAAACTCCTTGAATTTCTCATCTAACTAATCCATTTTTGCAAATGAAATTATTGATGTCTTCACTTTTCCTTTCTTCTTGTTGGGGCATTATCCAACATAGTGACCATATTTGTGACATGCAAAGCAAATAGCCTTGCTCACATCCCACTTTTTCTCTCCTTATGAAGATCCTACTCCACTTTGATTCTGGTTGGCTTTACCCTTTCCCTTATTTTCTTACCCAACAGGGCCAAGTTCCTCACCTCCACCTCCACCTCTATGTTGTCCACTAGATATCGAACTCTCCCATATCTCCTTTTTGGTAAAGTCATCCCACAATCTAATCTAATCAAGAAGCTTGTATCTAGCAAGGATACTTGTTATAAAAGTAGCCCATTGCTTGGTGCAAACCCTTAGGGCTATCATAACAAGATCATCCTCATCCACAACATCCCCAAAAATTAATAGTTGATCATGAACATGCTATATTCTTGTGAAGTATGAGGCTACAATTTCAGGTTTGTTCATTCTTATGTTTCTTAGTTTCTCTCTTGGCACCATATTCCTATTTTCGTTATTACTTTGGTACAACTTAATTGAATCTAACCACATTTGGAGAGTTTTTTTCTTCCCTGATATGTGAGAGATTACATGATCATGCACACTGTCTAATTTGATCCCTCTAGCCTTCACATCTTTTAGATTGTGTAGGATCCAAAGGAACTTGGATTTATCTTTTAACAAATCCCTATTTTACATTAAAAAAATGGTGATCATCTCCTTCCATGGATTGAATTTTGTATCCCCCTCCAACCTATCTTAAATCTTAGACTTGGTGATGCCATTTCACTAGATCAATTTTAGGCACAAAACCCTAATTGTAAAATGTAAATTTTGTTGGTAAAATAATTTTGATGTTGTAAAACCCTTGTGTTGTGCTCCCCTACAGAGTCTCTGGTGCTTTGATACCATGTTAAATATCCAATACCATATTTGATATATTCATACCTCAACCATTATTTTATAGCCATAAATTATTTACTCCATAAAATTTGAAAATTGTTGGAAAATAAATTCACTAGTATTTTAAGTTTTGGAAATTAAAATTGCAGTGGAAATGAAACAAGGAAATCAATCACACAACAACATTTTTTTTTCCCAAAACAATCTTTCTTCACTTTATATTACTTAGGAAAATTAGGGCCTATACCCACAGAGAATACACACAAAAATTACAGTCGCTTGGAACTTGGAAATTGGCCCCTTTGGAAAATCATCCTCAAGGAATTTGGCCCTCTTGAAACTTGTCCCTCTTGAAATTTTTTCCCTGGAAAATCAACTTCCTTCACCAACTAACTCGACCCCTCTTTTTCCCTTTATACAATCCTTGCGCACTTGAGAAATATCGGCCCCTGGATAATTCAACCTCCCTCTTGAAATTAGACCTCCTGTTCAACAATTCAGCCTCTCTCTCCCCTAGACTCGGCCTCACTGAAATTTATTCTCAAAATTTCCTTGTTACAATGCTTTTCCCTTCTCTTCATCCCTAGAGTCTCTCACTCCTTAAGAAAATTGTTCTCTCAATAATAACAATGCATCTTTATCCTCTCCCATAGGTTCTCTTTATAATTTCTCCATGGGCCAAATCGCTAATCTCCAAAGTGTTAGACAACTTAGATTAAATCCTTGCTTCTTAAAGAAATGGTGGAGATTAGCTCTAAGACACTTAAATAATTTAATACTTATTCTTGAATAAACATTATCCCAAAGTCAACATTAATTAAATAATTAATCAATGTACTTTTCCTAAAGTTAAAAACATACGAAGAAGGTCATATTAATTGCTCCTCTCAAACAACCATCTAATGAGGACTTCTTCTCCTGCATGTTAGACACAAACCTATGCAAAAGACCTAAAACTATTGTTGGGTGCATTCTTGATTATTAATTTTTGCTTAGCCTAAACCCCAAATTTGCATAATACACCCACCTTATACATCATTTTTCCCACTTTATCTCTATTTTGGCTCCAAAATTCATGGAAAAGGTATCCAAGTCATCCTATTCTAAATCATAAATTTTCGATTAAAAAAAAATGTGCATTATAGAAAAATCTAACCAAGAAACTATTAGAAATTCAAACTTTTTTCAAATGCTCATTTGTTTGAATATATGCAAAATAGTTGGGAAAAATCCAAGACATGGGTTTTTTTCCTTGAGACCCAGACATAGACAAACACCCTTTCACTTCTTAAATATCATCCCATACAAGCCTGGTCAACTCAGCCAATTTTGAGGAAAATCCCTTGTTTTCAGTTAAAACCAAATTTGTTTTAGTTTTCAGGGGTTAGTTCAGATTCCAGGGGCCTACAAGAGTGGAATTCAACCCAAATAGATCTTAAAAATAATATTTTAATTTATGGCATGAAAAATCATAGCCCTTTCAATTTTAAAAATTTGTACAAAGGCACCACATGTGTGAAGACTTAAAAATAACTTGTATTTCTCATAACTCAGTTGTGAGAGATTTAAAATTAGACTTCTAAAAGTTGTGTTGTAGCTCTATCTATGAAGTTTTCACCAATAAATAAAGTTTTTTGAGTTGCTCTAGATGATAGTCTCTAATAAGTGTGCTTGGTTAGAGTGTAGGGCCCCCACAATCAACTTGTGTACTTAGTTATTTTGTTGTCCATCAAGTGTATTTTGGTATATATTTTCGTGTTATTTTGACGCTGGCATATTTTCCTTTTTATGTACTTTCCGAAGTTACATTATATATACTCATACTTCTACCTTAACATGCTCATAATTTCCCATCAATAGCTGTTAAAGCTAGTTGTCTATGCTTATTTTATTGACTACCGATACTAGCTTAACTTGTTGTCCATACTTATTTTAATCATCGTGCATACTTGTTTTATTTGTTGTCCATATCTTTCTTTTCAATCATTGATCATGAACAAAGCCATCATTAGTTGATGTACATGAGATCATCTTATTGTTGAATTCAATAAAAAAGATTATGAGAAACCATTCTTCTCCCTTCTAAAGAGAAAAGGCCATAATGCATTCTTGATTCATTATACTAGCACTACCTCAAGAAATCTTAGTTTTCCATGCTTTTGTAGATCAAATCATGCTTTCATAGATTAGACAATGAATCAAAAGGCAAACCTATTGTTGAATGTTGTAGAAGACTAAGAGTGACGACCCAATCTGGAAATGCCTTAGTGCATGCAAGTCCCTTCGAATTGGAATTATTCTATCATTGCTTTAATTTATTTTCAATTTTTTTTGTTTTTGTTTTAGCGTGGTATTCTCAAAACCAACAATACATGACATTATACAAGATCAAGAGATAACCATTGTAACACTAGGAAACCAAGAAGGTTGCAACATTTGGCACACTGATGGTGCCTAGTCATTCAACCCGTTTTGGGTATATGTGTGTTTCATTTTCAAATAAAAGTGATTGAATTGGTTTGATTTTAAAGTTTTGTTTCATGCATTTTGATCTTGTTCCTTTGATTTTTATAAGTGTAAGATTTTAGATCTTAAGCAATTAACCAACACTTAGCTTTAGCACTTAGCCATACTCTAGTATTTCATTTTCGCAAGTGACTATGAGTCTAGCCTAACTCCCTACATACTGTAGTGTGCTTCTAAGTTTACTGACACCCAATTTGACTTAAATATTATGTCCTAGCTTATGCACATAGATTAGATTGACAACTACAAAATCAACATTCTTGATAGCGGAAGATATGATAGACATGACTTGGTTAATGAATTGTATTCATATTAATGTACATACAAAAATATTGGCATCTTAGGCCAAACCATATGTGCTTTAAGAACACCATGAACATGTTTTCTTCTATTTTGACATCTTTAATAAAAATTAGTGGTTTGTTATTCCTTGTACACCTATGCGAAAAGGGGTTTTTGAAAAGTTGCATGTACTCTAAATCGTATTTTAAATACACATATATGTGGTTTCACTTTGTTATTATTTGTACATGATCAATGATATCTTCATTGTTATTCCTTGATAACTTTAATGACTAAGTTGATGATATACATAAATAATTATAACATAGACAATCAATTATGATTATAATTTATTATGAATGTTAATATTATTAATCAATTACACACACACACACACACACACACTTATTTCTTTATTTTATTTTTCTATGTGGTTCACGGGTGTTACACAACATTTTGTCACTGTCCTTGTACTCCCCATTCCATGATCCTGGAGGACCTCTACAGTGAACCCTACATGCTTCTCCTTCATGAAGAAACTCCCATTATGTCCCTCTTCATGAGCAGAACAATTCCCTTTTGCATCATTTCCCAAAAATCTTCTATTTTTCCCAGTTTACAAGACCAACACTAATGACCAGTGTCCTCCTCGCGTTGATATTCAGGGATTAAAACTGTCCCTAGCACTGACTGGAGCAATTGAGCCTTATTCCAATCGCACCAATCCTCTTTTGGAAAAAAATTTAAATAAGGAGTTGAAGCTTCCAACTCTAGAAGCTTCGTAACATAAGTTTAGTAAATGGTTGGGCCGAATGGAGTCGAGGATGTCAGTTTGGACTTCTTTCCCCTATTAGGATGGAACTACATCAAGAGATAAGACCTTCTCCCATGAGAAGAGGAACCATCTCCCATCCATTCATGCTATATAAACCTCCCTTTTTCCCAAGCACAAGCTAGTGTTGGTGTGCTAGTGCTAGTTAAGTTTGGAGTAATCAACAAGTTATTCATAGTTGTAGCTCTCTAGTTGTGTGTGAGGGATAAGTGTGAATTTGGTTTAGCGTGAAGACTAAAGGGAAGAGCCTTAAATCTATCATTGTTGAGGCCATCATGGAATGCTAACGGAAGTGTGTGGGAACCCGGATTTGTCGGACAAGAACAACAATGTCAAGACAACGGTTCTAATCTCTTCTTGATTTAATATATATGCAACTATTGATTGATAAACTACATAATGTGTCATCTCACATGTTTATGGCTTAATTCTTCTTGACTTGTTAAGTAGGTTGAATTACAATTTGTCTATTATCACGGTTGTTGTTTGCTGTTGTTTATTTGTTTCAGGTGTTTGAAGAAGGAAACGAGAGATAGCTGGAGCGAGCAAGCAAGGTCATCACTAAACGGGATAAGCGTACTAAGAGGTAAGCCCTCTTAATTGGTTCTAACCTAAGGAAATCCTCCATAGAATGTCTTGTTTGTGGCTAGACCCGCTATCGGGCTAGAGGAATTGTTTGTGTCCACACTTAGAATTTTACTTCACCACAAATTGGCGACTCCACTAGGGAACCAATCCTTCTATTTGTTTGCTTGGAATTTCATGGTTTTGTGTGAACTTTTCTAGTTTTGCCATTTCCCTTTAGTTATGTCTGCTTTGATTTGTTTACTACTCTGGGTCTAAAATTCACAGCAGCAAGTCTAGTCTCAACTTTTGAAATTTTTAATTTTTTTCTTTGCATCCTCGCTCAGTGCGCTTATTTCACTAACAGTCGCGCCGATCAGCGTGATATGCTAAGGAACAGTCACTCTGACCCCCTTCTGGCACTTGTTGTCAATTAGGTAGTCGCGTCGATACCTGTAAGTGAAGATTAGGGTTCACCCGAGATCTTGACCAGTGTGTCTTGCTCTCTTGATTTCTGCCTTGTAGGTTGTTTAGACCGTCTTCTCCCTTACTAGAAAGCTGCTCATTTGGTTTATCTTCTTGTTGATTTGCCTTATTTTCACTTGATTTCATGGGTCATTGGATGGTTTGTGGCCCTAGGGCGTCTAGGTTATCATCCATTCAGCTGATTGTGAACTCAATGAGTCAAGTTGTTGGTGCATTTACTCCTTGCATTTCGTTTACGGTCCTTCTATGGCTTTGACCTCCATTACACAAGTTTGAAAAGTTTTGTTTGCTTGTCTAAACGTCCCTTTTTCGACATAGATCACATTGCTTTTATTGTTTTTGGTAAAGTCGTTGCATCATTAGCTTGAAAGAGATTCTCTTTTCGCGTTTTTCATTTGCTTGAGAATCAATTGTCTTGAAACTTTTTCATTGGAGTGTTTTATGAGAAATTCATTTCGTCATTTCATGAAAAGTATAAAATTCTAGTTTGTTGCATCAATATGTTACGGTAGTTAGAACCATTGAAGACTAGGATTGCATTTGAATTTGAAAAGAAAATAATTATCTTTACTTCTGAAAGGACTGTTTGGAATGTACTTACTAGGAAAGTAGGAACGGGAATGAATTTTTCATTACTTTGTTTTTTCAAAAAGTGAAGTAGTGAAAAATCATTTTGCTTTCGGTTTCTTGATTGTTTGCATTTCATTGTGTTTTCTACCCTCTCTAGTGTAGACAATTCGTCGAATTGAAAGGGTCTTCTCCCATTTAGTTGCATTTAGGGCTTTTCGAGTCACATCACTAAGGCCTGAAAATTGAGACATAATTCAAGATAAAATTTAAAATGAACTCAATTAACCTAAGGTGCATTTGAAACCTAACGATCACATCTAGAAGTTCTAGGCTAGAGACGTGTTCCGACGTCCTTAAACCTAGCAGTTGTTGTTAGCTTTGGCACTGGACAATGCTAGTACGGACTTGTGCTCCCTATACCATCAAGTATATAAAGGGAGACCCATCTAGGCTGCAATCCTTTATCCATAGGAAGCCGAGTCTTCCACCTTGCAAACATGATACAACGAACACAGCATTCGGGGAGATTTCCTACCCGTACTCCTCGATTCGTCGGGAGGAATTCTGCAGTTCACAGTTGCTCGGTAATCCTTTTTACCTAGATCATTTGGAGTAGTCATTAGATCTTTTTGACTCACTAAACTTAAAAGATCATTCGAGCACTTGTCCTTTCGAGTTCGTTTCCAATCGAAAGTGACAGAGTCATCTTTGCTTCTTTCTTGACTCTTAAAACATGAAAGAACTCCAGTTTATTTATGCATCTTAAAAAATTGTTGCCTAGCATCTTATACCATCTTGTTAAGCCTTTTCTAGACCAAATCATGAGTGTTCCCTAAAGTACATTTTAAAGCCTTGAAATTTATCTTTCTTTTCCTATTACTAAGACAAGGTCATCGTGGATGAACCATTTGGATCACCTAGTTCCTCTTCCTCTCCTCCGTCTAAAAGATTGTCTGAGGAGCCTTTTCCTGAATTACCAGTCACTCGAGGATGAACTCGGGATCGTTCTGAGCATTCAACCTTTTTCATCTCGTCCTAGACCTACTTCAGAACTGGGTCACCTGTTGATATTGGCCCGGAATCTCCGAACAATCCCGTTCATACTCCTAAGAGTTCGCCAACTATTGACGGTTAGCTTGGACTGGTTATATATCCTCTGAATCCTTTGTTCGACCCTGTTGTGATATCACCGCAGCGTCCATACAGTCTGTATGGTCAACCGGGTGTTCCTTTGGAATTTCCCCTCGTACATCTTCAGTCATTTGTCATCCTTTCTTCCCAGCTATGGAACCTGAAGGCGAAGCTCCAGTTACCTCTCCTAATCAATCAAAAGTTTCTACTCCACACACTATCGAAGAGGAAGAACATCAATCTCTTCCAGAAGGTTTCCCCTACATGGGGAGCATTCCCATAAGTGTGTATCGAGATTTGCCACCTAATTATGTGACTTTAGCATAGTTGGTCTCAGGTACACCTAGTGTCTCATCATTTTATCACAACCCTGTTTGGGCGTCTGGTGCCATGCCTATTACAAGTTCGTTCATTCCAAACCCAACCTCCCAACAGGCCATGCTTTCTATCGTTACCTTAGTCCTGGTGCAATCCACCATTTCGAACCCTCTTATCTCGTCTATCCCAGTCACCTGTCCGATTCAACCGACGATCTCGAGGCATGTTGCTGTCAGTTCTTCGACCCCTCCAGTAAGTGGACAAGTTGTGCCACTGCCTGGGGGGCAGAATCTAAGTGTTCTTATTATGTCAAGCACAACCAATGTGAGTATCTCATAGGCTCACATGGTTGGGATGAACTAGCCTTCTTCTAGTGTTATCCAAAACCCTGCTAATCTTGCTAGATCAAGCAATGTCCAATACCAACAGGTCCAAAATCTCGTTGGTCTGTCTAGGTCAAGCAATTTCTAGTATCAACATACTTATGAGGCTCAGGTTCAGTACCAAGCTCCTTATGTTCCATATGGTTCACAAGGAATGGTCAATCCGCCTTACATCCTTTAGTTTGGACAGTATGTTCAGCTCGGTCCATCCACTTTTCAGGGTGGCTATGGCCAGATACAGTTCGGATATTTTCTGGGAACTGTTCAAGTACCTCTGCAGCAGCAAGGACAGCCTCTGCAACAACAAGGGAAACCTTTGTTGCAGCAAGGGTCGTCTGCGCAACAACAGGGGTAGATGATATTGTAGCAAGGACAACTACAACAACCGTAGGGGAAACCCTCGCAACAGTTGCAACAAACCATGCAGCAATAGATGCAGTATGCTCTGCAAACCTCCCAGCCTATGTCTGTGCAAGGCCAACCTCTGCAGCCGTAGGGACAACCTTCACAACCGCAAGGTCAATCCTTGCAGCCGCAAAGCTAACCCAGGTAGCAGCAACCCTTATATACATATCAACAGGGTCAACTCTTGCAAGGACAAAGCCAGGGTCAAGTCCTACAGTAGCAGGCCCAAAATCCCTATGTTTAAGGACATCAAGTGCAGAATCCTTATGTCCAAGGACAACAGGTCCAAAATCCTCTTGTTTAGGGGCAGCATGTTCAAAACCCGTATGTTCAGGGACAACAGGTGCAATATCCATATGTCCAAGGTCAACAGACTCAACAACCTTTTAACCTGTATGTTGCTTATCAGCAACCTATGGCTGGACAGTTCCAAGGTGTTCAAGGTCAAAATCCTCCCTACAACCAAGGTAACCTACAGTGGGGGAAAAACCAAATGCCATATGGATAAAAACCTCCACTATGGGAACAAAATCCTTACGAGCAGGGTTGGGCTCCTACGGTTGGACCAGCTTATCGACCTCAAATGCCTTTCAATACTCAATTGTCGTTCTTGGCCACATTAGAGTTGCCATATGTGTCTCAACTCATGAATGATCCAATTCTTCATTCACCATACGAGCCTTAGGTTCCGTCCAAGATCCCGAGCGATTGTCCTAAGTTCGATCGGAAAGCAAAAGAAGATCCTCAAGCCCATTTGATGACATATCACCTCTGATGCTCTTTTAATTCTTACATTGATGATTCTATTCGTCTTCGTCTTTTCCAACAAACCCTTACAGGTTCTGCAGCCAAGTGGTACATCGAGCTCCCTCGAAGTACTTACCATGACTTCAAATCTTTAGCCATGGCTTTCCTCACGCACTTCCAGTTGTCGGTTCACTATGAAACTGGCACCTATTTGCTCACATCACTTAAGAAAGATATTGCGATGCACATCTCCGATCACATCCATGAATGGAGACGTAGATGTCACCTGATCAAATTCGAGATTGTCAATCAGTTACTCACCAAATGGTTTACCAAGTCATTCGTCGCTCCAATTTCTCGCGATATAGCTATGGGTGGATGTGTTACTGAAGAACAAGCCATTGCTCGTGCCCAGTACTTAGACCTTGTTTATTCTCAATCTGGCACTTTGTATGAGTTATTACTCGATGCTCCACGACCATCATTTGACCCAATGGCATCGAAGTCACAGGTGACACCTCCTATTGATGGAGTAATTGGTCCAGTGTCCCAAACCCCTCTAAAACCTTCTTCCAAATAGAAGTCAGTCTCGAACACTGCTTCCAATAGTTCCTCCTCGAATCCACCTAGCCTTGTTAAAACCTCAGAGGTCCACACTATCTAGTCTACCACAGTGGACAAATCCTCGAAAGGTAAGAGGAAAGGAAAATGCAAGGTTAAAGTCGATGCCCCAAAACAGGGTTCTCCTAAGTCGTCTGCTGGTGATTCTTCACAATAGAAGCCTAAGTATCTGTGCCTCATTTGTGAGGATGATCAATGCACTAAGGATTTTCCTCGACAGTCTGAAGTTAGTCGTTTTCTCAAAGGGACCCCAGCTATCATAAAAGAGCCATTTGTGTCTCAGTTGACTCAAATGGTAGACCAACCTCAATCATCTGCTTCCTCAGGATCTCAAGTGTTCATGATGAGTACACCTATTAATGTGGCTACTAGATCAAAATATTACCAAACTCCTGCTCTGACAACTGGGAAAGAGAAAGAGGCTACCCCCCCTTCTCCTACCTCAAGTTGCCCTAACCCTAATTATGCCATTCGACCACCTGCTCGAGGTGTGCTAATGAAGTCCTCGTACAATCCCAATGCTCGAGCCACTCAGCACTATAATATTGTTGAAGATTTGGCTTAAGCACCATCAACTATGTCTGCTCTTGAGGTACTCCAAAGTTGTCCGTCTCAGTGAAAATCCTTGTTGTCGGCTATTGGGGGTATTGATCCTACTGATTCCAATTTGATATGTTTTGATCTAGAAAACCACGTTCCACGCCTGCCTCATCAAATTGCCTTTCTCATTCAGGTAATCATCAATGAGAAAACCATTCATAGGACTATCATCGATGAAGGTGCTTCTACCTGCATCATGTTAGTTGCTTGCTGGAAGGCAATTGGTTCTCCTACTTTGAACCAATCCCCTAACACTTTGGAAGCTTTCGACGGGCGCAATTCGCAACCCTTCGGTGTCTTACCCAACCTTGCCATTACTTTGGAGGGAAAGATAGTACACGTCAAGGTGGATATTGTTGACGCTAATCTCAATTATAATCTTCTACTCGGACAGAGCTGGACCCATGCCATGCATGTTGTATCCTCCACCCTGTTCCGCGTGATTCATTTTTCCCATCAAGGGAGGATCGTCACAGTCAACCCACTGTCTTTCTTTGCCTCATCCTCCTCAAATGGCAATGTTCCGTATGTCAAGCACACTGATGCTCCTTATGAGAGTGTGGGGGTAGGACTTTTTAAAGATTCTGCGTTGATGGGAATTTTTCCACTCCCACCTCCTCATGTTGCCTATGTCAACATGATCTCGGTCAAATCTGATCCTTGGATCATACCTTCACCGGATCTTATTGATTCTAGGGGCGAGCTTATGCCACTTAGTCCTGCCGAAATCAATTACGTGGAAATTGTTTCGGCCTCAAGTTCCGTATCCTCTGATTTTCCTGTTTCGAGGACTTCCCTCGATACGTATTCTCAATCCTCGTGGCTTGGTGCTTCGGAATTTCCTGATCCCTTACCCGAGATTTTGCTTGCTGACGAGAGTATCAAGGAAGTAATGTCTCTAGAGGAACCACCTTGGAACGATACTCATCATCGTTCCTAATTCCTGCCTAGCCCGACGGTCATGTCTACTTGTCCCAAGAAGTTCTCTTCTCAGTTTCCTTACCTACCACTCCAAGCGCCAATCATGACTCATGAAGTATGGGCAGAAGGAAATTTGGGTAATATTACCCAAACGATGCCAATTGATATTTCTTTCAAGCCTGGTATCGTTTAAAATGTCCATATTGGGGTAACTTGTTCTCCAGATGAGATCAAGATCTATACTTGTATTTTTCAAGAATTTCGTGATGTGTTTGTGTGGTCATATGAGGAAATTCCTAGCATTGATCCTAGCATCGTCATGCATGAAATAAAAACTTATCATCAAGAGAAGCCTGTTCGCTAACGGCTCCACCCAGTGCACCCTAGGAAAGCATCCACTATCAAGGGTGAAGTTGAAAAACTTCTCAAAGCTGGATTCATTTATCCGATCCCTCTTACAGATTGGGTGTCAAATATTGTACCGGTGACAAAGAAACAAGGCACGATCCGCGTTTGCGTCGATTACCGTGATCTCAATCGTGCCTGTCCTAAGGATAACTATCCCACTCCCTTCATTGATTAGATCATTGATGAATGTGCTGGGAGCAAAATTTTTTCCTTTATGGACGGTTTTTCTGGTTACAACCAGATTAACATTGTGCCGACTGATCAAGAAAATAACTTTTATCTGTCCGTGGGGTACTTTCGCGTACAAAAATATCCCTTTTGGCCTAAAAAGTGTTGGGGCTACATTTCAGAGGGCGATGTCCTATGCATTTCACGACACTCGCCACATCATTCAACCTTACTTGGATGACCTTCCCGCTCATTCTCGTAAGCGCCAAGATCACCCTGGCCATCTTCGTTAGATTTTTATTCGCTGTAAACACTACAACATTCGGTTAAACCCGCATAAATGTGTTTTCTGCATCAAATCCAGACGACTCCTCAGCTTTATCGTTTCTAAGGACAGTATTCACCTTGATCCACTTAAAGTCGAGGCCATTGTTAATTTACCCCCCCCCCCATCTTCGTTGCACCAACTACAGAACCTGCAAGGAAAAGCAAATTTCCTCCGTCGTTTCATACCCGATTACACTGGGCTAACTTCAGGATTTGCCTGGTTTTTCAAGCAAGGAACGCCCTTTGTTTGGGATGAGGTTGCCCAAAAGTCTTTCGATGAACTTAAGGTTGTCCTCATAAATTCTCCTTTGCAGCATCCCCCAGATTATCATTGTGATTACTTCCTTTATCCAGTTGTAGCCCCTAACACCATTGCTATGGTGTTGGTATAAGACGATGACGAAGGCAATGAACATGTTATCTACTACCTCAGTCACAATCTCCTCGACACCGAAATGCGTTATGCCCATGTTGAGAAGTTGGCTTTGGCTGCCGTACAAGTTGTTCAGCGCTTTCAGCACTACATTCTCTTACGCACTACCACTGTGATTTCTAAATGCAACCCCATGACCTACATCCTGACTCGTCAGTTGCTGGGGGGCAAGTATTCTAAATGGATTGTCATCCTTCAAGAATTTGATTTGGTGTTTACTACTACCAAATCTAAGAAATCACTAGTTTTTGTCGAGTTGATTTGCTCCCTTCCTTCTACGTCTCTCCCCACTAGTGTAGATGAATAGCTTCTGGATGAGACTCTTTTCCTGATAAGCTCCCTTGACCCGTGGTACGATGATATCATTGTGTATCTCCATACATCCACGTTCCGGTCTGTGTTAATTAAGATTGATCGCTGACGGATTCGGCATCACTCCCAACCCTACCGTATTATTGGAGATACTTTATACTGTGTCGGTATCGATTCAATTCTTCACCGATGTCTTACTCTTAAGGAGGCTAAGAGAGTTCTCAATGACTGCCATTCTGGGGCATGTGGTGGTCATATGTCTGGCTATGTTACTGCTCAAAAAATCCTTTGTGCTGGTTATTTTTGGCCATCCATTTTTAAGGATTTCATCCTTGTTGTTCGTAAGTGCCAAATTTACGAGCACAAGATGTGCACCCCGCCCACTCACATACACCATGTCATTACCGTTGGTCCTTTTGCTAAATGGGGAATTAACTATATGACATGTAACCCTCGTTCGGTCGGGGAGCATGGTTATATTATCGTTGTTGTGGATTATTTCACCAAATGGGCCGAAGCGATGCCTAGATACTCTACCGATGGTAAAACAGCGGCTCGATTTCTATTCAATTGCGTTGTTTCCAGGTTCAGCGTACCTCAAGCCATTGTCACTAACCATGGCTCCCATTTCCGAGATTACATGATGGCTGAGCTGACCTCTACGTTGGGTTTGCGCCACGATGGCTCAACCCCGTATTACCCTCAAGCCAATGGTCAAGTTGAAGTTGTGAACAAAGTTTTGGTTACAATGCTTTAGCATACTATTGGGATGCATAAGTCCAATTGGCATCTCATGCTCTTTTCATCTCTGTGGGCTTACCGAACCTCGACCAAGGACGCAACTGGTTTCACACCATTCTAGCTCGTCTACGGTCTGGAAGCAACGTTACCGATTGAGTGCGAAATTCCTTCACTCAAGCTAGCTATCGAACTTCTCCCTGAAACCTCACCTCAAGAAGAGCGCCTCTTGTATTTAGAATGGCTGGATGAGACTCATCGTCTCATTGCTTTGGTCATCGAAGCACAAAAGAAGCAAGTCCCATTTTGATCGGTCGATCTCCCTCGCGCGTTCTCTAAGGGTGATTTGGTTTTACTATACGATCAAGTTAATGATAAGCTAGGGGCAGGCAAGTTTGAACCCATGTGGCATGGGCCCTACATTGTTAAACAAGCATTGCAAAAAGGGGCCTATGAGCTAATTGATTATGAAGGAAATCCTTTGGACAAGCCATTAAATGGGCTTTATCTCAAAAAGTACTATGCTTAGGTCATCTTGCATGGTTACTTGTGTACATCAGCGTGTCATTCATTTTTGTGCAGTGTGGCTTGGTGTGTTAGTTTTCAAATAACTTTCTTGTTTACTATGTTTTTCCCTGCTTTGCAGATGTCTGTGACTCCTCACATTGGTTTTGCTGATGGTGCTTGCCGTAGTACCCGGAATCTATCCACCGCAGCATGGGCCATTTATTACCCTCATGGTGAGTTGATTGATCTTCAAGGTATTTTTTTAGGTCACACAACCAATAACATTGTTGAATATATCACACTCATCGAATTGTTGTCAGAAGCCATTGTTCTTGACATTCGGGAATTAGTTATCAACTTGGATTAACAGTGTGTTGTCCTTCAACTCAACGGGCAATATTCCATCAAAAACCCTCAGATATTAAGAATGTATCTACGTATTCGTCTACAGGAAAGAAATTTTGATTATATTACATATCATCATATTCCTAGACACATGAATACATTGACATATGCATTAGCTAATTATGTGTTGGATAGACATTTACGAAACATGTGAAAAGACAAAACAAATCATTTGTACCATAGTAAGCAAGAAAATACAGCATATATATATATGGTGATAATGTTTGATACATCAAAACCCCAAAAAATAATATGTGTGTTCAAATAACATCGACGGCTTACAGACCTCATATATTTGTGGCATGCAGGCCTCAAAAATGTAAATGATGGACCTAGGAACTAATCAGCATGGTGATCATGGTAACATGAAACTGCTCGTGCAACACGAGTCAGCAATCGGCAGATCCGATTCGATACCCCCACCGTATGCCTCTGGTACTGGCGTGGGATGTCTCCCACTCGGGCATACTCTAGGATACCACGAGTCAACCCCTTAAGGTTCCTCGCAATCTCCTCCTCGTTGTCACTCCCCTCTTGATAAGGAGTGACATCAAACTAGCGAGCGACGCACCTGGCTATCGGGGACATCCCGGCGGGACGCTCTGGTCCAACATCTGCATTGATAAAACAAAATGTTATAAACACACACACACACACATATAAAACAATTGAAAAAAATAAAAATAAATAAATAAATTAATTAATTAAAAAAAAAAATTAAAAAAAAATTAAAAAAATAAAATAAAAAAAAATTATTTTTTACCCTCATCGTCGAAATTCACCCCAAATGGAAGCAGAATATCTAGATCTCCACGGAAGTCGGTACCGCTATACAGCCAATCCTCCATTATGATCAGTTGTCATCGTAGCCATGAAAAGAAGGCGGGCCTATAGGACATATGCTGGCCCCCAGTGATCCTAGGCATCAAACGACTCCAACAGACCATCCGTGGGTCTCGTGGCATCAGCGGATCTACCTCAGTCAGCTGGTACTGGAACAACAGAACCTGCTCCAAGAAGAAGGTCACTAGTACAGATCTGAAGCAAAATTGCTTCAAATTCCTCGCCTTAGCTTTTGACAGTTGGCGTTTCATGTTGATTTTCATGGCTTCCGCCCAATAGGAGATCGTCGATGTTGTATAGTCGATAGCATATAGAAACTTTGACTTGTTAGTCTCGTGACAACACTTTCAGTGTCAGATCTTGCACAGTGGCAATCTCAATCTTGCCGCTCTTGGATTTGAGGGATTCTAGGCAATTTTCAGCAAGTAGCATGGATATGCTTGCCCCAATCGGTCGTGGCTCATATAGGTTGACTAGTTCCCCTCTCCAGGATGGTCTTATGATGAAATAGATGTTTGAAGTTTCCAACTCCAGCTCCAGGTCACCAATGATAAATATTTCTTGGTTTATGTCCCAGAGACTAATCAAGTATCGTAGTAGCTCAGGTTGAGCCCGCATCCCTGGTGTGAGAAAGAACTTGAGGAGCCCACAGTTCCTCAAGGCATCCAAGCAGTTTGGATCATTCATTGCCTAGGTGTCCACATCTTCGTGCTCACATTCTTTCAAATCTACCATTTTCGACGATTCTTTCGTGCAAAAACCATGTATTCTAGTCAATAATCATTTTTGGCAAATAAAATTTGGATTCAAACAGTGGATTTGAGAGAAAAATGGGTTTTTTCTTTGTTCACGGCGTCGGTGCACCTGTTTTAAAAACAATTGCGTCAACGGTACGGTTGGGCCTTTTAGCAACCCTCAGTCGCCGCGATTCCCTGCCTGGAAATCGCACCAACCGAGGGCAATTTTTTTGGCCAAAACCTCCCTCAGAAATCCAAAAAATGGATAAAAACAGGAATAAACAGTATGTAAATGGAGCTTAGGGTTCTTACCTGCAACTGGCGACTCAACGAATGACCTCCCAAATCTCCCGCAATCTGCTACGGAAAAATTAGGGCAAAAGTGGGTGAAAAGTTTTTCACAACAAGGTAAAATGGTAAAAAATATTTATTTTTCCTCATTTTATTCAGTTTTCATGAAATATTAGGGTTTTTAAGTATTTTTGACCTATTTTGCCTCAAGAATTGGATAATGCACTTTACCTTTTTTGCGCAGCAACAGGTGATGGATGTTTGACGATGGTGTCGAGTCATGTTTCAGCACTTTTCTCGACTCGTAAAACTCAAATGAAAATATTGTCGGGTATTTTTCCCTTTTGACTCGTAAAAGAGAATAAAATGGGCGGTCTGCTTTCAATCACTTTTCCGACCCTTTAAACAGGAAAAGATCGCCAAGCTCTTGTCGTTTTGAACTCATTAACAGATGTGAAATGTTGTGCACCCAGTATACGTTTACCCCTTTTTTGGGTTGGGATGCACTATTTAAGAAAAAAGTATTCCTTGACTGAAATGGTCAAGCGGTTCTCTTAAGTATCGTTTTCTACCTTTTCGAGCTCAAGAGACACAAATGTACGAAAAGGGACCATGTGGAGTTTTCTTTTCCGTGTCTTTTTCAAACTCTCTAAACATGAAAAAGATACCGAGTTGCACCTTTGTCAGACTCGTTAAAATATTAAACGACATCAAATTCGTCACCATGACGAACATGAGCTTCTCCTTCCTAAGGCTCGTTAAACTTACTAGGTCAGATTTGTCCAAAGGATGAACTTACAGTGCAAGCATATGTTATCCCCTTCAAGCTTGCGATTAAAAAATAATTGGGGTACCTGCCAGAAATGGTGGGGGAAATTTTGGAAATCCAATCAGTTGTGTCGGCAGCTCACTCTTGAACATGACACTTTCTTCTTCATGTCGGGTTGGGATATCCTCCTTTTTATCATTGACCTTCCTGGGTTGGGCTATTTATTTTTTCCTTCCATTTGATCTCTGCCACATCATCATAACCACTGACCCTATGGATCCAAAAGCTGCCAAATTTCCAATCGTGTCGCTGATAAAGAGCTATCCTTCTGCAGTTACACTTACCCCTGATTCTCTGTATCATCCAGAATCATTTTGCATCTCTTTGTCTCGTGTTGATGATGTGGGATACATTATGGCCCTCCTTCGACACAGTCGCTTCCTGTCGACTTCAGCTCATTATCTAGGAAGTTGACCGAGAGACTCCCTTCCAGTACCTTAGAGCTTGCATGCCCTAATGGCAAGTTCTTCGCACTCGATGGCAAGTTCACATCATTGGCTTTCGTTCAAGTGATTTCATGGGTGTTTGACTACAGTTCCTTTATTCACATTCTGTGAATTGTGTTGATAGTACCTTGAGGTCCATTGTCATTATTGGTGGTTTCTCTCACGCCTGTTAATAGTTTACATCATTAGCTGGTAATCAAGCAATTTTCTAGCATGTTCGACGTCAACACATCTAATCGCATGTTAGAATTTGTACTTTGATCGGGTCGTGTTGGAGCACAAGACCCTAGGCTCAAATTACAAAAGTCCAAGGTGCAAGGCGATGTGACATGATCATGTCAATATACATGTCTCTTTCAGATGGGTGGCTGTGACCATACCATGAATTGTCATATGTGATCCTTCTCATTATTGGATGGTTGCGACCATACCTTGGTTTCGATATGATCCTCTTGATCGGATGGCTGTGCCCATGCCTAGATCCATTTACATGATCATTCTTTGGATGGCTACGTCCATACCATGATTCATGTATCATTTGACAGAGTTTTTAGTTATGTATATGTTTCTATACTTGCTTGCAGGTTTTCCGACGACAGTCTCTAGTTCCCCACACTGATTCACAAAGCATTTCATCCCTCACTCTAGTTTAGCATTCATGCTTTAGGGGGGCATCTGTTACACAACATTTTGTCACTGTCCCTGTACTCCCCGTTCCATGATCCTGGAGGACCTCTACAGTGAACCCTACATGCTTCCCCTTCATGAAGAAACTCCCATTGTGTCCCTCTTCATGAGCAGAACAATTCCCTTTTGCATCATTTCCAAAAAATCTTATGTTTTTTCCAGTTTACAAGACCGACGCTAATGACTAGTTTCCTCCTCACACCGATATGCAGGGATTAAAATTGTCCCTAGCGTTGACCGGAGCGACTGAGCCTTGTTCTAGTCATGTCGATCCTCTTTTGGAAAGTTTTTTAAATAAGGAGTCGAAGCTTCCAGCTCTAGAAGCTTCATAACGGAAGTCTGGTAAATGGTTGGGACGGATGGAGTCGAGGATGTCAGTTTGGGCTCCTTTTCCCTATTAGGATGGAACTACCTCAAGAGATAAGACCTTCTCCCATGAGAAGAGGAACCATCTCCCATCCATTCATGCTATATAAACCTCCCTTTTTCCCAATCACAAGCTAGTGTTGGTGTGCTAGTGCTAACTAAGTTTGGAGTAATCAACAAGTTATTCATAGTTGTAGCTCTCTATTTGTGTGAGGGAGAAATGTGAATTTGGTTTAGTGTGAAGACTAAAGGGAAGAGCCTTAAAACTATCATTGTTGAGGCCATCATGGAATGCTAACAAAAGTGTGTGGGAACCTGAATTTTTCGGAGGAGAACAACAACGTCAAGACAACGGTTGTAATCTCTTCTTGATTTAATATATATGCAACTATTGATTGATTTACTACATAATGTGTCATCTCAAATGTTTATGGTTTAATGCTTCTTGACTTGATAAGTAGGTTGAATTACAATTTGTCTATCATGACGGTTGTTGTTTGTTGTTGTTTACATGTTTCAAGTGTTCGAAGAAGGAAACGAGAGATAGATGGAGCGAGCAAGCAAGGTCATCACCAAACAAGATAAGCATACTAAGAGGTAGGCCCTCTTAATTGGTTCTAACCTAAGGAGATCTTCCATAGAATGTCTTGTTTTTGGCTAAACCTGCTATCGGGCTAGAGGAATTGTGTTCGCACTTAGAATTTTACTTCACCACAACGAGCCGAAAGATCAGTGACCACTACATCCATAAAATATTTGTACCAGGAAGATCCACTAGAAGGGATCGCTCCCCGCTAGCTCAACTACGAAGCCTGAATCTGAGAGTGTCAAGTGAATTGAACTTGTGACCTCTCAATAGAAAATGTGCTTTACGGACAAGGACTTGACCAACTAAGCTAACCCTTGGGGCTATATATATTCCAAGGAAACCAATCTAGTAATTTTATTAAGGATGATAAGGTTACAAGAATAGAATACCATAAAGTATTTCAAGCTTCCTATAATGTGACTTAAACAAAATGACCATGAGGTCCACTTCCAGAAAACCTTGTCGATGTGAATATTCAATAGAAATGGAAAAATTATCTATGATTAATGCAAATTTGGGGATTGTCAACCTCCCATAATATACCATCTATGTTCTATAGATAATTAACAAAAAGGTAGAAAATATCCCAAAGGGTCCAATAATGTGCCAACAATTCGCTCAAGAATACATTTAGGACAATCATCCATCAACTCTAAAATAACGAGAAATTAAAATCCAAGACTCGTGAAGATGAGAAGTAATGTGTGTATGTTGGGTCTCATTGATCTTTCAGGATCCTTCTTGCAACTTTAAGGTCTCCTTAGACAACTTGTCAACTTCAATGTTTTTATCTCTATATAAATATGGAAAAATAATGTGAAAAAAAAGTAGATTGATTTTTTTTATGTCTAGAAATAATGGTTGAAGCATAAAACTCCTTGGAACAAAGTTCTCTTTCATCCAATGTATTACCAAGAGGAAATCAATGAAGATTTGGATTTGAGAAATCACTTTTACTAGGGCAAGAATTACAACTAATTTGAGAGTAGAGAGTTTATTGTAGTTGTTTGAAGCATGGCCAAACCTTGCTTTGAACAAGAAGAAACTGTTTTAGGAGAGAAAATTGATTCCCCTAGCATCTTCCTTTGGTGGATTGCCATGTGAGGCTCCATCTAAGAAATCCCATGGGTTAACTTCATTCATGTGACGTTTTGATACCTAATCATGAGGAGGGAGAATGGAGAATTGAGGAAAGGCACTTAGTATATTGAGACATTGAGAAGCACACTTAAAATGTAGGGTGTCCTTTCCCTAAAAAACTTTATGTTATGCCAACAATATTTCTTAAGTCAAAGCAGGGGAGAGAGCTTTGAAAGCTTTTGTGTTCTTGCTTTCCCTAGAAACTTTATGTTTTTCCAATCATATTCCTTAATCCAAAGTAAGGGATAGAGCTTTGAAAGCTATTGTGTTATTGTTTTGATGCCATTTCCTTATGCTCCTTTTATAGAGTTTCCTTGCCTATTAATCAATTCTAAACATAATCTTTTTTAACTAATTAAAAAATAATGCCACCTTGGAAGATATTAAAAGGATGCCTAGAAATCAACAAATATGCTTGGACAGGATTGACTCTCGTCTGGCACATGTGGAGGGACATATTGCTTGTGAATTTGATAGCGGGGATCTGTTGGATCCACCAGGTTCAAGTGCGAGGGCTCCTGCGAAAATCTCTTCTTTGGAAAATGATTAATGATTTAGCTAGTTGGCTTTGTAGTTAGATGGATTTTGTGTTTGACTTCGGCCCAATCAACAAGGATTTTGTTTTTTATGTTGGTCTTAGCTTTTGGTTGTATATTCGTTGATTTTGGCAAACTATTATACATTTGTTATTTACGAGTTGGCGATTACATTTATGTTGGTCTTATTTTGTTGGTATATTTGTCAGTTATGGCGCTTTGTTGTGGGTAAGTTGAATAGGTGCTGATCATGGCATATAAATATGTATGGGAACTTTTGTACTTTGCGTTGTGTGTGGATTTCCAGTCTTGATTTCGACATGAGTAGTGTTTTGAGGAGGAGCAATATGGTAAAATCGCATATCTTTGATTTTTTGCACTAAGAGGTGCTCTACAACCCAGTATATGAGGGAGATGTCGTCATGTAACATTATATTAAACAAATTTAAAAAATATATGCCGGCTAATTAAAGAAAATAAAGAATAACATTGAATATGTTGGTTCAATTAAACTTTTTAACAAATAAACGCATATATACAATAATATTATCGATCAAAAGGAAATAAAACACAGACAAAATTCATTAAAAATGAAAAAAAAAAAAAGGTGTAAAGTTTGGTTAGCGCTTCTTCAAAAATTCTTCAACTATATATAATGTGTAACCTAGAGGGATGAAATACAATTATTTGTCTATAAATTCTATCTCGATTCACAGTGGGAAAACAAACTCACCCAACTATAAAACTAACCAACACCTCATTCCTCGAAAATATTATATAATATTTTATCTGTAATGTAAAAAATCATATAAAGATTATTTACCAAAACTGATAAACAAAATCAACTCTTATTTACATGTGAAATGTTGCATGAAATTCGAATACTTCAAAAACTAAAATGTTGCCTACAAAAATGAAGTAAATTGAAATTACAGTTAAATTTGTTTGTGTGAGGTAAATTTTATCAAAGTAAAAAATAATGGCGTAGTCTAATTTTAATTAAAATCCAACATAGATTTTAAAAAAATTGAGTTTAATTTGTTTAATCTGTAGAATTCAACAATATATTTAAACAACAAAAAAATCAGGTTGTTGAATTTTTCAGGGTGTTGAATCCGTTTATGCATTCAAAAATATATTTAAACAACAAAAAATCACAATCTTGATTGAGATTTTATTGCTGGATCCCGGTGAAAAGGCTATTTGTCTATAAGTTAGACTAGGTCAAAAATAGTTAATATTTCAGATATATAAATTAAGCAAATTAATATGATAGTTAAAAATGTATTTGTGTGAGTTCAACGTTCATAAAGTAAAAAACAATAAGTATTTATGAAATATAAATAACGTAAATTGATATGATAATTAAAATGCTTTTGCGTGAGGTAAAATGTATCCAAGTAAAAATTAATAGGTATCTCAAATATATACATTATAAAAAAATTTGTCTAGGTAAAAGCAAATATTTAATGATACTAATATTTTAAATGGAAAATGATGCTTCCATAATTTGCATAAATAGATATTATAATTAAAATGTGCTTGTGTGAGATAAATTTGATCAAAGTAAAAAATAGTAAGTATTTATGATATATAAAAACTTAAGATAATATGAATGCATAATATGGGTGCATAATTTAATTTAACTCAAATCATTCAAAGCTTTAAATTATATTCTATTATAAGAAAAGAGGAAAACTAATGAAGAATAATTTAAATGTAAAACAAAGTTATAATATTTTAGATAATTTAAACCAGCATAGATCCATCTTAAATTTGGATTTATCAAGTGCTGAGAGGATCAAATCTCTCTAGGTGCAAACTTCTTTTTGAGTGCAAAACTTGAGGAAATGTTTGCACCTCAAGAGATTTGATCCCTCTCAAAGCTTGATAGAGTCGTGCAAGTGAGTAATACAAAACTTTAATTAAAAATAATAACTATTATTAATAAATTATTTTTAGCCTCCATTGTTTAATAGTATTAAGTTATTTTTAATGTTAGTTAATTATTATTTTAATTAAATATTATACTAATAATTAATTAAATATATCCCCATTAGGGGTGCAGGATCTTAAGGCAACATGAGTATGGCATGCTCCTCCCACGTGGTTGCATGGATAACAAGATATGTTAGGGTGAGGGGTTGACAGGCAAGTCGCCCACTCGCATGGGGTACAAGTTAAGTGTGGTGGTAACTGTGTGTGAAGGAATGTTGCATTTACAGTGGTGGCAATGGGAAGATAGAGCATTTATGGCTCTCAATGGGACTCAATTGACACCTTCTTTGTATGTTAGTCTGACTGGGTGGAGAGCGGGCCTGCTCAGTGTTTTTCGACAAGTTTGAGAAGGAAACAATATGTGTGCAGGTCGAGGTGATGTCATCAATTTCATGGTGATGGTGGTAATTTGCGTCACCTGACTGAGAACCCATAACTTTTAATGGGTAAGAGGGTCATGTTAATTCTTGGTTTCCTTTTATGTATGCTTCGTGGTCATCCTTTTGGCTCCTGGTTTGATTTCTTGGCTTTTGGGCTTTCCTACAACGTAAGCCAGAGCCTTATGGGAAAACGACCTCCTGTACTCGGGGTTCGATATTTCATAGGGAACTCCTTATTGTGGTGGTCGGTAAATGGACTCCTATGGGGGTGTTTCATTTATCTCTGTTTTCATTTTATGTACGTGAGTAGTCTTGTTCTCGAGAGAACATGGTGGAAAGTGGCTCTCTCTATACCTGGGTCTTCGACTGCTATTGAAATTAGGTTCTCCTTTTTGGTCTTGGTTTGGGGTTTTATTAACTCTTCTTCTAGGGATATTCTTTGGTTCTGGTGGTGGTGCTCTGGGTTGAGTGGGCTAAGAGCTCTAAAGTGCTTATTGTGGTTAGTATGGCTAGTTTGGTGGGTAATTGGGGGTTTTGAGATTTCTCGCCCTTGGTGTGTGGTTCATATATGTGGTGTTGGTGTTCTCACCTGTGGCATTTGGTCTTTGCGTGTTGGCTGGACGTTACATTTTCGGTTGGGTGGGGAGTCGTTTCGTCATGCTGGTTCTAGGGTGTTGGGTTGCTCCACTTGTGGTTGGTTTGCTTGTGAGCTTAGGTGCTCTCGGGGTAGCTCATTTGTTGGTGGCTTTATTAGCCCGCTCTCTTTACGCTGGCAGCCGGTGGTGGAAATTATGTGCCAATGTCGGCTATCTTTTGGAGACTGGGTGGAGGGTGTTGTTGTTGGTGATACTAGTGGCAAGATGAAGCCAACTAGGCAGAGTTTTCGTGTTGTTGTAGTTGTTGCAACCTCGATGGAAGCAATGCCCCGGGGTTGTTGTTAGAGGATTGGAGCTCTGGTTGGTCGAAGGAGAGGCGACGATAGAGCACAATAGGGTGTTCACGGAGGGGGTCGTGGCTCCAATTGTCTCTTGGCCAGGCACCCCCAAAAGTCACGGTTAAGAGAAAAACTAGACAACATTGCTGGAGGAACATGATAAAACTCGTCGGGAGGAGCATGAAGCACTAGTTGTTGCTCTCAATCAATTGCAGTATTTTCAGTGCCACCTTCGTGAGCATGTGGTTGTAGTATGGTATGGACAAAATCTTCTTTTTGAGAAATTGGACAAGCTGGAAGCATGCCTAGCTCACTTGAAACAACAGGCTAATTGCACCTACCGCCCTCCACCCCCTCCAGGTACAGGGCCAAATAATCCGATGTCTATTACTTATGATGATTAGGTATGGTTTCTAGAGTTTTGCTTATTTTGGATTTTTTGGCCTACGTGCCTCTCAATGACAACACTATGTTTATTTTGGATAGTTTGTAATTATCAGTTAGCTATGGTCAACAAACCCGATCAGGGTGAGACCTATAGATCTATGCCTTTGCATGTACTTTTCACTGGCAGTTAATAGAAGTTTTGGCTTACAAAAAGAATTAAATTAAATATAATAATAATAGTTATTAATAATGTTTCTACCACTCTTACAAAGTAATACTTTTCTTTTATTAAATTATTTTTAATATTACTAAATTATTATTAATTAAATATACTCTTTAATTAAAAGTAAATACAATTAACAACAATTATTAATATAAATGGATTTATCATTGAAACAACAACAACACATATGGTGTAAATTTCACATAGTTTTCAATTGTCAAAATAACACTTGTGATGTAACAATGATGTAAATGCAATGTAGTAAAAAAAACGAAGAAAACTTAATACAACATTTTCCACAAATTCCACAAATAGGGAAAGTGGAAAGACAAATGGACCAAACAAGAAAAATACCTCAGACACACCACTCTATTTTTTTCTTCTTCTCACAAGTCCATTGGGTTGTCTTTCTCTTTATGAGTGAAGCATATAAAAACTTCAAACAAGTATCAATGCAAATGTATTATTATTGACTCAATAACAATGGAAATAGGATGCAAATACTATCTGTGTTGTATTTCGATGCAAATTCACACACTTGACACAAATATTATGCCTATTTAGGCACAACAGATGCAATATATATAATAAATTGCACAAAATGGTTTTGTGTCATAGGGAACTACTTATCCACTACTTATCCATCTACAAGGTCTAAGTCTCTTACTATGTGCACACTTTTGTTGCTCTTGGACCTAGTGATTCACCTTGTGGTAATGTTGGTTGTGAGTAGAACTAGTTGAACCAATAAATCAACATCCTATTGAGCTTGGCTAAGTGAGAGACCCCAGTTAACCCAATAGAATGAAGGCTTTAGGAGGGTACATGTTAGGTGGGTTTGAAGGCACCTTGCTTATGGTATCAGAAGCTTTGTGTTAATAATCCAATAACTAGTAGAGGTGCTCCATCTCTAGTGACACCTTGTAGGACTATACTTCAATATTAGCATGTATCAATGTAGCATGATACTGAGAATACCGGTGACACACCACATAACATTAAACAAGAACTGATTATGTCAAATTTGATTCCATAAGAGTAATTAAAATCCAAGTGGTCTAGAGCTCCATGACTTAGGGAAGGTAATCAACTAGTAAGAAATCTTGTCGACTAAAACTATTAACACATTAGAATCCTTCTTAGCCAGTGAACATAACCATAAAAAAATGTTTAAGGTTTTAGCATAACCACATTATGGACACCAAATGTTGTACTCTCCCACAAAGTTAAGCTTATGTCGATAAGGAGACCCTCTTATCACTAAATCCTAGGCAAAGAATACCTATTTAGGTTCAATTAAAGGTTAATGGTTTCCCATACTTATGACATAAAATAAGTAAGTTTGTTGATTTGAATGTAAGCAATAAATGTTATTAAACCAACCTTCAAAGCAAGGTTTGTGATAGAGCCACTTGCATCCATGCCCAATTTGTAATGTTTGAAAGTTGTGGCCTTTCCTTATCATGTTACTATGTATGGTGCATTATGAGGCCAAGCTTGAGCTGAAGGCAATCTAGGATGAGACTCTAGATGCAATTCATAATAATCTTGTCAATGTTTTTAAGCTTCATGTTTTGATTTAGGTTAGGCCACGAGATCCATTCTTTGGAGGAACTATAAAATAAATCATTGGCAAACTTAATGCCTCTTTGAGAAATATTTGAGGCTAAGAACTATGAGGATTTGTTGAAGGGTTTCCCTTTAAACAATATCACCAAGGAACATCATAAATTGCACTCATTGAAAGATAACCCATCACCATCAATTTTCATCCCAACCCAAAACTCTCCTTAAAATTATTGCTTATACAATGTTGACAGGTACACAATCTCTCCTAATTAATGTTCCTTGTAACATATCAATAAAATGAAATTCCATGATTAAAGTAAGACATGTGTATCGTTAAATTGATATTGAAAATGTTAGATTCATTTTATTTTGTAGCGAACTTTCATCCAAAATTAGAGTTCTCATTCGTCCAAAATTGTAATCATTTTTTTGATGATATTGGTTGATTTAGATTTGGACAAGGCTCGGGGCATCCTTTAACCATGCATGAAACTTGGATCACACTGGAACTCTAATAATCCTTAAAATCTCTATTAAATTCTTGTCATATTTGCCCACTTTGAAAGTGTTGGGCAACTCTTTAAACATAAAACACTTACATTACTGTCTCATATGATATTCACATAGGGCTTATTTTTTGGATAAGTTCCCCAAAAGTATTGTTTTCCACATTTTTGGAATAATGATTCAAAAATGAATGTTAATAAATAACACATTTACATAAAAAGTAAAATAATCATTACATATAATAACATGTACATTTTGGGACAATCATTAGATGTAAGTATAATCTAAGTGAACTTGACAATGAAGCACATGTCTTTCCTCTTTAAACGTTACAAGGATTGAGAGGAGATGTAGAAATTGCAAGAAATTTGCTACTGCTAATGAAATCGAACTAAAATCAAGAGACAAAAAATTCTTCTACTATTCTGCAGAAAGGAAAACACACGATAAAAATGCATGCAATAACATGCAACCATCAAAACACAAGGAACACAATCATTTTACAAGGGATCCCAACTGGGAAAAACCCCTCCGCTACTTTATATTAATTCAAATGAGAATATGGATCAATTACAATATCTTGGTTCAATCCTGATGCGCACCCTGCACTACAATTATGATCTCCTGCTCATTGACTTGCAAAGGCCAACACTTAGCCAAAATAGGGCTCAACAATTATCCTATTTCCTTGTGCAATCATGGAGGAAATTAGCCCCTAAAAAATAGGATACTTCCCTATTTCTGTTCAAAATAGCAACAAGAAATGATAAAAATAGAATCCAGATATTCCAATTTTAATTTGTCCTTTAAAATTGTGAATTAAAATTCGAATCTAGTCTCACGAGCTGCTTGGAAATTAATTAATTAATTCATTATGGATTAATTAGTTGGAGAAATTCAAGTTAGAAGTCTTTCTGAAGTCATGCAACAATTATCGCTTAAATTAAGGAGATTATCCCTTAATTAAGGAGATAAGGTTGAGTTATATTTGAGTTGTAATTAGTTAGCTCAGTTTACTGAGTTAAGTCTAGTTAAATTAGTTTCAAACTGTTTGAGGAACTAATTGTGAGTTATCAATTAGTTGATGCATGCATGCACTCAACTAGTGTACTCCAGATAACTGAAGATTCCCTCATTAGCAACTCATGCATGTCTATTTTGAGAAAGACCCAATTGAGATAAATGTCAAGGACAGTGTACTATCAGTTGCATGTGTTTTCATATAAAAGAAACTAATGCATGCAGAGAAGGTAAGGTTCCTTGAGGATTGCGCAGTTTTACAGGGTGTGAGATCAGTGTGAGTGATCAATGTTACACTTGGTAATAGTAGGATCACCCAGGAGAAACTGCGCAAGGAAATAGGAGGCTTGGAGGACAGAGGAGAAGGTTTGTGAGAAGCCTTGTTAGCCTGTGAGTATCCAGGAGGATTGTACTGAGACCTGGCTAGCCGTGAGAGCTAAAGCTTTGTGTAATTCTGAGATATTTCCACCTTGTATGATAATACAGATAGTGGGGTTTTTAGCTGAGGCTTTCCCCTGAGTATTTTCTGTGTTTCATGTGCATTGATTCTTCTTCTTATGGTTATATGTGTTCAGCTCTGATTCAGCTCGATCTTTAAGCTTCCACAAGTTTGATAGTAGAAGTAGATTATTGTATTTTGCTTTGGTATATTGCATTATCGAGTTAATCTACAGTCAGATTTTCTACATAGATCTTAGAGGTAGATTTGTAGAGAATTTGCAGGAAATTCTACATGGTATCAGAGCCAAGTTTGTCAGAGCTGTGAACAGTATACTGAGAAGATAATTCGAAGTTTGAAGTTCGGGGTTGCAGGTACAAATCGAATTCATATTATACTTCAATTGAGATGGGACATTATGCGACTAATTGTCCATCGAAGAAGTCCAAGAAGGGATCCTCGGAAGGTGAGGCATTGGCCTCTCAGTTCGAAATGGACTTTACCCTCATCGCATGCATGGTGTCATCGATGATGGGTTGTGGTTGGTATCTTGACAGTGGAGCCTCATTCCACATGACCAACGACAAAATTTTATTTAGTACCTTGGAGGAGAAAGACCTCAATATGCGCATAGAGATGGGTGACGATGAAAGGTACAGTGTTTCAGGAGTGGGCATGGTTGCTTTTCAGAGGGAGCATGGAGCTCTTATTACCTTGATAGATGTGAAGTATGTGCCTGGATTGAAGAAGAACTTGGTATTGGTCGTGATGCTGGAGGACAAAGGCTACGATGTTGTCTTCAGTAAGGGAAAGGTTTTCCTTAGACACATCACCACGAGACAGGTGAAACAGATCGGTTCACGTGTTAAAAACCTGTATGCTCTTGAGGTTCAAGATTCATGCAAAGCCTTGAGGAGCAAGGCAAATGTTAGAGACTTGGTGGTTGAGAGGGAGAGTAAATTACCTCTCAACATGCAGTCCCTGAAGAAGTCTCAAACAATTGTGGAGGAGCCACAATTAGAGTTAGCAGAGGGATCACATGCAGCCATACCTCTAGGTGTGAGGTGGGGCGATGTGAAGTGATAGTCCCAAGAAGGCTAAAATTGGGCAGGGTCCATTAAGAGGTTTTATCTCATGGATCGTACCTTGCTACGGGAGCCCAAAGTACATAGTAGCGGGAGGAATTAGTGGGATTGACGCAGTGAGAGATCCAAGTGACAAAGGCTAGAGAAGTCATATATTGAAGAGTGCAAAGAAGGATTGACAACAGTGCAGAAAGGCAGAGTTAGCAGAAGCGCAAAGTTTTCAGTTGACAGAGGCAATAACAGTAAGAGACTTTGATGACAGATGTTTTTTGTTTCTAGAGTTACTGGAGCAACAACACTAGAGAGAAGTGTTGCATGCATAACATTCCAAAGGTTCACGATTGGGATCGAGTTGAATTCCTTTCTTGTTGAGAGGGAGTGTTGAAAATAACAACAAGAAATGATAAAAATAGAATCCAGATATTCCAATTTTAATTTGTCCTTGAATTAAAATTCGAATTTAGTCTCACCAGTTGCTTGGAACTTAATCAATTAATTCATTATGGATTAATTAGTTGGAGAAATTCAAGTTAGAAGTCTTTTTGAAGTCATGCAACAGTTGTCCCTTAAATCAAGGAGATTATCCCTTAATTAAGGAGATAAGATTGAGTTATATTTGAGTTGTAATTAGTTAGCTCAGTTTACTGAGTTAAGTCCAGTTAAATTGGTTCCAAACTAATTGAGGAACTAATTGTGAGTTATCAATTAGTTGATGCATGCATGCACTCAACTAGTGTACTCCAGATAACTAAAGATTCCCTCATCAGAAACTCATGCATGTCTATTCTGAGAAAGACCCAGTTGAGCTAAATGTCAAGAACAATGTACTATCAGTTGCATGCGTTTTCCTATAAAGGAAACTAATGCATGTAATCAAGGTAAGGTTGCTTAAGGATTGCGCAGTTTTACAGGGTGTGAGATCAGTGTGAGTGATCAATGTTACACTTGGTAACAGTAGGATCACCTAGGAGAAACTGCGCAAGGAAATAGGAGGCTTGGAGGGCAGAGGAGAAGGTTTGTGAGAAGCCTTGTTAACCTGTGAGCATCTAGGTGGATTGTACTGAGAGTTGACTAGCTGTGAGAGCTAAAGCTTTGTGTAATTCTGAGATATTTCCACCTTGTATGATAATATAGATAGTGGGGCTTTTAGCTGAGGCTTTCCCCTGAGTATTTTCTGTGTTTCATGTGCATTGATTCTTCTTTTTATGGTTATACGTGTTCAGCTCTGATTCAGCTCGATCTTTAAGCTTCCGCAAGTTTGATAGCAGAAGTAGATTATTGTATTATGCTTTGGTATATTGCATTATCGAGTTAATCTACAATAAGCTTTTCTAAATAGATCTCAGAGGTAGATTTGTAGAGAATTTGCAGGAATTTCTACAATTTCCTTGTGCATATCTTGAAGGAATTAACCACCTACTCAATGCAAAAGCATTGTACACTCAACTAGTATACAATGGATGATTACAATGTGCCTTTTCCTCCACTCAACTAGGTAATTCGAATTCCATGTATGACTGTGACTATTTTTAGTAAATTGATCAGTTAATTGAGAGATTAGTGAGTTAACAATTGTTATAACTACTCAATTGAACTCCTACTCATTCCACAAAAGAATAGAGCTCAATTAACCAAGTTTAACTAACAATAACTCCATTAGATTGCTAAATTTTAGCAATCAACCCATGCACAACTCTACTTATAGCCTATAACTCGAATTTACTGATTTGACTAGGAGACAAAGCCATATCACTCTAGCTAACTACAATCCAAGTCATCCTATTGATGTGGAAAATCGAATTTCTCCATTTCACTAAGGCACAAGTAAAATGAAGCCTTTTCTTTCTACATTTTAACATGGGGCAGAGTATGTACATCTTTGTCAAGTAAACACAGAAGAGTCCCTTGTCCTATAAAAAAAGGGAGTCCCATGTAAAGTTTTTTCCACAAATAAAAGAATCACATATATCCATTTCACCTCTAACTAAATTGTAACTTTAAATTAAGTTATAATATTATATAATAAAAATAAAAACCATTTCCTTTAGAAATTAAGTTGCTTCTCCGCTATTGAATTTCACTAGTAAACCAATAAACCAATCTAGATTCATCAAACATAGAGAGATCAATTTTTTTATTATATAAAATTTTGAATAATTTAATTCCATGTCATGTATTAAGAAATTCGATCCTTCTTGGTGCTTGATAAATTTGGGTTTAAGGTGAACTTAAACTGATTTAATTTTTTTAAATGTTTTATTTTTTTAGTAGAGGAATTGACAATTAGGCTGGTTTTATACTCATATGACATGGGGTCAATTTTGGTCCTTACCATTATACTTCTAGGTGCCTACATATGCCCTTAGGCACTAGTTAATCAAGAGGATTTAAATATTGAATCTTAGTTTACACATGTAACAACCCTGGTTAAAAATCCATGTAAATATAAAAATATAAGACCACGGTAATGTGACACGTATTCCAAGCTGAATGGTGGGTAAAAAACATCCTAGTGGGTGTTCATTCGATTTATTATGGTTAAGGAAATTGGCAAAGGTTTTGGAAAGACATGTGGCATTAAATGGTCTTTTTGGCACATTTATTTATGAAAATAATGGAAATTAGGAGAAAAGGAAGGTGAAAGGTGACAGGTTGTATGTGAGGAGGAAAATGAAAGAAAATAATGGAAATTAAAAAAAATAGAGGCCTCATTGATAACAAGGGTTCTAAGGATTAGTTGCGAAGCTTTTGCTCAAACCTTTTTGTTAGTTTAATTTTGGAACTCTTTCTCATTATTCTCTCTCTCTCTCACTATTGGACACTTAGATTTTTCTTGGAGCCCTTTGAATTTGGATCAAGAAAGGCAAAGAAGGAAAGAGGAAGGAAGGAGCAAGCAAGCAAGAACAAGATCAAGCAACTATAATAGAATTTTTTGCAGGTATCGATTTGCATGTGTGTTTTCCTTACAAGATTTGACATGCATGGTATTGCATGTGGTTCCTTGCTGTTATGGCATGGGTTTTGTCAGGTGTGACAATGTTTTCAACCTAGCTTTGTCATGTCTGAATAGCCACATTGTGATGGGGTTATCATGTTTTGGTTGAGCTGGATTGTTGGATGGATTCAAAGCTTAGTGACGTGGATCTCTGAATGATAGAACACATGGCCTAATAACCGCTGAACTGGATTGTGGGTTGCTGTAAAGAAGGATTTTGTGTTGCCTAGGTGGGCCTAGGAATCCTTGACCAATGAATGGCGGTATATACAGGAAAGCCTAGAGGTGGTTGCCCTTAAGGTTTAGGAATCCTTGTCGATGAATGGCGAGATATACGGTAAAGCCTAGAGGGTGGTGTCTCGGTTTAGGGCCTAGTGATCCCTGGATCAGACTGTGGATTACGGTAAAGCCTGAGAGACTAAGAGACATGAAAATTCCTCACGGTGTAGGTGGAGAGATCTGGTGGCATCCATGCTTGTTTTGGCCTAGTGAGCCGATGGAGATCATGGTAAAGCCAATTATTACATGTTTATTGTGTTGGCTTAGTGATTGGGGATGGATTACGATAAAAACTGGTTTTTATTGATGAGGGTGAGATGGTTTAGCTTCGGGATGGCCTAGTTGGTTCTTTTGGTTTGAGTCCTACATTCATGCTTGGAATATGGCACGAGGGTGAATGACTAAAGAGAGAATTGGCTTAGGCATTCTATGGTAAGGTGGAATGTGGTAGTCCCATACCACGTTAGCTTTTGCATTAATTAATAAGAGGTTCTTTCCTTGATATCTTATATATAAATGTATTGGTTTATATGTGGATTCTATGGTTGATGTATGCTTGATATTTTTGTTGTTATTATGCTGGTTATAAGCATGTATTATGACAGTGATGATGTATGGCTCTTCTCCTGTTTTGATTTGTAAATGAATAACAATGTATCTATGACCTAATGAATGATAATGTAGTTAAAGATATAAGGGAACAATGCTTCTTAGCGATTCTTACATATGTTGTTTACTCCTGTAGATTACATATTTGTGACATGTTTGACGAAATGCCTGTCATGGCTAGTAGGGGTCCAATCAAGGGTTTGTCCAAGTAATTGCATTTGTATCATCATTCCACTATTATCTTTCTGTTATGAAGGTGTCATTTAGTTATGGGCAATGACCTGGGCTTTGGGTCTGAAAAAGTGGCTCAAATCCCGGGGACGCTGGCACAACATTGAGAAAAATAGTCCCTGGGCATTGGCATACCATGCTATGGGAGCGTCTAGAGCCTTCTGGATGCTTGCATGCCCATATCATGGGAGCATCCGAGTGTTAATTGGTATAAAAACTCAATGGGACCCAGGGGTTGGTTACCTGAGATGTTGGGATGGTTCCTGGGAGTCCTCTTGCTGATGTGGAGGGTTTGTGTGTTGTGTTTCCGTCGATTCCACTTCCTTAAGGTCGCATAAGAGGTTGAATCCCATCATAGTAGCCTCTCGTCACATGTTTACCCCGATTGGCCGGTTACTTGGGTAGATGTGGGAGGAGGGTGTTACAACACATACTTCATATGATAATGATTGCTAATTAAACTATCCCAAGGACAATTGTTTTTGAATATTACCATATTTTTTATTTACACAATGAGAAAACCTATCGTAACTTAGTTGTCAAACCAACAATGAGGACGACCATTACTAACTGCTATCTGTGAATGCAAGTTGACTCATTGTTGTTATTTAAGGAAAACCATGCCACTTGAAATGACCTGCTGATGGTTCATAAGGGGTAGGGTTTCAGTCCTACTAGATACTTTTAAGTATTGGATCGTTAACCAATTTCCTCACGTTCAAGAAAAATAAACTCTTAACCAAACAAAAATAATTTTAAAACACATTATAAATATTATCACATATACCTACCTATATAATTATTTATATTTATTTTTAACATAAACAAAATTTCCATATACGAGTTCAAGTTGTGGAACACGTCTTACTCTTAGTGGCAAAATCAAAATATAAAACCTCTTAACATTTATAAAAAAAAATAAAACAATTGCCGACCTTTTATCCGATTTTAAGGTGATCTATACGACCATGGAAGAGCGGATCAAGATCAGTTTTCTTCGTTGGCCAGCAACTCATTAACATATTCGTTCGAAAAACATATCACAGGCTATCCCTCGACCAAGCGAAGTCAGCATTAAAATATGAAATTAATATTGGTTTAAAATCCAGAAGGTAGGAAGTTGAAACCGACGGGGTATATACTGCGTATTCAATGCTAAGAACGATAATAATCTGCGTATATTCAGTGCGTATATCCTCAAGGCGGGCGATCTTCTACTCCTGAACCTGTTTAATGCTACTGGGACTCGGCTGGGATCAGGCTCTGGAGGAATCAGTGGGCTGTCACATGAGACTAAGGTAGTCATACATATGTCACTGCCCCCGAGTGCCCCTCCGACCCTCCTCAATCTCACCATCGAGTCTGCCGTCGCCCGCATCAACCGCATCACCAACCTCAATTGCCTTCCTGACCATATTGTCCTCGATCTCTTCCGGGTACGTGTGTATGCATTTCCTATTCCTTAAACGTTGAAACAATTTTCAGGGGTTTTACTGGGTTCAATAACAATTTCAGGGCTCAATATTCACTTTTTTTATTTTATTTTTTATAATGTTTGTGCAATTCTGAAGATTTATATGCTATGTACTTCCAATTTGGAGAAAATGAGTTTTTGTTTGTTTGTTGGTGTTGCAAGCAAGCAGACATGTCTTTATATTACAGTAGGCAATACATATTTATATACCAAGCCAAAAATTCCAACCTAGAAGCCATACTGGAACCATTGTTCAGACTACTTCAGCTCAAGGCCGGTATTGTTCTTGTCATCAAAGCATGAAGTTCGTGATTTCATACTGCCTGGCTTCTGGCCTTAGTAACAGAAAGCACAAATGTTACGTTTATGACTTGTCCTGTGGCCTTTACTTCAGGACTTTACCAAAACATAGATTTTTGCAGATATCCCAATGGATGACCTTTAGAGATGCTATTAAAAAACACAGTACAGAAATAACAAGTAGAAGGGCGAGCCCAAGTCCAGAGCTGCTTAGGCTTCATTGTCATCTAGAGCAAAAGGGCAGCAAGTCTGTACCCAGCGGTTATTCTGCTCTTTCCTTTGTGGTTTTATCTGTAGAAACGTCTCTGAGCCTTCAATTGCTTGGAGAAGAAAATGATAGATTGCGTTCAGCTGCCTAAATTCCTCCCTAATTTCCTCCATGATATTATTGTTTCTCTCCTCCACCTCATCATAGTGCCTGGCTATGAGCTCCTTTGTTTGCCAATATAAATTAAGGGTTATAGAGAAATGAGTAGTGTTGCTCCTGGAGAACCCGATGTCTGGCATCATGCTAGCTAACTCTTCATCAATCTTTGAACTGCTGGTGATCCTTCTTTTCCGTTGAACCTTGCCTACAGTTGTTCATTTTTCAAATTGTAGCTGGCTTGTGTCTCCCGGAATCCCTTGGCAATTCTTTTAGCATCTGTTTGTTTGCATTTACATGGCAGGCGATGGGCTGGTGGCATTGTAGCTCTAGTAGTTGGTGGTCTCCCCCTATGAACAAACATCGTCTTGGGACCTTATATGGCCTCCCCATTCCATACTTCTATGCACTTATGGTTGCTTCCCATCATGGAAGTTGCTTTGTCTCCTTCTGAGCCTAGAAGCCACAAGGGTTGCCATTTTAAACCAGATGCTGCTGATCATATGGAGGAGTGGTTCCAGGGGCAATCTACTGGTAAGAAGGCGATGGTGCTCATGTACCTCTGCTTTTCATGGCACTGCATGGGTTTGGAATTTTCCTTTGGCTCCTCATTAACCTGCAGTGTGGGTGCTCAAACTCCAAGGGTCTGGTCATATGGACACCCCTCTCAACCATCTCCTCCCCCCGTATGATCACCTTTCGCCAAGTGTTGGATGGGACTGCCTGCACGTGGTGGTGCGGAATTGCATCCCATCAGATCATCCCATTTGGGTGGATATGAAGATGAGTTTACTTACTAGAGTTTTTCTGTTTTGTTATTTATTATTTTTTAAAATTTTGAAACTCTGAATGCTCTGGTTTGTCATTTTGGTTAAGAAACCCTCATGCTGTGGTGTCTGTGCATCTTGTTACAATTCCACGTACAGCTCCATAGGCTGAATTTCAATTGATGACATAGGTACCTTGCTGAATGCCATGATCTTGAATTTTGATCAAGGTCCCGTACAACTCCACATACAACCCCATGGGTTGAATTTCTACCAGTGACTCTGGTACATTGTTGAATGCTTTGGTATGGCTTTATGATTAAGGATCCATATCCACAGGTAGTTGGTTTCACGTTCGACCCCCCCCTCTAAGGACCTGTGGTTCTTGGCACGACCACCGTGGAGTGCGACTTGGCTTGTTGGCAAACGAGCGAGTTGGACGAACGAAGTGCAAGCAACTCTACGGCCAAATGTGCGAAGTAACATAGTTATAATGCGCATAGAGGGTGAGCGAAGGAGTTTATATGGCGTGGGGAGCGTTGGCTCAACCCACGGGCCGACCTACATGTGGAGCAACTTGAACGAAGGTCGACCATACAATCGGATGAAAAGTTGCGAAGGTAGGGGCGTTCATTACATGATGGACGAGTTGGCTTGGGCAGCTCGACTCGCCCCACCATCCATATAAATACAACGAAGGCGTGAAGCATTTGGAGCATCGACTTTCGATCAAGCAATTCGAATGCTCTCACGGATACAAGGAGGAAGTGCGAAGTAGAAAGGTGTAGCCGAAGCGAAGAGAAGAGGCGCAACTCAATGCGCCCAACCTTGGGCAAGGCCGCACGGTGAAACATCACATGAAGTGTATCGGGTGAAGGCGCGGGTAGGACGTGCCCGCCGTTCGGGTGAAGGCGTGGGTGGAGACTTGGGTGAGCCGCCCACCCGCCGTGCGAAGGAGTAAACAGAGGTGTCTTCGGGTGACTTGGGTGAGTCGCCCCCCCACCATGCAAAAGTTGTGAAGGGTGACTCGGGTAGGTCGCCTGCCCGTCGAAACAAAGTTCGGTTGAGGAGCCGGTTGGTAGCGCGTGTGAGGGCGCGCCTGCCCAGCGCAGACAAGGTACTTTGGTTGGCACACGAAGGTGTGACAAGTTATAAATTTGGCTAAGTATGAAACTTGGTGTTTCCCAAGTATACTTGTAAAACTTGTAATATTGGAAAGTTGATTAATATAATATATTCAGGCAGACTCATTGTTGAGGAAGTTGCCCCTCCCTTTATACTGTGCAATTGTGTTCTTCATGGATAATTGCTGTTGATAATGAATGTGTATGGGTGTTCATTGGTATAAAGGAAACATAATAATTACTTGGTTGAGAAACACAAACTAAGTAGGACAAGTGGTTAGGCGTAGTCCATGAACATAAGTATTGGTGAAAAGAAAGTGTTTGGTGGTGCTGCACCTCGCCAAGTACAGTTGAAAGACTATCATAGGCCCCCAATCAGAGCTGATATCCTGGTTGATGGTGAAGAGCTAGTGCCAGGGAGCTGGTGCTGGTGTTGAAGCATTGAAGCTGATTCAGGTTGAAGAAGCTTGGAAGTTGGTGACAGTGAAGCAGGTACTTGCAGGTGAAGGACGCTGTTTCACATACAAGTGGAACAAGGGCTCGTTCAGGTTGCAGGCAACTTGGTGAAACTGTTGGATGGTCGATACTTGATCACAAAGAAGGAAGAAGGAAGCAGAAATGGCAGGTGAATCTAGTGTGGTATCGGGTGAATCTAGCCACAATGCGACTGAGGCCTTTATTGAAAAACTACTAGAGAGAATGGAGGCATTGGAATCTTACTGGACTACAAAGATGGATCTAGTCATGAAGGAACTAGAGGATCATGTGCAGATGAGGGAAGAATTTGATGAACTCCGGACTCGGCATGAGTACACTGATCTTAAGTGTACACAACTTGAAATTGAAGTCAAGGAGATTGGAGAAGCAAGGGATAAAGGTCCGACAGAGATCTTGAAATTGCAGAAATCTCTTGATGGTGCAAATGATGAGATCGCGGTGTTGAAGAAGGCCGTGAGACATAACTCAGGTGGAGGAGTGTCTCACGTGAAAGTTAAGGAACCAGAATCTTATGATGGTACAAGAAGTGAGAAGACTCTTGGTAACTTTCTCTGGGATATGGAGCAATACTTGGAACGCTTGGGTCTATCCGATGATGAGACAAAAGTGAAAGTGGTTGCTCAATTCCTGACAAAAGATGCTAAGATGTGGTGGAGAAGACGGATGGATTAGATTGCCAATGGCAGTGCTGATGACATTACTTCTTGGGATGATATGAAGAAAGCTTTGCAGGCTCATTTCAGTCCTCGGGATGAAACGAAGATTAAATTCATTAAGCAGACAGGGAACCTACAAACATATCAGCGGGAGTTTGCAAGTGCGGTTCTGGAACTTCCTGACATGGCTGAGAGGGACAAGGTGTTCAACGTCATTATTGGATTGAAGCCTTGGGCACGCAATGAAGTGAAGAGGCAGAAGATTAAAACACTTGAAGAAGCTTTTGCTGCTGTGGATAGGTTGGTGGAGCAATATGATGAGACTTTTGATGAGAGGAAGAAGATGTCTGATAAGCTGAAAGAGAAGAAGAAAGATGAAGCTTCGAAGTCGGATGAGAAGACGAAGAAGCCATTGAAGTGCTGGATTTGTGCAAAACCACATACGGTGAAGAATTGCCCTTCTAGACCGAAAGTGGCTACTATTGCACAATCTAATACGAAGAAAGAAGAACCTTCTGTGGGGATGATGCAGATTCTTGGTGGTGCTGTTGCTACGGAAGTGGTCTCTCAAAGAGATCCTGAAAGGAACAGCTTGGAGTATGTTCGGATGAAGATTGGAGGTATGGAGGTACTCACTATGGTAGATAGTGGAGCTACTCATAACTTCATGAGTGAAGATGTTGCGAGAAGAATTGGGCTGAAATTTGTACCAGTGAAGGCACAAATGAAGATGGTGAATTCTCCTCCTGATTCGGTACTTGGTGTAGCTGAAAGAGTGGACACAACACTAGGTGAGTGGACCGGGAAAGACGACTTCACTATAGTGCAGATTGATGACTATGAAGTTGTACTAGGGATGGAATTCTTGAAACAATATGATGCTATGATCGTTCCACATTTGAAGAAGCTGTACATTTACGATGGAAGGGAAGATGTACCCATTGGTATTCCAACCATTGGAGTGACAAAGCCTGATTGTAAACTGGCAGTGATGTAGATGGAGGATGAGAAGCGCATGGAAGACATGAGTAAGCGGTTGTCTACGGTTGAGACAAAGCTTACCGAGCAGTCATTGGTTATTAGGACACTATCTGATAGTATCTTGGATTTGTCAAGAAGGCTAGAGGAAGTTGAGGATGATGATGATGACGAGGAGGTTTATGTGAGACCGATTGTCCGAGAGGAGGATCAGGTTGCATATCTACAAAGGATGGAGATAGAGGATCCTGGCAGATGGATTGAGCTTATTAGTGAGGGTGAGCCTTCAGGCTCTACTCCCTCTACATCTTCTTAGATGACATAGAAGATGGGGCTCATTGTTAGCTGCTCATGGCAGTGAGTCCTTAAAACAGGCTGAGCATGTATGACAGATGGTGTAGGAATGGTTCGACATTAAGCATCATGACATGTTGCAGATGGGATGGAGTTTCCATGGACGTGAGCATGGGTGAGATTTTTGGTGAGTCCAGGATGTGGCAGAATCCGAGATAGATTGGTGAAGGCATAAGGATGGACATTCTTATGATTTGAGCATGACAGTTGGATTGATCACCTGACTAGTTCAAGTCATGGGGGCTAGCAGTGTACCAGAGAGATGTTGACATTAGGCAGGCAAGAATGATGACAGTTCACAGGATGGGACGACACATGATGGAGACGGTAGTTCTACATATGTTGCAGGGATGTTTGTAGTATGTGGAGGAGTTGATATCATGGACCAAGGATGAGACAGTTATTGACGATGATCTTGGTGGATGGTTACCAGGATGGGATGTTGTCGAGGATGACAATGATTTCAGGTGGAGGAGGATGTAAGGACCTGCGGTTCTTGGCACGACCATCGTGTAGTGCGACTTGGCTTGTTGGCAAATGAGCGAGTTGGACGAATGAAGTGCGAGTAGCTCTACGGCCAAATGTGCGAAGTAACATAAATATAATGCGCATAGAGGGTGAGCGAAGGAGTTTATATGGCGTGGGGAGCGTTGGCTCAACCCACGGGCCGACCTACATGTGGAGCAACTTGAACAAAGGCTGACCATACAATCGGATGAAAAGTTGCGAAGGTAGGGGCGTTCATTACATGGTGGACGAGTCGGCTTGGGCAGCTCGACTCGCCCCACCATCCATATAAATACAACGAAGGCGTGAGGCATTTGGAGCATTGACTTTTAATCAAGCAATTCGAACGCTCTCACGGATACAAGGAGGAAGTGCGAAGTAGAAAGGTGTAGCCGCAGCGAAGAGAAGAGGCATAGCTCTATGCGCCCAACCTTGGGCAAGGCCGCACGGTGAAACATCGTATGGTGTATCGGGTGAAGGCGCGGGTAGGAGGTGCCCGCCGTTCGGGTGAAGGCGCGGGTGGAGACTTGGGTGAGTCGCTCGCCCGCTGTGCGAAGGAGTAAACGAAGGTGTCTTCGGGTGACTTGGGTGAGTCGCCCGCCCGCCGTGCGAAAGTTGTGAAGGGTGACTCGGGTAGGTCGCCCGCCCGTCGAAATAAAGTTCGGTTGAGGAGTCGGTTGGCAGCTCGTGTGAGGGTGCGCCCGCCCAGCTCGGGCAAGGAACTTTGGTTGGCACACGAAGGTGTGACAAGTTGTAAATTTGGCTAAGTATGAAACTTGGTGTTTCCCAAGTATACTTGTAAAGCTTGTAATATTGGAAAGTTGATTAATATAATATATTCAGGCAGACTCATTGTTCAGGGAGTTGCCCCTCCCTTTATACTGTGCAATTGTGTTCTTCATGTATAATTGCTGTTGATAATGAATGTGTATGGGTGTTCATTGATATAAAGGAAACATAATAATTACTTGGTTGAGAAACACAAACTAAGTAGGACAAGTGGTTAGGCGTAGTCCATGAACATAAGTATTGGTGAAAGAAAGTGTTCGGTGGTGCCGTACCTCGCCAAGTACGGTTGAAAGACTACCGTAGGCCTCGGGGTGTGACACCCCTTGCAGTGCCTGTGCATCATTATGACTCCACATACAGTTCCATGGGAGGAATCTCTACCAATGGTGTAGGCAACTTGAGAAATGGCCTAGTTGGCATTTTGGTTGAGAACTCGTATCCATTGGTAGTTGATTCTGAGTTTGAGTTGAGTAGAATTGTTTAAGGGGATGCACTTCAAAGGGCAGACTTCCTTGTAGTTTAGGGCTAGTTTTATTCTGCCAAAATTATGCTGGTTCCTTGATTCTTACCTAGATCATAAGCACTGATCCACACATATTAATTTTTTTAAGTGGTAGATTCCAGTCTAAACCAACCGTAGTTTCTTGGCTACTCAGCCCTTATCTGTATCAAGCATAAATCTATATGTTAGGCATGTTGATGACAGTTGACAGATTTTAAATTTGCTTAATTGCTGCCCAAAAGTAAGGATTTTTTGATTTCCAACAAGTGTGTCATCATGGTCCCAAGATAGATCATCTGAAATAAGGCCAATCATATCATTAATAAGCTGATCTCAATGCTAGTGTGAGAGGAAGAGTAGAGCAGAGTTAGGCTTATCCATATCGAGTGTAAATTCATCTAAGCACCAAGCGAAGTATCAATCAACCACCTAGTCCACCGAATCAACATCTAACATCCCATGCACCATCAGATCAGTGCATTGCCATCATCAATGATCAACATTGTGACCACCAAAAGTATCAACCACATGATCCATCAAGGAGGATCACTTTGATCAACCATCCTCAAGCAAAGAAAATAAGGTGTGTATCATCAACATCCCTGCAAGTTACCCCACAAAGTATGTCACGTGATGTAGAATCACATACTTTCCACTCATGTACATATGAGGGTTTACAAGTGGTTTTGCTTCTTTGCAGTCTAATTTGATCAATTGACGAAATCTTAAGCATCTTTTGTAAGTCAGATATGGACAGGGAGTTGAATAGAAAGTTGTCCAAAATCCAGATTCTTCTCGAAGATGTACGAAAAGAAACCAATATAGACTGTGGATGACAAACAGCCTTAACAGTAAAAATGGCTATAAAACAGTGTGGATTTGCAGCAAATGATAGAAACAAAACCTGCCAAAGCCCTGATCTATGCAACAGGAATAGTTAAACAACAAAATGGAATAAGAAAATAAGCGCAAATAACTCCAATAATCCAATGGAAACCAGATATAGAAAAATAAGTTTTATTAGATGACACTTGTGAAGGGAACAAATAATGTTACCAATCCCCCTCTATGGTTTGGTTTCTTGGCTAACCTCAATGTCTTCAACTTTGTAGAGTCTCTCTTTTCTCTACAATGTGTAAACCCAACAAACAAAATGTTTGAGCTCAATGGGAACTAAAAAGAAAAAGTCAAATGGTGAGCGACTGTGATAATAATCAGAGTTGCAACAGTGAGTGCAACAATGAAAATGATCAAAAGTGAAGAATAGATGTAAAACCCTCCAATTTATAACAAAATATTAGGTTATTCTCGAATAATGGAAAATAATAAAATATTATTAACCAAATTCTAGAATTAACTGTTTGGAATATTTTATTATATTTGGTTGGAGGGAAAAAGTATTTAAATTGGTTAAATACTTTTATTTAGAAATAATAAATAAATAAATGATTTATTTATCATTTCAAGGATTGTGGTTAAGGAATAATAAACAAATAATGATTTGTTTAAGTATTTCTAGAGGATTTAGTCCAAGTTGACAAGGAATAATAACTAAATAACGATTAATTAATTATTCCTAGAGAAAAATAAGAAAAATAATGATTTATCTAATTATTTCTCATAATTGGGTCAAATATGACAAGGAATATTAGTTAAACAATGGTTTAATTAATTATTCCTAGAAGATAATTAAATAAATAATGATTTATTTAATTATTCTTCATGGGTTTAACCAGAAATAACTTAACAAATGTGGTTTATTAAGTAATTTCTTATAGTGAAAGCAATTTTACTATGGTAAAATTGGCCCTACATGGTGTACTTCGATCCATCTAGTAGGTTATGGCTAGATGATCAATTTTTTGGTGATAACAGATTGCCCCCCAACGTACGAGTGTTAGGAGCAAAACGTATGACCGAAGTACATTGTAAGGACACAATCACTTCACCGAAGGGGAGGTAGAGAGAGAGAGAGAGAGAGAGAGAGAGAGGCCAATGGAGCTGAATCGAAAGAGGATAGTCACTGAGGGGGCGAGACCAACTAACTGATGTAAGTCTCCTTTTATGATGTGGTACCTAATTTGAGTGAGGCGGGGGAGGCATACCTATACCCTCCGAGATAACTTAGTACAACAAAAATAATGCGCGCCGAAAAATGAAACTGAGCACTAATGTTCTTGCTGAATGGTACATGACATGCTGGCATAAATGAGCTAGAAAATAATACAATGTATCCCATATACATAATGCGCCTGGAAAAACATGAGCCAAGACTGAATACAATAACATCTGAGTACATGAGACATAATGGCCCTTCCCTCAAAAAATGGGTGGGAGGGAGGGTATAACAACCAAAGAAGCCTTGTTGAACAGGAAAAGGCTCTGCAAAACTGAATGGATCATCTGAAGGAGACATGCATGCTATGAGTGCTGCAAGCGGTAGGAACTGAACCCATCAAATCTGCGGAACTGCATCTGAGGCTGTAGCATAATATGAAGTCATTGGGCATGTGGGGGGCTACCTGAAGGGCCACCCCCTCATGAGGTCTGAAACATCTCACACACACCCGGGAATCACTGGTACAATCTGTTGCATCATTGGACCATCAAGTGTATGAATCACGAACATGAAACAACCAAGTCAATTTAATTCATTTGCTAATTGAGCTTTGGAGAATTTGGGGAGGAGGAAAAGTCCCTAAATCTTGTGTTCCAATCTGAATTTTTCGCACATTGTGATCAGATGCCCCTTTATCCTTATAGTGGGATGAACTACCAAGGTGATCTTGACCTACCACTTCCACCTGGACGAGCATGGGGACCAGACGGTAAGTGTTAAGTTGCTATTTTTATGGTGCATTTCATATTTTTATCACATGTATATGGTACTGAGTGTAAAATATGTGGTATGTAGATATAACACCGGTGAAACCGGTAGGGCATGCAGGTCGAGTTGCAGTGCCTGGGGCTATAGATCAAGGAACATCATCATCATGCCAGGGTCCAGATGACAGTGCTCTACTCACTGACATACGTCGTAGATGTGATGTGCTCCTGGCTGAAGTTTCTGAGTGCGGGTGGCATGAGCTAGAAGATCAATACGCAGATGAGTGTACAGGTCTTCCCTCAGAGTGGCAAGGGATCATGCAGCGCATGGTGATGGCCAGTCAGGTGGTACGTGATCTACGGGTAGGTGGAGCAGAGCCTTTGGTGCGGGATCTGCTAGACAGTGACTAGGGACGGGGACATGTGGGTCCCTTTGTTTTGATTTTTGTAACATGCTATGGGCATGTCAGATGTATTTAGAGCTATGGGCTCCAAACACTTATATGTTTTATGTGATACATAATGTGATTATGCATCTTGACGATGATGGTTCGCCATGTGTTTTGTTTATGGTTGTCTTCTGTGGTATACATGTGATAAATGCCAATCTAGAATGTTATTTGCAATGGTATCTACATAGTTATTTTGGGCTCTAGGAACATGATTGAAAGTAATGGTTTCAAATTCACGTACCAATAGCTTAACTCGTAGATATTTTCTAAATAGGACTTGGTTATGCACATGATACACACCATTCAATTGCATGACAAGCAATAAGGAATCTAAATGAATATGAAGATGACAGATGTGATGAGCAAGGGCATCGACTAACAAACCTATCACTACATCATATTCGGCTTGGTTATTGGTGGCAGATCCAATGCACTCGTCGTTAGCATGGACTAACATATGCAAGGGGGTGAAAATGGCCCATGATGCCGATGCTAGATTCTTGGAGAAACGACTCTCACCATCAGTATAACCGATATACAATGTGGATGTTGGATCCAGTTGAAAGGTGCAAAAGACAACAAATGAGATGATGCAACCTACCTAAATGCATGACAAAAATAAATACACGCAAATCAATGGGATATGTTATGGGTAAAATTTCTTAAGGTAGAGTGCATTACGAGGATTAGGAAGAAGTTGGTCTTCGAAATCCTCTAGAAGATATGCCCCCTTACCCAAGTCCTTACGAATGATGTAAGGTCCTAGCCATAATGATGAGTGAGACAACGACGAAGGATACAATCAACACCGCGATGATAAAGGTCATCACCGATGAGAAGATAGTGAGGGGCTTGGTATCAGATACGTCATCGATCATCACGAGTAAGATGGGGGGAAAACTTTTGGGTTTGCAAATATGTGAGGAAGTACGCACGATGGTGCATATCGTCCCAAGGTAATCAAGGGTAGTCATGGCTTCCATGATGTCCTCATCAGAATGGAAGATGGGTGGACGAGAGGAAGATTGGCTACATGATGCAAGTACCTGGTGCATCATCTTGAGAATGACGGTTCACATACGCATCATCTGACTAGCTAGTAGACTGAAGATCTACCTATGTTGAGACCCGGGTTTTCGACGAGGGGGGTTTGACAGAAGCGCGCGCAGTAACCTTAGAGAGGTTTTCCTGCGAGGATCTCAAGGATGACGACAAGTAAAGGATATGGACCGTGGAGTCCGTCATCTCGACATCGGGGGGAGGGATCACAATGGTGGGACTAGAGTCCCCTGTTTTGGTGTACTAGTGGTACCAAAATCCATAGGTAGAGGAGTAGATGATCCACTACGAGTGGCCTCGAATTCACGAAGCACATGGAGGTAGTCGCGAAATTCATCGAGACGAGGGAAACAATGGGAATAGTGGCCATAATGATCACACAAAGCACAAGGGTGATTTGTGCGCAACGATTTAAGTTTCTTGGCTGAATCAGGTAAGGTAACTTGGACCTTATGTTAGACTCAGGAAACGTATCGTTGACTAATGGTTTGAGACGAGGAAGCTCGAGACAGTTATTGGTGGCATGCCCAACAACATTACACAAAGCACACGGAGGTGTCGACTTTGGAGCCTTGGGAGCTGGAGGTGCTTGGGGAGCCTTGTCCTTAGGTTCCTTCTTCTTGGCTTTGCCCCCCTGTCTAGATGCTTTTGCAATAGGAGTGGGTTCTTGTTGAGGTTGCGGTGGAATTGGAGCAGTGATAGGGGTTGTAGGGATTGGTTGAACTGGGGTCAAAGCATGATATGGCCTGAGTTGATCAGGCAGAGTGCTCGTTGGGGGATCAATGTACCAGATTGGGAAACTCAACGAAGCCATGACAGGGACAAAAAAGATTCTAGGAGGACGAAACAAGAAAGGTTTCTGTCTTGTAGGATAATGTCTCGGTGGAATAGTTCTTGGATGGTTAAGACCTGGAGGAAGAGTTCCTGGTGGGAGCAAAGGAGAGGCACTGACAAAAGGAGGAGGTCCTGGAGGGGTGGATTTGGATGGCTCGGCTGAAATTGCAATAACAGGGCGCTGTGGAACTGATTGTTGACCAGAGGTACCAGACTGCTTTTGAGCAGCCCGTGACGCACTGTAACATGCAAAAACTCGATGAGCTGGGCTCAGAGATGGGAGGGGGAGGACCAGGGTAAGCACCCAACAAGGTGGAATCTTTGTAGACTCCGGGTGAAACACCAGTGAGAGGGGTGGTAGATTGCTTGCCGGACATCGATGAGATAATGGACTCAGGGGAGGTCAAGGATGACGACTCGTAGTACGTCAATTGATCGATAGTGACGATCTTCCCTTCATGGGGGAAGCACACATTTTGCAGAAAATTGCAGACGCGATCACTAACATGGCATAAGTGTAATTACGACCCCATAGAATGTTGTAATCTAGAGGGGCATCGATAATATCAATGTCTACGTTAACAGTCTTGTTCGCAAGAGTCATTGGACAATTGCAATACATGCCGAGAGGTTGGGAGGGGTGACCATCCCAAGCACGCAAAGTGATGGTGGATGGGGACAATTCAGGTGACTTGAGTTGCTTCCAAACGGCAGTGGACATCATGCAGGTGGATGCACCTTCGTCAATAATGCATCGGGAGATGATGGCATTACGGACTCGGACTGGTATCTGGAAAGCAACGGATGGTGGTAATGGAGGATGTTTTGACGCATCAACAGGAAAGACAATCAAACGATCGTCTGAAGGATCTACTATGCCCAAAGCAATTAGTAGAGCTTTCTTTTGAGATGGGCACGACTGGAGGACCTCCAGCGTCGACATGGCGGCAGGTGATTGCACCAAGTCGTCTACTATACTGTACATGTGGGCAACTCGGTTAGAAGCTGCATTACGACGCAATGGCCCTTTGGGGATCTTGGGAATTGACTCAACCTTGGGCTGAGGGATCTGTAAAGGACCATTTGATGTCGTAAGAGACTCAGTAGACTCTTTGGTTTTGGGCTCGGTTGCAGATGAAGTTGATGGCTTGTCATATTGATGCGACTGAGTTTGCAAGTTGACATCGGAGGTATTGACCCCGTCAGAATTCATCATGAGAATCTGGTAGTCACCAGGACCAGAAGGTTGGGGAGGGTGGGCTGCTTGACCTTGTTGAGGTTGAGCAACAACAAATCCTTGCTGAGGGAAAGGATTTGTAAGCACGACCGGTTGAGATGGCGCAGGATTTTGAGGCGGTTGCTACATGGGTGGTTGACCTCTAGAAGCTGCTTGGGCTTCCCACATTTGGCACATCTGAGGTAAGAGGGGACACTCATGAGTATAATGGCCATGTACACCACAACATGCACAAGGCTTTTTCGTACGAACAACCTTATTCTTCTTGGGTTGGTTGCCTTGTTGCTGGTTGTTGGTGTTAGGTTGGTTCCCCTGGGGTTGATTAGGTTGATTACCGTGGTTACCTTGGTTACCCTTATTCTTTTTCTTCAAATTTTGGGGATTGGTCGTACTCTGCTGTGCATACACTTGGCCATGAGGGGGCAGTGGCTGCTGGGGTTGAGGATGCATGGGAGGCTGCGGCGCTAATTCCTGAGGGGTTGGAGCGCTCGATGGTGCATATGTGTAAGATGGTGAAGGGGCAATGGTCTGGTAGACAGGTTGAGCACTAGCTGGCCCTGACATCTGCTGATGTGGTTGGGTGAATGCATAAGATGTGCTTTGTCCTGAATACACGTTGCTGGCAAGAGGGGGATAAGTGTTGGAGGAACTGGTGCCCCTTGCGGATAGCCATAACTTTGCGGAGAATATGGCCAAGGATGTGAAATAGCTCCATTGATACCGTCGGCGGCGTGAGATGCCATCGGTACATTGACACCACCAGGATGAGGGAGGTCTGGTAATAGTATAGACATAACCGGATTGAGCATAAATCAAGTCATATCTCAGAGCGGTTTGGAGAGCCTCTTCCTCTGTCTGAGGAAAGTGAGATGCGACATCTTTGGCAATGGGCGCTAAAAGAGTCCTAAGAAACCAATTGAGGTAGACACGGTCTTCGAAGGAAGGAGCACGACACATGCTTCTCCTTCTACGCCATTTCTGGACATGGTCGGAAAGACGGGTGGCAGAGGATTGACGAAATGTGGTCAAGAGCTCCGTACCGGTGTCGTATTGAATGGGTAACTGAAAATATGAAAGGAACGCTTTAGCAATTGTCGCAAAAGTGGAATGAGAAGCGGAGGGCTATACCACTTCCCAGCATCTCCAGTGAGCGTGTGTTGGAACAACCAAAGACGAATGGAGTCATCGGTGATGGAATTACACGAACACCACATATGGGAATTAAGCCCAGATCGTGTTTGAAAAAAGAAAAAGTTTGCTGAAATACTGTAAATAAACTGAAATTAAAAACAAAAAATAAACAACAAATCAACTATCTAAACCCCACCCAAACTGGGTTTGCAAACACTGTGTTGGTTGGTGGCGAAATCAACTGAAAACACACTAAAATGGCCAAGAGATCTAAGCGTTGGTGTGATTGGGATCAAATGACACTATGTTGCTAGAAAGTGGTGCAACAACAACAAAAAACCAATGAGGAAAATCGCTGCAAAAGATAGGGCGATGGGTGTGGAACCTAGGGCAAGCAGTGGCACCCTAAGGAAAATGACCAAACAAGGTTCAAGAGGGAACTTTGGATGGAAACAACCTATCTTTAAAGATCTGAAAAAGAAAGGTACAGATCTGAAATGTATGGCTGAAAGCTCTGCAAAAACTCAGACTTCTTACTCAGCTGAACTCCTCCTACAAAGGTGGAAGCGTACTAGAAGCCCTAGGGGGCTAAATTCCACTTCGACGAGAAAAATAGAGTAGATCAAGGCCTAAGCGAGCTAAGATAATGGTCAACCAACCCAGCAGAGTGCTCTCGGCAAAACCTAGAAAATGATCAGAAAAATTCTTGGAAACCCTAAAATCGTAGGTACTGACCTGTTTTAGGGGAGATCACACTTTTTGGGCCAGAAAGTGCACTTTGGACCTCCAGATCGCAAGTTTAGGGCTGAAAAGTGCGATTTTTGCTTAGTTCTCGGGTGGCAAGTCGTGGAAAAATTTGTCGTCTCTGGTGCGGCTAGTTCTTGTCACCTACGGAAATAACTAGAAAACTTTCGGAAGTTAGAAATTTGACTGATCTAGGGTTAGAATGCTAGTAAACAACATTAAGAGACTGAAAAAAGAAAAACCTAAGCTGAAAATTGAAGGTCACCCAGGTTTCTGAATCAGAATTATAAACGCAGTGGAGTCGCCATCTATTGTGTAGAGTTCTTCTCGAAGGTGTACGAAAAGAAACCACTTTAGATTGTGGATGACAAACAGTCTTAACAGTAAAAATGGCTATAAAAAATGTGGATCTGCAACAAATGATAGAAAAAAACCTGCCAAAGTCCTGATTTATGCAACTAAATAGTTAAACAACAAAATGGAATAAGAAAATAAGCACAAATAACTCCAATAATCCAATGGAAACCAGATATAAAGAATATGTTTTATTAGATGACACCTGTGAAGGGAACAAATAATGTTACCAGTCCCCCTCTATGGGATGGGTTCTTGGCTATCCTCAATGTCTTCAGCTTTGTAGAGTCTCTCTCTTCTCTACAATGTGTAAACCCAACAAACAAAATGTTTGAGCTCAATGGGAACTCAAAAGAAAAAGGCAAATGGTGAGTGACAATGATAATAATCAGAGTTGCAACAGTGAGTGCAACAATGAAAATGATCAAAAGTGAAGAATGGATGTAAAACCCTCCAATTTATAACAAAATATTAGGTTATTCTCGAATAATGGAAAATAATAAAATATTATTAACCAAATTCTAGAATTAACCGTTTGGAATATTTTATTATATTTGGTTGGAGGGAAAAAGTATTTAAATTGGTTAAATACTTTTATTTAGAAATAATAAATAAATAAATGATTTATTTATCATCTCAAGGAATGTGGTTAAGGAATAATAAACAAATAATGATTTGTTTAAGTATTCCTAGAGGATTTAGTCAAACTTGACAAGGAATAATAACTAAATAATGATTAATTAATTATTCCTAGAGAAAAATAAGAAAAATAATGATTTATTTAATTATTTCTCATAATTGGGTCAAATATGAGAAGGAATATTAGTTAAACAATGGTTTAATTAATTATTCTTAGAAGATAATTAAATAAATAATGATTTATTTAATTATTCTTCATGGGTTTATCCAGAAATAACTTAACAAATGTGGTTTATTAAATAATTTCTTATAGTGAAAGCAATTTTACTATGGTGAGTGATGAGTGATAGGAGTGAAAGCCTGTTTATAGATGAGTGATAGGAGTGAAAGCCTGTTTATAGATGAGTGATAGGAGTTGCTTTTACATTATTACTATGTTTGTACCTAAGTTGCCAGAAACGCTGCCTTGGCCTCACGGATCCGCCGTTCAGCATTTCGGATACATGAACGCGTACGAAACGGCCTTGAGACGTATCAGCTCCGTTTCAAAAATTTTGAAATGGCTGGGGAAAAACGGGCGTTGTTTCCGAGAAGGTTTTCCGATTTTGAAACGGATCAGTGAAATTGGGAATATGTATTGGCTATTTCGAAATGGATGTGGGGTTTTTAGAATATGTTTCCCGTATTTTCATGAATGCAAACGATGGGAACGATTTTTTTTATTTTTTTTGTTGTACATATGTTTAACAGTTTACACATTTACGTTTTATTTATTTATTTTTATTATTATTATTATTTATTTATTTTATTTTATTTTATTTATTTATTTTTATTTATTTATTTATTTTATTTATTTTTATTTTTATTTTTTATGTTTTAAGTTTTTATATATTTACCCTACTACTGCCGCTGGAGAGCCCACTGGTGCCTCTGCCGCCCGAGTCGGCTGGTGCCTCTGCTGCCCGAGTCGATTGGTGCCTCTGCCGCCCGAGTCCACTGTTGCCTCTGCTAAGACTGCTGTCGCCGGAGGTTGCCGCAGGGACTGCTGTTGCGAAGCAGAGCTGAGACTTCCGCTGCCTGACCACTGCTGCCATCGGAGAGCCAATTTGTTCTGTTATAACTTATGCTCCCAAACTTTAGAAACGATGGACAATATTAAATCAACTAAATATTAAATAAGGACAATAAATTTTGGGACTTTTTTCACTCTAGGAAGCTCAATGTTCAGAAAGATAGAAGCAAAGTGCGGTGTGCACATTAAAATGGACATTTATATCTTCAGAAAAGATAATATTAAATACTAAATACGCACTTTGTTTCCTATGAGGACTGAGTTTTCTGTTTGGTCAGATGACTGTAATTCAACAAAGAATACAAATGTTAAATCTGTGAAGAACTCTAGCAACAACTGTACATTGACATCAATAGGTTACCATAAGTCTCAGAGAAACTCAATCCCAGGCTACAACTCAGAGATACGTTACCATAAGTCTTCTCAGAGGCTTCATATTTCAATGAAAGTCAGAGATTACCATATGGTTCCAGAAAGATGTCATATTGTCATTGTTTACAATAAGGCTCCAGAGTCTAGACTCTAGAGAGGCTTTAAAGTTCAAAGTTCATATTGTAATGAAAATTAAAGACTACCAACCTTATTCATTTCTCTTAAAGGGAAGGCATGGTATCTATTAGTGTAAGATACTATAAGATAATTTTATTTATTTCCAATGAATGACCACAATAAGACTTAAGTAGGTCAATAAAAGTCAAGACTCAAAAGTACATATTTTATTTTTATTTCTTTTAAAAAATATGTTTTACATTACAAAGAGAAAATGTACATATTTGTCAATTTGTCAATTTTATTTTGCAGTTTCATAATTCATTTACATCATCCTCATCATTCATGGCGACTTCAAGTTCAGCCATTCGTGAGGCAGAGGAAGTGGAACTTGAAATTGAATTTGCCCCTAAAGTCGATCCAAAGTCACCACTTTGGAAATATGTAACTATTGTTGGGAAGATCCAAGGAGGGGGATCATTGGCATGGGTTTGCAGTGAGTGTAAAAAGGAGTATAAGGGATCATACACACGGGTTAAAGCACATTTGCTTGGGTTAAAAGGCAATGGGGTTCGAATATGTAGTGGCCCACCTAAAGAGAATGGGACAGATGGAAATGGTTTAAGCAAGACAAAACTTGCAAAATATCAGAGAGAACAAGGCGAGGCAGATGCTAAAGCAAATGAGGCAAATCCTGCCTCCCATTTAAAACACCCAACAAGGTTGGGAGCATCTTCATCAAAGCCTCCACTTCATTCTCATGGAATTGTTTGTTCAAAGCAGTCAAATTTGGGACCGCTTGAAAAGAGTTTTAATAATGACGCTCAAGAGATAACAGATGCAACTATAGCCCAATGCATTTATGCAAATGGTCTTCCCTTTAACCTTGTGCGATCTCCTTACTGGGCAAAGATGATAAAAGCAGTGAATGAAGCCCCAAGAGGGTACAAGAGCCCTGGATATGAGAAGGTACGCACCACATTGTTGAGTGCTGAAAAGTTAGATTTGGAGGCTAAATTAAGCCCCATTCGTCATTCATGGCTCATTTTAGGGGTGTCCATCATTTCTGATGGATGGAAAGATCAAAGAAATAGGCCTTTGATCAATGTGATTGCTCAGAGCCCACAGGGGGCAATGTTTTTGAAGGCAGTGGATTGTGAGGGGCAGATGAAAGATTCTCAATTCATTGCTAACATCTTGATTGAAGCAATTGAATTGGTGGGGCTTGAAAATGTTGTCCAGGTAATAACTGACAATGCAACAATGTGTAGAGTAGCAGGCCTAATTATTGAAGGCAAATATCAACACATCTTTTGGACCCCTTGTGCTGTACATTCATTGAACCTCATGTTGAGCAAGATGGGGAAGCAAATTGAGTGGATTCGAGTTATTTTTGAAGAGGCAAAAGAAATTCAAGCCTTTATCACAAACCACCACATGTCCCAAGGCATCTACAGGGAATTTGCTAAGTTGGAGCTCCTTAAGGTACCTATACTTTAAAGTTTATTTCATAAATTCTAATTTCTGACTCTAAATTCAAATATCTAAATTGGATTCTCAAATGTCATGATTCGTGAATCATAATAGTTATTCAATCAAATTATGATTTTTAATTTGTTGAAATTTGAAACATTGGCAATTTGGCACCTGCAGGTTGCCGAGACTTGATTTGCTTCTCACATCATAGTCTTAACAAGGCTTATGCAGGTGAAAGATGCATTACAATCAATGGTATGCAGTTCTCTTTGGAATCAATGGAGGCAATCCCAATCTGATAGAGCACAAGCAATGAAATGGTTGGTTGTTGATGATGAATGGTGGGATAGGGTGGAGTACCTCTTGGCATTTACTAAGCCAATTGTGGATTTGCTCCATATGTTTGACACATATATGCCTAATTTGGGAGAGGTGTATGAGGGCATTGATTCCATGATAGAGAAGATAAGGTTGGTTATAAATGCCAAGGAGAATGACCCGGATGAATTCTTTTACAGAGAAGTAAAAGATATATTAACTAAAAGGTGGAACAAGATGACCACCCCATTGCACCTTTTAGCTTATGCAGTGAATCCAAAATATTATGTTGCAGAGTTGCTAAGTGATCCAGAAAGAACCGCACCAAACAAAGACCCAGAAGTCACAAAAGGATTTAAAAATGATTTTAGAAAGCTTTTTGTAGATCCTGAAATTGGGCTTGGGATTCGTGCACAGTTTTCTCTTTTTGTGGGATCAGAGGGTTGGGGTTGTGATGTGAGTGTATGCGGGACGACTAGATTAAGTCCAATTGAGTGGTGGAACTTTTATGGTGGGGCATGTTGGCATTATGATGCATGTGTTGTACTTGATGGCAAACAACTCATAGAAGATCAACTCACTTATATATATCTAGATGAATCTACGGAAGAGATATCAGATGACAATTCTCAGTATGACAAGTCCAAAGGGGGAGATTGTTGGCATTATGAGACAAGTGTTGTCCTTGATGGCAAATCACACAAATGATAAATTATAGTGCAACAAATTTATTTGATAAATTATAGTGCAACAAAGTTTCCTTCATGTAGGGAAAGTTCACGCACTTTTATGCAGAGAAAAGTTTATTCCATGTAGAGAAAAGTTCACGCACTTTTATGCAGAGAAAAGTTTATTCCATGTAGAGAAAAGTTCACGCACTTTTATGCAGAGAAAAGTTTATTTTATGTGGAGAAAATTTCACGCACTTTTATGCAGAGAAGAGTTTATTTCATGTAGAGAAATGTTCACGCACTTTTATGCAGAGAAAAGTTTATTTCATGTAGAGAAAAGTTTACGCACTTTCATGCAGAGAAAAGTTCCCTTCATGCAAGAGAAAAGTTCACACACTTTCATGGTTGGTTCATGGTATTAGTCCGACAGTTTTTGATCCTATGGTTTTGGTCCGTGGTATTGCATCCAAAAGTGTTGATCTCACGCACTTTCATGGTTGGTTCATGGTATTAGTCCGATAGTTTTTGATCCTATGGTTTTGGTCCGTGGTATTGCATCCAAAAGTGTTGATCTCACGCACTTTCATGGTTGGTTCATGGTATTAGTCCAACAGTTTTTTGATCCTATGGTTTTGGACCGTGGTATTGAGAAAGGACTAAGGCTATAAAAGAGGAAGGAGATCATTTGGCAAAGCATCTTCTGAATTATTGAATATCTGATAAAGTGCTAGATCTGGAATATGGTGATTGGGTTATGGTGCAGATCTGGATCTGAATGAAGAAGGAACCTGAGCGTAAGGAGAAGGATAAGTTCTATTGATGGGTCAAAATCTTAAGGCTGGAATAGTGGTATCTCCATATGATTTTGATCTGTGATATGTGGCACACGCTTGATCTATAAATCTAATAATCTGGGTTAACTAATATCTAAATATTTGAAAGAATGAATTTATAGATCTGAATTATTGATGCATGTTTGATTGTACACATGTTATGATCTGGGTATACTGCAAAGTTATAAGGAAATATTTGCAGATCTGTATGCGGGTTGGCTTTGGTGAAAGCATTGATTCAGTATTGGATAAATCAGAGATTGATGATGCAAGTGTAGTTGATGGGTTTTTTGATGTTCTTGGATCCAGTCTGAAAATTAATGAAAAGTGGTCCTTGAAAGAAAAGAAGTAGGGGGTTGTAGCTCCCTTCCAGGAGAGACTGGAAAACGAGAGAGAGAGTTGTAGCTCTCTGCAGGTTGTAGCCTGCGTACTGGTAAAGGACTGCACCAGTACAAAATCATTGTAAAAGGAGTTTCTTATTAAAAGAAGATAGAGACATATTGCAGCAGGTGGTTTTCACCCACATTGGGTTTCCACCTTATATCTGGTGTTCTTTTGTGTGACTATTTGCTTTTCTTGTTCCTGCTCATTATTTTATGATACTGACATACAAAGTAATGATCAATATTTGAAGAATTATTCAAAGTATAAATAAGGAAGATATATTGAAAAGAATTTGATAATACTGATTCACCCCCCCTCTCAGTATTATTTCCAACAGGGCACTTCCACATATCCAAAAATTGGCCATCAAGATCACAGGTTGCTAGTTCCTCTTCAGCAGAAAGGAACTGGAGTACATACGGCTTCATCTATTCAGTGAGGTGAAATGGATTGGGCTCTAAGAAAGCTGAGGAACTAGTGTATGTTCATTCAAACCTTCGCCTTCTGTCACACAAGAGAGATGAATACAAATTTGGGCCCACCAAATTATGGGACGTGGAACCAGAGTTGCCTGACTTGGATATGACATTGAATGCCATGTCTCATATGAATTTGTTTGATGCAGAGTCACCAATAGGTGGATCTTCAAGTGGACATGGCAACAATGTTCCCAGTCCCACTTCTAGAGAGGATGTGGAACCTTTTAGTGGCATGAATGAAGACATATTTGATGATATGTAAATGTAATTTATGATGGTGTTTTAACTTTTAAACTTTTGAACAACCATATGAATTATGAATAATGATAGTAGACTGCCAGTCATAGTTCATTTTGTACTTTGTACTATGTAGTAATTAGTATGCATTATTAATTTTGGTAATGATGGTGTAACTTGTCATGTTGATAACTTGATGATTGAAATTTGAAACAAAAACTTGATGATATGTTGAATCATGAATGTTATAATAATCGTTAATGATGATGACAATGTTTATGTTGAATTGATGATGATGAATCATGATAGATCATAGATGATAATTGATTATGTATTTTTAGTCTTTAGATCTAATCTAGATTCTAAAATATGAATGGTAATATGAAATTTTTATTATATATATATATATAATTTTTTTTTTCAATTTGTTGTTTCCTACCGCATCGTATCCAGATTTTTTGAAAATTTGTCGTATCCGTTTCAAACCCCGTATCTGTATCGGTATTTGTTTCAGTGCAACTTAGGTTCACCGTTCGTACAGTGAATTGTATTGCCGAGTCCCATTAACTTCCTATTATGGTTATTCGTTGCACATTAATAAGATTACCAAAGCACTAAATTAATGTAAATTAAAAAGGGCTCCACATGGATGTGTCCTACAGGGTGGGGTGCACGCACCTCATGCTTCCCACACACTTCGGTGGAAAGCATGGGGTTTAGAGGGTTTTCTGGTTTGATCACCGGTTTGGGTCCAATAACGTTGGTTTCCACCATTATGTCCAACTTCTTTTAAGGTCTTTGCATCAACTTCTTACAAAACTTTTGAGTACTTCAGACTGAACTATTCTTGCTAGTGCCATTGCATCCTCATGTTTCCAGTTTGTAGCTGCATTTGAGTCTGGATTTGGTATTATGACTTATCAACAAACTTCCACAAGTGCTTGTCCAACATGATCATTCACATCTTGTGCTTCCACAGAGAGAAGCTCTCTGTGAAATTTTAATTAGGTGTCAATTTAATGCATTCGCTGGCATGGAACTTGCAACATTGATGACAAACAATTGAGCTAACCCTTGGGCTAGGCTTAGTATTATATATACATATTTTAATTTTAACCAATAACTTCTTATCATGGGCAATTTCTTTCCCTGCATTGTTTTTTGATTCAGGCACACATTTTCTTCTCAGTTCATGGGTAATTTCAAAATCCTAGGTTTTCCTACTGAGTTTGAGTATTTTATTCTTGAGATAGGGTTTCTTCCCAGGTTGTTCACTTTTTTACCTCCCGGATGCAGATCCCTTTCATAGTTATTTTTCCCCTTCACTACTCCATAAACAAAGAAGACATACAAGTTATGGCAGAGAAAGTAAGAATTCTACCTATACATCAAGGTTGAACTTTTATTTGTGTCCCCTCTTATCCTGAACAATGTCTTTTTTTCTACGATAGCTTTGGGCTGTGTTTCCCTTTTCTTGAAAACATGTTTATAATATTCTTGGTCAGCCTCCTTTTCCTTCTTATCTTGGACAATTTCTTGCCCTGGGTTTTCTTTTGAGTTCATGCACAATTTCACAATCCTAGTTTTTTGTCTGAGTTTGAGTCTTTTATTCTTGAGGGAAGGTTTCTTCCTAGGGTGTTTACCTTTTTACCTCCCAGATGCAGATATCTTTCACAATTAATTTTCCCCTTCATTGCTTCATAAACAATGAAAACAAAAGTTATGATAGAGGATGTAAGAATTATACATCAAGATTGAACCCTTACGTGTGCTACCTGTCATCCTAAACAATGCCTTCTTAGATATCATTTTTGGGATTCAACTGCGTTAAGTAAGTCATTCAAACGTATGACCATTTCCATGAGAGGTAGTCGTAACTGACTAATTTCTCATGATTTTTGAATAGTTCACTTAGCACTCATTGCATCGGGTGATGCTCACAGGGGTGAAGAAGTGGGATTGAAACTAGTGAAATGTGGAGAACGAATCACATAGCATCAATCATCACTTCCGGGGCTTGCACCCGGTAACCAGGACTTCCCAGGAGGTCACCCATCCCAGAACTCCTCTGGCTCAAGCGCGCTTAACTGTGGAGTTTTCCCCACAATCAAACCCACTTAGCTTGCTACCCCATTTGCAAAACCTTAGCAAGTATTGTGCCTCATGAACCATTCAAGTAGAGATCCCTTGACTCTTTTTGAATTTAAGTATGGGGGATTTATGCAGTGCATTATATTAGATATCATTTTTGGGATTCAACTGCGTTAAGTAAGTCATTCAAACGTATGACCATTTCCATGAGAGGTAGTCGTAACTGACTAATTTCTCATGATTTTTGAATAGTTCACTTAGCACTCATTGCATCGGGTGATGCTCACAGGGGTGAAGAAGTGGGATTGAAACTAGTGAAATGTGGAGAACGAATCACATAGCATCAATCATCACTTCCGGGGCTTGCACCCGGTAACCAGGACTTCCCAGGAGGTCACCCATCCCAGAACTCCTCTGGCTCAAGCGCGCTTAACTGTGGAGTTTTCCCCACAATCAAACCCACTTAGCTTGCTACCCCATTTGCAAAACCTTAGCAAGTATTGTGCCTCATGAACCATTCAAGTAGAGATCCCTTGACTCTTTTTGAATTTAAGTATGGGGGATTTATGCAGTGCATTATATTAGATATCATTTTTGGGATTCAACTGCGTTAAGTAAGTCATTCAAACGTATGACCATTTCCATGAGAGGTAGTCGTAACTGACTAATTTCTCATGATTTTTGAATAGTTCACTTAGCACTCATTGCATCGGGTGATGCTCACAGGGGTGAAGAAGTGGGATTGAAACTAGTGAAATGTGGAGAACGAATCACATAGCATCAATCATCACTTCCGGGGCTTGCACCCGGTAACCAGGACTTCCCAGGAGGTCACCCATCCCAGAACTCCTCTGGCTCAAGCGCGCTTAACTGTGGAGTTTTCCCCACAATCAAACCCACTTAGCTTGCTACCCCATTTGCAAAACCTTAGCAAGTATTGTGCCTCATGAACCATTCAAGTAGAGTAGCAAATGGGGTAGCAAGCTAAGTGGGTTTGATTGTGGGGAAAACTCCACAGTTAAGCGCGCTTGAGCCAGAGGAGTTCTGGGATGGGTGACCTCCTGGGAAGTCCTGGTTACCAGGTGCAAGCCCCGGAAGTGATGATTGATGCTATGTGATTCGTTCTCCACATTTCACTAGTTTCAATCCCACTTCTTCACCCCTGTGAGCATCACCCGATGCAATGAGTGCTAAGTGAACTATTCAAAAATCATGAGAAATTAGTCAGTTACGACTACCTCTCATGGAAATGGTCATACGTTTGAATGACTTACTTAACGCAGTTGAATCCCAAAAATGATATCTAATATAATGCACTGCATAAATCCCCCATACTTAAATGCCTTCTTTTCTGGGACAGTCTTGGGCTGTGTTTCCCTCTTCTTGAAAATATGTTTATGATCTTCTTGGTTGGCTTCCTTTCCTTTACATTATTTTGGGTCAGTTACTTTCTCTTCCTTTTCTGCCATTGATGTCTTTGGGCTGCAATTATTTTATTTGCTTTGACTCCCTTTTACTAGTCTTTGCCAAAATTAGCTTATTTCTGTTAAATTCTGAACCCAACATTTGGCCATTAATTCCTAGCAGATTTTATGTCTATTGATTAAAAGCATAGCTGAGTTCTTTACATAAAAAACATTTAGTGGAAGCAAATACACAACCAATCTCAATCATACATTTGACACAAATTCTGCTCAATCAATAGCTCTTCATTAAATTAATCTGTGAGCCTACTCGGACTCCCATCTTGGGGTAATGGCCCAATTGAGGAATTTACAAATACAACATATCTTAGATCTGATCCAGCTGATCAAGCCCTAGCCTTGGTTGATCCAGATCTCCTTGCTGCACCCTTGCACTTTCCTTGGACCTGACACACATGAATGGAAGTCCTCCACTCAATCACTGAGATCTCTTCTCAAGTCTTGTGCTCACTGTGTGGTGTGTCTTTCTCCTCTCCTTAGCCTCGCTTTTATAACTTCTTTATTGAGCTAAATCCTTAGCCCTAATCTCAATATGGATGAGATTAGATCTTGCCTCACTTGAATTTAATGGTTGAGATTAAAACATAATTTTACTTTTCCATAGTTTCTTTAGCTCAATAGCCAACATAATTAATTATGTGCTTTTTCTAAGTTAGACTTAGGCTAAATTACAAATTTACAAAAGCAACTTACTTAATGCTTGAGCAAGTATCCTAAAGAGACTTTGGGTGACTTCTACACGCCTATACACTTAGGCTTGTACAGAAGTACCTGTTCAAGCTATAATCATCAACACTCCCTCTTAGCGAGGGAGATACTTCTGCCACCTAGAATTGGCTTTGATCCTAGAATTGCATCTTGCTACAATGGTTGCGCCCTTTGAATTGGAAACCTTCCGTGCCACCTGGTTTGGAATCATCTTCAAAGATTTGCTTCCTAGGAGCTTCCTACTCTTGAACATTTTGTAAAGTCATCTCATACCATGAGGCCTCGTTGATAGATTTGGAAGGATTTGTTGATTGGTCCTTCCCACCTGAACTTGAAAGTTGACTCCCTCTATTCAACTCAACCCTCAGAGCTTCTCGCTACTTGTTCTCTGTCACTATTCTGTTGCTAGCCATTGCTCGAATAGGTTGGCCCTTTAGCCTATACAAGTTGTCCTCTCTAAATCTAATGATGTGGCCATCATTAGAGCTAGATCCCATGGGTCTAATCAGTGCTTGTTCGTCCTAGAACACTACAACAAACCCCATTTTGTCTATCATAGAATTTGAGGGAAACCTTCTCTCGAGTTTTGGCACCCATAGCACATCCTTTACTTCCAACACACCTCCTGACTAAAGCTAGGATAACACTGTTCCAACACCCTTCTCTGCGTGTTTGGTGTTAACACCAAATTCACATGAGACTCCAAGTCCCAATCTGTCAGGCTGTCAAACAACTCTCATGCTCCTGTCATATGATGTGTGGCTCCACTATCCTACAACCACGCATCATCTGGTATAAAGCTCGTGGAAAGGTAGGAAATAAATGTGAATTCTGTCTCAAACTTCTTGATAAACTCTTCCACCTGAGCTTTTGTCGACGTAGATACAACTGACTGCATACCTTTTTCACCATTCTTCCTCTCTGGACACTGTGAAGCATAATGTCCTATATTATGACATGCAAAAGACTTGACCTTAGTCAAGTTCTTCTTTGACTGTGGGGTTGACCCCTCACTCCAGCTTAAACCTTTTCCTTTGCTCTTCATTATCTTATCTTACCAACAAGAGCTCGGTCTTTGTCACCTTGTTGCTTGCTAGCCTTGGCCTTTGACTGCTCCCTAATCTCCACCTTGATGCAGTCATCCTGTAGCCTATCAAATGAGGGTTGGCTCTCCCAAGCACAGGTTCCTTTGACTAACAGATCCCACATCCCTGGGAAGCTGTTCAGTGCCATGTTCATTAACTCAGTGTTGTCCACTTTTCCCCCACTGCTGCAATTTGATCACAAATTTGAATGATTTTCATCAGGTAACTCATCTCTCAGTCAGATCTGGTTATATCTGTAGACCTGAGATTGTCCCTGAACATCATTTTCCTGTTAACAATTTTGGTCTGGTATAGACCCACCAAAGCATCGAACATTTCCTTGGCTGACTTCTTCTTAGACAAGTGATTGATCAAATGGTCCGTTGCCGCATCCAAGAGTGCCTTCGTGCCTTATCTCCCGCTTCGCTAGAGCGACTTTCTCCATGGCATCTGTTGACTTCGGGACCACCTTCTCGACAATCTCCCAGAGATCGTTTTTCTTGAGAAACAAGGTGATCCTAGCCTTCTGCTATTCCTCGAGATGTTTCTGGCTAGGGAACTATGCTAAGGCACTAGATTATCTCAAAATAAGTGATCAGGGTGAATTATATATTTTGTAGTAGGACTATAAGTTCTCAGTGATCACTCATTAGGCTACTTTCCAAGTTCCAACTAAAACAAACAACTATCTCTGTATTGAATAATGATGGATGAAGACCATGAAAAATAAATAGGAGAGCTTTCAAACATTAAACTAATGTCCTATTCTTTTTGTGAAGAAGACGTACTGAAAATAAATTTTAGCAATCAAATAATCTAATTAATTGTAATCATATGAATTGTACTGCATATAATTCCACAAGAAAGAAGGTATGCTGAAGACAAACTGTATCTCACATAAATCTTTTGACTTATGAAATCTTTGCAAATAGTATATAAAGGAAACAATGATACTTAATTCTCATTTTATAAATTCAACCCGTATAATTCAGATTAATTCCTAGAAGAAATAGGCTTTGATTTATTGGAAAGTGTTTTACATAGCAAATGAACAGACTGAAATTTGCTGGAAATAGAATCTATTTGGACACAGTAAGCAATTTTCCACCTGCTTAGTGCAAAATTCCTCTCCCTCCTTTCTTCCCACCCTCGAGAAAAGTCTTTCACTCTAGTCCCTTACTAACTTTTATACACGATGAGCACAACAAACATTAGTTGTAAAAGCAACTTTTCAGGAACTGAATTACAAGATAAGTAAAATCATTGAACAACTTCAACTATTGTCTGCCACCTGGCCTGGATTAGGTACATTTGGTTTGACAAGCTCCCAAAACTTTCATGGTGCAAATTTGGCTAGGTAATTCCAATTTTCTCCAACTAGATAATTAAAAATTGTTATCTTTTTATAGGTGATATCCAACTCGGTGTATTTCTGATAAGTGGGCTTAGTTGGGACAGATTTTTCACTTGCCAGAGAACATAAAAATCATCAATTAACTTGTCAACTGTTGTTTGCCCTTCAAATGTTCCAGTTATACTTGAAAACTTTTCTACTCTGTTTCTTTCCCTCAATAGGAATTCTTTGTAGGGATAGAATGATATCAAATTTTCAGTTTGATCCCAGTAGGATGGCAAATCCATTTCTATCAGATTATTAAATTAATTCATAAATGTATCAACATTTTTCTTTGCCGTTCTGTATTTATCCTGAGCCTGTTGGTCTAGATCACTTTTAGTCAAAACCTTTTTGGTTTCCATAATAATCGAGGTCCTATCTTGAATTCCCAATTCATGTAATTGGTCCCAAGTTCTGGAATTCAGAAATTTGACATGTTTATTAGCTATTTGTGGTTTGTTACCCAACTGGTTTTGAATCTGTTGAATGGCTTGCTGTGTATTATATACCAAATCTGATTCATCACCCATTCCACATTCTTGTGATTCCATTGAAAATTTCTCCACACACAATGCGCCTTGCCTCTGTTTTTTAAACTATTTGAAAACTCCATGCATGAATTATTTTCAAGATTTTCTCTTGTGGTTGAGGGGTTCCTAAAACAGGGGGTTGAGAACACTGTCCTGCCTCTACAATTTGTTCTATACTCTGTTCAGGTTCCAAAGTGTCCCTGTTGGCCATCTTTTCTATATCTGGTTTTGTAAATGTATATATGGAGCAAATCCTTGCTTGGTCCTTTTGTTTGATATGATCATATGACCATACTTCTCTTAGGGGGAATTCATCTGTTTCAACATCTCTTCAAATTCCTATAAAACAACCCTAGTATTAACAATGAATGGACCTACTTCTTTCTTTAGCTTAAACATGGCTTCGCGATTCTTGGAAATGAAGTGTAGCTGATCTGAACTCAAACTTTGTCTAATATATTCAAGAGCGAAGATTCTCATAAGAAGGAAAACTGGTAGATGATAAGGAGGTAGCTCACAACGATATATTCTGATTTTTTTTATACCCTTTAAATAAAAACCAACCCTAACTCTAGTATCGAGACCTAGCTGCAATTTTTTTTTTCTTGTGGAAAAAATCGATTCGTCATATATTACTTAATAAGCAACTGATGTAAACTTGTTGATGAATTCAGAAAAACATGGATTTTGTGGCTGCTTTCTGACAATTGGAGTCCAATGAATGACAGAGTTTTGCTTCCCATTTTCATCTTGAAGTTGTAGATGTAGATGTGAGAATTTTATAGCTAGAAAATAAAGAAACATGTATACTAAGTAGTATTGATATCTAAAATACCTACCTAGGTTGTACCAAGACAATTGAAAATTTATGGCATTAGATAGGTATTGGCTAAAGTGAAACTGTTTCATCAGTAGTTTGGTCATTATCATATCCTAACAGACAACAAACCATCGACACGGCTTGTCTTGATAACTTAGGGAAGATGCTAGCAAGGTATGGTGGTGGAGTTTCAGGTATTGGGGTTCTAAAGGTAAGAATTCCTACAAAAAATTTGCTTTTTCTTCTATGGTTAACTCTAGGTAATTGAGGCGAGGAAATATTCTTACCATATCGAATCGGTCAGGAGAGAAGAGGTTTTGGGCGCGGGAGGAAAAAAACCAGGGTTTTGATCGATCATAGAGGCAATCCGCCATGAAAGGACGCACAGGAGGGAGCTCCACTCCCTCCTTCAAGCAGGCAGTGGTTGGCAGGGGGAAAAAGCCCATGGAAAATGACAGAGAGTCTTCAAAAGGAAAAGGGAGAAGCAACGAAGAAGAGCAGGAGGGAACCAAAGCAAGGGAGCATAATGAAGCATCGGAGAATGTGGAAGATATCAGGGAGCAAAGCACACATGGGACCATGCAAACCCAAAGCGGCGGTAATTCCCAGAATCATTTTAAATGACCCAGCGCTGCAGGCGCACAGGGATCACATGCAAACTTATGCAATCATTTGCAAATTCATGGGGCTGTGGCCCATTGAAAAGGCTTTACAAATGTGGATTAAATACCACTGGAAACCAAAAGGCAGCATTGACCTACATCTTGGATCCAAGGGTTTTTTCATTGTAGTTTTTGCTAATATTGAAGACAAAGACAGAGTGTTTGAAGGAGGGCCTTACTTCTTTGCTGCTGCAGGCCTCTATATGAGGCCGTGGATCATGAACTTTGTTCCGGGCCTCAGTTCCAGTCTGGGTAAGACTCTACTCTCTACCCCTTGATTACTGGCAAACGGAATCTCTGTCAGTCATAGGACACAAGTTAGGGCGTTTTGTCAAAGTTTTTGAGGCCACTAGAAGGGGAAAGTATACCTCCTTCGCCAGAATATGTGTGGAGATGGATCTCTTTGGAGCGTTGCCGGATGAGGTTGCTTTGGAAGTGTTTGATGAGGAATGGACACAAACAGTAGATTACAAACACATTCCTTTCAGATGTCGCAAATGTCACGAGCATGGATATCTGGTCAGAGACTGCCCCCTCAATAAGATAGAGGATAAAAGTAAAGCTAATACAATGAAGGATCCAGAAAGCTTTTTCAAGGTGGTACACAAAGGAAAAGGGAGCAAAAGAGGACTAAGAACAAGCAAAGCCAAAGAGCAGCATGTTAACCAGAACAGGTTCTAAACCCTCGAAATAGATGTAGATCCTACAGATACTGATAAAGCAGAAGCAGGAAACACAGTGGAAGAGAATGAAAAAGAAAAGGAGCAAATACAAGAGAATGACGATATGAAAGAACTTATGATGAGTAGTGCTGAACAGGCGATGGATCTTGATATGACCCAAAGTGAGACAGATATGGAGGACCATGATCTCCAGGAAATCCTTGAGAAAGAAAACCTAGATTTAGAAAGTTTTTTGAATCAAGGAACCAAAGAAGGGCTAGACTCATTACCTGCAGAGGAATTCAACAGGGTTCAACAACTGTTTTTATGGAGGACCCAAACTAAAGGATTGAACAGACTCAATCACAAAGAAAGACAAGGCAACGAAGGAGTGAAGACGATGAAAAATATGGCAGGACTAGCACCCAGAATCCCAGGAAAGAAGAGGGGTAGAAAAAAGCAGAATGAGCTGTTGATGGAATGCGGAAAGCTAATGATAGATTCAGGTAAGATGAAAGACCTATCCAGTTACTCCTTTACTAATCTTTAATTATGAAGTTCACTTCTTGGAATATCAGAGGTCTAGGTAGTAGAAGAAAACAAAGGTTACTGAGTAATAGAATGAAACAAGCATCTCCGGATGTGATTTTCATACAGGAGACCAAGTGTTCCATTCAGAAGATAAGAGATATGCATAGTAAATGGCTCAATAAATTTGAGTTTCTGGAAGTCAAGGCAGAGAATACAGCAGGAGGTATTCTCACTCTGTGGAATCCACAAAAGATTGACTTAATAGATGCGGAGGCATCTAGAGATTATTTATCTGCAGTTTTTCAACCAGTAGGAGTTAAGGAAACCTATCTGGTTACAAATGTCTATGGCCCACAGAGAATGGAGGCTAAACTAAGGCTTCTTAATTCTTTGGAGACTCTCAGAAACAGACATGCAGGAATACCCTGGATCTTAGGGGGTGATTTCAACATGATTAAGTCACTCACGGAAAAAAGGGGGAACCAAAGTTCTAGGCAAAGACTCTGTGGCTTTTCAAACCTTTATTGATGAAATGAAGCTGGTGGACATTGAAATGCACAATGGCATCTTCACATGGAACAATAAAAGAGGAGGAGAGTCTCAAGTAGCTTCCAAATTAGACAGATTCATAATCTCAGAAGATCTTATGCTCAATGACAAGGAAATGGTAGCTGGAGTGCTACCCTTTGGGGGATCTGATCACTGGTTGATACAATTGGAGGTGCAGGGCATTGGTAAACCTGGGAACAGACCTTTTAGATTTGAAAATATCTGGCTCTCCCACCCAGATTTCATCAACAATGTAACCAAGTGGTGGGCAGAGGATTTAAATATTCAGGGTTCCAAAATGTTTATCCTTCAAAAAAAATTAAAACATATCAAGCTACGGCTCAAGGACTGGAACAAGACTGAATTTGGAAATATCTTTGAAGAGAAAAAGATGATTGAAAGTAAACTGCAGGAACTTAACCAAGGCCTTATTAAAGAAGGCCATGACAAAGCTCGACATGATCAAGCCACCAGATATCAGCAGCAATGGGAGAATTTATGCAGTCAAGAGGAAATTTTTTGGAAACAAAAATCTAGAATCCAATGGCTAAAAGAAGGTGAACGCAATACCAGATTTTTTCACAAATCCACCATGGCAAATAGAGCACATAATAGAATTGCTCTGATTAAGGATGAAAGAGGAAACAATCTCAATTCTCATGAAGAAATAGAGGCAGTGCTACTCCAGCACTTTAGAAACATAGCTCAGGAAACCTGTTATGACAGAGAACACTATATCCAGAAAATCACCAAGAACATTCCCAGGATAGTCTCTAGAGAGGACAATGTTAACCTTTATAGGCCTGTGACGGAAGAGGAGGTTAGTGGGGTTCTCAAAGAAATGCAGAATGGTAAGGCGCCAGGCCCGGATGGTTTCAATGTCGATTTCTTTAAAGCTTGCTGGAATATAGTCAAACATGATATTCTGCAGGTAGTGGAAGACTCCAGGAAGCATAGAACCATTTTGAAAGCTCCGAATTTCTCATTCATAGCCCTGATCCCTAAACAAGAGCAGGCTCAAACCCTAGATAGATTCAGGCCAATAGCTCTATGCAATATGGTTTACAAGATAATATCAAAGGTGGTTGCAAACAAACTCAAACCCCTCTGCATTAGTTTCAAGGGAACAATCAAGATATGTGGAAGGATGGCAAATTCTTAATAATATCATACAAGCACATGAAGTGGTGCACTCGCTGACTAGTAAGAAAAAAGCTGGTATGATCATACAACTTGATATAGCCAAAGCTTATGATAAACTGAATTAGAACTATATCAGGAAGGTTCTTATTGCTTTTGGGTTTGATCACAATTGGGTAAGATGGATCATGGCTCTGATCACTTCTTCTAGTTTTTCAATTCTTGTCAATGGCTCTCCCTCGGAGACTTTTACCCCGTCTAGAGGCCTCAGGCAGGGTGATCCCCTTTCTCCCTTTCTCTTCATTCTTATGATGGAAGGTCTAGGCAGAGCCATAAAGGATGCTAATGATGCTGGTAAGGTCAGGGGTATACAACTCTCTGACAATGGTCAAGCCTTAACCCATCAACAATTTGTTGATGATACCATGCTGCAAGGAATACCCACTGTCAAAGAAGCTCTTGCCTACAAACAAATCCTTAAGGACTTTGCCAAGGCCTCTGGCTTGGAAGTTAATCTTTCCAAATCTAAGATCTTCTTCTTTAATACTCATATTGCTATTCAGAGGAACATTTCCAGAATTCTGGGTTTCCAAAGAGACTCTCTCCCCTCAAAATACCTGGGGGTGCCTTTAACTGCTAAACCACTTCACAAAAGTATTTGGGAACCGATTATCAGTAAGCTGCATGACAAAACCAGGAAATGGACTATAAGATCTTTAAATTTGGCTGGTAGATTGGTCCTCACAAAGGCTGTGCTTCAATCAATCCCAATCTTTATGCTTTCGGCCATCCCTGCTCCCAAAGGTATTCTGCATCAAATGAGAAACATACAAAGAGACTTCCTTTGGGGCAAGGGGGAAGAAAAGAAGAAATGGGCCTTAGTTGCCTGGGACAAAATTTGCAAACCCAAAAACCACGGGGGTCTTGGATTAGATGATCCTGAGATTCTTTGTAAGGTTCTAGGGGCTAAACTTTGGTGGAGATGGATAAAGGAACCAGAAGCACAATGGGCCATTACTTGGAAAGAAAAATATGCAAGTACTTGGACTGTTAATGAACGCATATGGATGGATGGGAATATAAGAGGATCTCATATTTGGAACAAAGCCTGGGATAACAGAAGATTGATTCAAGACCATAGCTTCTGGGAAATTAGAGAGGGAGACTTGGCCTTATTCTGGGAGGATAGATGGCAACAAGAACCTATTCTCTTATAGGAGGACTTGAAGGACCTCAAAGCAGAGACTGATGCTAAGGAGCTCACCCAAGTCAGGGATTTTTGGGATCAAACCAACAGTGCAGGGAAGTGGAGAAATTGGCGAAAATTAGACCTCCGAGAGGACAGGCATCTTTTAACCAAAGCTGAAAGACTGATGAAAATGTTGGAGCAAAGGAAAATTCTGGTTTCTAGGGGGCATGACCAACTGAGATGGGGCAGCAACAATGAAGGGAACTTCAATCTTAAAGAGGCTAAACTCATTCTCCTTGAACTCGATCCCCATGCTCCTAATAGGCTCTGGCAAAACCTTTGGAAGCATCTGGGTTGGATGAAAATTAAACTCTTTTTGTGGCTGGTTCTTCAAAGGAAAATCCTGACCTGGGATAATATTAGGAAAAGGGGATTCCTAGGGCCTTCTAGATGCCATCTCTGTGAAGCCCAAGAGGAGACCATTGAGCATCTTCTCAACAATTGCTCTTTCACCTCCGGATTATGGGATTCTTTTGCAGTTATCTTCCAACAATCTGATAGAGATATGGGAAGCCTTTTCAACACTCTCACAAGATGGAGAAATAACTTTTCGGATAATGAAGTTCTTGGTTCTGCTTGGGCTCTTACTCCAAGTTTCATAATTTGGAATGTTTGGAAAGAAAAGAACTATAGGATATTCAAGAATGTTAAGAACTCTTCCCAGAATATCTTTGATAGAATCCTAAAACAGATTAAGGAAACGGTTTCAGAAATCTTCCCTCGAACCCCCCTTCGGCCACAGACTGGAGGATTCTTTGCAGGCTAGATTTGCAGGGACTGGTTCCTCAGGGCTCTGTTAGGAATGGGTCAATGGGGGACCCGGAACTTGACTTCTGGCATCCTCCCCCTAAGGGCTTTCTCAAATTCAACATCGATGGGGCCTCCAAAGGTAATCCGGGCAAGGCAGGCCATGGAGGGGTGTTAAGAGATGACAGGGGAGATATTCTTTTCATCTTTTATGGCAACTTAGGAAAAACCACCAACAACATGGCGGAGTTAATGGCCATGGAGCAAAGTCTTGAGTTCCTGGTTCAGGAAAATCGGCAAAACACAATCATTGAAGCGGACTCCGAAATCGTCATCAACTCTGTCAGAAGAATAAGCTGGGGAACAAGACCAGAAAAAGCCTCTTCAAATTGGAGGCTTATTCAAGTCTTCCAACGGATTCATAATCATCTACAGAGCCTGAGAACAGTCAGATTTGCACATGTGAGAAGAAAGGCCAACAAGCTAGCGGATTTGCTAGCTAATCAAGGAGTTGTCTGCACAGATAACAGGGCAGTGATGAATTGGTGCGATTCCCCTAACAACAGACTAAAAACAGACTGTCAAAACCAAGCTATTGAAGACAATACAACGTTCCTTAAGAGAGCAATGGAGATGGGTATGGTCAACCAGCAGGGGTCGGCTCAAAGGCATGCTCACAATGGGGTTTTTTGATTTAGTTCGGATAAGATAACCGGGGTTTCCCAGTTCAAGGGATGCACGGAGATTTACAGTTGTTTTGACAAGGATAAAGGTGCTTCAGGGGAAGCCGAAAGGAAGGAGCTGTAAGCTTAGCGCTTCGGGTCTTGAAGGGTCTTCGTTGTGAACGTCGGGGAGCAGATGATTCTTGATGACCGTGAAACCAATGTTTCTTTTTCCCGGTCTTTCTTTCCGCAACCTGGGTGGTTTTCTGTTGATCGCGGCTCGCTCAAGTGGAAAGTGGTTTCTGCTTTTTGGGAGTGATCCCACTCAGGAAGCACCACGTGGCGTTGGGGTCGGGAGGATTACCACCGTTATCGCACGCTAACTTCCAAGTTAGTTGGCAGGTGCGATATCCTTCTCCACCGTCAGATCTCTTTTAGGCGTTTCAATGGTGCTGATTGATCAGCTTTTGGTGGGCGGTTTTCTCCGGCGGCTTGGGTCTGTAACTGTCTGATCGTTTGGACAAGTCCCATGGTCGTGTTTTTTAAAGGACAGACCCGTCAATCGGTGACGGTGTTCGTCGGGGGACAAGATGTTCTCCTCCCGGGCTTTAGAACCCATGTCTACGCTTTCGGGCGGGTTTTTGGCCATTTCTGGTGCTTTTTTAGGGGTTATTCTCGGTCTAATTCCTTTTTCTTCTTTCCTACTTTGGAGGTTCGTTATTTGTTAAGATAGGGACAATGTAAAGCTGTTTTGCAGTTTCCCTTTTTTCTCAGAGTCTGAGAATTTTGTACTACTCTCTGTACTTTATTTTGTAATTAATGATCAGAAGGTCCAACTCTTGCATTAGCAAAAAACAAAATAACTCTAGGTAATTGAGGCTTAAAGTATTTTCATCAAGGGGTTGGGTTTCAGTAGGCATGACTATCCTAAGCATTTTTTGAATTGACTAAGTGATTTTGAAAATTAGAATTACTCCATTTTGGGAAATAACAACTTTCTTGCTTGGGATATAATTTTCAGCACACTAAGTTACAAATTTTTGGAAGTGAAAGGTTCGGAGAATGGTGAAACGAGTCAATACTCTTGGACCGACGAGATATCTTGAAGAATTTTGAATCGTTGGAAGGATTTTTCTCTCAACATGAAAAGATCAAATTCATAGTGGGTATAAAAAACATCTCTTCTGTCAATTCTGCTCATCTCTTCAAAATTGATAGGTCGAGAAGTCTCAACAAACCTAAGGTTTGATTTTTTAATTTTCATATTGGAATAAACAAGCTATGTGGAAAAAGTCTCGATAAAATTGCGATAACATCAGGAACTCTAATTTCTTTCATGATTTTTTTCAAAAATGAAAAACTCAGAATTTTTTCGTAAAACTCGGGAGTCAATCCAAAAACTTGTGAGTGAGGTGTCAGGCCATGTATAAGTTAGGAAAAGACTATTTTTTCCACTCATTTTGCACTCTAACCTTTGCGATTTGTGCTTGTGGAGAGAGGAGGTGTTTGTCACTGCCCAAGAGGAGGAGATTTACCAATTTTGTGAGGTCGAATAAGGTGGCAACTATAGGGGAGAGAGAGGTAGAGGAGAAGCAGGAATAGGAGGCGTGTTGAAGATGTAACTAGTGTTGCTCTTCATAATGTAATGTAATCTATCATTGATGTATTTATTATATTTATTTTTAGTCAAAGCATGTTCTTCATGCTTATAGAGTCAAAAAGAAAATATTTTGAGTCAAATAAAAATGTACTTGAGTTATGTCCCATTTGGACATTGGGAAGAAAAGTATTTTGAATTTTATATTGAGTCAAAGTCCACTAAAATGGTTAAAGTTGACCCTCCTTCGAACAAGTTGGCTTGGGCCTCCAAGAGCCACCTATTTGACCTCCTGGACAACTATATATTAGAGGTGAGTTTGACCCAATTGAAAATCGTCCATTCGACCAACAAGATATATCTGAAATCAACGAAGTAGAGGAGTCAAAGTAAGTCAAAAGAGACAGAGAAGGACGGAGTCAAAAGCAGGAAGAAAATTCCAAGTTTGACAGAAATTTTGACCTTGTAGCAGCTCGCACTTGTGAGTGTGATTTCTGTAAAAAGGGCCGACTTTTCTGGTGTTGCCACAGGGTTGAATTTTGGCCTCCTACTGCAGGTTTGAAATTTCAGCGTTGACCAGACTTGGGACAGTTTGACCATTGTTGACTTTGACAAGACTTGACTAGAATTGGAGGTGACTTGGAGGATTGGACTTGACATTTTGATGGCAGTTTTGGGTCTTGGTCTTGGTCTTGGATATCTCATTTTGATAAGATTCTATAAGAGAAGCACTGTTGGGTTTTCCCCTTATGGGGTTTTGCCCCGACTTGGAGCCTAATTTTTGTGTCTCTTGTCTCTTTGTTTTTTTGAAAGATTGAACATTTGTATAATTACTTGATGAAGAACACTTAAGAAGTAATAAAAAGACATTAATCATTCACAAGTAATTGTCAAGTAAGAGGAATCAAGCCTAATCTATCCTACGCTTGGTTTCTCAACATGGTATCAGAGCTATGGTAAATACAGGAGCATTGCTAAAGAAGCCCTAAGTAAGGCTAAGTCTGAAGGAAAAACAGAGCAAAAGTCTAGTTTGCAAGAGGACCTAAGAAGCCAAGATTATAAGGGTTGTTGAGATCAAGAACTACTATTATTTGCTATGGAAAGTGTCAATCTATGGAAGCTCAAACCTTCTCATTCATTTAGTCCAAAGAAGTTATAATGTGACACCAATTTTTGTGATGCTAGTTCATGTGATGATGATCCAAGTTCCAATAATGATGATGCGAGTTTCTATGATATATTTATCTATGCTAAACCAAGTTCGTGTGGCAAACTTTTAGTGGCTTCTATATCTTTGTAACATTGCAAGCATATACAAATATATCTGAGTCTGTGGTCTCTACATCCAAGATTGAGACAGTGGTTTAGGAGATCCGAAATCTTTAATCCAAGACTTATTCCTTGGTTGAAATCCAAAGTTAAGGCTACTCCAAGAGGTTTGTAAGAATGGTTACTAGACTGAGTCTAGGTCGAGACCTAGAAGAGAAACTTATCTTATGAGACCAAAAGTAAAAAAATAAAATTGCTCATCTTTGGAAGGGTATCTTGAAATCTGAAGTCTGGACCTTTGACAAGTACAAACATTCTGTGGTGGCATCTGAATCTTCTATGACACCATGGTTTACAAAATTCTGTCACAACATCTTTCTGAAGCATTTGAAGCTTACTAAGGTTACATCTTCCTATGACATTTGAATTCACTATGGTAACATATTTCTAAGGGTCAAAGCATTTATGATAAACATCAAGAAAGACATCCAAAATTATTTTAATCAAGTCCAAGAATTCAAATGATGAATTTCTCTATGGTAGAATGCAATTTTTGTGGAACTATATGTGTTTATAAGGCACTAAGATCATATGCGAAGTCCTGAGATAGTTTATAAGAAAGACAAAGTTTGGATAGAGTTTATATAAAGGATAGAAGTTTGTAACATGTATAAAGGTCACCTTGCCGTGGTATACAATCTATGGAAGAGACCGAAACTATGCTAACCATCTCTGTAGTTAAAGGCCGATATTTGGAAGAACTATGACTAGATATCTGAAGGTTTATGAAGCTTATCTCTGTAACACAAGTATATGAAGTAGCTATGCTACCAAAATTTCCTTCTTATACATAAAAGAAAGACGAATTACATCAACAAAGCCGATCTATTTGATTCATTGAAGTCTGCAAGATCTGAAGTATCTTTGTTGGAGGAAAATGATACATGTCAACTGAAGAAAAAGTCAAAGGATCAGATCTCTGCAAAGATGGATAAGGTAGGGATGAAAGAGGTACGTATAATTTTTGTTTATTTCAAATTTTGTCTTGCAACTAATCTTGCATAAAATGCTTAGGCTACTAGATTATGAAAAAATTCTAGGGAATAATATGTAGAGTAAAATAACGATCTTATGAAAGATATTATCGTATTATAAAAGGGCCTGCATAAATATGTTAGAGATCCGTTGATATGTTAGCATTCAAAGTTTTTGCCTACATATGAAGACTAGGGTTTTGCTGGACTACTTAATGACATGCTAGATTCGATTATGATATTAATCAAAGCTGCATGAAGATTGTTAGAGTGCTTTATGATTCGAGAGTATGATGCAGATAGGAGCCGAGAAAATACAACAAATCTCCACAGAAACACAGGTAGCCAATGAATTGATGAAGTTCCTTTTTATGGAAAAGGATGAGTATTTCTGAGACATGCTTAGGCTTGTGGATATATCCTCCCTAGTTGATAGGGAGTGAGTGTGGACACCGTGTTCTCCATGTGTCATGCACTGTGGCCAGGACTAATGATCCAGGAGGATCTCGTCAGATCAGTTACACAGGTTCAGTGTCGTTGTCAGCAATTCAGCCCGATGTCGTTCCATTTTGACAGTGTTGTTTATGGTTCAGGTTGTTCAAGTGATGTCAATGGTTTTTATGGTGATATGGTTTGAAACCTAGTTGTCAACATGTGGTTGTTGTTAGTTCCACTAGGATTTGGTCGACGATATGTGATTGTTGTCCATATGGCAGGATTTGGTGTTGGTGTGGGTTTGTCGTCCATATTGTAGGGTTTGGTTGTCGTCATCATGTGACGAATGTCGCAAATGTCACTTTGTGACAATTTGATGTAAATGGTCATGTTAGAACAAAAGGATGAATGACAAATCCTAACCTAAAGACCTAAAACTCTAATACACATAAACCTAAGTCCTAAACCCTATCAAACCACATTACTATACAAACAATGTATTAGAAATACATTAAAAACTAATTCTAAACCTATCGGACCATATGTATCAAAACAATTAAAAAAACAAAACATATAAACCTATGTTTCAAACTCTCGGCCTATTGTATTACATTGAAAACATTATAAAACCATTGCAAAACACATAATAGGTCCCCTAATCGCAGCGGTTAGCCCCGTTGGAACCGTGTCATGTGTGCAGTTGGGAGATAGCAGTTATAGTGTGTAAGCGGTGGAGATGTCAGTCCTAACTACCAGAATTAGACCGCGCGGGGAATGGTTCAAACCATGTGAACAACGCTGTGTTAATCGGATGGAGATCACTGTAGACCGCACCAATGAAACCGCATCAAAAACTATCAGTGGAGAATGCGCATGTGATCAGGGTCTGTTACCGCGCTGTTAAGGGATAGCTGCTAGGTGTCCAACAACGGTTAGAACCCACTAGTCACATGCCAACCGTTACCTACTTCGCACATTTTCCTTACCGCTAGTAGTTTGGTGATAACCCAAATTCTGAATATGGGTTTTTGTTACAATTTTGTTTTAAACATTAATTAAAGGACCATGTATGTTATCCTAGGTGGCAAATAGTGACAAGACCGAGATCAAACAAACCCAGATTGTAGCTCGTTCATCCCAAACTCAGCCTGAGAAGGTTAGAGTGTACTTGCAGGGTTTTAAAAGGCAGTTTTCTCATTGAAATAAAAGGGAGAGTGGTTTTGGGTTTTGTATGCAGGTTCTGGAGGTTATAGTCGATTTTGTTTTTAGTGTAACAGGAGCATCCAGAGTCATAATTGGGAACCGTGACAGGCGTTGGAACGCTTGTTCAGAGAGATTTCTCATGACAGTGACCATAAGTGCCTGCGTGCACATTTAGTTCGGTCAAATTGTTGTGTAATCGACCTCCTTGTTTTCAATCCTAATAAAGCGGTTGCCCATCTTGAAAGCGGACCCGGAGACGTAGTCCATCAGGGACGAACTCCGTAATCAATCTCGCTGTCTGGTATCGCTGTGTTTTGTTGTTTTCACTTCTGTTTTGCATCTCACTTATGTTTTATCAACTGTTGTGAATTCAATCTTCTTAAGCAGTTCTCACGATTTCAACACTTTCAGTTAACATTCTATTCATTAATGGCATAATCAATTCTACATCAGTTTTAACATATGATCATTTCAGATCAACTAACAATTGTAAGCCTAGTGCATGAACACTGGTCGGGAGAATGGTGGATTGGATAAGCATCAGGGATGCACATTATTGAGTAATGTATTTTGGTTGACTAGGATTAACAACCTAAGTTGGATACATTGACTTGGTAAAGAATGGTCTGGAGGACGTACTTTTCCTTGGATTAGGAAATGGTCCTGTGAGGTCATACCTTGGGAACACCCGGGTGGGGTATGTGCCTTGAGAGGCTATGCTGTCCAAATTTATGCTTCCCAACCTTGTGCTCTGATCTAGTGGGGAGATAGAGCGTACTTGTCGAGGCCTTGGTATTTTGATAATGCTGGTTATAATGATGTAAATCATCATTGATGCTTATCAATCTGGATCCTTTCTTATATGAATATTTCAACTTGAGATTGTCCCGTTGAGTCATTATGAATACCTACCTAGTTAAGAGGGAGTGTTGAAGATGTAACTAGTGTCGGTCTTCATAATGTAATGTAATCTATCATTGATGTATTTATTATAAAATCTATTATATATATTTTTAGTCAAAGCATGTTCTTCATGCTTATAGAGTCAAAAAGAAATTTTTTTGAGTCAAAGAAAAATGTACTTGAGTCACGTCCCATTTGGACATTTGTAAGAAAAGTACTGTGAATTTTATATTTAGTCAAATTCCACCAAAATGGTGAAAGTCGACCCTCCTTGGAACAAGTCGGCTTGGGCCTCCAAGAGCCACCTATTTGACCTCTTGGACGACTATATATTAGAGGGAAGTTCAATCCAATTGAAGATCATCCATTTGACCAACAAGATATATTTGAAATCAACAAAGTAGAGGAGTCAAAGCGAGTTCAAAGAGAGAAGGACAAAGTCAAACCAGGAAGAAAATTCCAAGTTTGACTAAAATTTTGACCTTGGAGCAACTCACATGTGTGACTGTGATTTCTGTAAAAATGGCCGAATTTTTTGGGGTTGCCACATGGCCAAATTTCTACCTCCTATTGCAGGTCTAAAATTTCAGAATGTTGACCAGATTTGGACAATTTGACCATCGTTGACTTTGACAAGAGTTGACCAAATTTGGAGGTGGCTTGTTGGAGGATTGGACTTGACATTTTGGTGGCATTTTTGGGTCTTGGTCTTGGTCTTGGATATCTCATTTTGATCTGATTCTATAAGAGAAGGATTGTTGGGTTTTCCCCTTGTGGGGTTTTTCCCTAGCTTGGAGCCTAATTTTGGTGTCTCTTATCTCTTTGTTGTTTTGAAAGGTTGAACATTTGTATAATTGCTTGATGAAGAACACTTAAGAAGTAATAAGAAGACATTAAACATTCACAGGTAATTATCAAGTAAGAGGAATCAAGCCTAATCTATTCCATGCTTGGTTTCTCAATAAGACAGAGCATGAGGAGGAGGTGACACCATCTGGGATGGCTAGCAATAGAGGACAAAGGCGACCTCCTAATTTTGCTTCTAGGGGACGATAGAGTCCATTTGTAGCCCCAGGGGCAGGGCCTTCTTCCTCTAGAGGAAAAGGCAAAACCATTCCCTGTTCCCGTAAAAGGGGTAGAGGAACTTAGTGACTGATTAGTTTATGACATGTAGATGACTCATGATGATGATATACATTTATTATATTTTTTGTTGATATTTTGACTCTTGAGACCGAGTCAGGACTCTATATATATATATATATATATAATATATTAGATTTCTTTCCATATTTATGTGGCAATGCATTTATCTGATATTGTGGATACTTTAGATGCTCAAAAAAAAAAAAAAAAGAATGTTTTTTACTTTTTAAATTTTGCCGAGATTTCGCCAAATTTTTCAATTTTCTCTTGACTTTAACAAATTTTTCAATTTCCGGACCCTTGTCGATTTATTCCCAAGGTCAACTTTTTCCACATTGTAAACAAGAACAAAGATTTGAAAATAATCAGGGAAAGTGGTTGAAGAAGATTGATGGCAACTTTTAGAAATCATGCTTCGAACAATTGTTGCTGGTGGATCTTAAATTAGCTTTTGTTTTCGAATTGCAAATGAAACAAATATTTCCCTCTTTTAAAACCAACCCATTTATTGTTGAACACATGGTGTCCTGTAATTGGATATAAACACGTGAAATTTCTTTTTCTACTTTATATTGTCACAGTGCGTTGATGTCATATTCATGTGGATCCACGCGGACCAATCATTGGCTGCCATGTATTATGGAATCTTGATGACTTGTATGCTTTGTCCTAGTTGGCTTGCCTTAGTTGCAGGGTCCATAGTTTTCACATCAAGCTATCAAGGTGGTTTTTAGGGTGATAATGAAATGAATTTGATTTATCGAGGAGGGGGCTCAAAATATGTGTATGCTTGCCATGTACCCTCGATTGACAGTATACTGCCCCGAAATCATTTTGGATCCCCCTTGTCCATTAACCATCATTTAGCTTGGGGGGTTGAAATAAATTTTCGTTGTTGATTTCTCTGCATGAAAGATGTGCCTACCAAAGAAGCTTCTACTTTAATGTGTCAGGGAAAGTGCCAAAACCTATTGAAGTTTTAAATTTTACTAATTTTATTTAACTTCTCTGAATAATAAACTCTTGAAATAAAACTGGTTTATACCAAAAGTCACCAGAACTTGCCAAAAATATAAGCTAAGTCCTGTCAAGCACATTTAATGGAAGAAATCTACCTGGACCTTTAGGCATCCAACTAAAATTAATCTGTTGCCACTTCTGTGGCTGTTGGTTAATCTGCTACCTTGACATTTGGATATCGTAGCTTGAATCTACCTCACTAACTTGTGAAGTTATTATGCCAGCGAATGCTTTTGTAACTTTGCTTGATTGTTGTCTCTTGTGCTTAGTTCATGGCTGTGATATGCAGTTGACTGGAACTTTCGCGACCTCCCCCTGTTGTACTTAGCTACAACTGTTAGTGGTTGGCCTCGTCTTGCAAACTGCCCCTGCTATGTGACCACCCCCTCCGTGCTTACGTCCCTGCTCCTCTTCCTTTTGTGGCTGTTGGCTTACTGCGTGCAACTCAACTTACTTTGTTATGCAACCAACTCACAAACAGAATAAAAGATAGATCAATGACTTGAAAAATAGCCTCTTCGAGGGAGAAACCTCCTTTACGTCACATAAATGAACAATTCTTGGATGATACAAATGAAAAGACCTCCTTGGTATATATAGGAGTCTAAGGGGTCCCAATATAATCAGTGCCTACATAACAATAATAATGTAAGGGCACAACAATAACAATAGTGGGCTTCTATGGGGCACAACAATAACAATATGGGGGAATACATGGGCACAACAATAACACTACGGGGCTACATTAACAATAACAATAAGGGGAATACACTAGTATTATAACGACCTGCCCCTTTCCTTTAAAAAAGTGTTGTCCTCAATGCTTGAGTAGTTCTGATGTTTTTTTATAAAATTAAGCTCTTCCACTTAATGAGATACTTTGAAATTAATCGATTCCGTAGCTGTCAGGTTCTTGTTTCTGTGATTGCTTCAGGCTCAAATATGATTTTTCCTTCTTTGTCAAGTTTTGGCAACACTGTTTGAACTGGGAGCTTGTCACTGATAACCTTCTTTAAGCATGAAACATGGAAAACTGGGTGTACTCAGGAATATGTAGGCAACTCCAATTTGTATGCCATAGTACCAATCTTTTGCAACACCTTGTAAGGACCATAGTAGTTGGGTGATAATTTATTATTCTTCTTAGCTTGCTTGAGGGACATTTGTTTGTATGGTTGTAGTTGTAAAAATAGATAGTCTCCTACATCAAAACTTCTTTCACTGCGATGCTGATCTACCTGTTGTTTCATTCGATTTTGCACTAGAGTGAGGTTATCCTTTAAGAGTTGGAGAATTTGTTGTTGATGCTCGATGTGATCTTCCATTGTTTGAACCTTAGAATTTTTTGTTAAAGAAAGATGATGTGAGGGTGGATGATATCCATAAAGTGCCATAAATGGGGTCATTTTTGCTGTAGTATGGAAGGAAGTGTTATACCACCATTCAGCTAGAGGTACCACTTGACCCATTGTGTTTGTTTATCAGATACAAAGCAACAAAGATATCCTTACAAACATTTGTTCACTATCTCAGCTTGCCCGTCAGATTGAGGTGTTGAAATATGTAACTAGGTTCGGTCTTCATAATGACATTTGTAATCATGATTTTATGTAGTTGATGTAAAGAAGAAAAATAAAATTATTTTGTAATGCTTGAGTCATGGGTTTCATGATCAAGGAATTTTATTTTTATAGATGAAGCTCCCATTGTGAGCTATTAGGTTTGGTCATCAAGTCATAAAGTCTAGTAAGTCAATGTCATGTATTGAAGGTCCATTTGGGCATGTTACATATAGTAAAAAGAGAGTTTTTTGTGTCATAAACCCTTCGAGACCTTGTCACAAGCATGTGTTGAAGTCGGCCTTCCAAAAGAGCTATAGATCATTCTAGAAGGAAATATCGGCCTACTCACAAGTGCAAGTCGACCTATTACACATGGACAGACCACTATATATAGAAGAACTCGACATCACTTGAATACAATTCGATCAAGCATCCAAGATAGAAAAAGAAGTGTGAGAAACACCAAAGAATAAGCTTATAACCAAGCGAAGAAAGGAGGATCATAATCGAGTTAGTTTTGATCTGTTTTGGGCCAATATACTTCACACGTGCGAGGAGAATTGGTGCCATCTGTTGCAGAAGAAACCGAGGCTAGCATGGTAATTCTAGAGGCTGAATTAAGGAAGAAGACAAGATATTCATCTAGCCGAATTGCAGAAGGAATTCTTACTATCCAAGCGAAGGGAATCAAGGTACAAAATTGGTCAAGATCCCTCATATGTGTTGCAACTAGGGTTACTGAAGAAGCCGAGAGTTGCAAGTCTGATTCAAGAGGCTGAAAATCTGAAGGGTAACCGACATCCAAAGGAAAGTGAGCAGTTTGACTAGTGTTGACTCAATAAAGAAAAAGTTGACCTTAGAAGCCTTGTGACTTGGTCTTGGAGTGGTTGATAAGTCAAGGGTCTTTGGTCTTGGTCTTGGTCTTGGTATTCGTCATTTGAAGTTTTTGTAAGAAGAAGAATTCGTTTGGGTTTTCCTCTCAAGTTGGAGAGGTTTTGGCCTTAGCTGATCGTCTACATCTTGGGTCTCTTGTCTCATTATTGTTTAGGGTTTGTAGTTGTTTGATGAAGAAGAACACTATAATAATCTAAGTCAAAGAATAACCTAATTTAAAGAAGTAAAAAGTATTCACAAACAATTATCATTCAAAGAGAAATCACCTAAATTCCTATGCCATAGATTTCTCAACATGGGATCAGAGCAAAGGTGACAAAATCAAGGAAGGGTTGTTCAAAAAGGGACACTCAAGCATTTTGAAGTCAAGATCTACATTACCTTCTTAAAGGAAATATCAAAACCGTATCAAAGAGAAGCTGAGGACCATCAAGTAGCAGAACGGAGAAGGTGTGACTTCATACCTCACTAGAGTTCGACTTGCCAGAGACGAGTTAGCCGCAGTGGGAGACAAGCCTAGTGATGACAAGTTAGTGTGCATAACACTGAATGGGTTTTCCAAGGAATGGAGTATGTTCGTCCAAGTGATTTCTGGGCGAGATACATTTCCAGGATGGGATTGCCTATGGAGTGACTTCATTCAGGAGGAGCTTACGCTCAACTTGGCTAATGGCACCAGTAGCAGCGACAAGGCACTGAAGGTGGAGAAGGAATAGGAAAATGTTGCCCTAATAGGAAAGGTAAAGGCGAAGAAGGGGTCCAACAAGGGATCTGGCTCCAAAGGAGAAAAGAAGATGGACCTATCAAAGGTCAAATGATATGGCTATCATGATTGTCAGTGATTGTCCTCACAGGAAGAAGGGAAAAAAGCAAGGAGTAGCTTCAGCGGATGCAGATGAGCTCTCTTGCAGGATGGAACAAGAATTCACATTGATAGCTTACCTGTCTAGCTCAACTTCACAGGGTGTTTGGTATATAGACAATGGAGTGTCATTGCATATGATAGGAGTTAGAGAGTACTTCTCCAGTTACAAGGGGGAGGACATTAGATTCTAGATTTAGATGGGGAACAAGTCCAAGTGCAACCCAGTTGCTAGAGGGACTATTCCATTTCAAAGGGAGAATGGCAAGGCAATTCCTATTCATGATGTGTTGCATTTGCCAAGCGTGGAGAAGAACTTGATCTCCATACTAGTCCTTTAGGACAAAGGCTATGATGTTATCTTTAGAGGGGCACAGGTGCCATTGAAGCATAAGGATTATAGGTCACCTATAACGTTTGGAGTGAGGAGCGCCAGGTTGTATAAGGTGTAGATGGATACTCCTAAGGCACTAGTTAGCAGCAACAATCCAAAGGATCAGGGGGAGCTATGGCATAAGAGGATGGGCCATATTCATCATGGAGCACTAAGATTGCTTCATGAGACAGTGACAGGTGTTCCAAATGTGAGCACAAAGCACGATGATGTGTGCAGAGGATGTGTTTTGGGGAAGTTTGTGAAAGGCGCTGTTCGAAGGAGTAACAGTAGATCATAGGGGATGCTTGACCTTGTGCATTCAGACATATGTGGACCAATGTTGACGAAGTCTCACTGGGGATTTGAGTACTTCGCTACTTTTATCGATGATTTCTCTAGGCAGACCTGGATCTATTTGTTGAAGATCAAGGATGAGGTCTTTAATTGCTTTCAGGAGTTTAAGGCTCTAGTGGAGATTGCGATAGGCAGAAAGATCCAAACTCTTCGGTCAAGCAACGAAGGTGAATACATTGGCAAAGAGTTCCAGGAGTTCTATACTAGGGCAGGAATCGGGAGAGAATGGACGGTTCCTTACAACTCGCAACAAAATGGGTTGCTAAGAGGAAGAACCGATCTATTTCGGAGGTAGCTAGAGCGATGTTGTATGACCAGGGTATTCCACATTATTTATGGCCAGAGGCATGTAGTACGATGATATATATCCAAAACAGGGTCCCACATAGAGCACTTGGCAAGATGACACCTGAGGAGGCATTCATAGGGAAGAAGCTAGTGTCAGTCATTTCAGGATATTTGGCTGCGTAGTGTACTGTCACATTCCAGGTGACACACTGTCGAAGTTAGATCAGACTATAGACCGAGGTTAATTCGTTGGTTACAACGGAACCTCGAAGGCATATAGGATCTTCATCCCAGGGGCCACAAAAGGATTATTGTTAGGCAGGATGTTAGGTTCATGGAGGACTAGGCGTACAAGAGATCCAGAGATTTGCCAGTAGCCGAAGATCAGAGTGAGTAGCCAGCAGAAGCTCCCAGAGTTGAGGAGTAGAATCAAGGGTAGCAGTAGAGTTCCAGTCAGTGACCAATACAAGCATGAGTTCATGTGCGAGTGCTCTTGAGGCTTCGAAGAGCATGGAGCAACAGATGCAGTAGATGCATGAGGAGGATATGGAGGTGGATATTCCTAACTCCACTGTTGGCAGGAGGAACCGAGAAGTTCAATAGACACTCAAGGATGCTTAAGAGTTTGTGGGGACTCCTAGGATGGGCAGGAGAGAGCGGAGACAACAAGAAGGTTACACTGGCTCCATGGCATTAGTCAATTAGTTGGTGGATAGCGAGCCTTCCAACTATCGTGAGGTTGCACAGTAGCAGGTTTGGCGTGATGCAATGGTTGAGGAGTATTCTTCAATCATGCAAAATGATGTATGGGAGGTTGTACGCAGATCGCCAGACAGAGCGGTGGTTGGATCATGTGGGATCTATAAGATCAAGCACAATGCAGATGACAACACCAAGAAATACAAGATAAGGTTCGTGGCCAAGGGGTTATTTGCAACGTAACCCCATCCTAACACTAACCCCAACTAAGGGTAGGAGATAGTTACGATGCTGACCCAATCTCCATGGTCTCGTTATGGAAATGGGGTCTAAAATTTTACTCTTTTCCAACTATTTCAGAACTTAAAACGGATAACATAGTTGTGTTTGTCTCATTGAGATATTTCCAACGATATAAATTTTGCCTTGATCTGACTCCTAGATCAAGAGATATGACCATTTGAAGATAGAGTAATTAACGACCTTGCCATGTCATCCCTGATTCTAACGTGGCAATCACATAATATCCCGTGTGGCGCCTGACGCGCCTGCTCTGCCATCGAGGACAAATCCACGTGGATAGACGCACTCCGAATAATCAAAGGTCGGTCTAATTCCACAGCTCTGCAAAATTTTAAACTTAACCAAAGGCCCTGGCCTTCGACCTAAAGGTCGACATGACCTCGACTAGGAGATCCCGCCTGACCTTATCTCTGGGCCGACTAGGCACCGTGACTCTGATTGCTTGGCCCACACACCTTGGGTTGGGCACAATTCATTCGAGTTTGGCCTTTTCAATCGACCTCCTAACTCCTGACTTGGCGGGTCCTACAAGTGAATTCAACCCTGTTTTGCAAGCCTCTTACACAGGGAATGCAGATGGGCCAAGAACTCCTTGGAGTTGGATTGGCTCAAGCTTAGGAGGAGTAGCACCATAGGGCGCCTTAATAAACCTTCGACATTGGCACCGAGTATTGGCGTTGTTCCGGAGGTCTGCAGGGCCTCTAAGACAGAGCCATGGTCGAACTAACCAGCTCAAGAAAATCATGGCAGGGTCGAGACTTTCTCTTACTATGGTTGTAAAGATGCTCGTCTGATGCATTGCATAAGGCAGGGTCAAGATGCCTTGGTCGAGCCATGGCAAAGATTGAAGGAAAGCTTGATGCAGCGTAGGATGGATCATGCCTTGTGTTGATTTGGGGTAGCATCGGATGTGATCTAGCCATGAAAATTGGTGGAGAGGCTAAAGCACATGAGATCTCCAAGACCCAAAAATGGTTTGGTAGATTGTACCTGGTTTGGGAGATATTAAAATAATTAATATTTTTAATGGAGTTCCTATGTCTAAACTTAGGAAAAATAAAATATTAATGGGTATTAATATAAAACTGGGTTAGAAGGTTCCAAAAGTCATGGATCAAGCCAAATTTAATCTTAGCCGTTGAAGGACCAACAGGAAAAGTATAAGAAGAGGCTTGAGGGTCAGTTGGAGAATACACCAGAGTGATCAATCATTCGAGTTGCTAGAACGGGGTTGCTAAGTAAAGTCGAATCAGTGATTAGTAGTGAGGGGCAATGAGTACTGGACAAAGATGTAGAGATAGTGCCGAGAGACCAATGCAGAGGTAGAGAGGCAGACGCAGAAGCTAGAACAGGTCGTGCAGAGCCCAACAAAGACAATGTAGAGGCCAGAGGGCCTGTATCATCCACGCAAAGGGTAGTTGGAGTGACGCAGAGGGTCCTAGAAGCTGCGCAGTGCCTTAGAGGGCTGACGTAGAGGGTTCTGAGGCTGACGCAGAGGCTAGGAGGGTTGACGCAGTGCTTCAGTGTTGTTGGAGAGGGTTTCTTGGGGTAGGTTTTCTGAATACTTGCTTCCGAATAGAGAGGTATTACTGTTGGTTGTTTTTCTCTGTCTGGTGAGCCAGTTTGGCACTCATTTGTACTCAAGGATGTACAGCATAATAATATAACCCTCAGAATTGCTGCATTGGTTTCCCTGCATTGGGTTTTTCTGGGGACGAGTTGTCCAAAAATAATGGTGTCACTTGTGCGTTTGCTATTTCACTATGACCCTAGAAGGGTGAAGCGGTGCAGCAAAGGAGGCGCCGATATGAAGGAGTCTAGGTGACTTAGGATAAGTCAAGGTGGTAGGCTATAGCGGAAGGGCGGACCAATGAGGAGGAGGTAGCAATATGGACTCACCATCCTCGTAAGCTCGGAACAAAGGTCCCGATTGTAGCTAGAGCACGTGCTTGGGGAATTGCCGAGAAAAGGTAAGTGGGGTGGTGTGTCTAGTGGAACCCACCTGGAAGGCATAAAGGCACTGTGTTTAAAGTCGCCGGGTTGTTGCGAGAGCGGGGGCCGTTGCATTCGAGAGGGTTTGTTAAATGCATACACACACACACACACAAAGTGCAAGCTCTAAGTAGTGAGGCCCTTATGATGAGTTGGGAAGCCTAAGTAGAGTTCAATATATATATATACTTTACCTCATTCCTTTAATGGTATTTGAGGGGTTTGGTATGTTACAGAGTGGTATTAGAGCATCCAGGTTCAACTCTTGGATTGGATGGGCTTCATCACGAGCCAGTGATGATTTATGAAAAAATTATTAATTGTCTAGGTGTTAAAAGCTGGTCTAAACTATTGATTGCCGCTTTGATGGAAACCTTGTGCTAATGTGAGTTGTTTGGTTGCAGATAGACAACAACTCGGTGAGAGTAGGATCATGGCCATAAATATGTTTTATTATTTTAATTATCATGATAGGATTGTAGGATTGAATGATTGATGCATATGATTTGTAAATATGTTGGCACACTAACATGGTCGTTTTGTCATAGCAGAAATCTCCATGGCAGACCCATGAATGCAAGTTCATGGTCATGATTATGTGTTTATTTATTTATCATGAAATGTCTAACAATGTGTGTGGTTGACAACACATCACAAGCATCATAAAAATAGAGGAATACAACAATGAGGACCGGAATGGTTGAATACAATTCCGATCAATCACAACATGGAAGTGATTGGGTCAGAGCTAGTGAAGAAGAGAGATCAATTGGCCAAGGGGGAGGGAATCACTCCCCAAACTGGATGGACACCTTGAGAAGCTCGAGGGCTAAGGTGAGAAGCTTTAAGGCCGATAGTGAGAGCCTGGTAAGAGTCCAAGAAAGGCAAGCGGAGATCAATGAAGTCATCCTGCAAAGTCTCTCGGATTGGTAGAGGAAAAGGCAATCCGAGATGGGGGCTAGTTATAGAGACAGGAAAAACCTTAATGAGTTAGAAGAGAATACCAATGGAGCAAAGGGTGGCAGGTCCAGGAAAAGGCACAGGCGGGAAAGTGAGGACACTTTGTCAGGAGATGTACTTTTGAGCACTCCAAGGGGAGGAACTAGCACACAGGTGCATTACTCTAGCAAGCCATCTAGTTCTGTTGACTGGAGGCACCACCATTCTCATCATTACCATCATCATCATTCAGGATGCAAAGGAAAAGATCACATGCCTCAGGAGTTTAAGAAAAACAAGCTGCTTACATTTGATGGGGATACGAAGAAAGAGAGGATGCAAAAGCTTGGTTGCTGGGAATGAAGAATTTTTTTAGAATACATAACTATTCTGAGAATATGAAATCCAGGGTCGCCACCTACAACTTAAAAGAAAAAGCCGACATATGGTGGGAGGACTTGAAGAACATTAGAGCCATTGTTGAGAAAGAATTGACCTGGGATGAGTTTGAGAAGCTCTTCAGAGAGCAATACTTGTCTAAACGTTATTATGATAGTAAGGAAAAAGAGTTCTATGAACCCAAAATGGGTCAAATAACCAGTGATGAGTTTGTCACCAAGTTTTTAGAACGATTGAGGTATGTGCCATATATCAAGGATGAAAAAGCGAAAATTCAAAGATTCATCAGTGGGTTGCCTATGACATTTAGAGATAAAATTGAGTTGTTGGAATCCAAAACCCTGAAAGATGCTATCAAGAAGCTAGAACACTGCTATGAGAAAGCAAAACGTAGACCTGATATTAAAAGTAACTGGCAGGCCAAAAACAACACTGGACATAAGAAGAGTTGGCCCAAGAAAAGCTCATAAAGGAGAGAAGGTAAGCACCCAACTCATACAATACAGTCTAAGTAGAAAGTCGATGTTGCTATTAAGAAAAATGTGCAACAACCGATATCAACACAACTCATGTTTGAAGGCCTAGAGTTGCTCAAATGCTGGACTTGTGGTGAGAACCACAGAAGAAGAGATTGTCCACATCAGCAAAATGTTAGACCAAAGATTTACAGTGCTCAGGAGGCTCACACGGTCGATGAGGTATCTCAGAGTATGCAAAGAATTTATGCCGCAGTGGACAACTGCCAAGCAAATTACCAAGCATTCATCATTGAGATGGAGCAAGAGAAAACTATTTCTATTTTAATTGATCCAGGACCCAGGTTCTAACTATAGCTATGTCATCCCAGGGCTTGTTGAGAAATGTGGTATGGGTAAGGAGTTGCATAAGGAAACTTGGTTGGTTCAGTTGGAAACTATGACGACGAGAAGGATCAACCATTGGGTAAGGTCATGTGTATTCAAGCTTAGTGACATGCCCAAAATAGCCCATTTGAATGTATTGCCATTGGGTGTGTATGGCATATTGCTGGGCATGGACTGGTTGTATTTACATCAAACCAAGGTAGATTGTTATGAAAAAGCAATTGAATGCTTGGATGAGCAAGGAGCAAAAAGAGTGCTGCAGGGCAGTAAAAAGTCCATTTTAGTAAGGTTGATCACTGCTATGCAAGCCAAACTCATCAACAAAAAGAGATGCACACTATTTGCAATGCATGTTTCTAAGGAAGAGAAAGCTAACAAAAATAGAAGATGAGGATGCTGAATTGCAACAAAGGTACCCTGTTTTGCAGCAGTATGTAGATGTCTTTCCTGTGGAGGTCCCTAGATACCTCCTCACAGAGAGATAGATTTCTCTATTGAGCTAGTACCTAGAGCAACACCAACATCCAAGGCACCATATAGGATGAGCACCCTAGAGTTGGTTGAGCTGAAATTGCAGCTAAAGGAAATGCTTGACAAGGGCTACATAAGGCCAAGTGTGTCCCCATGGGGAGCACCGATATTGTTTGTAAAGAATAAATATGGAACACTTAGATTATGCATTGATTACAAACAATTAAATAAGGTAACCATCAAGAATAGGTACCCATTACCAAGGATTGATGATATCTTTGATTAGTTGAGGGAGCAACAATTTTCTCCAAAATTGACTTGAGGTCAGGCTACCATCAAGTAAGAATCAAGGAGGAAGACATTCATAAAATTGCTTTCAGGACAATATATGGGCATTATGAGTTTGTAGTGGTACCTTTTGGGCTTACCAATGCCCTGCCACGTTCATGTGCTTGATGAACAGTGTGTTGCGTCCTTATTTGGACAAGTTTGTCATTGTGTTTGTTGATGACATATTGGTGTATTCAAAGACAGAAGAAGAGCATGAAAAACATTTGGTTGCAGTGTTACAATTGTTGAGGGAGCACAAGCTTTATGCAAAGCTTAGCAAGTGTGATTTCTTCCAATCACAGATACATTACTTGGGGCATATTGTCTCCAAGGAAGGAATCTCAATTGACCCTAAAAAGATCAAAGCCATAATGGAGTGGCCAACTCCAAAGAATGTGGATGAGGTTAGATCATTCATGGGATTGGCAGGATATTACAAGAGATTTATCCAGAATTTCTCCAAGATAGGCCATCCCATTACAGCCTTGCAGAGAAAAGGAAAAAGATTTGAGTGGACTACACAATGTGCAAAAAGCTTTGAGTTGTTAAAGCAATTGCTCACCAATGCACCAGTGCTGAGAATTGCAGATCTTGACAAGGATTTTGTGGTGTGTACAGATGCCTGCAAAGAGGGGCTTGATGGAGTCTTAATGTAGGAAGGACAAGTAGTATGCTATGAGTCTAGAAAGTTAAATGAGCATGAGGTGAATTATGTAACCCATGATTTAGAATTGGCTGCCATCATTCATGCCTTAAAAATGTGGAGGCATTACCTCCTTGGCAAGAAATTTACACTCATGACAAACCATAGTGGGCTCAAGTATTTGTTTGAGCAACCCAAGTTGAATGCTAGGCAAGCAAGATGGTTGGCCACGCTCAACGAATTTGACTTTGAAATCAAGTACATAAAAGGTAAAGAAAACAAGGTTACTGATGTTTTAAGCAAAAGAATTCAAGTAAATCACTTGGCAGTTGTAAGTTCTTATACAACAAACCTGATAGAAAGAGTCAAAAGTGCTGGGCAACAATATGGAAAATATCAACAAATGAAAAAAAACGCTGCAAAATGGCAAGGATGAAGAATATCACCTCATTGAGGATGACCTAATTAGGTTTAAAAACATAATTTATGTGCCAAATAGTGATGAAGTAAAAAGATTGCTAATGAAAGAGTTCCATGTTAAACCTTATTCAGGCCATCCAAGGTATCAAAATACCCTTACGACCATTAAAAAGTATTATTACTAGCTGAATTTGAAGAAGGAAGTGGCCGATTTCGTGGCAAAATGCATAGAATGCCAACAGGTAAAGGTCGAGTGCAAGCATCCGACAACATTGTTGCAGCCTATCCCCATTCCAGAATGGAAGTGGGAGGTAATTTCTATGGATTTCATTACTAGATTACCTAGAACCACCAAGCAACATGATGCAATCATGGTGGTGGTGGATAAGTTGAGCAAGGTAGCTCATTTTGTAGCAGTCAAGTCCACTAACTCCACTAGTGACATAGCACAAATCTTCATAAAGGAGATTGTGAGACTACATGGCATCCCCAAGAAGATTATGTTAGACAAAGATGCTAGGTTCACTTTTAGGTTTTGGAAGGAACTGTTTGCAAGATTGGGAACAAAATTGGCATTTAGTACAACCTATCATCCACAAACAGATGGGAAAACAAAGAGGATTAACAGAATCCTTGAGGACATGTTAAGGATGTATGTGATGCATCAACCCAAGAAGTGGGAAGAATATCTTCCACTTGTGGAATTTGCATACAACAATGGATACCAAGAATCCATAAAGATGAGCCCATTTGAAGCATTATATGGCAAGAGTTGAAACACTTATGTTAGTTGGAGTGATCTAGTTAACAAGGTCCATGTAGGACCTGATATGCTCAAGGATATGGAGCAACAAGTTTAGATCATAAAACAAAATTTGAAGGTGGCACAAGATAGGAAAAAAAGTTATGTAGATCAACATAGGGTGCACAAAGAGTTCCAAGTTGGGGAGCATGTCTATCTAAGAATTAAACCCAAGAAGAGTTCCCTAAGGATTGGGACATGTGCCAAGTTGGCACCATGGTATTGTGGGCCTTTTGAAATCCTTGAGAGGATTGGACCAGTGGCATATAGGTTGGATTTACCTCCATCAATTAGAGTTCATGATGTTTTCCATGTCTCTTTGCTTAAAAGATATGTATAGGATTCTAATCATGTGATTGATTGGTCTGTGCTATAAGTGGAACCAGAGGGAGAGTTCTAGCCAGAGCCAATGTGCATTCTAGACCAGAGGAGTCTCATGCTCCGGAATCAAGCCATATAGCAAGTTAAGGAGCAATGGAAGCACTTTGGGCCAGAGGAAACCACGTGGGAAATGGCTGATACCATGAGAGCTAATTATCCCTTTTTGTTTGCTGGTTAAAGCAAGTGTGTATATGATTGTAAATACTGTATAGAGTTGTGTATATAAAGCTCCATAAAACAATATGTAGTTGTGTTTTATTTTTGGTGTTGCATATGGGTAGATGAACACTGAGGGCGGTGTTCCCTCAAGGGGGAGGGGTTTGTGACAACCCCACCCATGGTTCTCTCATAAAATTCATTGTAAATATTTTTACAAATATGTGAAATTTAAAAAGGGGATTGAGTCAAAGGGACACAGATTCTAGAGTTGGGGAGGAGGATTGCTTGCTTGGGATGATTGAGGTTTTCTTGTGCAGAGAAGAAACTTGAATTGCTTGGACAACCATTAAAGGCTGGTGGGTGCATGATTTTAATGGGTTAGCTCTTAAATTAAATGAGTTGCAAAAGAAAGGACACAAGCCCATACACTGAAGAACCTTAGCAAGGAAAAGAGGACAAAAAATTTATGGAGGAGACCAAGTAAGGGAATAAGGACAGGGATGAAGAATCCCTGCAAAACAAGGAAAAGGAAAGTGAGCAGCAGGGCTAATTCAAAGAAGAAAGGAAAGCGAGCAGTAGTGGAAGAAGACACACATTCAAGCATCAGAGAAGCAAAGAACTTTGGTTCAATCAATAGGCTGTGCAGAAGAGAAGAGAAGAGAAGAGGGGGATTTTCCTCAGGTTCCCTGGAGGTTGAGGGTTGAGTTGCTAGTCTCTGGAGCCCTGTAACAGCTTGCGGTCCCTGGAGGCTATGGGTTGAGATAGGATTCCTAGAGCTCTATAACAACTTGGGTCCTTGGAGGTTGTGGGTTGAGATAAAGTCTCTGGAGCCTTGTAACAGCTTGGGTCCCTAGAGGCTGTGGGTTGTGATGTAATCTTTGGAGCCCTGGACAACTTGGGAAGAGGCTAAACCTGTAGCAACATCGAATGAAAACTTGATCGAAGACCTCTGGTTATTGCCTTACTGTTACAATGGATTTTGGACTTCCTAGAAGGGAGTGAATCACTGTGTGCACACTTGGGGTGAGGTAGAGAACCTCTGGACTCCTTGTGCTAAAGAAGATGGTAGCAGTCAACTGGTGGGATTGAGGAAGAGGTCCTTTGGGATTCCCTGCTTTCAGTTGGTAGTTGGTGATCGATTCCCTTAAGCAAGCACCCCCTTCAGACTCTGGAATCTGGCTTGGGGGTGACAACTGCAAGTAAGTGTGGCTACAATTGTCTATGGTTGGGTGGAGAGTCCTTGTCCTAGACTCAGTTGCCCTGCAAATTTAAAGATAATTAACTATCTGTGATTGTTTACACATTGATTAATTTATGATGCATTTCTGGATGGAATGGTTTTGGATTTCTGGACTGAAATAATGTTGTTGATGTACTGAGCATGTGGTTACCCCTTTGTGTGGAGATGGCTTTTATGGTTATGACAAATATGCATAGATATATGTGTGTTACACTTACGAAAGTATTGTTGCTGTTAAATGCGTTGCTTAAGTAGATGCCTCTAGATTGTGAAGAGGTGTTGTGTGGAGCGCTTGCTAATGTCGTCATAACCTACAATATGCAAAAAAATATAACTGAATAAACTCGATAACTGAGATCATGCCACTCCTCTACACAAGAATCCCACTCTGTATGAAATACATAACAATGTTGATAATAGCACTTAAATAAATAACATAGAAACATCATGCTATGTTATAGGCTGTAGCATGAGCGATATGAACTTGAAACATTGGGCACAAAGACCCTTTCTATTAACATTAAATAATTACATAAGAGATCGCCCGCTTAGCAGGGTCTGTGCATGTACATGGATATTCCTTCACTGGGCTACAAGCCCTTGAACCTGTACAAAAGGCATTATACTAATGTTGGAAGGATTATTCTCCCTTTAAGTGTGGGGATAGTTGAAACCCTTGTAGGCAGGCTTCACGATCCATGCATTATCAACAGTCTGGGTATCTTCCGCTAGCATCATGACATAGCTAGCTAGGCCTTGGAAGCTTATGCATAACGCCATGGAGCTGCTTGCAACCTTGACATGGATTATGACACTCTCGGCGTGTGGTAGGCGAGGTGGAGACCTTTCAAGAGTTCACACCAAGCCCGTGGTAGGTAAGGGCCGCAGGAGTGCCTACGCCAACATGCTTGGAATTCCCTGTCCGAGAATGGGGAATGCAGATGGGCCAAGAACTCCTTGGAGTTGGATTGGCTCAAGCTCAGGAGGGGTAGAACCATAGGGCGCTTTAATAAACCTTTGGTGTTGGCACCGAGTACTGGCGCTGATCTAGAGGTCTGTAGGACCTTTGAGATAGAGCCATGGTCGAAGTAACCAACTTAGGAAAATCATGGCAAGGTCGAGACTTGCTCTTATGACGCTCATAAAAATCCTCGTTTGATGCATTGCATAACGCAGGGTCAAGATCCCTTGCTTGAGCCATGCCAGAGATTGAATGAAAACTTGAGGGGACGCAGGATGGATTGAGCGCTGAACTTATAAGATATAATCGGGCAACCCTATCCATAACTAGGTAAAACCCTAGTCGTGGAGGCTTCACATTGGCGCGATTGGATCCCCCTTAATCTGATTGGACGAGGAAGGTTAACGTGGCTCGAAAAGGTTACCCCAAAAGATTTTTATGGGAAGCAAATGGACCAACCATGATGATGTCAGTCAGGATTAGTTGGCAGAGACACCAACTTGAAATTCTTGTGATTGTTTAGAGGTGGACCCTCTTGATAGGTCAACCCATTTAGGTTCACCCCAGAACATTTGCGAGGGCACATGTTGGAGAGAGATGGGTTAGTGCGATGGGTTGACATGAGTAGGTTGACGTGAGCTCAGAAGTAACCCCACTGGCCAGAAGTCTATCCATCTTGGCTAGGTGGCCTGGAAGTCTATCCTAAAAGAATGAAAGGAAGGCCCACTAGGAAGCGTCAGGAACACAAATGCAGGATGATGTCGTCTGATGCCACCCCGGAAGTCTCACTCCGGAGGAATTAAGAAGTGCAGCGGAAGAGAGCATTGAGATAGACCTATCAGGATGATGTGTCCTCACTGTTTCACCATTGTTTAGGGAGCAGTCCTACTAACCACATAAGTTCGGTGGTTAGCGAAGGCCCATCCTTAGGAATGGGCAGGGAGGGACCCAATTGGTTGACGTAAGGCAGTTGCATTGGCCAGACACGCACGACCAACAATATTCTCATTGGTGGGAGGACCCATGGCCATGTCAGCTCGACGCTATGATCCCAGAAGGGTAAAGCGGTGCAACAAAGGAGGCACCGATATGAAGGAGTCAGAGTGACGTGGGATAGGTCGCGATGGCAGGCTATAGTGGAAGGGTGTACTAATGAGGAGGTAGCAGTATGGTCCCGCCATCCTCGTAAGCTCGAAACAAAGGCCCTGGCTGTAGCTAAAGCGCGTGCTTGGGGAATTGCCCGGAGAAGGTAAGCGGGGTGGCATGTCCAATGGAACCCACCCGGAAGGCATAAAGGCGCTGTGTTTAAAGGTGCCGGGTTGTTGCAGGAGCGGAGGCTGTTGCATTTAGTAGGGTTTGCTATATATATATAGGCACATAGAGTGCAAACTCTAAGTAGTGAGGATCTTATGTTGAGTTGGGAAGCGTAAGTAGAGTTAAATATATATATATATATATATATATATATATATATATATATATAATAAATATGTTTTACCCCATTCCTCTTATGTTTTTTTCCCCTGGAAAAATCGTAATCTTTCATTATAATTGAAAAATTACATGTTGTAGATGCCTTCCGGCATATGCTGTAAAAACAGATTCAAAAATGTTGTGCAAAAAAGAAGCAAAGATCCTTCATCACCACGCAGGGTGTGCGGATTTCAGGAAATAGTCATGTAATGCAGAAATAAAATTTAATGTACAGGTGGGGAAAAGTCAGACTTTTCTCCCTTTTTTCTTCTCAACCTTTCTCCAAACCCCCTGTGTCTCTGTTGGAGTTATTAGTGCTAGCGCTGTTTCAGCCACAGGTTGTGGATTGTCTTTTTCGGAGTCTGATGTATCTGATATGTGTTGACGTTTGTTTCTACCCATATCCATAGTATCAGATATACTTTCCAGTGCTGTGTCTATTTGTTCCTGTGGGTTTGTATTTTCTGCTGCTGGTTCTTTGTTTATCTGGCTGGTTTCAGTGGGTTTGGCAAATTCCTTCTCTTCTTCCTCCTCGTCTTTCGGGGAGGGTGGAGAAAATTGCCATCCCTTAGCTTGCTTTTCTGTTTTCTTCTTTCTGCGATTGTCTTTTTTGTTTGCTGGACATGTGCTTTGTAGATGTCCTGTTTGTCGGCCCCATTCCTCTTATGTTATTTGAGGGGTTGGGTATGTTACAACAAGATACCACAAGACCAATCTGCCTTCATCCACTAGCAACACAAGCTTCTAGTCAGTCCTCTCAGACTTTTCATACGTGATGAACATCCATGCCAAGATACCACAGTATAGAGAGTTCAACTCACTTTTAGGAGAAGAGAACCCACAATAAAGGAAGGTTCATAAGTGGATAAGCCACTATAGGAGCATACAAGTGATATTTACTAGATAATTTGGTAGTGAGAGCAAACACCAGTGTCGTTATCACCTGGTGATTCGTCAACTCCCCAAATACTTGGGTTGTTCTCTCGTAGCCAATGGTTCATCAATCCACAAACTTCCAGTGGTTCTTCAGCCTTTAGGCAAGCCACTGCTCTCTATAATGCTTTCACCCAGCAAGCCTCTGTGAGGATTCTTCAACTGGATTTTAATCTCTCTATCAATGAATTTTGGTCGCTAGCTTCTCTCCGCTCTCGCCTACACCCTTGGAGGATTTTTTTCTTTTCTTAAAACTCTGTTCTCTTCTTGCTTTCTTCCATTGCTTTTGCACGCCCCCAGAGAGTTGGTTCTCTTTGCATATGCCTATGCATGTGTGTGTGCGAGAGAGAGAGCCGTAAATGAAGGTCCTTTCCTCTCTTCCCAATAGACTAACCACCCATCGTTCTCCACGATTGCATGCCAGTCAACCTCCCATGACAACGTAGCCCATGCTGCCTTCAATAGGTTGTCCTCTTCTTATTTGTTGTTGGAGCTAAAGGACACCTAGACCTGTTCCTTATTCTTTTAGTTTATTTATGGCACAGTCAACCCATTTAAAATCACTCAACCAACTAACACTAATATTTAAAAACAACCATTCCCTCAAGCAATCTCCTTCTTTAAGCAATGGAATCCGTGTCCCTCTCTCAACCATTTTAAATAATTACAAGTATCTACAATTAGAGAAATATTGACTAGGGGATGTCATAGTCCCCTCCCCCTTGGGAGGGGAACACCGTCCTTGGTGTTCAATAACCATATACGACAAAACATGCTCTAGACCAAGCATTGTTGATTATGGAGCTTTATATACATGTCTTTGTACAACATTTACAACGTATTTACATTTGCTTTACTTAGCAAATAAGAAAGGATATGTTGCTTGCATGAGGTCAGGCATTCCCCACGTGGCTTCCTTGGGTCCATAGTGCCTCCACTACACTTTGAATAACTCTATTGCTTGGTTTCGGAGCATGAGCTGCCTCCGATCCATGATGCATAGAGGTTTCAGTTGGAAATCTCCCTTAGGTTCCACTTGTAAGACAAGCCAATCAATTACATGATTAGCATCTTGCACATATCTTTTAAGCAATGAAACATGGAAATCATCATGTACTCTAATTGATGGAGGCAAAGGCAGTCTATATGCCATTGGCCCTGTTCTTTTGAGCACTTCAAATGGCCCACAAAACTGTGATGTCATCTTGGTGCACGCTCCAAATTTCGAAGAGCTCTTCTTGGGTTTAACTCGTAGGAATACATGTTCCCCTATTTGGAACTCTTTGTGCACTCTATGCTGGTTCGCATAGATTTTCTTCCTATCTTGTGCCACTTTTAAATTTCTTTTGATGGCTCACATTTCCTACTCCATGTATTTCAACATACCGGGCCCAATGAGGATTCTATTCACTGGATCGCTCCAGCTAATAGAAGTGTTACAACCCCTCCCATAAAGCACTTCAAATGGGCTCATTTTCAACGATTCATGATACCCATTATTGTATGCAAATTCCACAAGTGGAAGGTACTCTTCCCACTTCTTAGGTTGGTGCATTACATACATTCTTAGAATTTCTTCAAGAATTCTGTTTGTTCTCTCCGTTTGCCCATCAGTCTGGGGTTGGTATGTTGTGCTGAATGCCAGCTTTGTTTCCAAGCCTACGAAGAGTTCTTTCCAGAACTTTGAGGTGAATTTGGCATCTCTACCTGAGATGATTTTCTTGGTAACTTCATGCAGTCTTACGATTTCCTTTATGAAAACTTGAGCCACCTCACTAGCTGAATTTGTAGATTTAACAGTCACGAAGTGAGCCACCTTGCTCAACTTGTCGACCACTACCATGATTGCATCATGTTGTTTTGGTGTCCTTGGCAACCCTGTAATAAAATCCATGGAAATCACCTCCCACTTCCATTCCGGAATGGGAATGGGTTGCAGGAAACTAGCTGGGTGTTTGCACTCAACTTTTACGTATTTTCACTCTATGCATTTGGAGATAAAATTTGCCACTTCTCTTTTTAAATCAAGCTAGGAATAAAATTTCTTTATCGCTGTCAGTGTCTTTTGGTAACTTGGGTGGCCAAAATATGACTTGGCATGAAACTCCCGTAATGAGTTTCTTCAAGTCGTTATTTGGTACATAAATTTTGCTTTTGAATTTAATCAGTCCTCTTTTTGTAAGGCAATAGTCCTGTTACCCACCATTTTGTGGGTGATATCCCTAGGAGAAATTTTTTCTCCTAGATGGTCCTCAGTTGGCAGCCAACAACCCCTTGCAACCACCAGCTAGCTCATTGTGCTATTTCTCTGCCACCTGAGCTAGCCATGTGGTCCCTCGCCCTTCTGCCATGATCGTATGTTTGAAGGTGGGCCTCCCAAATCTAAAGGTATGCCTTGTCATTTGGAAATTGAGTATTGTAGTTTGCTTATCATGGACACTTCTGAGCATGGATTAATGGGGGGGATTCGGTGGAAAGAATGAACTAGGTCTGTGCTCTTGTCTCCTAGACCCTTTTTAGGTATTAACCTTGGATTCTAGTCTTGTGGGATCTCTTTTACTGACCATTTGACTCTAGGGATGGTTTTTCATGGGAAACCACGATTTTGGTTGCATGGTTTCGCTCCTTTATCCGCTTATATTAACCTCTTTTCGTTCATTATTACTTTATTCATCATTTCTCGCACCTGGGTCCACATTCCTCTGTTGGGTCCACATAGGGTTATATTGCCCTTCCCCTTGCCCACACCTTCGGTCATGGCCTGTAATGAAGCCCGGAGGTTGATGCAGCTGAAAAGAAAGATAAAAGCATATATGGCCACATTCAACAGGAAAATGTGCCACAAAATGAAAAATATGGTTGGGACAAATACATTTAGCACGTGGGCAAAAGCCAATACATGAGCTGTACCCCATCATCATGGCCATTGCCCTGGTTCCTACAAGTTCTACGAGCCTTCTTCATTATATAGGAACCCATGATTGTCCCAACCCCTGGTGGGCGATGAACTGCCCCACCTTAAAAGGGGGAATTCACTGCCTATATCTTATACATCATGCTCTAACCCCTTGATCCTTGAGCAGTTAATCAAAGAAAATCATAAAAAGACAGAAGGCTTAAAAGAAAGGGTGGAAGAATGAAGGTTGGGGCACCTCATGTACCATGATTGCTCCCTCCTACACATTATAAACCCAAGTGTGGGCTTCCCTCTTATTAGCTACCCTTGTACCCCAACATGTGACCCAACACTGCCACTTCTCATTCCCTACTTCATTCACCTATCTGTCACATGCCACCACCTTTTGAAGGATGTACCTTGACTATATTATCCCCTTTAGAAGTAGAAACCACTAAATAGGATTATTGGTTAACCCCATTTGGACTTTAGGAGACATTGGCACATCCTGAAGCCCATTATGGAAGGGAAGACCATTATGAAGTCCCCACCTATGGTCCATGATTAAGTAAGTTCATTTACTCGATTTATCTAATGACTTGTTGTACTGGAAGGTTGGGGGACACATTGGATCTTATGCAGGATTGCAGATGGTTTCCATCTTGGGTTTGGTCTCCCTATATGGGGTCCTAATCCTCTAGAGGGCCACATTGGCACATGTAGGGTGAGCGTTGAGAGTCATGGGCCTCCACAACAGTAGATTGCACTCCATGGATCCCCACAACTATTCAGAGATTTCTTGTAGTTCACTTATTGGATGAGGAGGATGCACCTGATCCATCATGCCTAGCTGACCCCAAATCTACACCATACACTTGGCAGATGATACGGGACTTGCAGGATGATGTGGCATCACCTATACCATCATCCTAGCCCTTGCAGGCGATCTACAGAGATCTTCGATTTGTTTGGAGACCCATGAGGACATTTGTGTGTCCCCACATGTCATGTGGAGCACCACAGGTTATTACAAGAGGCCAACCCCTTGCCCATTGCTTTTGAGGATCCTATTCTTCATTGTGGCACCCATGGACCTCATTAGGCCTCTTAGAGGGCCCTACGAAATGCATAAATTATTATTTGACCTCTTGAGAGGCTTATTTTTTCATCTATGAGTTAGTTTGGTGGGCTTGTCACCAAAAGTTGAATTATTAGAACATTATTTTATTTTTGGGGCTTATGTAAGCCAAGGAGGCTAATTCGAACTCCTAAGTTGTATATAAATACAAGTGAGATGAGCTCATTTGCTCATCATTACTTTGGATTGGATCTCTCTCTTCTTTAGAGAATTTCACACTTTTTCTGGAGGATGAATTGGAGCATTTATGGATGAATTTTGATGTATGGTTATTAGTCTATCTTCTCTTGGAGCTTCTTTATTGTCATTTGTGAATGGTTGGATATACTCTACTACATGTAAGTATGAAATTTTGATGTTGTTCTTGTTATTTTTGTCATATGTCTTGGATTGGGATTTTTGTTGTTTTAGGGCTAATTGCTGCATTCAAATTATTGCTTAATATTGTGGGATTGTCTCTATTATTATTGAAAAGTGTAACTAGGTTCGGTCTTCATCATGACATATAATTATCATTTTATGTAATGAGATGTAAAGAAGAAAAATAAAATTATTATATTGACTTGCTTCATGGGTTTCATGAGCAAGAGATTTTGTTTTTGAGTCAAGACTCCCATTGAGAGTCTTTAGGAATTATTTGTCATCTAGTCATAAAATGATAGAGTCATTGTCATGTAATGAAGTCATGTTACACTTTGTATAGAGTCAAACTTGTCTATGTAAAGTATCCTCCAAGACCTTGTCACTTATCCTCTTCAAGTTGGCCTACAATGATGGAAGAACATGCTAGAAGAAGTCGGCCTATACACTTGTAATCATGTAAGCCTAAAGGACATGTAATGAAGTGTATATATAGCCACACTTGGCCTCACTTGAAGACAAGCAACTCGATAAGCATTTGGTGAAGAAGTGCAAAGAAGAAGGGCTACAAAGAGAAGTGCGAAGAAGTGATAAAGAGAGTTTCTTCTGGGCAAGCGAAGGAGGATTCTTTTGGGCATAGCGAAGAAGGTTTCTTCTGGGGTTAACAAAGAAGAGTTTCTTCTGGGGCAGTGAAGGTAGGATTCTTCTGGATACTTGTTATGGGTAACCGAGATAGAGATCTAGAGACAGAGATTCTCTAGAGAAAGCTAGTGAGATTATAGAGACCGAATTTCTATAGGAGAAGTTGAGAAGAAGCAGTGTGAGGTATAGTGACCGAGTTTCTCTAGAAGCAGCCGAGGAGAGCAGTTCGAGATCAAGAAGAAAGTCGAGAAAGGGAAGAGGCAGAGCATCATGGTTAGTGACAAGGTTCTTGGAAGGATACTAGAGTCAAGGGTCTTTGTCATGGTCTTGGTAATCATCAATTGAAGATCTAGAAGAAGAATTTTGATCAAGTTTTCCTCTCAAGAGGTGAGAAATTTGGGCCCTTGCTGACAAGCCTACATACTTTGTCACTTGTCTTTTATTGTGCATATTGGTAATTGTCTTGATGAAAATAACATAGTAATAACATAACGAAGAAAAGACTATAAGTTAAGAAGTAAAAGTATATCACAAGCAATTATCAAGCAGAGAAATGTTTTAACTATAAATGCCCTAGATTTCTCAACAATTATAACGTTCTCTCCATGTATGGGCCATGTAGTGTGAGTGAAATCTCCTAGGGGTAAAATCTGACCTTGATAAGCCATTCGTCTTGTGCTTTTGAAGCATAAAAGCTGCAAGATTGCTTTCGCTTGACCTAGAGGGCTTGTGAAGTAATTTTGAGGCCTCCTTGACTAGGAAGCAAGAAATCTTACTCATATTCATCATAGACTCCATTCTTCTAAAGATTAAGGCACTGATCTACCAAGGATGGTCACTAAAAGTCATATTCTTACACCTTATAGGTCTAGCCAAGTTGGGGTAACTAGGGCATCAATTTCTCGACAAGCTAGCCATAAAAAAAAATCGATCTTCTACGGTCTCCTGCGCTGGCCTTTCCTCTCGCTGTCCTCCAATTTTGAAGCCATTCAGACTGTGGAGTTGGGAGAAAAGCCAAGCCCTAGCTCTGGGATCAAAACTTACCCTACCATCCCCAAGGTTAATACCTCATAGGGTCAAAGCAACATCTTCAAGTGAAATTCTTTCTTTTATCCTTTCCCCCACCTTGTCTAGGGTAAGAATATCATTGGTTGCTACATACTTTCCTCATACCCTAGACTGGGTCTAATTGGCCTTGTGTGGTCCCACTCCTTCATCGTTCAAGAACCATTCAGGATACCAATTCTAACAAGGATTTTAGGGATTGGGGAACTCTTTCACAAGTCTTATCTCATAAACCTAACCCTCAAATCCTCTCTTCCTTTCCCTAGAGTACATAATACCTTGCTTAGAAAGAAAGCAAGCTCCATCCTTCAAACTCTTCTGGGAAAGGGTCCATTTGGGTCACTCATATCCATTGACTTATCCTTCATTAGTGGCTCCATACATATCGGGTTTCCTCCCATCGGTGAAAGTCCGTAAATAGAAGGGAGCCTTAGCTGAGGTGACAATGGGCTAAGTCTCCATTTGTTGCCCTTGGCCTAGCATTTTCCCTTTAGGGATTCCCCCTAGGTCCCCTGCTTGTTTGAGCGGTAACAAGTCCTTATCTTCATTGCCTTGAGAGCCTTGTTGTAGCTTCTCTTTTAATTGCTAATACTTTTCGTCTTACTACCCAATGTTTTTGATCTTTTCTTCAAGATCAGTTCCATAGGAACCTATGGCTACTAAGTGGTTTAATTGCACCCTCCTGTTAAGTGCATCAACCACTTTGTTCTCCTTGCCTTCTATATATTTAATTTCAAATTCAAACTCGTTGAGTGTAGCCAACCATGTAGCTTGCCTTGCATTTAATTTGGGCTGCTCAAATAAATACTTCAACCCTCCATGATTAGTCATGAAAGTAAATTTTCTACCGAGGTAGTGTCTCCACATTTTTAGGGGATGTATAATGGCAACCATTCTAGATCATGAGTTACATAAATCTGCTCATGCTCATTTAACTTTCGGGATTCATAGCATACTACTTGTCCTTCCTACATCAAGACTCTATCAAGTCTTTTGCAGACATCTGTGCAAACCACAAAATCCTTCTATGGGTTTGGAATTCTTAATACTGGTGCGCTAGTCAACCACTGCTTCAACTGATCAAAGCTTGGTGCATAGTCAGCTGTCCACTCGAACTTTTCTCTTTCTTTTGCAAAGAAGTAGTTAGACAACTGATCTTGGAGAAATTCTTAATAAATCGCTTGTAATAGACTACTAGTCCCATAAAGGACCTAACTTCAGCCACATTTCTAGGTGTTGGCCATTCCATAATAGCCTTGACCTTTTTTTGGATCAACTGCTACTCCCTCCCTTGAGACAATGTGTCCCAAATAGTGAATCCGTGACTGAAAGAAAGTACACTTACTAAGCTTTGCATAAGGCTTATGTTCTCTTAGCAATTGCAATATTGTGGTCAAATGCTCTTCATGTTCCTCCTTGGTCTTTGAATAGACCAAAATATCATCCACGAAGACTATGACAAACTTGTCCAAATAAGGGCGCAACACATTGTTTATAAGGCACATAAAAGTTGCAGGTGCATTGGTAAGCCCAAAAGGCACTACCACAAATTCATAATGCCCATAACTTGTTCTGAAGGTTGTTTTATGGGTATCCTTGTTGAAGAATGTAACTAGTGTCGGTCTTCATAATTGTACTTGAGTCATGATGTAATATATTTGTCAAATTATTATTATTATTATTATTATTATTAATTTGACTTATTAAAACATGGGTTTCATTCTTGGGTCAATGGTCTATAGGTCAAAGCACCCATTGAGTGCCCTAGGAATTTGAGTCAAATTTATTATGTAAACCCTTCTTGGGATAATTTATTTTGGTCATGAATAACCATCCATCCATCAACAACTCAAGTCGGCCTCATAAGATCTTAAATTGACTCTCTACAAGTTGGCTTGTCAACTATTCATGTCATCTCAATTATGGATAAAAACCACTATAAATAGCAAGGTAAACTCGACCTATTGAAGCACACTTGGATCTGTGATTCTGAAGTAGAAGGATGAAGTGCGAAGAAGATAAAAAGTACTCTATTGCAGGATGAAAATACTCTATTGCAAGACAATGAAGTGTGGGTAACTTAGATCATCTACATGACTGAATATTGAGTATTTACAGGACCAAAATCTTGAAGTGGTTGTAGATGAAATTACAGACTGAAGTATTTGAGGCATCATGTGATTGCAAGACAAAATTGCCATTACAGAGTAAAGGACAAATTGCAGAAAGGACAATATTCATACTTGATGGATGGAGGGGTAGTAGTCTGTGTCAAAGGTCTTGGTTGTCTTACTTTGATTTGAATCTACTGAAGGAAGAGTTTCACTCTGTTTTCCCTTCCGTAGGGGTTTTGCCCTGATTTAGTGCCTACATTTGGTGTCTATGTGTTTTTCATTTCTTGATAGCTATTTGATGATCAAAGAGATAATAATAACTAAAAGAAAAAGAACTTAATAATCACAAGCATCTATCACAGTTAAAGAGAAATCAAATTTAAATGCCATAACAAAGCTGCCCTAGATTTTTCAACAATCCTCATCCTTTATACGCAACTGATGATATCATGATCTCAGATCAATTTTAGAGAAGGCTGTTGCTCCTCTTAACTAGTCAAATAAGTCATCGATTCGTGACAATGAATACCTGTTCTTAATGGTCACCTTGTTTAGTTGCCGGTAGTCAATGCACAACTTGAATGTGTTGGTGTCAGTGCACAACCAGTGCTCCCCATGGACACACACTTAGCCTTAAGTAGCCTTTATCCAACATCTCCTTGAGTTGTATCTTCAACGCAACTAATTCTGGAGTGCTCATTCTATATGGTGCTTTGGATGCTGGAGTTGCTCCTGACACTAATTCAATGGAAAAATCTACTTTTCGGTGAGGAGCTAAACCAAGAATTTCTTCAAGGAATACATCTGAGAACTGCTGCAAAACAAGGTGCTTCGTCAAAACATCGTTGTCATTATTCTAAGCACTGTAATTAGCTTCAACGGTGTTGGATATTTGCACAACAAATAAAAGGTATCCTTATATGTGGCTTCATTTGGCTTGCATAGCCGAAATTTATCTCATAGCGGTAGGCTTTCTTTTCTCTTGCAACATTGTTCTCTCTCCAGTTTCATTAAGGCATTCAATTGCTTTCTCATAACAATCTACTTTTGTTTGATGCACGTATAACCAATCCATGCCCAACAATACGTTATATGCTTCTAGTGGTAACACATTAAGATTTACAATTGTCGACATCCCATATAATTCGATTGGGCAAGTCTTCACCCAATACTAAACCCTTATTTTTGTTCTTCGTGTGCTTCCTTATTTAGTGCACATTTCTCAACAATAGCGAGGCTGATGTAACTGAATTTTGAACCGGGGTCAATCAAAATTGAAATATTTTGGTCATGGAGCATACCTTCCATCTCTATAATCACTGCTTGATGATTAGCTTGGCGATTATCCACTGCTGCATAAATTCTGGGCGTACTTTGAGCTATGTCATTGACTGTCCCACCCTCTTGTACATTGTACAACCTCAGGCCACTGCCCTTACATTGTGGGCAATATTTCTTAGGTGATTTTCTCCACAATTCCAACACTTATATGGACCCTTCCCATAATCTTTGACTTCATCTTGGGTAGAATGGCCTTTGTTGACAACATTGGACCTGTGCTGGCTTTCTTGGTTGATAGGGGTCGAACTCGTTCCCTTGGTTTCCTTTTAACTTTTAAGTTTTGCCCTTTTCCTTTGAACTTGGCATTGCCTTTGGATTTCTAGTCTGATTTATACTCAAGCCTACGCCTAGATTGCTCATAGCAATGTTTCAATTTTCGGATCGCACCCTCTAGTGTCTTGGGCTCATCAAATTCAATTCTATCCTTGAAGGATTGTGGCAGTCCACTGATATACCTTTGAATCTTCACTTTTTCTTCCTTAAGGTAGGGAATGTACCTTAGCGGCTCCAAGAATTTGGTGGTGTACTCATCACCTTCATTTGACCCAATTTGAGTTCATAGAACTCCTTAGCCTTGTTGTCGAAGTATCTCTTAGATAGATACTTGCTCCTGAAATACTCCTCAAACTTCTTCCAAGACAATTCTTCTTCTTTTAAGCCCTTTACATTCTTCAGACCCTCTCACCATATATCAGGCTTGCCTCTTAGGCTAAAAGTAGTTACTCTTGCTTTCATGTTCTCTAAATAAGTATGAATTCGAAAAACTTCTTCATTCCTAGCAGTCATGCTTCAACATCCTTTGATTTTCTCATTTTACCATTGAAGGTGGGAGCCTTAGCCTTTTTAAACTCCTCTTGTATGTACTCTCTTTCTCTTATCTTCCCATGATGATGATGACGACGATGTGGCCTACTATGAGTGTCTTCATACTGCTCATTGGTGCTTGACATCTTTGTAGGAGTACTTAATGGAGTAGCCCCTTTCACAGTGTATTCACTGGACAATCGGTTCCTCTTTCTAGGTCTGCTCTCATTCGCCCTATTGGTTCTTTCTTCTTGTCCCAAAGGACTTTGGACGTCTTTATAGCTGATCCCCAACTCATGCTGCCCTTGCCTTTGTAGGTTTGATAGGCTTTGCAGTATAATTGCATTGACTTCCACTTGCTTTTCTTGTGCTCTGACAAGCCTCTCATTGTCAGCTTTACAACTTCTTTTTTGCTCTTAGGCTTCTCAGTGTGTCCATCCAATCAGAAGAGTCTACCCCTCCTTGCTACTCAACTGATCTTTCCTCTTCAACTGTCCTTGCTTCTTCATATCCCTGCTGGGATTGGTCAGAGCTATATTGCACCATTCCTATCCTCATCTCTTTAAACCTTAGTGTCTTCTTATGTGTTGTCACACACACACATAACTGTTAGATTTAACAAAATGCAAATATAAGGTAGACGTTATCACCTTTGCTTGCTGATGGAAATCTGCTGGTGCATAGTGAGTTGTAACATTACACATTGATTAATATATTAGCATCATTGAATCATATAAATTATCAATGCAATTATCACAATAAAATATACCAAGCAACACACATAATCAATATGCAAACAACACGATTTCTAATGCTCGACACAGGGCTTCGTGGCCTCACTGGATCTCCCAAGGTCCATTGTCGAACCCTCGCTTATTAGTTTTGCGGTGATGCCCTTATAGTCCAAGTGTTGAACTTGGAAGCTCTGATACCAATCTGTAACATAACCCCATCCTAAACCTAGTCCCAACTAAGGATAGAAGGAGGTAGTTACGATGCTGACACAATATCCATGGTCTCGTTATGGAAATGGCGTCTAAACTTTCACTCTTTTCCAACTACTTCAAAACCTAAAACAGATAACATCGTTGTGTTCATCTCGTCAATATCTTTCCAACGATATAAATTTTGCCTCAATCCGACTCCTAGATCAAGATATATATAGACCAGTTACAAACCTTGCCACATCATTAATGATTCCCATGTGGAAATCATACAATAACCCGTGTGGCACCAGACATGCTCGCTCTGCCATTGTGGACAAATCCACGTGGATAGACGCACTCGTCCGAATAACCGGAGGTCGACCTAATTCCACAACTTTGCAAAACTTTAAACTTAACCAAGGGGCTTGACCCCCGACTTGGAGGTCTGCCCAACTCCGACTAGGAGATCTTGCCTGACATTACCTCCAGGGCTGACTAAGCACTGTGACTTTGAATGACTTGAATCCCGACTAGCGGGCTTGCACCACTGCTTGGCCCACACACCTTAGGTTAGGCATGAATTCATTCGAGTTCAGCCTTTTCGAAAGACCTCCCGATCCCTGAGTTGGCGGGTCTTACAGATGAATTCAAGCCTGTTTTGCAAGCCTTTTACACTTAGAATTTTTTCGAGTTCCTTTCTGGTTTTACATAGACGCTGCGACATTCAACTAACTCACTGAAAGGTACACAAGAGTTCTATTAAAAAAACTTGGAAAAATAACTTGCCTAGAAAGATGTACTTAGTGAATGTGCATTTAAGGGCCTTTCTTTAGAATCACCGGGAACTTGAGCAACTCACTCACATGGCATAAAACACATTTCTTATAACCAATCAACTCACATACACATAGCAACTCATTAGCAAACGATCCAACAAATCATATTCGTCATTTTCATGAAAGAAACACAACAATTTATGCTCACACAACACTTACAGGAATTCAACCATTTTTTAAACATGCATACAGGAAATCTGATATCTAGTAACACACAAGAATTCACATTCCTTAATAATAGCTAGACCATTGATCCATTGCCGTGCACATGTCATTCAAACATCAAGAGCATAATTAAATACTTATCTTATGTGGCAAATATGCTGACAATTGAGAGTCAGACTTCAACTCTCCACCCAACCATAGACAAGCTACAACCACTATTACTTGTAGTTGTCACCCCGAGCCAAACTCTAGAGCTTCAGGTGGAGTGCTTTCAGAGCGAAAACTTAAACAAATAAACAATTGAAACAGGATACCACAAGGCCACTCTCCTGTCACCCACCAACTACACAAGCTTGCAATCAGTCCTCTTAGACTTTTCATACGTGATGACCATCCATGCCAGTATAACATAGTGCAGAGAGTTCAACTCACTTTCAGGAGAAGAGAGCCCACAATAAAGGAAGGTTCATCAGTTGATAAGCTACTGTAGGAGCATAGAAGCCATATTTACTAGATAATTTATCAGTGAGAGAAAACACCAGTGTAGTCATCACTTGGTGGTTCGTCAACTCCCCCAAAACCTGGGTGTTTCTCTCTTATCCAATGGTTCATCAATTCATAAACTTCTAGTGGTTCTTTAGCCTTCAGGCAAGCCACTGCTCTCTATAATGCTTTCACCTAGCAAGCCTCTGTGAGGATTCTTTAGTTGGCTTTTAATCTCTCTAACGCTTAACAACAACGAATTCTAGTCGCTACTTTCTTTGTGCTCTCACCTCCACCCTTGGAAGATTTTGGTTTTTTTCTTTTTCTTACAACCGTGTTCTTTGCATGCTTTCTTCCACTGCTTTTGCGCGCCCCCAGAGAGCTAGTTCTCTTTGCCTATGGCAATGTGCAAGTGTGTGTGTGAGAGAGAGTTGTGAATGAAGATCCTCTTCTCTCTTCCCAACAGACTAACTACCCATTGTTCTCTACGATTGCACGCCAATCAACCTCCCAGGACAGCGCAACCCATGCTGCCTTCAATAGTTTGTCCTCTTCTTGCTTGTTGTTGGATCTAAAGGACACCTAGACCTGCCCCTTCTTCTTTCAGTTTATTTATGGCTCAGTCAGCCCATTTAAAACCACTCAACCACCCAAGACTGATATTTAAAAATAACCATTCCCTCAAGCAATCTCCTTCCTCAAGCAATGGAATTTGTGTCCCTCTCTCAGCGATTTTAAATAATTACAAGTATTTACAATGAGAAAAATATTGATTAGGGAATGTCATATTCTCTCAGAAGGAGGGAATAGATTACGACAAGGCATTTGCTCTTATGGCCAAGGACACTTCTATATGAGCTGTAATCTCATTAGCAACACAAATGGGACGACAAATCCATCTGATGGATGTCAAGATGATGTTCTTGAATGATGAACTGGAGGAGGAGGTGTACATTGAACAACCAGAGGGCTTTGTGGCACAATAGAGAGAGCTATGTGTGCAGGTTGAAGAGAGCCTTGTACGGGCTCAAGTAGGCTCCCAAGGCATGGTATGATCACATTGACAGATACTTGCAGGGCATGGGCTTTGTGAAGAGTGAGGCAGACACTAACCTATACTACTTGGTGGTTGGGGGAGATGTTCTCATTCTTGTCCTATATGTGGATGACTTGTTCTTGACAGGTTCACTGGGGCTCATCAAGGAGTGCAAGAGGGATCTTGTAGTTGAGTTCGAGATGAAGGATTTGGGGCTCATGCACTATTTTCTAGGCATGGAGGTGTGGCAGACAAATGGTGAGATTTTCCTTGGTCAAGGGAAATACTGTATAGAGATCTTGAGGAGATTTGGGATGGAGGATTGCAGAGCCATGTCTACTCCCATGATCACTAATTGGAGGAAGATAGATACATCCAGGGAGAAGGATGTGGACCCCACCTTGTACAAGTAGTTGATAGGCTCTCTCATGTATTTGGTCAACACCAAGCCAGACATATCTTATGAAGTAGACTCTCTTAGTCAGTTCATGGTGGAGCCAAAGAGAGTGTATTGGACAATGACAAAACATGTTCTAAGATATTTGCGTGGCACTATTGAGTATGGGATCAAGAATGCTCAAGGTGATGGTATCATTTTGGTTGGCTATACTTATGCAGACTAGGCAGGCAACACAGTGGATCAGAAAAGCACTTCAGGGTGCTGCTTCAACATGGGATCAAGAGTTGTTTCTTGGTATAGTAGGAAGCAAAAGTCTGTGGCACTGAGTTTTGCAGAGGCAGAGTACATAGCAGCGAGCATGGCTACATGTGAGATCATATGGCTTCGTAAGTTGCTAGTAGCCTTGTTTGGTCAGAGGATAGAGATGACGATGATACACTACGACAATTAGAGTTGCATCAGGTTGTCATAGAATCTGGTGTTTCACGACAGGTCCAAGCATATAGACATTAGGTACCACTTCATCAAGGATTGTGCAGCGCAGGATTGTCCAGCTACAATATATACCTATAGATGAGCAGGTAGTAGATATATTGACGAAGGCTTTGGGAAAGGCGAGATTCATCTTCCTCAGAGACAAGTTGGGTGTTATGTAGATTACCTTCCTCGCTAGAAGGGAGTGTTGGTTTGTGTACCTTGGACATGTGTTCTAGTCTCATATTGTGTCTATCAGGGTAGGGAACACAATTTCTCCAATACCCAGAAAAGGTTTCACAAGAAAATAACTTGATTAGATTTAATTAAGCAATTAATTAATTTTCGTAAGTTTAACTTAGGGAAATAGCTTAATTAATTAGTATTAATTGGGGTAAATTGATTTTCCTCCAGAGACTTCCGGAGAAGTCATGAGATGGGGTCAAGATGATCTTAGCCATTGATTGAGATTAGATCATGGTCGTTGATTCGTCAACCAAAGATTATAAGAGGAGATCTATGGGTCATTTGGAGAACACACAAGATCAGTGAGAGATCGAGTTACAACATTGCAGTGAGAGCAAGGGCGCGAAGGTAGTACAGGGACACTAGCAGAAGGGCTTCAACAAAGATCGAAGATCAAGTTTCTGGAGAGAAAATTTTCATAGTGATTTCTAGTTTCCCAGTGATAGTGGGAGATTGATTTTCTGTAGAGAGGTCGAATTTCTAGTTGGGGTGCAAATTGATCAAGGAGGCCGAGTTGTCGGAGGAAGGACGAAATTCCCATAAGAGGGTAGATTTGCCCAAGGAAGTTTGATTTTCCAGTGAGATCAAATTTTCCAGTGGAAGCCAGTGCATTTCCCAGGTAGTGCGAGTTGCCAGGAGGACTGAATTTATTTGCCAAGCCGCAAGTGTGAGCCAGATTGAATAGCCAGAAGAAGGCCAAATTTAATCTGAGGAGCCGAGTTGCTTCCATGAGGTTAGATAGACTTGCAAAAGTGAAGAAAATATTTTGCCGAAGGTTTGCTATTTTACAGAAACCAGTTGTAATATTTTTGTTGAAGAATTAATAATAAAACCCTCATCTGCAGAATTGGTTTTCCCTTCGGGGTTTTTCTAGGGACATTTGTCTGAAAATTTGGTGTTCATTATTTCTGCGTGTGCATAATTATCTCAGTTCCTGTGGTTACTAATTTTTTCAGTGAAGTTGCTGTTGTGTTGTATTCAATATCTGTCGCAAGTTAATTGCAAAAGACAAATGATCAAATCAGATGGGAGATTAATAACCAGTAATTGTAACAAGCTTAAAATTTCATAGTCACTTTGTTGATCACACACAAATTTCACCATAAATCTAATTTTCTCTCTCCTATTATGATTTCACTCCCTTTAAGGTCAAGCCGGTAGCTAGGGCTAGGGCACAAATTGACCTAGTGTGGAAGTTTTGGCTTGTGGAAGGATTCAACATTGGAAGGAGTGTTGATTTTCTCAAAATTACTTCCTTCTAGTGGCCAATCCTTCCATTCTGAGGCTGAATTCTTTTGCCCTAGGTAGATTTTGCCCCAGGAAAACCCTAGTTTTCCCTAGGCTTCAACTTGGAGGCTTGTTGAAGGTTTCTTGTTCCTTTGGTTGCTAATTTTCATTGTTTGGAAACCTTTTCTTGGTCTCTTGATTCTAGGTTAGTCCATTTGGCTTGCTATTTCTCAAGCCCTAGATCACTTGTTCCCTAAATTGGCCTTATTAGAGGACGCGAATTTCTTTATCTCACTCGCTAAGCCTTGGTCATAGGAAGAGTTATCCATAGGTGGCCTATCTAAAGGGAAGCTTCCCAGTGGTGAAAATCCGAAAAGAGCAGAAGGTAGTGGCTGTGGTGACAGTAGGCCATATCTCATTGTTGTCCCTTGGTATAGTTTTTGCATTGTAGGTTGCCCCCTTATAAGATCTTCTAGATTCTGAGGCAACAATACCGAACAGCAATCATAGTAAAGACAAAGAAATTTGGTTGAGATCTTTCTACAAGCACCCGGCACCGGCAAACGTAAATACAAGAGATTTTTGTTTAACCACCATTTGAATGCGTTGCCTCTCAATCAAATGACAGATCAACTTGGGGTGAGATCTCTGCTCATTGCTGAGTGTTTGAAAGCATGCTAACAGATTTATTAGAGCATGTCCTTCATAGTCAGAGACCCCAAACAGATACGGAGAGGTTGTGGATATGAGAATGCGCCCTCTGCACTTCTATTGCAATTTAGATGGCTGGGAAAGTTACCATTAACGAGAACACTCGAACAATTTTGTTTTACCTCAAGGAAGCAACCTCCAGCTATCAAGTACAAGAAGAAAAAGGCAGGAGAGTATGGCTGCCCCTTGTTAGCATTTTAATATGAATATGCATTTTAATATGAATATGCGCTTACTGATATTTTCTTTTATCCACTCACACAGATTGAATTTTCATACAGGCATTAAATACTATGCTTCATGAATACAAAATACTAAATCAGTTTACAGAGATAGATGATTGCTACAGCTAAGATGACTTCTTAGTACTTACCAATGCACAAAGCCATGGTACTTAGCATGGTTTGGACTGTTCACCACTAGTTCCATTAAACGGATTTCACATACAAAACATACGGGATAGAATTGTGCCCAATAAGAAACATTTTTCCAGTCTTGTAATCAATCGTAAATAAATGTACAGGTGCTAGCTATTAATTCTGTAGCAGTGGAATTCACCAGAAATACCATCTGAACAAGCAAATTGAGAACATAAATGAAAGTCAAAAGCTTGAAAAACCTAGTTTTTGCTCGTCATTTCCTCCTGAATTCTTTTCCGAAAAAGGCGTTTTCTCTTAGCAACAACATTAATAACACCATTCAGATATTCTTAGCTCGAAAGCACTCAGGCACCCTTTATAATTTCGCTCTTCAAGGAAGGCAGTTATAGCACGAATATCAAACAATTTCTCTTATATTGCAAGAGTTCTATTATCCACCAAAAATCAAATTCAAACTAAATAAATAAATCATTTTCATATAATAAATTACCAAGAATTATACCTGAGGTTCAGCTGCTGAATTCACCTGCTACCTTGCAGTGCCTAGCTCATTACATTGCTTCCACCCAACCATACCCAGGGTAATCGTTTTCCTTTGGGATCCCTGAGCTGCGTGGCATGATGACCGAGGACTTCAAAATAATTCAGCAACGAGATATATTTCAGTGGTAGTGTTTCCACTACTAAACTTCTTAGGCAAGCAGCAACACCTCCGCCAAGGGGATTTATCTCATACATGAAACTCAACTAATTTCTATATTCAGCTACACAAGTTACTCAATCTCTACAGTGTTCTGGAGGAAATCCTGCATTTTTTCCCTACAATTCTGTTCACCCTCTCTTTTTCTCTTTATTCAAATTTCTATTCATCACCCCTTGTGGCATTCTATCCATTTTCACATTTACTTAGATATTACTGAATTATAAATTTCATTAAAATACACTTATAACAAAAGCCCCTTATAGAAGCACTTCCTCGTACCCTTGTTTACTTTTGAGAAATCACTTTAAAAGATCGTATGCTTTTTTGTTTAAAGGTTTTTGAACCCTTTCTTGATATTTTGTTTTTATGCAATGCAATGCCAATCCTCTATGCTTCATTCAGTGTTTAGGATGTCTCTGACGAGTTTCTATTCTCATCTGTATTTTACAGAGAAATTGCATTAAAGTTTAGGCATAGTGAAAAATGAGCTTAACCTTTAAATTTGTTTGATGGACTAGTGGCTGAGTTTGTTACCTGACTTATTACTATTGACAATTTGTGGGCATTACTGAGCAAAGTCTATTTTTGATTTAAGCAAATGGGTGTAAGTTGGCGTGGCCTTGGAAATCCATGAAGCTTGAACTAGGAGAAGTTCTGTATCTGGATTAGACACAATATTGACATTCTTCTAGGGATTTTGTTGAGTTTTGGTTTGTTTTGATCGTTATCATATTAACAATCTAACAATCTAATATGTGTTTAACAGAAAACATTGCAGGCTGGAAAGCTGACTGAAAGAATCTTGATGGTTTTCATGGCAACGGGCAATGAGCAGGTTAAGGCCTTTGTGAAGGAGAAAAACATTCGAACTGTTTTAAGGCCAATCTTACCTACACGTAAGCATTAGAGTTTAAAGCATATCTATCTGTTAAAAATTTAGCATTCAATTCATTTTCAATCACTGCGACAATTCTATTAGTGTTGTAATATTCTGTACAATTCTTCTTTGCAGGATGTTCAGAAAAATTTTAAGTGTTCAGCTGATGATGGTTTTCAGACCTCGGTTTATGGTGATCTGTAATCTTATCATTATTTTGAATATTGGTGTATTATGATTTCATCAAGCACTTCTATGGCTGATGAACATTGCATTCATTCGTATCTTTCACCAGTGTGAATCTTGCATTTATTGATCACCATATATGCTAGTCACTTACTAGTTTGAGTTCTAGTACTTTGTAATTCTCAAAGAAAGGGAAACATATATCTATGATAATGTTTTAGCCAGATAAATCACTGGCAATGTAAATAGTAAATACAGGACATTCCAATGAAAATTTAAAGCCAAGGAGATGTATGTCACATATCACAGGAAAAGTAAATTCACATGTTTACCTAGATAGAACAAGGATGTGTCAATGTCTTCCTTGACTCCATTAAGTGGTGAATCTTGTGTGTTTCTTTCTTAGAGAATTACCTGTTTCGATGAGATAACCAATTGGCTCGTTTTTCAGATGGAAAGTTTTCCAGGTTTCAGTTGTGTGCTATTTCAGTTCCTGTGGACAACAGTTGAGCCAGGCCATCTGCCATGTTCATGAGTACGTCAGTGGTTACACCCTGGTATTTGACTCATTCTCTACTAATAATATATTTTGTACCCAGCATGATAAATGCCAAAGTAGAGAGTGACAAATGCATCAAGTTGTTGTTTACAAATTTCCAGTGATTGTGAACTATAGCTGATCTTTTTTTTATATTTTACGTTTTGTTTGTAGCTCTTTGAAATAATGACTTCAATTTCACTGGCTGTTAGAGTGTCATTTATTATATGTAAATCACATCATCATGCTTGGTTCCTGGGCCTTAATACATATAAGTTAGGTTTGCTACAGTGGCATTGTATTTTATTTTGTAAAGCAAACGACAAGTTGCCAATAATGTTGTCATGCTGTTGGGTTTCATTTGTTCTCATGTGAACATTGTGGTTTGGTAACCCTGTTATTTGGCTGTTTTCTGTCCATTGTAAATCTTTTCTGTCCTGTTTTATTTTATTTTCTTAATGTTTCTTTCTGTAAATTCATATGACATTAACCTGCCCCCAGAATTAAGCTTCACTTGCCTTATTAAATGTTGGCATTCGTAGTTGTTTCGACTGGTTGTGCCTACACTTGTGTGCCTTTACATTAAACTTGACTGAATGCCTTTTTGACAATTGATACTTGGCACTTGACTGAGTCACAAGTGAAAATCTCTTCAGTTATGTTTTAATTACAGAATAGTTATTCTAGCACTCAAGTTTTAATAGAATTGCACTGGACTTTAACCTTTTGTATCATGATATAGCTCTGTAATAGAAACGTAAGTGATTTGCCCTTGTAACTTAGAACTCAAGTTTTTGATCTCACCAGTATGTGGACGTTGCATTCGTAGTTGTTTGGTACTGGTTGTGCCTACACTCGTGTGCCTTTACATTAAACTTGACTGAATGCCTTTTTGACACTTGATACTTGGCACTTGACTGAGTCACAAGTGCAAATCTCTTCAGTTATGTTTTAATTACAGAATAGTTATTCTAGCACTCAAGTTTTAATAGAATTGCACTGGACTTTAGCCTTTTGTATCATGATATAGCTCTATAATAGAAACATAAGTGATTTGCCCTTGTAACTTAGAAAAGTTTTTGATCTCACCAGTATGTGGACGTTGCAATTGCCAAAGGGAAGGTGAGAGCTTAGGTAAGACCTAGCAAGGCCAACCCTTCTAAAGCAAGGCTAAGACCCTGCTTGAGCTTGTAACTCCTGATATTTTTTAGATCTCACCAGTATGTAGAAGTTGCAATCGCAAAAAAGAATGCAAGACGTTGCAGGACTTGACCTTTCTAATAAAGGAAAAGGACCTTGCTTGAGATATTCTCGAGGGTTGAATAATTGACCATTGCTGGTCTTTTGAAATTTAAGCATTTATTTTGTTGATTCATCAAAATGAATTTACATATCAAATAATAGAGGATATTTTACCTCATTTATCAAACCTTGATAGAAAAATCTTGTCGAACCACTGGAAATATCAAAATTATGAGACATTGGCAGTGCTGCAATAAATGTGTTCTACTGCTACATATTACCATTAATGAAATCCTATGGGCAATTATTGAGATTATATCAACTAATAGAGGATATTTTACCTCATTTATCAAACATCAAGATAGAAGAATCTGGTTGAATCACTGGAAACATCAAATTATGCGACGATGCCAATGATGCAATAAATGTGTTCTACAGATTAGCATTAGACTCTATCAGAATTAGACTTGGATTTGAAGCACTAATGCCTTTACAACTCAAAGATCCTCTTTGTTATTTAATCTCCGTGGACTGATATTCAGTGGGATTGATACAGTGGCTAAATTGAGGTCATATTTGACAACTATGATACTGAAAATTGCACCCAAGGGTGTCATTTTTTACAGAAATCTGTCTCGAAACCAAAACCATACCAGGAACTTGTTTCTGGGATCTATTTCTTATTTGGATGGTAAAAAAATTTCTTGGGAAATGGTTAGCATTTATAATGGTTGTTTGTTAGAGGCCTTTGGTTTGCAAAAGACGACTAATAGAAAAAACACTACTTCAAGTTTCTGTTATTAAATTTTAAAGGACACCATTCTCTTTAGCCATGTTTTTTACTAGCTCATTGGTATGTGTATACTCTTTCATCCATTCTATGAGGACTTTGCCTTATATTTTGACAAAAAATAGATTACCTTATTGCACTGAGTAGGATGTGGGATTATGTTGGTTTTCAGAATGATGATGATAATGAGCAACCTTTAGAGGTGTTGCGGTGGAATGCAAAATGTATGTTCAGATGTTAGAAGGCCGCAGTTATAACACTGGTCAAAGCAGTGCCTTTGGCTTCACTCCAGAAGAGCCAATGATTGATGTGGATTCTGAATATTAGTATATTTATGAACCCATTTATCATTTATGGATTGAACAATATTGATATTTGCATTGTTTTAAACTTTTTTGGTGTGATGGGTATGGGTAATTAAATTTTTATTTTTATTTGAATATGCAGTAAAAACCCTAAAACATTACTTATTGCAACACTCGACTAATTCCATTCCCCCTTTGAATGTTTCTTGCCTCTGGTGATAGTGTGACAACAATATTTGTTCTTTTGGTAGAAATCCTCCATGGTTTGCGTCAACAGTAGATCAATTCATAAAAGATTCAAGGTGCTTTCAGTAGTAAATGGCAGTGTCCTTTTTTATTGACTAGAGCAAAGATCAAAATTATTGTAGGTTTTAATAATAACTCTGGAAAATGTTTGATATTGGACAATAGCTACATCAACAGGGACCTCAACTTTTGGGTTTGTGTACTAGTTATTCAGGGAGTGTGTGTATCGAGCTCGAATTGAGTGCTCTGGTTTTCTTCTTTGAACTTTATAGGCTGAAATTGTAATGAAAAGCATAGTGCATAAATTCCTACTACACACTACATTCAACTTGTACTTGCTCATGTTCTGTTTGAACTCTCACAAATATCCTCTGCAATAAATTATGGTTGCAGCTTCTAAATCTTCAATTAATTTATTCTTGGAATCTTGGATTAGAGAAAATGACTTGCTAGGGAAATTGATTGCTTGTCGCTCAAGTAATGTAAAAAGTGATGGGTTCCATATCCTTTGAATAAAATAATTGATTTTGAGTGGCACCTCCTTGGGGACCGTTGGCTAGTGGACGAGGAAGCACAAGAAATGTTAGTAGCTCGCTATGTTGTACCAAGAGCTTGCCTCATTGAGATGAGTAATTCTATTAGTCTAGCAATGTTCTTTTTTAAAGGTGCACGATTGCAAATTTGCATTATGAACCAACATAAATGATTGAAATGGAGATGGTCCTTTCTATTTAGATTTCTCTAGTTATTAGAGGGCTAGATCCTTGAAATTGTTAGAGATGAGATCCTTCAACCATTTTTTGTTTGTTAAATGATTTGGATTATCTAGGCCTTTTGTCTTGTACGTGTGTGTATAAATATATTCTTGCTTTTGTAATCATTTGAAGTTGTGAAAGGCCTCCTTTGTATAAGATGAGAGAGAGGTTTTCCTTTCAGATATTTGCATTGAATTCAATAAATGGTTCCTCTTCATAGGCTCCATCCACTTCAAGGGGGAACCTCTTTTTACAATGAATTCAACACATAAGACAAGATATGATGCCAATACAAATGAATTTCCTTTATTATAAATATAAGATAAAATGACATGATGCAATCTACCACTAGGCTGACTTAAACATAATTAATAAATTAGTAATTAATGCTTATTAGTGTGTTAACATAGGCCCTTTAAAAAAGTTTTGTCCTCAAAGCTTGTAATTAGGGTGTTTCTTCATGAACTATTCATTTTTCTACACAACTTCTAGAGGCATGTTCTTCCACTTGATTAGGTACTCCATAACTTATGCTAGAGGCTTGTTCTTCCACTTGATTAGGCACTCCATAATGGTTTGATTTCAAAGAGATAGAGAAGTAAGAATGAATTTCCTTCATCTAATTTTGGAAAATATGTTTGCACTAGTATACTTGTCCCAAAACCTTTTTTAGGAAAGATACATAAACCTTATGAATATAAGAAGGCGACAAATTTAACTCATATGCCACTTGTTCAATTTCACAATAATTTTGTAGGGTCCATAAAATTTTGGAGCCAATTTCTGATTTTGCTTCAGTGTAGATTGTTTATAAGATCGTGGTTTCAAAAATACCCAATCACCCTTCTCAAATTGTCTTTCACTTCGATGTTGTTTGTTTTTTGTTGTTGAGAATTCAATAGGGAAATGAATATGTTAATTCTCTTAACTTGATAACTATTTGTGTTACCTTTTACTTATTAGCTTTGTTCGTTATTATTCCAATGTGCAATACATCAAACAACTACCAAAACAATAAGAACATTGACATGATATATACGCTGCAAGCCAGGGCCAAAACCCCTCTTCTTGAGGGGAAAACCCGTAAGTCTCTTCTTATCTTTCAGATCTTTCAATTGACGAATACCATGACCTAGACTCAGAAAAACACCCTCCAAGATCAAGTCTACCACGCCTTCTTGCTGCAATACCTTTGACCTCCCAGTAGATCTGAAATTATGCTCCCCAACGACTGCTGCAACTTTTGTTGCTTCTCTAGGAGATTTCGATCTCCCTCTAATAGCCTTCCTTTTGACTTCACTTGCCTTAACTTGAGTCCTAGGGCTAGTAAGATGCCCTAAGAGACCTTCGCTTGCCTTCCATTCTCTTCTACTTCCAAAATCGAACCCCAGAAGATCCAACGCAGAAACCCTTACTTCAATCTTCCTAGAAGAATAGATAAGGCCCAGAAACACTTTGACTTCTTCGACTTCTCCTTCTACTTCTTTGCATAAGAGATGAGAAAGTGAGTGATCCAAATGGAGGATGAGTTCCTATTATATATAGGCTTCTTCAAGGGTGGACATTGCTCTTCATGTAGGCCAACTTGATAGCTCATTAGGCCGACTTGATTTTGGAGGTATTTTGACACTTTAAAAACAAAATAATTTTTTCTTTACAATTTACAATGTGCTCATAAGGTCTTCAATATATGACAATGACTCTTGTACTTAGGACAAACCCTATAAGCACTCAATGGGTGTTTGACCTATGAAATAAAAGAACTTGAGCATGAAACCTATGCTCCAATAATAATAATAATAATAATAATAATAATTTATTTTTCATTTTATATCTACAAGAATACATTTCATACTTATGAAGACCGAACCTAGTTACACATTTTTCAACACTCCCTCTTAACCAACATTGTCAATAGCAAGGTCTTGACTAACAATTCTATCTCTCTACAAGATCCGAGCACAATGCTAGCAAGACTAATGATGTATAAACACCATGATCATTGTCTCCCAAGGTACATACTCCACCTGGGTGTTCACAGAGTATGACATCCCATTGGACTATTCTTATCTTGGGTAGCTAATCCTCAAAGAATATCCGTCCACAACTGCTCTTGTCTTGAATGCCCTACCACATTCTCAAAGACTATCGAATGCCAGATGGTTACCCAATCCTCCGTTCTTTCTTCCCAAGTGAAGAAGTGTCTATCTCTCCCTCTTAATTAGGGAGGACAAATCTACCAAACCAAGCTTGTCCCTTAAGTATACAACCAACTTGTTCGGAAGTGATTTTGTCAATATGTCAGCTACCTGTTCATCAGTGGAGATATATCGTAGCCGCAACACACCATTTTGTACGAGCTCTTGAATATAGTGATACTTGTTGTTGATGTGCTTTGTCTTTCCATGAAACACTGGATTCTTAGACAAATGAATACAACTAGTGTTATCACAAAGTATCATTGTAGGGTTCATCGGTCCTTTAAACAAGTCAGATAGCAGTGTCCTTAACCATACTGCGTCTCTACTTCACATGTTGCAACATATTCAACCTTAGCACTACTCAAAGCAACGATGTCTTGCTTTTTGCTCATCCATGAGACCATGGAGGATCCTAAACTGAAACGTCCTCCCGTAGTGCTTCTTCCATCCTGTTCACTGCTTGCCTAGACAGAATCTGTATGTCCAATCAATTGGACATCATTCCTTCTATCATATTTCAGACAATAGTTGATGGTTCCTTGCAGATATCTTAGAATATGCTTTGCTGCTATCCAATGATCATGCTTTGGCTCCACTTGGAATTGACTAAGTACATTTACTGCAAAACATGTCTGGTCGAGTATTCACCAAGTATATCTTTTTTTTCCACTGGAAAAATCCGTAATATTTCATTATAAATATGAAAGATTACATATGTAGATGCTTTGTCGCATATGCCAAACTGTTCAGTGCATTTTCAAGATATTTGCAGATCAGTGCTGTATATCTGTCTGTTACATTTACAAAAATTGTGCAAAAATGGTGCCATTTAAGGCAAACCTCGATCTATTTACATATATATCATATTGTGCAGTCAAATAACAAAAAAGACTGATTGTTAAGTCGCTTGTAGACCCGCAGTAGGATATGACGGGTCTATATATGGCCGATGGTGGTATTTCTGCTCCTGCTGTTCCAAAGATTCAGTGATTTCCCATAAGCCATTTTCCATCACCGCGGCCTCCTTGGAAAGCTTGTCAGCAGTCTGGTTATGTTCTCTGTATATATGAGATATGTGAAATGAGTTAAAAGCCTCCATTAGTATAAAGACTTCATCAAGCAGTATATTTAGAGTGTGTGAGTGACATGTAGTAACTCTATTGACCCAATTAACGACAATCTGAGAATCTCCATAGATGTTGATGCTGGTGCAATGATGGCTGAGTGCAAAATGAAGTAAGTGGCGGAGAGATATGAGCTCAGAGTAATTGTTTGTGCCAGCCCCCAGTCCTACTTTGATGTGATAGAAGTGCCTCAATGATTTGTGTATAATGATGCCCCCTCCACAGCCATGTTCGTTTGCAGCCCCATCGAAGAAAGCCCAAGGTGAGCTCATGTCGATATTGGGAGGAGGGGTCGGCCGTCGCTGTTTTGGGGGAGGGGGATTCGGTAGTTCGTTATATGCTGTAATGATACCAGCTTCAACGAGAGACCATGTAGGCTCCCATCCATCGAATATCATTCTGTTCCTAGTCTTCCATATAGACCAATTTACTATGATCGGAAGGTTTACAGATTTCGAACCACTGTGTCTGTTCCCCCAATCCATCCACGCGTTGATAAGGTCTGTACCAGACCAATCGCCCGAAAACTGTATGTGATGTTTGATATGATGCCATAATTGATTTACAATGGGGCATCTTAAAAATAGGTGTTCGGTGGTCTCTGTGTCTGCTTTGCACAGCACACAACGCGAAGGACCGGATACCGCCCTGCGCTTGAGGTGTTCGTCAGTGGGAATGCGGTTGCGAAGGACACACCAAGTAAATAACTTAGACCTGGGCGATGCATTAAGCTTCCAAATCTGGTGCCACCATCTATCAAGCACCTCCGGCTTTCTGTGAGAAATAATGACTTTGTATCCCTCACGAGGAGAGTAAATCCCACTATCAGCAATCTGCCAGATGAGTTCATCCGGTCCATCCACAATTCTGATATGGGATTCTGAGAGGGCGTCACAGTATGCTTTCCATGGTTCGTGCCATCTGATCGGGATGTCTAACTGTGTGCCAGATTTCCAAGCCTGATGCAATATGTCCGAGCCCTCAGGGTCAGCGATCTGCGCAAGCACTCTAATGCCACGGGAGTTTAGGAGGGCAATCAGGTCTGAGTGAAGTCTGTGTCTTCCTCCGCATCCACTCCATGGATCCATTCCGATGCGTGCTCTGTTCCCACTTTTTATGCGCCATATGATGTTGCTCCTGAGGAGGGGGAGGGAGTGTAGGAGGGCTTTCCAAATGGAAGAGATGCCCGTTCTGTTCCAGCTTGGGAGTCTGGCCCAATCGATGATGTCGAGAGGCCAGATGTACTTATGGTATACAATCTCTGTCCATAAACTGTGGGAAGTCAGCAATGCCCAACCCATTTTAGCAGCGAGGGCTTTTGCAAAGGATGCCAGGTCCTTTAATCCCCAGCCCCCCCACTTCTTAGGGAGGGCAATCTTACTCCAGGAGATCCAAGCAAAGGTGCGCTTCTCTTCCTTTCCAGCCCACAAATATCTGTTGCAGAGTCTCTGAATCTTTGAGAGAATGTTTCGGGGAATCCATGCTAAAGCCATCCAAAAAACAGGAGTTGCTTCCAGCACAGATTTGATCAGAGTTAATCTGCCTGCTCTGGATAGGTATCTGAAGTACCAACAAGTTATTTTCTTTTCAATCTTGGTGACAAGCCATACCCAGTCGGCAATTTTTTGGTTTGTAGGCTTTAGCCAATATCCAAGGTATTTAAGACCTCGATCCAGAGGTTGTGTGATAAATGGAAAAGCCTGCATAGCCGATTGTGATTCAGCTACAGATGTACCAACCATAGTGATGGAAGACTTCTCATGGTTGACCACCATGCCCGTGGCATGTGAAAAAAGATTAAGGATTCTGTTGAATGATGAGGTATCCCGAATACTTCCATCGAGAAGTATAAGGACATCGTCCACGAATAGAAGGTGAGTTAGGAAGCAAGCTTCTGAGATCTTTAGGCCCCGGATAGTTCCATCCCTCTTTGCATCAATGATGAGACGACTGAGCGCTTCTGTAACCAATAGGAACAAGAGGGGGGAAAGGGGACATCCTTGACGAAGTCCCCTTTCAGAGTGGAAGAAATGGGATGCAGCACCATTTATCAGAATACTGTATTCACCAAGTATATCAATGAGCCAACAAGTTGTCTATACCTGGAAGGATCCAAAGGGCTTGATTCAAAACTCCTTAGTCTCTTCAAGTTTTTGGTCATCGGAGTGGTCATAGGCTTACAATCCATCATGTCGAACTTCTTTAGAATCTCGATCACATACTTTCCTCGACCCAAATAGATTTCATTCGGCCCTTGCCAGATTTATAGTCCCAAATAGTACTGCATCAACCCAAGATCCTTAATGTCAAATTCTACTACCAGTTGTTTCTAACATTCTTCAATTCGACTTTCTACACATGTAAGAGAAGATCATCTATATACAAAAGAATAATGACAGGTTCAATGTTCACAACCTTAATATAAAGGTTCGAGTTAGCATAACTTTTTGTGAAACCTATTCTCTGTAGGTATGCATCCATTCTAGTATTCCATACCCTTGGTGCTTGCTTGAGGCCATATAATGCTTTCTTCAATATGCAAACATATGCCTTCATATCTTTGACTTCAAATCCCAAGGGTTGTTCTATATAGACTTCTTAATCTATAGTGCCATTCAGAAACGCAGTCTTGACATCTATTTGGTGGATGTTCCATCCCATCGATGCTGCCAGAGAGACTAATGATCAAATCATTGTATATTTTGCTGTTGGAGCAGATGTTTCTTCATAGTTGATGCCTTCAAGTTGAGAGAACTCTCTAGCCACAAATCTTGCTTTATACTTATCTATACTTCCATCAGCTGCATGCTTGATCTTATAGATCCACTTGGAAGTAACCACAAATTTGTCTTTGGGCTTAGGTACGATCTCCCAGACTTCATTCTTCATTATAGATTGATACTCTTCATTCGTGGCATCCTTCCATTCTCGATGTTCTACAACCTCTTCAAAGGTGGATGGTTATGCTTCTATTACTTTTGTCATGTATGCAACATACCCGTAATATTTCTCGGGTCTCTTACTTTCTCTAAATGATCCTTGCGCTGCCCCATGACCTTCTGCATCAAGTAGTCTTTTTCTTGTTTATGGAATGACCACGGGTTGAACAGGTTCACTTGGCTCTTCTTCTTCGTTATGTGATTCTTCTCCTTCCTTGTCAACTTCCTCCTCAAATAGCGGAAGTTCTTCATCATCAAAATCTATAGAAAGTTCTTTTGACTTCTTGAATGCTACATCACGACTAACTTCAATGTGATGTCCATCTTTTATATAGATTCTATAGGCTTTTGATGAGTTACTATACCCAACAAATATTCTCTTCATACTGGAAGGATCCAACGTCTTTCTTTTGTCCTTTGGTATATGAATATACACAAGACACCCAAAGATTCAGATCTACATATGGCTTCTTCCCAGTGAACACTACTTCCAAAGTCTTGTTATCTAGAGATCTGTCAGGACACCGATTTTGAATGTAGACTGTTGTCTTTGTTGCCTCTCCCCACAGAAACTTAGGTAGATCTTGATCGTGTAACATTGCTTTTACACTTTCTTCAATAGATATTTTCTTTCTTTCTGCGACTCCATTTTGTTTGGGATTGTATGGGACTATCAACTCCATCTTAATCCCAAACTCCTTACAAAATGCTATAATCTCTTTGGATGTATAATCTCCTCCATTATTAGATCTTAGTATCTTGATTCTTCTTTTTGTAAAGATCTCCACTTCAGTTTTGAATTCTTGAAATTTTGTAAACACTTTATCCTTGGTTTTCATTAAGTAAACCCAAGTCTTTCTTGAATGGTCATATATGAATGTGACATAGTATAGATGGCCTCCAAGTGATTTTGGAGTCACAGGGCCACACACATCAGAGTGAATGAGATCCAAGATTTATTTCGACCGCGAAGCACTGCTTCCAAATGGTCTTTTGGTATATTTCCCAATGCACATCTCTTGCAGACACCTTCATGATCCTCCTTCAAATTCGGTATTCCATCTACAATGGAATTTAAAGTTCCAAGTATTTTGAAATGTAGATGAATAAACCTTCGATGCCAAAGTTCACATGGACTAATCTCAGTGTGAACTAGGGCTTGGTTTACGAGAGATATTAATTTATAAAGCCTTCCTTCTCAGATACCAATAAATTTTGCTTGATTTATGCTCGAGTCTTTTCCCCAAACAACCACTTTTCCATCAATGAAGGCTACTCTATCTCCTTTATCTTCTAAATTGAAATAGAAAGTAAATTTTTGTGCAAACTTGGAACTAATAGAATGTTGTTGAGGTGGATGTTGCTTCCATCCTTGAGTTTTATGGAGGTTGATTCAATGCCCTTCATCGGATAGCTTTTGTTGTCTTCAAGTTCCATAGCGTAAGCAAATTTTCCTTTTCATAAGGTCTTCAATTGGTTGGAGTGACTAGTCATGTGCCTTGATGCACCACTATCAATTAACCAGATGTCTTCATCTTGGAATGTACTAGAGAGAGTTGCGAAGAGACCTTCATCCCTTTCATTGGTTGATGCATTCTTTGAAGATAATAAGAAACTCCATGCTTCCTTGATACCTTTCTTGAGATGGCTTGCAATTTTCTTGATGAACTTCTTCATTATAACGGAGATCTTCATGATGCCCTTAGAGAACCAAAGCTCTGAAACCATGTTGAGAATTCAATAGGGTAATGCATATGTTAATTCTCTTAACTTGATAACTATTTGTGTTACCCTTTACTTATTAGCTTTGTTCATTATTATTCCAATGTGCAATACATCAAACAACTACCAAAACAATAAGAACAATGACACAATATATAGGCAGCAAACCAGGGCCAAAACCCCTCCTCTTGAGGGGAAAACCTGTAAATCTCTTCTTATCTTTCAGATCTTTCAATTGACGATTACCATGACCTAGACTTAGACAAATACCCTCCAAGATCAAGTCTACCACGCCCTCCTGTTGCAATACCTTCGACCTCCCAGTAGATCCGGAATTTTTCTCCCCAACAACTGCTGCAAATGCTGTTGCTTCTCTAGGAGACTTCGATCTCCCTCTAATAGCCTTCCTCTTGACTTCGGTTGTCTTGACTTGAGTCCTAGGGCTAGTAAGATGCCTTAAGAGACCTTCGATTGCCTTCCCTTCTCTTCTGCTTCCAAAATCGAACCCCAGAAGATCTAGCGCAAAAACCCTAACTTTGATCTTCCCAGATGAATAGATAAGGCCCATAAACACTTTGAATTCTTCGAATTCCTCTTCTTTTCACTTCCTTCTTCGAATTTTCCTTCTACTTCTTCGTATAAGAGATGAGAGAGTGAGTGATCCAAATGGAGGGCGAGTTCCTCTTATATATAGGCTTCTTCAAGGGTGGACGTTGCTCTTCATGTAGGCCGACTTGATCTTGGAGGTATTTTGACACTTTAAAAACAAAATAATTTCTTCTTTACAGTTTACAATGTGCCCATAAGGTGTTCAATATATGACAATGACTCTTATACCTACGACAAACCCTAGAAGCACTCAATGGGTGCTTGGCCTATAAAATAAAACAACTTGAGCATGAAACCCATGCTCCAATAATAATAATAATTTCTTTTTCATTTTATATTTACAAGAATACATTTCATACTTACGAAGACTGAACCTAGTTACACATTTTTCGACAATTATTTCATTATGTTTTGCATCACTTTAAGAGTTTCCTTGATAATTGTCAAAGTTTTTTTAATATTTTGCATGTGACTTTATTGCATGCACGTTGGACTTAGCTTACAAAAAGTATGGTATACTAGGAGCCAAATATCTGTTTTGTCCCCAATATTTGCACTACCTTGTGACGAGATTATGAGTTTCTAGAGCTTATGTCAGCTAGGTCACATGTGTTGGATTACCTTATTAGTGGGCCTAAAGGGTTTTGAGGAGAGTTTTACAGGGCCTGATTGAGATCACTTGCCATTTTTCATCATTAGGATTAGTTCTGCACAATTCTATCTTGGTTCTGCTGCATTTCGATGATTTCTATAAAATGGAGTTATAACATATTTTAATTAATTACGCTTAAAGTTTTGTTTCAAGTTGATTACATGGAGAAACAAAGTGTAATAGCTTATTGGAATTAGGGAAAAAACATCTACATGGCAAAATGATAAAAAGGGTCTTTGAGTGGCCAGTGTGACTGTGGAGGCAAATTAAGCATTTGTTGGGGTTAAAAGTGACTTTAGTTAGTTAATCAAAGTCACTTTATTAAATAAAGAAAGGAAAAGCGTTTTTAATGTTTAATTGGAGGAAAAAGGTAAAAATATTGACAAAAAAGAGTCAAGTGAGCTATAAAAAAGGGAATTGAGGGGGTCTCTCTTCATTCTAACATTTTTGCCATTTGAGAAAAATGATTTTTGGAGAGCTCTTAGAGAAGAGTCTAGGGTTTTGGAAACCCTACTTTTGGATGCTAGTTTTAGTGTTGAAACTATACACCTTTGCTAGCTTGGGGAGCAAGATCACTCACATTTTGCCATTGTGCTTTAGTGAAGAAGAGAATTTGTAGAAGATAATGGAGGTAACAATGTTATCAATTGATTTTATTTTTTAATATTGAAATTTCTATGAAATCTTTGTAGACTGAGAATACCCATGAAGATTCCAAGTTTCCAAGCTTAGTTTGGGGGGCTAGGTTTAGCAAATAACAATGATTTGAATCAGTCACCCAAGAGGGTAGAGTTACATCTCTTTTTGGGTTAGGTTCCTCTTCTTCTAACTGGCCGAGTTGGGTACCTCATGTAGGCAGAGTTTTCTGTGTTTGTGGACCACGATTTCCTAGCCAGAAGTTGAATATACTGTTGTTGAGTTCACTGCGTCTTATGAGGCCGATTTATGTTGCAAAAGGGATCGAATTTATCTAGTTTCCGATGTTATGTGTGGGCAAACCTTATAATTCCCCAACAAATTTCCCAAGTTATGTTTGAGTTTTTAGTGAGCAATTTCGTCAAACAATACAATAAAACATTGCATTCTAGATTGTATTCTTGATATGAGAAATCTCAATGGAATAACCTTCTAAACTTTTGTTAACTATTTTTATTTGACTAACTATTTATCGATGATATGTTGAACTCATAGCTAGTGTTGTTCCATTAACCTTCCATAATTCTTTCTAAAAATTTCCAGCGAATTTTGGATCTGTCACTTATTATTACTTTAAAAACCATGAATGCTATGAGTTTCTATCATGAACACTTTTGTCACTTGGCTTACTATATATTTACTTTGAATTTCACAAAAATGTGCATATTTGTGAATCTATCAATGGCTACAAAAATGACATCTTTACCTTTAGTTTTTGGTAATCCTGTAATAAAGTCCATTGATATCTCTTCCAATCTTTGATTAGGTATATGTAATGACTAAAGTAACCCAATATCTTTTATTGTGTTTTCTTTATTTCTTTAACAAATTTGACATTCTCTCACAAAATTTTGAGTATCTCTCTTTAGTGTATGAATTTCCTTCATGAACACTTCTGCCACTTGCCATGTTGTATATGTACTTTGAATTTCACAAAAAATGTGCATATTTTTGAGTCTATCAATGACCACAAAAATGACATCCTTACCTTCAATTTTTGGTAACCTTATAATGAAGTCCATTGATAATTCTTCCCATCGTTGGTTATGTATGTATAATGACTAAATTAACTCTAGATATTTATTGTCTCTCTTTTATTTCTTTAGTAAATATGATGTTCCATTACAAATTTTTGAATATCTTTCCTCATTCCTTCCCTTTATTTTTTTTTAATCCTTTGTTATGTTTTAAGAAACCTTCTATGTCATACTATGGGAGAACTATGGGTCTCCCTTAGTATTTGTTACTTCAACTTTGATTGAGGTCATAAAAATATTCTACCTTTGTACAAAAGCTTATCTCCCTTCCACTCCTAGTGTTTCATAGAGTTAATTTCTTCTTTTTTACATTTTATTTCGATTTGGTATTGTTATCATTTTTCCATTCATGATGAGCTTCTTCTAGCCTCACATGAATAAAAGATGTAATAAAATATACACTTGAGGTTTCTTCTATTCTAGAAAGAACATCTGCTACTACATTGTCTATTACCTTTTTGTAGGTTATTTCAAAATCAAACCCTTGCATTTTTGCTATCCATATTTGTTACTCTTTTGATGACAATCTTTACTTCAAAAAAACACTCTAGACTATCATTGTCTTTTTTGATTTAAAGTGCCATTTTTTATTACGTGTAAAATTGATTCCATCTCTTTTTCATATATAGATTTAATATTTTTTTGTTTGAATTGTTTGCTTTCAAAAACCAGTAGTCTCCCTTGTGTAAATATTGCTTCAATTCTTTGTCTTGATGCATCACATTATGCTATGAATGTTTTACCAAAATCATGTATTGTTAATGTTTGTGTAGAAGATATGGCATCCTTTAAGAGAAAGAATGTCAAATTAGTCATATCATTCCTTACAAATGATTTTTTCTTCAAGAGAGGTGAGTGAGCCTACAATGCACACACTACTTAACACATTTCCATTAATGCCCTATAAGTCCCTAAAGTTTTGACACTTGATGTTCTTAGGAATGTGCCATTATGTAATAGCTTAGATCCTTTTATGGTCTAGCTTAACTTCTTTTGAAATAATATGACCCAAATACCCTAGTTGTTTCCTAACACATTTGGATATTTTTACATATAATTGATTGTTCTCAAGAACTTGTAGAACTTTATCCACAAGTAAAATGTGGTATTCCCATGATTTGCTATAGGTAGGTATATCATCAAAGAAAACCCACACAATGTTTCTAAGATGGGGTCATATGGCTTGAAAAGTGGGGAGTATTAGTGAACCTAAAAGGCATGACCAAGAACTTATACTATCATTAACGTATAATAAAATTTGTTTTGGGAATGTGTTCTTCGTTTAATTTGATTTGGTAGTGTCTTGAAGTAGTGTCCCAATTTAAGATCGAGGTTTATCAAATAAGCCACTCCATGAAGCTCGTGATTATTTGGGATAAGGAATTTTATCTTTAATGACAATTTTGTTTAGATCTTTGTAATTAGGAAATGTCCCTTAAAATTATCTTTTTTATTTTTTTTTCACTATCAATATTGGAGTTGAAAATGAACTCCTACTAAGATGAATAATATTTGAATCCATGTCTTGTCCCATTTTCTTAACCCACTGCTTTTCCTAATGAGGATATCTTTAAGGTCTTTTATTAGGAAGAATATTTTTAGGTATTGGTTCAATTTGACGTTCATGATCTTGTATGGAGGTAGACCTTTAGGAATTTCTTAGAAGGCCCTCTAATGCTTTTCCAAGGTTCATTTTTATTACTATGGAATATTTTCATTTTCCTCCTTTACTTCCATAAAATAGAGTTTAACCACGACTCCCTTGCTACCCTTTTTTAGGAACTTTTCCATTCTGTGAGAGCTAATGACTTGAGAAAGTCCATACTTCAACTCTTTCAGTCCATATTGAATTCCCTCCCACTCAAATGTCATGAATAACTCCTTATAGTTTGTAAAAATTGTACCTAACGTTCTCAACCGTTGGATACCCAAAACAACATCTACACTTTCGATGAGATTGACATATGTTGGGCTTTCCAAATTATATTCTCCCAGATTTAGTTTAATGTTTTGGCATTTTTCCACAATCAATACTCCTGCCATTGGCAACCAAAACTTGAAAATTTATCATTGAACATACAAAATTATTGAGGTGCTCTACTAATCATTTATCAATGAAAGTCACGGGTACTACTCGAGTCAAGAAACACTATGCCAATTTTTCTTCTTAATGTAACCTATAATTTTAAGGATTTGAGGTGCAAATAAATTTGCCACTACATGAACATATATTTGGCACCCACTTGAATCAATGTTGTGAACAATTTTGACCTATGTTTCTTGCTCTTTTATGTTGACATGTTCTTCCTCATCTCCTTATGTGGATGCCTCCATGCCTTCTTCATCATTATTCTTCAAGGTTGGCAATTTTGATTCTTGACATTTATGCCCCTTCAAATATTTGTTCTTAGAACCAAATCACAATTGTCATGTTATTTTTTCCTCCATTTCCTTCTATGGTATTTGAGTAGGATGAGGTAGAGTTGCCTTATCAACCCCAAAATCATTTCTTCTTCCTGCATATGTTCCAGTGGTAGACTTGTGTGTAGCCCTAATCTTGGCTTGAATATGACAATAAAATTGCATAGCTTCCATAATATTTTCAAAATGTTTGAAGAAAACTTCATGTTTAATGTCTCCTTCTAATCCACCCATGTAAAACTCCAATAAATGTTAATCACTTATGTTATCCACCCTTGTGACTAATACTTAGACATTCTAAATTCTAAATTCTAATATTTAATATTGCCAAATTGCTTGATTATTGTCAATTGAATGAAATATTCTTGTTTTTAAGCTTTCCCATATTGTGTTTCTAAGTCTCTTATAAATAAAGCCCAAATATGATGATAAGAACGAGACTTTCTTTTAAATACCCATTAATACCATTGATAAGATTTTATCTCAAAGTACGAAGTTATGTAAATCCTTTGCTCATCATCCGTAATATTAAGCAATTAAAAATATTTCTATGTTAGGTTCACCCAGATAATGATCTCAATGGATATTGGTGGCCACCGACCTATTCCACTAGCTCACAACAATTTTTTACATATTTTCGGTTGTGAAGTTTTAGAGCTATTTTGAGGTCGTAAACGATGTTTTATGGGGAACTGAGCACTTGAAAAATGTACTTGGTTAGAACTTTCCAACGGGCTACTGACAGCGCCAATCAGATATCACAGGTCAAAGTTATGACCCCGAGAAGTTGATGTTCCAACTTACTCAATCGGGGCCCACAAGCCTTTTGGCACTTCATCTCCTAGGATTAGGTTTTTGGATGTTTGTGGTTTCTCATTGCTTTATGATAAAAATGCTTTTGAGCCTCATTGTAAGACAATTTGGCAAAGATGCATAGTCATCACATCTCAAAGCCACCACCATTTGAGCTAGTTTATTTTCATTGTACATTTATATAGTTTCAACATTTCCCATTTATTAGTAGAAGTCAAGTTTCACCATATCTCTTTGTTTTGGTTATAAATTATATATCATTTCGTCCCCTTCATAAATTCACATCAAATTAAGACTTGCATTCTATCAAACTTCTTTAATTCAACCTTGGGAAGGTTCATACCCTTTAGAAATCATCCATAAGTAACTCCATTATTAGAGTTAAATCCGCTTGACAAATGCTTTTCATGAACTCTTCAATAACATTATCAAATTTATGGAATCTCTCATCTTATGTTCCAATTGTTCCATACACTTGTCCATTTTTAGCTTTGTTTTCATCCATTTTCTATTCGAACTGTTCTATTTTTATTTTAATCCACATTTTATTCTATTTTTGTTTGTGTATTTATCAAATCAACAATTTTCACTGCCCATCAATTTGTTAATTGGATTGTCCAATTTGGATAGTTGGTTTTGTAACTCTTCATTTCTTCATGAATTGTGGATGATATTTCTAGAGGTTTTATTGGTGAAGTAACTTTTATAGATCCCTTTGGAGCCATGATAAGTCATTAAGTCTTAAGGAAAAGGGAGTGTTAGGTGTTATAACTCTGACATACTTGCAGGGTTCAACAATAGAACTCATCCCAATATCTCAGGGTACTAATTAAGGTGACTAAATTGTGCCCTTAACTGTATTACTCAACCACCTAGGTACTAGAGAGGTGGTCTCTGCAAGTGCTATTCTTGGTATATTATGGAAACAAGATAGTAAATTAGGTTATCTAAAGATGATTTCAGGTATACTTAGGGGACTTTCTATACACAAAGGCATGTGGAAGTGAGATTTTGTATACAAGTATTGTCTAATTTGGTAACTACTTGTAGGGGTACTAGCAGGAGTTATGATGGCTGCTATCTCAACAAACCACGGTGTAGGTACAGGGGGAACAACAAATCCTTTCTATCTCAGCAAACCACAATGCTGGTAATGGGGGAACAACAAATCATTGCTATCTCAGCAAACCAAAGTGTTGGTATAGGGGGAACACCAAATCGTTGCAATCTTTGCAAACCCCAGTGCTGGTACAGGGGGAACAACAAATCGTTGCTATCTCAACAAACCACAATGCTGGTACAGGGGGAACAACAAATCGTTGCTATCTCAGCAAACCACAGTGATGGTACTGGGAGAACAACAAATCGTTTTTCCCAGCCACGCAGTCTGTAAAAACATAGTTTAAAGATCCCTTCGTAACTCCCCAACCAAAGATATTTTTGGAAAATCGCTCACAAATTTCCTAATAGACCCTGCTCTGCACAAAACCCAGATGCAAGAATTTCGAATTTTACCTTCCTTTGATAAGAAATTGACCCACAAATTTGATGATGGTTTTCCCTTACAAATTTTCTTTCTTCTGTTGGCTTGATACAAAGCTGTCAGTATTCTCGAATTTGTAATGTAAAAGACTCTTTCCAATACACAATCTTGGATGAAAAAGCACTGGATTAGAAGATTAACTGAAATGTGACTCTTCGAGTTCTCATCTAAATGTAAATAACAGAGAAAATACAGTGCATGAATTATTCATTCAACACAACAATTTAATGACCAAATCAATTTCAATCTCCAGATATTAATATTATAGTTCACAAACCTCACCAAGTGCATATGCAAAGAACTATCTCACACACACTTACAAATTCGATTCACTGATAAAAACCACTGGTCTAAGAAATGCTGTTAAGTTAACTTCAATCTCACACAGAGAAAAAAACAGCATAGCTCTCTCCCAGACCAAAATTTCCAGCCCCCAAAATGTTCCCCCTCTCTCAAAAAACTAAAAATGCTGTCCAAGAAATGATTTCATGGATGTGAATCAATTTCCCTTAGCCCTAACTACCTACTTACTATAAAATCATTTCTTTTAACTAGATATTCCTAACTAATCTTAATTGAATATCAAAAAATTTTCACACATAAACTTTAAAATGTTCTAGCCTTGACATGTGATTAATCCATCACATTGCTAGGCTCTTGGTTTGACTTTAATAACTTATCATTTGCTTGGCCTAATGCACCTGCATCAGACTCCCAAAGAAAGAAAATTTTATGAGCTCCCGCACATAAGATCTTCTATAGAATGACTTGCTTTCTGTACTGTTGCTTCATCCATCCAAGTAGAATCCTCCATCGAACAATCTTTCCTCTTCACAATATATTCCAATTATTCTTTCCTTCTGGTCTTCTTGACAACACACATATCCAAAATCTGTTCAACCTCTAAACTTTTTGCCATAGGAATTGCTTCAACCACTGTTGTTCCTTTCCTTCATCCTGGTCAAGATTCCCAGAAGCTTGATCCGCATCACCAATAGTGTAGGGATACAAATCTGCTACATTAAAAATGGGTGAAATGCCAATTCCTGGAGGTAACTCCAACTCATAAGCATTTGCTAAAAACTTGTGGAGGATCTTACAAGGTCCTATCTTTTTCATTTCAATTTGTTATATTCTCCCCTTGGAAACCTCTCCTTTCTTAGGTGAGCTAGGACCACATTTCCCACTTCAAAGCTTACCTCTTTCCTGTGTACATTTGCTCATTACTTGTAAATGTTGTTCGTCTCTTGCAATCTTTGTTTTACTTACTCGTGCAACTCACTCATGGCTGTTGCAAAATCCTCTCCATCATCACTTCTATGCTCAAGATTTTCCAAGTCTCTTAGCTCACAAATTCCCCTCGGATGCATGCCGTACATGATATGAAATGGACTCTTTCTTGTGCTCCTATTTGGTGAGTCATTATATGCAAAATCAATCTGGGCTAGCACATGATCCCACTGCTTTGGTCGGTCACCTACTAAAATCATCAACAAATTACCCAAACTCCTATTTACAACCTCTGTTTTCCCATCAGACTGTGGATGATAGGCTGAGCTAAAATTTAGCTTAGTGCCAAGTTTCTTCCACAAGGTCCTCCAAAAATTTCTGGTGAATCTTGTGTCCCTGTCAGAGATTATACTTTTTGGCAAACCATGCAACCGAACAATCTCATCAAAAAATAAATTAGCCACATGGGTGGCATCACTAGTTTTGAAACAGGAATGAAATGAGCCATCTTAGTAAATCTATCCACAACTACAAGGATTGAATCATTACCTCGTTGAGTTCTCGGTAAACCCAAAAAAAAGTCCATACTCACCGAATCCCAAGGTTTGTTGGGAATGGGTAATGGCATGTATAGTCCAGCATTCTGACTTCTCCCTTTCACATGTTGACATACCCTGCACTTACTCACGTACCTTTGTACATCTGCCTTCATCTTAGGCCAAAAATAGAAGCAACTTAGCTGCCCAAGTGTTTTCACAACACCAAAGTGTCCAACCAACTCGCCATTATGATTTTCTTGGACCAAGTTTTCCCTCATTGAGAAATTGAGAATACATAGTTGATTGTTCTTGAACAATAGCCCATCCTGCAACATAAACTCTTTCCATGGACTGCTGTCCCTATTGACTAGTTTTTTACACGCTACAAAAGCTTCTTTAAAATGAACATCAATGTCATACAAGTCCTTCAAAAATTCAATGCCTAAAATTTGTATTTGAATTTCTTGCATGATTAAGCATCTCCTACTCAAGGCATCAACAACCTTATTTTCCTTCCCACTAATGTGCTTCAAAACAAAAGTGAAATTTTGAAGGAACTCCATCCACTTTGCATGTTTATGATTTAACTTATGTTGCTGCATAATGTTGTAAGGCATAATTATCCGTGTATAGGAAAAACTCGTTAGGCATCAAGTAATGCCTCCAATGGTTCAAAGCTTGAACCACTGGATAAAATTCTCTGTCGTAGGAAGAGTATTTCTGTTTTGACTCATTTAACTTCTCGCTGAAATATGCAACGAGCTTATCTTCTTGGCTTAGTATAGCTCCAATGGCTATCCCACTAGCATCACATCTCACTTGAAAGGGATGATTGAAGTATGGCAACTTCAACACTGGCTTCTCAGTGATCTTCTTCTTCAATAGTTGAAATTTTTTCCTGCTGTTGCAGTGCAATAAAATGGTTGCATATTCTTCTTGATGGTGTCAATGATAGGTGCACATATGCCACTAAAATTCTTGATAATTTTTTTGTAGACGCTGGCTAAGCCATGAAAACTTCTCACCTCAAAAATGTTCTTAGGTGAGGGCCAATTTACAATTGCCTCTATCTTTACCGAATCCATTTTCAAGCCATCCTTAGAAATGACAAAACCCAAGTATACAAGCTCGCTTTTCATAAAAGAACACTTCTTCATGTTAATCAATAACTTTTCTTGCTGCAATCTCTCTAAAACATACTTCAAATATTTTAAATGCTCTTCTTTAGTTTGAATGAAAATTAAAATGTCATCCAAGTAAACAATGACAAAATTACAAATGAACTCCTTCAAGGCTTCATTCATCAGCCGCACAAAGGTACTGGGTGCATTTGACAAGCCAAATGGCATGACCATCCACTTGTACAAGCCTTCATTGGTATTGAAATCTATCTTCCACTCGTCTCCTTCTCTATTCCGAATTTGATGATAACCACTTTTCAGGTTAATCCTTGAGAAGTACGTTGCCCCACCCAAGGAATCCATCATATCATCCATCCATGGCAATGGAAACTTGTAACAAATGGTGATCTTGTTGATTGCTCTAGAGTCAGTGCACATTCTCCATTCTCCACCCTTCTTTGGACTTAATACTGTAGGTATGACACATGGACTCAAAATTTCTCTTATTAGTCCTTTGTCCAACAATTATTGGACTTGCTTCCTCACTTCCTCATTCTCTTTGGGTGTCATTCGATATTCAGCCTTGTTCGGAAGACTTGCTCTCGGTATCAAGTCTATGTGATGACCGATGCTTCTTTTGGGTGGCAATTCACTTGGCAATTCATCAATTACACAGGAACTTCATGTAACAACTCCTGAACTTCAATAGGTAGATCTACAATTTTAGTGTGTAGAAGTACTACCTTTGGCTTGCAAACCACTGCATAGCTTACCTCTTCTTCTTCCATCTGTTGTAGAAATACATTTCTACTAAGTAGTAGTGTTTTTGGGCTGCTTGTTTCAGATGTACCTTCCTCTTTCAATGGTACAAGAGTGTGGTTGATGCCATCCTTTTCGAACTTATAACAATTGCTCTCTCCATCATGTGTCACCTTCCTATCAAACTGCCATGGGTGACCCAAAAGAATGTGACAAGCATCCATTAGCATTATGTCACAGAGCACCTTGTCTTTATACCTGCCTATCTGAAACTCAACTTCACTTTGTTCATGCACCAACAATTGGTGTCCTTTTCACAACCACGATACCTTATAAGGTGTGGGGTGCTTCATCTTTTTCAATCCCAATTTTTCCACCATTTATTGGGAAACTAGATTGTCTGTACTTCTGCTATCAATCACCAATTTGCAGCATTTGCCTTTTGCCTTACACATTGTCTTGAATAAGGGTTTCCTTTGGACTAGTTCAATAGTCTCCTTTGCTGGTTTTTCAGGACTTTGTGCATCATCAACACCTCTCTAGTCTCTGGCACATTCTTTACCTCAGGTACTTGTGCCTCTACTGCTTTGGTTTGAGCTATGTATGCACCTCACTGTCCCATATTTTCATTCTCAGGGCATTCAAAAGATCAGTGACCCAATTTGTTACATCTGTAACATCGGTAGAGAGTCTCTTTGCCTCTTCCTCTACCTCTACCTCTCTGGTAAGGTCTTTCTCCTCTGTTGCCACCACCTTTCTTTGACCGCCCTTGCTGATTTGAGTTGCCTTCACCATTCTTTTGCACAAGAAAATTTCCTCTTCCATTTGTTTGTCCTTTCCCTTTGGAAAAACCACGTCCTCTGCCAGAGCTTTGCTTCCTAGCTATCTTTTCTTCTGCCTTCAAAGCGCACTGGTATGATTCCTCTATTGTCCTTTAAGAAAGTATGCTGATTTCATCTTGAATATCTAGCCTCAAACCATTGATATACCTTGCTGTTTTTTCCGGGGTATCTTCTACGTAGCTTGCTCTCAAATTCACCTTGTAAAACTCTTCAGTGTATTCTCTCAATGTCATTATCTTTTATTTAAGATTTTTCATCTATTTGTAAAGAGTTAGTTAGGAATCCTTTGGAAAGAACTTACTCTTCATCTTTGTCACCATTCTATCCCAGCTCTTGATCAATGGTTTGTCCTTCTTCCTTCTTTCAGCCTATACATTGTTGCACCATAGTGCAACATGGCCTTTCAACCTTGTCACAACAAACTTGACTCTCTTATCCTCGTCAATTTCCTCGTACTCAAAATACTTGTCCATTTCACTGACCCAATCTAGTAGATTCTCATCTTTTAAACCGCCATAATAAATAGAGATTTCAGGCTTTGCCTTGAACTTGAGCCCAATACTGCTCTCAACAACTTCTTCAACAGGGGCGCTCCTTCTTCTTTAAGTTCCTCTTTGGCCTCACTAACATCTCCACCTTTAGGATCCCGTTGTCTCCCTACTTCCATGGCTTCTAACCGAACTTGTAGTCTCCTTATCTCTTCTCGGAGTTCTGCATTACTAGCGGGTCTGCCTCCGCGACCTCGTGCCCTTCATGCTTGCGTATTCATCTCTCTATACCATAGAGACCAATAATGTTAAGGCTCTGATACCACAAATTGATGGCTGCTATCTCAGCAAACTGTAGTGCAGGTACAGGGGGGAACAACAAATCGTTGCTATCTCAGCAAACCACAGTGCTGGTATCGGGGGAACAACAAATTGTTGCTATCTCAACAAACCACAATGATGGTACAAGGGGAACAAAAAATCATTGCTATCTCAGCAAACTATAACTCTAGTATAGGGGGAACAACAAATCGTTGCTATCTCAAAAAACCACAGTGCTGGTACAGGGGGAACACCAAATCGTTTTTCCTAGTCACGTAGTCTGTAAAAACACAGTTTAAAGATCCCTTTGTAACTCCCAAACCAAAGATCGTTTTGGAAAATCGCTTGCGAGTTACCAAATAGACCCCGCTCTGCACATAACCCAAATGCCAGAATTTCGAATTTCATCTTTCTTTAATCAGAAATTGACCCGCAAATTTGATGACGGTTTTCCCTTAAGAATTTTCTTTCTTCTATTGGCTTGATACATAGTGGTTTGTATTCTCGAATCTATAATGTAAATGATTCTTTCCAATACAAAATCTTGGATACAAAAGCACTGGATTAGAAGATTAACTGAAATGTGACTCTCCAGTTTCTCATTTAAATATAAATAACAAAGAAAATACAGTACATGAATTCCTCATTCAGCACAACAATTTAAAGACCTAATCAATTTCAATCTCCAGATATTAATATTATGATTCACAAACCTCACAAGTGCATATGCAAATAACTATCTCACACACTTACAAATTCGATTTACTGATAAAAACCACTGGTCTAAGAAATGTTGTTCAGTTAACTTCAATCTCACACAGAGAAAAAAAAAACAGTGTACCTCTCTCCCACACCAAAACTTCCAGCCCCCAAAATGTTCGTCCTCTCTCCAAAAACTATAAAAACTGTGCAAGAAACGAGTTCATGGATGTGAACCAATATCCCTTAGCCCTAACTACCTACTAACTATAAAATCATTTCGTTTAACTAGATATTCATAACTAATATTAACTGAATATAAAAAACTTTTCACAAATAAACTTTAAAGTGTTCTAGCCTTGACATAGTGATTCCGTTTTTGGTGATGATGTGACCCAGCAAGTTTCCTTCGGAAATCGCAAATATGATCTTCTTAGGGTTGAGGGAGATTCCATATTTCCCGCATCGTTCAAAAATCTGCTTCAAATGGTGAAGGTGGTCACCCCTTTTCTTCGAGAAAACGGTGACATCATCAAGGTAGACCACCATGCTCTGACCCATTAGACCTCAGAAGGTGATATCCATTGCTCTCTAGAACGTTTCCCCAACATTTATTAGTCTGAAGGGCATACGACGAAATTAAAACGTCCCCCACTTTGTTCGGGAAGTTGCTTTTATCCGATAAGGTTCAACTACTAGGACTTGATTGTAGCCAGAGAAGCCATCTAACAAGGAGATGACTTTAGATCCTGAGACGGTTTGAAAGATCTGTTCCATGGAGGGAATCGAGTAGTTGTGTTTATCTGATGCCCAGTTGAGGTTTCGGAAATCAATGCACAAACGTATCTCTCCGGATTTCTTTCGTACTGGAACCAGATTAGATACCCACGTAGAGTGCCTGACTTTGAAGATGATGCGAACATATAAAAATTTCTTGAGTTCCTTTTGGATGAGGGGTTCTAACGCGAGATGAACTTTTCTCAGTTTTTGCTGAAATGGTTTGGCCCCTTCTTTCGCAGGGATGACATGTTGAATAATTCGAGTATCGTATGTTTTTAGGTCATCATATGTCCACGCAAAGATATCACGGTACCTTTTGAATAGGTTGATGAATCACTGTCTTTCCTCGGGGGTGCATCCTAGCCCTATGTTGACACACTTGGGGTCAGATTCGGTTCCGAGGTTGATTTGTTCGTGCGAGAGAGTGGAACTATGAGTCTTGGTGTTCGACGGGTCTCGAAAGTGGTTTTGTAGGTCGAATAATTTCTCTAACGTAACCACCCCTTTAGGTAAGGGGTTTCATTTTCGCGAATCATCTTCTTCTTCATTGATGGCTGCGTCTTTGAACACTTCCACGTTCATCATGAACTCTAGAATCTGTTGGTCATCATTGAAAATGTGCAAGTTAGTTATGTTATCAGGAACTGCCGATTGATACATAATTTCAATAGAAAACTCGTCCCTAAGGGGTGCAAATCTAGCTGCAGCATTAGCTAAAGTGTCAGCGGATTTATTATTAAATCTAGGAACATAAATGATATTGAAATCTTTAAACAAGTTTATCAAATGCCATACCTCTTGCTGGTAATTCTTGAGGTGATGGGACAAATAGTGAATTGTATTGCGTACATGCCTTGTAATAATTTCAAAATCCCCAATTACCTTCAAACAATCTACTTTTAGGTCGATGGCTTTTTTGAGGCCAAGTACCAATGCCTCATATTCTGTAGTGTTGTTGGTACATTGGAATTCTAATATGCAAGAGATAAGGAATCTATTCCCCTTAGGGTCTAGCAGGACGCACCCTGCTTTATTCCGTCATGAGTCTTACATTCGTCATAATACGACGTCCATGTTTCGACACTGAGGGAGGGTAGACCCAAAGTATGAAAGTTTAAGGCACAAATTTCACTATCATGGCTTGGGGCCTACATGGGAATTTCCAACTCGGTATCTGGGGGACTGGTCGATGTCTGAGGCTGATAGCACCCGAACAGGGGCTCTAGGAGGCACACCTGTAGCTCTTGTTGGGCATAGATGATTGGATCATTAGAGCCCTCAAGGACAGTTACGATGTGCTTCATACAAGGCTCACTATTGACCTTGATCTGGTTATTCCCTCCCTTGTAAGGTAGCCATAAGTGGGACCAGTTTGTGGTGAAGTAGCCTTGAAGCTTATAAGACCAATCTCTGCTAAGAAGTAGACCATAGGCTTCTGGAATGTCTACAACGATTATGTCAATGCACTGGTGAACTTGAGAATCAGAAGATAACCAAATAATAACATTATTTAATTCTCCCACAGCCGGAACTTGAGACCTATCGAGTTGGATGATTTTGGCGTCAGTTTTCTCTGGTTGGATGTTTAGCTTCTTGCATACTGACCAAGGCATGGCGTTGGTCGACGCACCAAAGTTGACGAGGCAGTTGTGAACATTAAAATTGAACATCTCAAAGGTCAAGAGGAAAGGAGGGGTCGAGCCTCTCAAGTTTGCGTTTGCGGCATTCATTATGGCTTGAAGGTCAATCACAGTTGGGCATCAACTTGTGGAGTTTGCCCTACTTGATGCGGAGGGTTTTGAAAGGGTAGGAGAGATGGCGAAGGCTTTGGCAATCAACTCGCACTGAGTAGTCAACTTGCATAACTCGTACAATGAGATATTAGCTCAAGTCTTCTTAAAATCTTTGATGATATCGTAATCCAAGTTTATGGACAAAGGCTCTTATGCCAAGCACTGCGTTACCGAGGTAGTTTTAGCTGTCCCCCCTTTGGTCAAACTTCTGGGTGTGGATGAGTCTCCTCTCGTACCGGTTGGTGACTATTTAGAGATTACATCATTCGTCCCTTTGGGAGAGGAGGTGGATGGATGGCTGGTATTGGTGGGGGGCAGAATCCTTCGTAACAAGGACCTTTTCTTATATTCCAGCGTAGCGTCTGACATGGGACCTTTACTCCTAAGGTTGTAACTTTTTGAGGTCTTGGGGGGAGCATCTCCAACGATGTCCTCTTGAGCGGTCAATACCTCTCCCCCATGGATGACCTCAAAGGTTAACACAACAGATGGAGGATCATCACTGGGAGGGGAGTCGTCCTCTTCAGGATTGTTAGTTTCTTCTTCACCCTCTCCTGCATCCTGATCCTCTAACAACTGGGTGACTACGATAATCATGTTATGGAGCCATTGTGGATAGGTCTTCTCAGAGTGAGATGCCTGATGGAAAGTGCAGAAGTTATCCTTTCCTAGCTCTTCCACATTGAAGTTCGAACTGGATGCCTGCGACACTTTGGGGGGGATTGTTAGTTTTTCAGAAAAGGGTTTAGCGGGTTTTCCTCCTCCCGAAGCGTCACTAGTTCTTTTCTTTAATTAAGACACCTCATTAGTCAACTGTTTCAAGGATTTGGACAGTCCCTCGAAATCGAAGGAATCTTTGTCTTTGTCTGCGGTTTTACTTGATGAGGCCTGATTCTTCTTACTAGAGGGTTTTTCCTGCTCTCGAGACTCATGCTCTACGGAACCAATAGAAAGGAGGTCTTTTTCGACTTCGAGTGCAATAGTGAAGTTATCTACCAGGGGGGGTTTTGCTTCACATTTAACGAACATGAAAATATCCTGTGGCAGGTCCTTGGTGTAATAATCAATTGTGATGGAATCATTAAGGGCTACGTCCATGGGGAACTTATTCAAAATGGTGGTGTATCGTTGGTTGGAATCTTTCACCTTCTCTTTCTTATGACACTTCAACGTGCTGAGCTCGGTGAGGAGCATAGAAGGTGTCTTGTCTTCTGAAAACTTGTTAAGGAAGGTTTTCCGGAACTCATCCCAAGTTTGGATGGAGGCGACGGGAAGCGACCGATACTAAGTGGCTACCTTATTCTCAAGGGTGTGAGGGAATAAATGATAAGCCACATCGTTGTACTAGAATTTCATAATCTGAAATTCTAGGTAGAAATTGCTAATATGGTCTTTAGCTGAGGTCCCCTTTTCGAGGTCGAACTTTGGAAGGTGATTCTCAGAATGACGAGGCATGTCATGGAGTTGGCCTCTAATGTTTAATGGGGATTGATCCATCCAAGCCAACGACTGTTGGCGGCGGTTGACTCTAGGGTGGAAAAGGAGGCAATGATCATTACCCTCTGATTCGCTATCTGTGCCTGATTCCCTGCTGGTGTGAGGGGGTCGCTTGTCTTCCCCTCGAGGCACTATGAGGTGTCCTAAATATCTAGTGTTTCTCACATTCCTGGTATTCCTCAGGTTTGTCATGAGACGTTGATTGTTGTAGAAGTTTATATGGTCTCTAAGTTAATGCCCGGTTCCCTGCCCCATGATCCCTTGAGTATTCCCTGTGATAGGTTGATTATTAATTGGGGTCTCTTCAGTGAGGTGTCGATCGTTTCCCTGCGTCTCCCCCCGTTGTGACCGATTGTTCTCATCAATGAAGGTATTTCTAGTGTCACCCCCCTCATCTTCGGGATGACTTTCCAACCCTTTGATAGATAGCCTCTCAACAACGTCTGCATAGTCATCCAATGTTAGGTCGATTAACTGTGATATGGAGTTAACGAGGACGCCTTGACGCGTGTGATGAAGTGTGGAGGTGCATGGATTCGATAGGGAGTTAGTGGTGGGAATGCATTTCAGACCCCTAGCGAACTGTTGAGTAATAGGGCGCAAAGCCCTGAGCTGTTCGCTAGTGACTTCGAACATGGGAAGTTCCTCTCCTTCGAGAGCATCTTCAAGAGGGGAAAGTTGGGATTCTTCTTGATGTGGCCTCGTAAAGGATAGCCCATAAGGGGGGTTGTATGGTATTTCAGGGGGCGTGGGAGGATGAGGTTGGTTACTAGATTGATGGGAAGTTTCAGTGTGAGGGCGTGGATTAGTACTTGCCATGGCCCTCCTTCTAGCGCCAAATCTATTGACGGGTTGTAATTTTCTGTCAATAGCAAAGGGCATCTCCAGGGTGTAGGTTCCCAACTAGATTCTGCACTGTTTGTGTTAGGGACCCTTCCAGTATGTAGGCTCGGATACCGCTCAGTTGTTTTGAGCGTGCTTCAGATAGAGGTAGGATGTGAACTCAATCGAAAGCATGGACTTCAATAAACACAAGGGAATAATTGGAAAATATCTTATAACACACAAACCATGAATAGCCAGACTATAAACAACATAAACCTTATGTAGAGCAACTGTTAACAAGCTTCAAATAAGACTTACGTTTAACAAGATAAATTGCTTAACAATTGTAAAATAATTCACAATAATCAAACATCATATGAGCATAAATAAACGCGCAGCCAAAATAGATTATACCAATACCGATGAAATAGTTCACGAACACGAGCATAGAGTTAGCGAATCAAATACCATCCATACGGAGAAACACAAAGTTTGTAGTATGAGACAGTATGTGAGGAGACCGCACATCAAAGAGATTTCAGGAACATCCGATCCATCAAGTGAAGAAAATACTCATGGAATTACGACATAAAATATTTGAAGAATCCGATAGTGGAAACATACAATCACTCCTTGCATTAATTAGAAGAACATAAATTCTCTTAAGCAATATATATAACTCCAAAAAAGTCCTCAGCAAAAGGTCATTACAAATGAGGCATGAGGGAGTATTTATAGAGTGAGGGTGACTCTTGGCCTACCCTTGACTCTTGGTATTCCTCATGACTCTCCATCTACCTGATGACTCTTGGTATTCCATATGACCTTTCGTATTCAAAAAATGTTCTATGCTACCAAAGTACATACATCACAAAAATAAGCTATCAACCTAATTTATTAATTTAGCAATGGCAAGTTCTGGGATGTCTAGATCGAGCTATTTTGTCAAATAGGTGCACCATAGGTTGTATTCTGCTACGATGGGAGTGATCTATGGTTGATCTTCATCATGTCGGTGCAGGCACTCGAGTGCATCTGGGATGAGGGTGGTCCGTTTGGCATGCACTTGGTTGTTCAGGGTTACCAGTTTGGTGTAAATCCTCACTGGTTCTACCACATAACGCGTGATATTTTCTTTGGTGATTGGCATGTCCTCTATACGGGCTGCTTGTTTATATGTATCTACGAATGCTTGTACTTCCTTGGAGATCTCATCCTGCCTCCTTACCTGTCCGACTTCTCCTATAGAGGGGACCCCATGAAGTTGGATCATAGATTCCAAGCCGCTGAAAAGATGCTTGTAGGATGCTAATACCTTATCCACATCTTTGGTCAATTTGTCTTTAGATTGAATCTTGATGCGGAGTTGAACCTTGGCATTCTGCATGGTGATCCAATCCTTCTTAGGGACCACCACTGGTGCTCCTGGGTACTTGACGGACCATTCATGTATCTTATCTAGAGAAATCATAGCCTCCTTTAGCATCACGACCCTTTCTTTTGTGTGGGCTTGGATTGCCACGATTGGGGCCACTGTGTGATGCAGTTTGGACATCTCTTCGTAGACCATTTCCATGGCCTCCCCCAGGGTCTCGGTTTCTGCTTTGATTGCTGCCTGAAATTCTGCAGCGCTCGAGTGAACTAAGTGGAGTGCCGCATTCTCTTCCTCTACCTTCTTTCTCTCTTGCTCTGCTATGGTGGCCCTTAGTTCAGATGCGTAAAGCCTGTTCTGAAGGTCTGTAATCTTCTTGCTCATTTGGGCCACATTATGTTCTGTGGTAGCAGCGAACGTTGTCCCGGCTGAGGCGATCATCTGCGGGTTTGCTGTGATGTTGGGCACAATTTACTTGGCCGTGGTGACTGATAAAGGCTCAACTAGATTCCAGGAGCAATATTTTTTCCTTTCTTGCACAATCTTGAGGTTAACTTCGTCGAAAGTGAGCCTTGTGAAATCTAGGACCTCCTCTTCTTGTCCCTCCGAGAAACCAAGTTCCTACAAGGGGAGGTGTCTGCTAGTGAGGGGAGTAGAAGGAGGCACATCCAATGGGGGAAGTTCACTTTGCCTTGTACCCATCTCAACTGTTTTACTAGTTTCTCCTTGTTCGCTTTCCCCGGTTTCTTTTTATTTGTTCGTCCTTAGCTCCTCCTCCTGTTACCTATTTTCTTGATCTGTGAGAGCTTGTTGCCTCTCTAGCTCATCTTCCATATTTTTCAGCTCTTGCTCTAATCTTCTTTGCTCCTCCTCCTATTTTCTCTTCGCCGCTTCTTCCTGTGCCCTTCTTTCCTCCTCTTGTTTTCTCTTCTTTGCTTCTTCTTGCACCCTTCTTTCTTCCTCCAGTTTTTTCTTCTCTGCTTCTTCCTGCGCCCTTCTTTCTTCCTCTTGATTTTTCTTCTTTGCTTCTTCCCACACCCTCCTTTCTTCCTCCCTCTTTTCTTGCAAATGTTTCTCCTTTTCTTGCTCTTCCTGTTGCCTCCTTTTCTTGGGCTGGCCTTGGTTGCTGGAATCTTGAGATTGTTTGATCTCTAGCTGTCTTTGCCTCTTAAGCTATTGATTTTTCCTTGCCAAGGTGGCGTTTCTTTGTTCTAGCATTGCATTACTTTCCTCCTCTTCGTGGTCGCTCACAACATCCTTGACCTCTTTCCCTTTTCGCTTCTCGGATTCCCCTGAGCCTTTCTTTGCCTCATGCTATTTTTTCTTCATGGTGGAAGCTATTACTTTAAGGCTCACATCTTATTAGGAATTGTCGTGGAGCTCTTCATCACTGGCCTGCTGCTCTCTTGGGGTAAATTCCCTTGTAGCATTATACCAATTTTTTATCCCATCCTCGTGATCTTGTTTAGTGTGAGGATATGACTAGTTGAACTTTGCCCTTTTGCATTGAGCGGCCACGACTTTCCTGGGATTGTATGTCCGGTAGTTGAGGCTCACAAAATGGCTCCCCTTCAATGCCTCAGCCTTTGGCTCTACTTGTTTAAAATTTTCCACCACATGTGCTCTGATGGTGAGAGGGAAGGTGGGCCATGGTTTCTTTTTGGTTTGTTTAATACCCTTGAAAAGCCCCATGTCATTTGGTAGCAGACCTCTCGCAGGGGCGTTTTTTCTGTGACGAACCTGGGTAGGGCATGGGGGGACTTATGGGTACCGAACACTCTTATGAATGTTCCTTCTTGAATGGGAAATGAATGTGCTACCTTGACCATAGTCTTCATAACCCTCTTTGACATGCATGGTGGTTCTTCCCCAAATAGCAGTTGGTACAACGGGGCGATAAAAGATTCAGAAATTACATCTATCATACCTTTGTAAGCCATGTCCCAGAAAACCTTGTAGTGGCAGTGCACGGGGTCGGCTGCTGATGAATCCCAGTTGCAGCTCCAGTGCTCAAATTGGCATCTTGAGCAGATAATGTATAGGAGGTATGAAGCCATATAGAATTCCAGAGGATGTTTTGGCTGTGGGAGCTTGGTCGCAGCTATGTTTTTCCTCAACGATGATGCGAGAATTCTTGCCCAATTAAATGCAATTCCTTGGGTGACAACGATGTACATGAGGGGTACCTAGGTGCCATAAAATAAGTCGCAGTCCGCCTTACGATATAAGCGGCACATCATCGCAACAACCAATTGATATACTTTACGCAACCCCTCTGTCCTGTATGCCTGATCCGTTCTGACCTGGAACTTTGACGGGTCTTGACATCATTCCCTTAGGATGTCTTTTACTGGGGTCATAAACTCAGAGAGCCACTTGGTATTGAAAACCTCCTATCTCTCCGGGAGTCTGTAATAGGCGGCGATATCTGTAGAGGATATTGTGGCTATGGGTGCTCCAGCATGATCCTTGATCGTCCATGAATCCGTATCTGTATTTTGCAAGATCCATTCAATAGTTTCTGTGCATGGGAAGATCGGGGGGTGTGTTGCTACCTTGTGTAACTTTGACCTCTTGACATTTAGGTATACCGGGAAATCCTCCTGGGTTTCTGGAATGTCTGACTTTGAAAACTCTTTGTAGATGTTGTACTAGGAGAGTTTCATGGTTTTATTGATGTTGCAGGCTGTGTCCCCGAATATGGGCGGCTCCTCGTCTTGGTAGATCTCCCATGACCTGCTTCCTGAGCCTCTGCGAGAAACCTTAGTGGTTGGGGGAGCCATCTTGTCTTCGAAGGAGGAGATGGATATGCATTCGAGGTCAACGTCAACTGGCATGTCGAAAATACAATCCCAAGATGATAGAGATGACATGAAAAATCTATCAAAACTATGAAAGTAAAAGGAATTTTAGAAGCTGATAGAAAAGTCGCAGAAGGGGATAGGTCGCAAGGTCACAAAAGGAGACATGTTGCGAGGTCGCAAATCCAGAAGGTGAATGAGAAAATTATTGTGGAGGTTGCAAGGTCGCGGGTCGCAAGATCGTGGTTTGAAGGAGGTCACAAGGTCGTAGGTCGTAGGTTGATGGGGTTGCAATGTCACAGGTCGCATTGGAGGCGAAGTCGCAGGTCGCAAAGTCACGAAAAAAGAGGTATCACAGTCTTAATCCGTGCGACCTAGGTTTTGAGAGGACTAAGGAAGGAAATTTGAGGCTTTGGGAGGTCTGGGATTCTTCCAGGCAAGGTGGTTAAGGCTTACTGGTGAAAACCGGGGAGGCTAGGGTCAAAGAATGGCCAAGGTTTGGTCAAGGAAGAATGAACGAGGCAAGGGCAACTGCTATTTTGGGTTTGAGGTGAAAAACCAAGCAAAGGGGATAAAAAACCCCTTAGGAATGGGATGCAGAAGGTCGGGGATGCAGAAAATGACACTTGGGAGAAAATCATGATTGGTAGGAAGGCACAGAGGTTGCTTCCCTGGATAAAACCACGCGCACACCCAAGTTGCAGAACTTCCTTGTCTTCCGTGTGACCAAAGGAGCCATTACAATGAAACAGGGTGACCTCCACTTTTATAGCTTTGATCGCACGTGTAAAGGCCGCATGGGTCTATTGTGCGACCTTGCGACCTATGTGACCTCGCAACTAGGTAGTCATGAGGTCGCAAGGGTCGCATGGTCACATCCATAGGCGACTGAGGTCTATGCAACCTTGTGATTAGAGAGTTGCGAGGTCGCAAGGGTCGCATGGTCACATTGATGGGCAAGCAAGACCGATGCGACCTTGCGACCTATATGAATAGTGGGTCGCATTGGTCGCAATAGTCGCAACGATCACAAGATTTAGGCTTAGTCGCACTCCGAACTTGCGAATGAATGACTTTGGGCAGGAACTAGCGACCTAGCTATACTTGGTTGGAAAACTTAGTCTTTTTCAAGGTTCTTCGGGACTGGTGAACTCTTTGAGAAGATCTTAACAATGTAGGAGGTTCCGCACGATACGGGGGCTCCGAAATTTTAAGGGTTTCCAGATTTTTGGAGGGGTTATTGCAGCAGCTACAACAATTGGCAATTCACTGGGAGAACTCCAAGATCTCTGACGACTTCTGGCCTAGCTTAAGGGGACTTAAATATGTGTTTCTTTATAGAGCTACTAGTCTCGCTAATGGTACTCAGGCCTCTCCTTCGAACCAGTTCGCTGTCCCATCTTGCGAAAACTGGCCTTTATCACACAAGATAGGGTGCTACCTCTAGCTATTCTGGGAAGGAAAAGGGAACCTGAAGTTATGATATGAGCTTGAATTTTTTTTTGGTATAGTGGTCATGGTACTCTAGTGTTGCTCCGCTGCGAGCGAGCCTGAACAGTGCCCCGACGGAGTCATTACCTAGAAATCGTGAACGTTTCTATGCTGCCAGTGAACCTGGTTAGTACCCCGGCAAAGTCGTTGCCTCACCTCTCTGCGCATGAAGCCTTTCTTGGTCCTTTAGACCTTATTATGAGTGGATGGATGTGCTCATTGGCACTTATTTGTCTGTGCTTATGTGCACTTATTCGATGGTGGGTTAAAGCCTCTGCGAACGAGGGATACCGACTTGTTTGACTTGCAAAGAGGTTGTTTCTGGTTTTTCAGAGACCTTATTGTTTTCTCGAAATATATGTATTCTCAAAAGGTTTCTTCAGTTTCCCCTTCATTCCCAGCACCACGGGTAAGCCAGAACAATTCAAAACTTATTGTCCATGTAAGCAGACGGGACAGACTGACGCGAGCAAGCCTATGTGTACCCCACTACTGCCAATATTGCACACTAAATTTTTGGCCGCGGCTTAAGTTTCAGTCAAAAAATGGTTTCGTGGAGAATCCACAAAAGCCAATATGTAGGGCCATTCTAACCTCTACCTGCCATCCCAAAATTTTATTCTAAAAGGAAATGGAACAACAAACTATACTGAAAGAAAAACAACAAATATCTAGGAAAACAAATTGGATCAATGGTACAAGATGGGGATAGAAACCTTGGGGCTATTAGGTAAAATAGAACTTAAGGTCTTGGCCATTCATAGGTAGGGGTTCTACTCGACCTTCAAGGGTCTGCAACTTAAAGGTGTGCTGGCCAATTTTCTCTTTGATTTGGAAGGGGCCAATCCACAAAGATTGGAACTTCGTATGTTTGCCCCTGTCTTCATGGGCCCGATCCCATTTAAGAATCAGATCGCCCACATTAACCTCACAAGTCCCTGCATATTTCTTGTCAAACTACCTCTTAATCCTAGCTTGATGAATGACAAATTTCTCTTTGGTCTTTAGTCTCTCCTCTTCCAATCTCACAAGGGTATCGATATGGCTTTGAATGGCAGGACATGGGGAGACTTGCGACTCTTGAGCTAGTCTGAGGGTTGGGAGGTACAGGTTAGGTGGCAAGATGGCTTCTTTATCGTAAACCAAGAAGTAGGGGGTTGTGCCAATAGATGGTTTGGGGGTAACCTGATCGGCCGATAGGGCGTTACTGAGTGCATTGTGCCAGTTCCTTTAATGAGAAAGCAGGGTTTTCTTGAGGATGCGAATGAGGTTTTTATTAGTTGATTTTGTTAGGCCATTTCCATGAGGATAGTAGTTGGTTGAATGCTTTAACACGATACTGTTTTCTAAAGCAAAATCATACAATTTTAAAGATGAAAAATATCTAGCATTATCAAAGACAAGTGAGGTTGGAACACCGAACCTGGTTATGATGTACTGATGAATGAAAGATATTACCTCGTCATCATTAAGCTTATGCAACAGAATTTCCTCTACCCATCGGGTGAAATAGTCGGAGGCCGTGAGTATATACCTATGCTATCTTGATGAGTTCGGCATGATATAACCTATGACATTCAAACCCCATTGTTGAAAAGTATCTTCTACTGCTATGGGTTGGAGTGGACCGGATGATCTCGCCTGCCTACCCACGTGCTTTTGGCAGATGGGACATTTCCGAGCATATGCATGTGTGTCCTTAAACAGTGTGGGCCAGTAGAAACCTGCCCGCATAGTGACCTCTTGCAGGTCCATCATGTAGATCTTTCAACACTCATTGAGCCTCATCGTATTCCAAACATTTTAGTAGTATGTCGAGGTGGTGCTTTCTAAAAAGGTTTCCTTGAACCATTCGATATGAGGCGGACTTAAGCCTAACGGCTATCTTTTGTTTGGTGGACATGGTCTCGGGTAGAGATCCTTGCACTAGGTATTTCCTTAAGTCAGAGTACCATGAAGAGGTGTTGTGTGGACCGAGGAGTCCGTTCTAGTACATTTCAATTTCATGTTCACAACCTTTTGCCTATAGAACTGGTCGATCAGACTCCACATTTTGTTGATTTTCCACCTTGGCGGTTAGTTTACAGAGTCTGTGTCCTTTCACGGTGTGGGAGGGTTTGAAATCCAAATTTTACTCTTGGATGGAGGTCATCTAGTTGGCTCTCCTCTCACCTAGCTCCTATTGTACAAAGAGGGATTTGATGGCCAGGTGTGGAACCATTACTGTGACACAATTTTTTAGGATGTATGGTCTGAAGTGTTTCACCTCTTTGTAGACTGCATACGCCTGCTTATCAATGTCCGGGTAATTTAGCTTTGTGCCTTGTTGTGGTCACAATCCTTTTGTGTGAGGACTGCGACCAAGGACGAGTTTGAGGCGAAAGTATATAAGATAAAGTCCTTACTGAAATCTAGGCTAGAGAGGGAAGGAGCCTCTGCGATTGCTGTTTTGATGCGATCAAAAGATTCCTTTTCTTCTTGATTCCATTTGAACACTGCATCTTTCTTTATCATATTCTGTAAAGGTTTGACAATTTGCGCAAAATCCGAAATAAACTTGCAAAGAAAATTAGTTTTACGAAGGAAATATTGCATACCTTTTTGGTGCTCGGCTGAGGGATCTATGCTATAGCTTTTACGCGGTCAGGGTCTACCATGATTCTGTTTTTGGTGATGATGTGACCTAGCAAGTTGCCTTTGGAAACCACAAATATTCTCTTCTTAGGGTTGAGGGAGATTCCATATTTCCGACATCGTTCAAAAATCTGCTTCAAATGGTGAAGGTGGTCACCCCTTTTCTTTGAGAAAATGATGACATCATCAAGGTAGACCACCACACCCTAACCCATTAAAACTCGGAAGGCGATATCCATTGCTCTCTCGAACGTTGTCCCAACATTTATGAGTCCGAAGGGCATATGACGAAACACAAATGTCCCCCACTTTGTTCTGAAAGCTGTTTTGATCTGATCAGGTTCAACTACCAGGAGTTGATCGTAGCTGGAGAAGCCATCTAACAAGGAGAAGACTTTAGATCCCGAGATGGTTTAAAGGATCTGTTCCATGGAGGGAATCGGGTCGCTGTCATTATCTGATGCCTAGTTGAGGTTTCAGAAATCGACACACAGGCGTATCTCTCTGGATTTCTTTTGTACTGGAACTAGATTAGATACCCACGTAGAGTGCCTGACTTTGAAGATGATGCGAGCATCTAGCAATTTCCATATTTCCTTTGGATGAGGGGCTCTAATGCGGGATGTACTTTTCTCAGTTTTTGCTGAAATGGTTTGGCCCCTTCTTTCCTAGGGATGACATGCTAAATAATTTGAGTATTGTACGTTTTCAGGTCATCATATGTCCATGCAAAAATATCGCGGTACCTTTTGAATAGGCTGATGAATGCCTGTCTTTCCTCGGGGGTTCATCCCAGCTCTATGTTGACACACTTGGGGTCATATTCAGTTTCGAGGTTGATTGGTTTGTGAGAGAGAGTGGAACTATGAGTCTTGGTGTTCGGTGGGCCTCAAAAGCGGTTTTTTAGGTCGAATAATTTCTCTAACGTAACCACCCCTTTAGGTAAGGGGTTTCCTTTTTGTGAATCAACTTCTTCTTGTAGGGACTTCTCATGTTCTTCTTCATTGATGGCTGCATCTTTGAACACTGCCGCGTTCATCATAAACTCTTGAATCTGTTGGTCATCATTGAAAACACACAAGTTAGTTATGTTATCGAGCACTTCGAGTTTATACATAATTTCAATAGAAAACTCATCCCTAAGGGGGGTGAATCTAGATGCAACATTATCTAAAGTGTTAGCAACAAAATTATTAAATCTATGAATAGAAATGATATTGAAAGCTTTAAACGAGTTTATCAAACGCCATACCTCTTGCTGGTAATTCTTGAGGTGAGGCGACAAATAGTGAATTGTATTGCGTACCTGCCTCGTTATAATTTTAGAATTCCCTATTACCTTCAGACAATCTGCTTTTTGGTCGATGACTTTTTTGAGGCCAAGTACCAATGCCTCATATTTTGCAAAGTTGTTGGTGCATTGGAATTCTAATCTGCAAGAGATTAGGAATCTATTCTCCTTGGGGTCTAATAGGACGCACCCTGCTCTAGCTCCGTCATGAGTCTTGGATCCGTCATAATACAATGTCCATGTCTTAGCACTAAGGGGTAGACCCGAAGTATGCAAGTTTAAGGCACATACTTCACTATCATGGCTTGGGGCCTGCATGGGAATTTATAACTGGGTATCTGGGGGAACGATTGATGTTTGAGGTTGATAGCACCCGGACAGGGTCTCTAGGAGGCATACCCACAGCTCTTGCTGGGTGTAGCTGATCAGATCATTAGATCCCTCAAGTTTGGTTACGATGTGCTTCATGCAAGGCTCACTATTGACCCTGATCTAGTTATTCCTTCCCTTGTAAGGTAGCCATAAGTGGGACCAGTCTGTGGTGAAGTAGATTTGAAGCTTACAGGACCAATCTCTGCTAAGAAGTATACATTAGGCTTCTGGAATGTCTACAACGATTATGTCAATGCACTGGTGAACTCGAGAATCAAAATATAATCGAATAATAACATTGTTTAATTCTCCCACAACTAGAACATTAGACCTATCGAGTTGGATGATTTTGGTGTCAGTTTTCTCTGGTTGGATGTTTAGCTTCTTGCATATTGACCAGGGCTTGACGTTGGTCAATGCGCTCGAGTCGACGAGGCAATTGTGAACATTAAAATTGAACATCTCAAAGGTCAAGAGGAAAGGAGGGGTCGAGCCTCTCGAGTTTGCGTTTGTGGCATTCACTATGGCTTGAAGGTCGATCACAGCTGGGGATCAGCCTATGGAGTTCGCCCTTCTTGATGCAGAGGGTTTTGAAGGGATGGGAGAGATGGCGAAGGTTTTGGCAATCAACTTGCACAGACTAGTCAACTTGGATAATTCGTACAACGAGATATTAGCTCCAATATTCTTCAAATCTTTGATGATATTGTAATCCAAGTCTATGGATGAAGGCTCTTGTGCCAAGCGCTGCGTTACCGAGGTAGTTTTAGCCGTCACCCCTTTGGTCGAACTTCTGGGTGTGGATGAGTCTCCTCTCATACTGGTTGGTGACTCTTTAGAGCTTACATCATTCGTGCCTTTGGGTGAGGAGGTGGATGTGTGGCTGGTATTGGTGGGGGGAAGAATCCTCCGTAATAATGCCCTTTTCTTATCTTCCAGCGTAGAGTCTAACACGGGACCTTTACTCCCGAGGTTGTAACTTTTTGGGGGCTTGGGGGGAGCATCTCCAATGATGGCCTCTTGAGCGGTCAACACCTCTCCCCCACGGATGACCTTAAAGGTTAACACAATAGATGGAGCATCATCACTGGGAGGGGAGTCGTCCTCTTCAGGATCGTTAGTTTCTTCTTCACCCTCTCCTGTGTCCTGATCCTCTAAAACTGGGTGACTATGACAATCATGTTATGGAGCCACTATGGACAGGTCTTCTCAAAGTGAGATGCCTGATGGAAAGTGCAGAATTTATCCTTTCCTAGCTCTTCCACATTGAAGTTCGAATTGGATGCCTGCGACTCTTTAGGGGGGGATTGTTAGTTTTCTGGAAAAAGGGTTTAGCAGTTTTCCTCTTCCCAAAGCATCACTAGTTCTTCTTTCTAATCCAGACACTTCATTAGTCAACTGTTTCAAGGATTTGGCCAGTCCCTCGAAATCAGAGGAATCTTTTTCTTTGTTTGCAGTTTTACTTGATGAGGCATGATTCTTCTTACTGGAGGGTTTTTCCTACTTTTGGGACTCATGCTCTAGGGCACCGATAGAAAGGAGGTCTTTTTCGAATTCAAGTGTAGTAGCGAAGTTCTCTACCAGGATGGGTTTTGCTTCACGTTTAACGAACATGGAAATATCCTGTGGTAGGGTCCTGATGTAATAATAAATCATGATGGAATCATCAAGTGCTATGTCCATGGGGAACTTATTCAAAATGGTGGTGAATGGTTGGTTGAAATCTTTCACCTTCTCTTTCTTATGACACTTCAGCATGATGAGCTTGGTGAGGAGCATATAAGGTGTCTTGTCTTCCGAAAACTTGTTAAGGAAGGTTTTTCGGAACTCATCCCAAGTTCGGATGGAGGTGATGGGCAGCGACTGATACCAAGTGGCTGCCTTATTCTCAAGGGTGTGAGGGAATAAACAACAAGCCACATCGTCGTACTGGCCTTTCATCATTTGCAATGTGAGGTAGAAATTGCTAATATGGTCGTCAATTGAGGTACCCTTTTTAGGGTCAAACTTCGGGAGGTGCTTCTTAGAATGGAGGGGAATGTCATGGAGTTTGCCTCTAATGTTTATTGGGGATTGAGCCATCCAAGCCAACGGTTGTTGGCGACAGTTTCCTTTAGGGTGGAAAAGGAGGCAGCGATCATTACCCTCTGTTTCGCTATTTGTGCCTGATCCCCTGCTAGTGTGAGGGGGTCACCTGCCTTCCCCTCAAGGCACTCTGAGGTGTCCTAGATCTCTAGTGTTTCTCACATTCCTGGTATTCCTCAGGTTTCTCAGGAGACACTGATTGTTGTAGAAGTTTATACGGTCTCTAAGGTAATCCCCGGTTCCTCGCCCCAGGATCCCTTGAGTATTCCCTGTGAGAGGCTGATTGCTAATGGGGTCTCTTTAGTGAGGCGTCGATTGTTTCCCTGCATCTCCCCCCATTGTGAACAATTTTTCTCACCGGTGAAGGTATTCCTAGGGTCACCCCCCTCATCTTTGGGATGACTTTCCCACCCTTTGATAGGTAACCTCTCAACAACGTCCACATAGTCATCCAACGCTAGGTTGATTAACTGTGATATGAAGTTAATGCGGGCGCCTTGACGCATGTGATGAAGCATGGAGGTGTGTGGATTGGATAGGGAGTTAGTGGCGGGAATGCATTTCAGACCCTTGGCGAACTGTCGAGTAATAGGGCGTAGAGCCCTGAGTTGTTCGCTAGTGACTTCGAACATGGGAAGTTCCTGTCCTCCAGGAGCATCTTCAAGAGGGGGAAGTTGGGATTCTTCTTGATGCGGCCTCATGAAGGTTGGCCCATAAGGGGGGTTGTATGGTTTTTCAGGGGGCGTGGGAGGAGGAGGTTGGTTACTAGCTTGGTGGGGAGTTTTGGTGTGAGGCCGTGGATTAGTACTTGCCATGGCCCTCCTTCTATCACCAAATCTGTTGACAGGCTGGAATTTTCTGCTAATAGTAAAGGGGATCTCCACGGTGTAGGTTCGCAACTAGAGCCTGCACCGCTTGAATTAGGGATCCCTTCCGGTATGCAGGCCTGTTGGCAAGTACTAATCCATGCCCTCACACCAAAACTTCCCACCAAGCTAGTAACCAACCTTGTCCTCCCACGCCCCCTGAAATACCATACAACCCCCCTTATGGGCCAGCCTTCATGAGGCCGCATCAAGAAGAATCCCAACTTCCCCCTCTTGAAGATGCTCCTGGAGGAGAGGAACTTCCCATGTTCGAAGTCACTAGCGAATAGCTTAGGGCTCTGCGCCCTATTACTCGATAGTTCGCCAAGGGTCTGAAATGCATTCTCGCCACTAACTCCCTATCCAATCCACGCACCTCCATGCTTCATCACATGCATCAAGGTGTCCACATTAACTTCATATCATAGTTATTCGGCCTAGCGTTGGATGACTATGCGGACGTTGTTGAGAGGTTATCTATCGAAGGGGGGGGGAAGTCATCCCGAAGATGAGGGGGGTGACCCTAGGAATACCTTCACCAGTGAGAACAATTGTTCACAACAGGGGGAGATGCAGGGAAACAATCGACGCCTCACTGAAGAGACCCCAGTTAGCAATCGGCCTCTCACAGGGAATACTCAAGGGATCTTGGGGTGGGGAACCAGGGATTACCTTAGAGACCGTATAAACTTAGGATTGTATGTCTAATAGTTGAGGCTCACAAAATGGCTCCCCTTCAATGCCTCAACCTCTACCTCTACCTGTTTAAAATTTTCCACCACATATGCTCCGATGGTGAGAGGGAAGGCGGGCCATGGTTTCTTTTTTCCTTTGTTCAATACCCTTGAAAATCCCTGTGTCATTTGGTAGCATACCTCTCGCAGGAGAGTTTTGTCTGTGACGAACCTGGGTAGGGCATGGGGGACCTTATGGGTACCGAACACTCTTATGAATGTTCCTTCTTGAATGGGAAACCAATGTGCTACCTTGACCACAGTGTTCATAGCCCTCTTTGATATTCATGGTGGTTCTTCCCCGAATAGTAGCTGGTACAATGGGGCGATGAAAGATTTAGAAATTACATCTATTATACCTTTGTAAGTCGTGTCCCATAAAACCTTGTAGTGGTAGTGCACGGGGTCAGATTATGATGAATCCTAGTTGCAGCTCCAGTGCTCAAAGTGGCATCTCGATCAGACAACATCTAGGAGGTATAAAGCCATATAGAATTCCTAAGGCTGTTTGGGATGTGGGAGATTGGATGCAACTATGTTTGTTCTCAATGATGATGCAAGAATGCTTGCCCAATTAAACACAGTTCCTCGGGTGGCAACGATGTACATGAGGGGAACCCAAGTGCCATAAAATACGTCGCAGCCCGCCTTACCATATAAGCGGCACATAATTGCGACAATCAATTGATATACTTTACGCAACCCCTCTATCCTATATGCCTGATCTGTCCTGACCCGTAACTTTCATTGGTCTTGGCACCATTCCCTTAGGATATCTTTTACCGGGGTGAGCCACCTAATATTGAAAACCTCCTGCCTCTTTGGGAGTCTATAATAGGCGGCGATATCTATAGAGGAGATTGCTACTATGGGTGCTCCAGCATGATCCCTGATCGTCCATGAATCCGTATCTGTATTTTTCAAGATACATTCAATAATTTATGTGCATGGGAAGACCAGGGGGTGTGCTGCTACCTTGTGTAACTTTGAAGTCTTGAAATTTAGGTATACCTAGAAATCCTCCTGGGTCTCTGGAATGTCCGACTTTGAAAACTCTTCATAGATGTTGTCCCTGGAGAGTTTCATGGTTTTATTGATGTTGCAGGCTGTGTCCCCGAAGATGGGCGGCTCCTCGTCTTGGTAGATCTCCCATGACCCGCTTCCTAAGCCTTTGCGAGCAACCTTAGTGGTTGGGGGAGCCATCTCGTCTTCAAAGGAGGAGATGGATATGCACTCGAGGTCCATGTCACCTGGCATGTTGAAAATACAATCCCACGATGAGAGAGATGACATGAAAAATCGAGAAAAACTGCGAAAATAAAAGGAATTTCAGAAGCTAATAGGCAAGTCGCAGAAGGGGACATGTCGCAAGGTTGCGAGGTTGCAAATCTAGAAGGCTATCTGTATTTTATTTCATTAACGCTTCACCTCAATTATTTTAAAAAACAAAATCAACATTTTAACAAAATGCTCATACCTTAGATTAATTTGGAGGAAGTTTGGTCATGCTTGATTTTGATCCTAAATATCGGGCTTGTTGCCACCTTAGTATGCCTCCTTGGCTTAAGGAAGGGCCTTAATTCTATCTCGAGTTATATCCTTAGACTTGGCTTTAAAAAGGCCACAAATAAGATCTTGACAATCCTAAAAAAGGTCTTTAGGTTTTAGGACTTCATTCTTAGAAAACAAGTCTTTGTCTCAACTTGTCGCCTAGATAGGCCCTCTTCCTGTAGCTTGAATGTAGACTCAATAAGCCCTTATACGCAACCCTAAGTCAACTCTTTAACACCCCTTAAACCGCATCAAAAGTGGTCCTTGAGAAACATTAGTATAACGTCTTGGATCTCAACATTCCATCAAGAAAATGCCCTTGACTACAACTGATGAATTCAATCTAAGTTGGTCCTCAAATTTGACCTGATAGGCTTGTCAATGTGGCCCTAACTAGGCCCTATTGCACCCCTTTTTCCGTGAGCAAAAAATGCATAATTCGACACTAAACCTGTCCCTTAAACTCAACATTTGAACCTAATTAGACCTTCACACATCACTTGATTTGGACCTCAATAATAGCCCTTGAAGGAGCAATAAAAACTTGATATTATTGACCTCAAAGGCGGCCTCAAACCAGGCCAAATCTTGCCTTAGGGATGATCGAATTTTGGCCTCAAGAAGGCCGAATTTTTGCTTAAGAGTAGCTGGATTTTTTCGTCAGCCCAGGCCTTAGGTCAGTAGACCTTCCTCCTCATAATAATATTAGAATCACAATCTCTGCCCTGCTATTCACCATAGAAGAAAAAAAATAAAAATGAAAACCAAAAACCCTTGAAACTTGTCCTCTGCTTCAGAGCTGCATTTGGCCGACTTGATCATTAACCACATTTAACTTGATAAATTCAAATTTTTATAAGGCGAACCTTAACTCCCCATTTTTACACCATTTCAAAATATAAAAATCTCCTTTTGAGGGTTGAATTGGTTAAATATTTGTAACGTCCAAGACCCACGTAATTGATCAATGTTCAACATATTTTTATTAAATTTTAATGCCAAAATTTTGGACCAAAACATCATTCATTTGGGGGCATCTTGACTAAGATTTCGAGGCTCCAACTTTAAGGGGAAAATCTCCCTCAACCGTGAGGACTCACATGGTGTACCACTTACTATTGAAAACTGCATAACGAGTATTATTAGATGATGATGATATAGCTGTTGGAATTACCGAAAAAGGGTGTGAATCAATATTTCGTAAACTTCAATAATTTAAGTATCAAAACAATTAAACAATAACTTTACATCAATAGAACATAATAATGTATATATATTACTAGTTAAACTACAACTTTCAGTTTACCAGCTTCCTCAAGTACAATTTCCTTAAGGTTTGAGTTAGGCATTGGGGTAACCTCAAAAACAACTTTTGTTCAGGCCTTAAGACGCCACAAAAAATTATCTACCTCAGTTTTGGATGCACAAGTTTAGAGGCTGCATAAATTCGTCTTGATAGAAATTCAGAGCTATGGAGAAGGGGCCTCACACAACCAAATTAAACCGTAGGCACATGGCTGTTACAGGTGTTGGATTTTGGGTCTATTGAGTGCCTTAGACCAGCCTTAGGCTAGGCCAAATTTCAGCCTTCCTCAGGTTTGTTGTAAGACAGTCACAGTGGCCTAAATTTGCTTCAGACATGCCCTTAAAATGGGCCATAGATGCCCTAATCAGGGCCGAAATAAGCCCTCAGAGAATGGTTGAATTAAGCCTCAGATTAATTAGTTATGCACAGTGAAACCACCACAAAGAAACTAAAAAAAAACATAAAACCCTCGAAATTAGACCGTTTTCAGATGTTCAATGAAGCGCAAACCTCGGTTTCCTTCACTTTTGTTCCTATCTTAGATGATCCGAATTTTCTTGTCCATTTAGATGCGCCAAATTGAATATATATAGATATGGAGGGGTCCCTTAATTGGAGCGGACTTGAAATAAAATGATATTTTAACGTCTACGATAGTCTATGAGGCTATTAGTTCTTTGCTTTTCGTCTTGATATGGGACTAAGAGTCTTGATTTGTTTTGAACAATCGTGACTATATTTGAAGATGACCTAAAAGAGATGAATTGAATTGATTAGAGAGACTTTAGGACACTTAAAAAAATATTTTTTTCCCCTTTCATATAATCTTCTTTGAAGGTAGATTTGGACCCATAAATTTAGGCTTTTTAATTTATGAATTTTGGCCTTCCTTTTAGGGCAAAAATAAATGTTAAGGCCAAAAACCCTTGTGGTAAATGTGTTGGTGCGAAACCCATTGATTGAGGCATCCATCATTGGTCGATCTTCATAATGTATTTTTGGTCCTTGATGTATTTGTAATCATGTTCTTCATGCTTGAGTCAAAATAAAACTTATTTTAGACATGTTATTCATGTTGATTGTAAAAAGGAAAATTTCGAATTTATAAAAGAATTTTTTTTGGCTCCAAAAACTTAAAGTCAACCTCCTCCTAGTCAAGTTGCCCCCCCCAAATGCTCAAGTTGGCTCCAGTAAAAGACACAACCATTCAACCAACAAAATTTGTATAAATAAGTGCGATTCATCCTCCCTTAAAGGCAATTCGAATATGTAAAAGAAAGTTCAACTTTCTGAGGTATAATCTTCTATCTGAGGCAACGAAGTATGAAGTGAGGCAACCAATGAAGGGCACTCCGAGGCAACTAATGAAGGGAAATTTGAGGCAGCCAATGAAGGGAAATCTGAGGTAGTGTATGGGGCTTCTCTGAGGTAGCAAGAAGGGAACCTTTGAGGCAAAGAGGTCTGAGAAAAAAGGGTTGAATTCTGAAGTGTTGAATCCCTGTGGAAGGGCTATTTCTAGAGAAGGAGAAGGCAAAGTTCTATTAGTCACTTTAGTGGCTAGGTTGACTTGACTAGGAGGATGAACCGTGGACCCAGTTTGACCTAGTTGATGAATTAGATGTATCTCTATTGAATTGAAGAATCTATTGAAAAGCGAGTTGTCTTTAGTGAGACTTTTGGAAGCTTTTGCGGTGGATTTTTCCGGTCTAATTTCTCTAAAATCTGGCAGGAATTTATTGAAATCACAAGCTTGATAGGTAATCCCTGTACAATTGAAGTGCCCTAGGGGTTTTTATGGGTGTTGAATCCATATATACAATCAAAAAACCAGTTTAAATAACACAAATCAAGATTTCACCTCAATTTTTTTGGCTGGATTCTGGCACCGGAAAGTCCAAACAGTCACACTAAAGACAACTCCATTGAAAAGGTTGTTAGGTTTTTCCCCATATGGGTTTTCCCAAGTTAAATATTTGTGTTCTTTTGTGTGATTGTCTCTTTAAAAATTATACTATCTTAGGAATTATATTGTTGATATTTTCTATTTAATTATTGAATGATGAAATAATGAATAATAATGTGAAAAATAAAAAATCATTAGAAATAATTATCAACATAGAAAACCATGTAAAAATCAACCAAATGAACAAGCTATGACCTGATGGATGGTACCTAAGCATCATATTTAGTAGTCCTAACAATACAGTTTTATAAAGGCTTGGTATTGCTTCACACCACATTATCTAGATCAAACAACTTTTTATTAATAGATACTTCGTTTCACAATTTAAGCTAAGTTACATGTGAATTATATATGTATATTCTGTTGTTGATTTTATGTTAGGAAGTTGCAAAATTCAGTTCATACCTTTCTGAAATTTATTTGATAGTAGTGCTTCAATGCATAGAGTAATGCACAAATTAGTGTAGGATTTACATAGGGAAGAACTTGAACAAGTTTAATCATCCAACTAGGTACATGGTATATGCAAGTTTCAAATATATGATAATTTTGTAACAAATAATAGTAAAAATTATAATGGTGAAGCTCAATCTATATTAATATTTAAGCACATTCCAGGTAATTACCACTTTTTTATATTTAGAATATTTTTTTGCAAGATTGAAGATACAATTGTTCATTATCTCAACTACAACCTAGTAGCAAGGAATGTGTGAAAACCTAGATTGCTTGCTTTCTTGCTTCTTATTCTTCTACTCTATTCATGAGATAAGAGTTCTTTCTAGCAATATTATGAAGGTAGTGGAAATTGTGACCCTATAAAGGGGTAGAAACGATGATTGCATAGTTGTCAATCAAAAGTAATGGAAGCAAAAATCTGAAGACAATGCAACAATTACATTAAGAAAAAAGAAATATTTTACAAATCTTCAAAATTATCAAGCAATGATATATATATATATATATATATATATATATATATATTTCCTACCTCAAACATTCGACATCTTAAAAAAAACCTGTATACCAAACTGAAAGTAATAATAAGTCAATGATTAAGCCATCACTATAAACCTAACCTTCAACGGTGACTAAGACTAATAAGAAAGCCAAAAACTTCTAGAGTAAAACCACCATTATTCTCTTGTAATCATTGTAATATCATTATTGCTTTTGAAACAACATTGTGTTAGTTTCAGATTATCGTTATTGGCCCTCTACCATTATGAGTTGATCCATTAATAACAACATTAAAACTAAATGAAAATAAAAATATGCTTTTAATTTTTAGTTAGGTAAAACACACGTAAAACACCACTACCATGTAGAATCGACCTACACCACATGGATCCTTACCTTTCATTTGGGCTGGCTGATTAGTTCATGCCATTTTAAATTAAGCTATTGATTATGGATGCATGATCTTCAATAATGATAATAACACCATAGAATGGGATACAATGAATCAGGAAAATAGCTGAAAACTAAGGATGTCATGTCTATATATATATAATTTTGGAATGATATATATATTTGCATATGTTAAGAAAATGTGAATTATGTAAGGTAATAATATTGTTATTTATTTTTCATTTTAAATAAATGATATAATTATTTTTAAATCAATTTGATATATGAATTTAAACTTAAATATTTTATGTTTTTTTGTGACGGTAAATTAAAGAATAATAACAATATTTTTTATGGAATTATGAACATTGTTATATAAAGTTTAAAGTTTTTTTTATTCACCGTCTTGGTTTATCATAAGGGAAACAAAATTAACAACGATGAAGGTAGTTGACTAGTTTTTTATCCATAAAAATAATCAAAATATAAGTTTAGTTCTAGCTATCCTACGTTTAAACAAATGTCTAGAAGGATTGTCAAAATTACTACATATCATCTACTAGTACTTGGCCATGCATCTAACTATGAAAAGAAGAAATTTCTAAAGTCAAAACGTAATTTGTCAGAGGACGTTACTAGGGATGGGTCCTATGCACTTAGGCTTGTTGGAGGTTTGTGACCACACTGAAGATGACCTTTGATATCCGCCAAGCGAGCATTGAGGCTAACCAAACAGGAGCACTAGTGGTGTTGAGACTGTTGGATTTCATTGAGGCATGCAATGATCTCATTGCGGTCCTCATATTTTTCTTTGAGCACCTATCCCAGAAGCGTATTCATTTGCCAATGAAGGGTGATGGAATTAACGTATTGACTGTGTCATCCCCTAGTGTGGACAAGGTCAGGGAACAAACTAGAAACTTCAATTTGAATTTCCACTTGAATTTTAGGTGGAGTGGTAGAATGGAAAATAACAATAACCAACTGGGCTTAGGTTTAGGCACGAGGCTTGCCCGAAGCACCATGACCTCCAGACCCCCGTTGAGAGCACATCAGCTGGTGTGGCTTAGCTTTCAAGAGCAACCAAGATACAATGTTGGTAAACTCCTAGAGGAGGTGAGGGCTAGTGAACCAGACAACACTAAACTAGAACAAAGCTATGTGAGAGGTTGGATACTACGCCTAGGCTAACCAAAGGATGGGATGAAACAAGAGCGACAAAGGGGGTGGTTCTAGGGGGGAAGATCTAGGCGAGAATTGAAGAAAAATGTAACCAAAACAACCCAAGAGTTCTCAACACCACGAAGATACTCTGTACAACAAGCAAAAAATTATACCATTTTCTTGGCGGCCCACCAAGCTATGAGTTTCTAAGTTCAAAGCTCACCACACTATTGGACGACACAAATTACAAGACTCACATTCACTGCAACCTATCCCATGAACTAGGTTCAAATATTTGCTGAATATCTTGCAAATGAATACTAACAATATTAAATCTTCAAAAAGTTTGTATTTAATAAATAAAGTTTGTATTTAACAAATAAAGATGAATCCCAAATTTTCGTGAAAATATATTTGATATATAAACATAAAATTAATATTTTATAAATTTTTGTTAATATAAATTAAATAGTAATAACAATATTAAATTGCCACAAATTTCGTAGTTAATAAATAAGGATGAGGGCTAAAGTTCAATATTACATTGGGATAGGTCATTTAACTTAGACTCTTAATTTATGCATAAAATTTAAGGATTTTAATATATTGAGAATATTGGAAGACAATAGACCAACTTAATCTTAAATTTGGATTTATAGGTGTAGTTTTTTTATCATTTAATTTTATGTTATATATTAATTTTTTCATATTAAATGATATAATTTATTTTTCATATTAAATGATATAGATAATATAGAATTATATGATTCAAAAAGCATACTTTAAGAAATTGAATATCTCTCGGTGTTTAATAGTTTTGGATTTAAGATAGATCTACTTTGGTTTATTGTTTTTAGTTGTTATGTACATATATAGATATATAAGTATTTATTTATTTTCCTTATAGACTAAGTAGACTTTCTTTTTTCCCCATTTCCCTGGTCAATTCATAATCAAAATAAATCTTTATTCTACCAAGGGGAGGGAGGTGCTCTACAACCCAGTATGGGGTGATGTTGTCACGTAATGTAAGATATTGTTATATTAAAGGTATAATAAAAACTATTAGAAAATACAATTTGGCTTTAAAGTAAATTTAGATTCTATTTTTGAGTTAGTAGTAGAACCAAAAAATATTGTTAATTTTATTTCATGACAATGATAATCATAATAAAGATTTACTTTGATAATGAGTTGATGATAGAAAAGAAAAAGAAAATGTTTACTTGTTTTTTTATAAGCTTGGTAGGACCTTTCTTTTCATTATCTTTCAAAAAAAGGCAAGTTACATCCATAAACTAAGTGGTTAGGTGGCCTCAACCTGCCCAGAGGGAAACTAGATCTGTTGGCCACCTAATAGCATGATAAGCCATCCAAAAGAAAAATATTATGAGTCTGTCAATCCAACTTAAATAAGCTTGTATGTACTTAAACTTCCTAGATTCTAGATAACTATAAGCATAAGCATGTAAAATTTGAGATTGCTGCATACAAAAACTAAACAGGAAACATCAAACTATTCATCATTAGTTGAATCAACAAGAGCAAGATCCTTCACACTTGATCCTTGAAGCTCAAAGTGCAGGATACACGGGAAATGCTGTTCAATGCGATTGAGGCAACCATTCAACCTTTGGTGCCAAAATTGGATCTGTTGGAGATCCTTACTATAATCCAGGAACCTTTGACAAGACAAGGTCGAACCAGAAGGGATACATGTCAAAGATTTCACCAAGCGATTCTTCATCATCCAATACAAATGGACAGTTTGCTTATACTGAGAGGTTCTTCCCCGAGAGTGTCCAGGGTCAGGCACCAGTGATTGCCAATCTTCCATATCGCTATCCATAAGGCCAGCTTGTTGGTTAAGCTCGAATTCCCATGCATCTACTAGCTAGCGAAATTGGGAAGAGATACCCTCATGGTATGCAGAGGCAACTTCCTTGATTATACGTGAGAAAAATTTGCGACCATGAGGTTACCCTCAGATTCGTTAAGATGAGGCTTAAGCATGCCTTGAGATTTCTTACCTTGACCACAAGAGCCCTGGGTGGCCTTGCCCTTCCTAGCAGCAACACAGGTCATGGTTTGAAGGTAGTTGAAATAAATGATGTCTGTAGACTAGAACCTTGTTAGCCAACCCAAGGATGGGTTGCAATGGACCAGGGGTCCTGCCAAGTTAACCATATGTGAGAGTCTCATCTTGTTCATAAACTAATGCTTCCCTCCGATACAGACTTCCACCCAAAAATATAAATAATTTTTGAACCAAGAAACAAGAGTCCATCTGTCTGGCACAACTGAGGCCATAAGAATGAGTTGAGAAACTCTCATACTGAAACCCATAAGCCTCAGAACCTACTCGGCCAACATTCAAAAGGAAACCAACTCCATGGTGGTAGGGGCAAGGCCAAGAGGGCGGCTAGGAACAATACAAAGGCCCTACATAGCAGTGAATAAAACAGAGAAACCCTCATACCATTTTGCAATTTCCAGATGATATTTCTAGTGTAACACCTTCCAAACCATCCAATGTAATATTTCCATTCTTCTTAGAGACCACCAAAACTAGGGAATTAGCCATAGCTGCAGAGAGATAAAGATTAGGATTGAAAACATACCCGTAAGAAGTGGTCTAAAGAAAATATGGATGAGATGACGCCCAATGAAGGACCACAAAGGACACATCTAGGCCACAAATATGCTCATACCAATGCAGAGACGAACATGGATTATGAGCATAAAATTTATCAAACTTACCAGCGTGAAAACCTGAAACTTTCCCCTCAAGATTATTGTTGCCACCTTGTTGAATGTCATTAAGTAGAGGCATGCAAGAGGCCACCACTCCATGTGCCTCGTGCATGTGGAGGGTGGTAGAGTACCTTTTCGAAATCATCATATTAATTGGCTGGCAGGGGCAGGGCCTGCTCCATCCTGCTCACACCCCGATCGAGGAAAAATGTTTACTTATTTAGTTTGTAATAAGAGAAATAAATAACTATGTATATATAATGTATATGAAAACATTTAAAAAATAGATCAACATAGATCCATATTAAATCAAGGTTTATCAAGCATTGAGAGACATCCAATTTATTTACGTATCATTTTTTTAGTCATTTGATTTCATGTTATGCATTATTTCTTTCATATCAAATGAAATGGAATTACATGATTTTTTAAATTTTTTGGTAAGCTTTACCTTTGCATTAGAGAAACATTTATCACATATTTAGGACACTCTTTGCTTCTAACCCGCCACTTGGGAAACCAAACCAGAGACAGAAGAATATAAAGTCTAAAATAACAAAATTAAACTTAAAATAACAAGATGTTCCTAGAGAGTTAATGACAGGTCTGTTGCTCCATAGCTAGGAAAACCAATAGCGAAATTCAATCAAAAAGTGACATTGCAAGTCTACAAAGTATGAGATGAATGTTTAAGGAACTAAAAATAACAATAAACTTAGGGTGGAGACACCCACAAAGAACAAGCTTAGAAATCTAGAAATTAAACAACATAATCAAAGGGGAACCTGTGGCTCAGGAAGACAAGGAAGTTCCTAGGTTAATGGGTTGCTCCTTGACCTTGCATGGCAGTGGAATTGGAAAGCTAGGTGGTTATCCCATCTCCAATATTTATAGGCTTCCTTCAACACCCAACATAAGGTTTGTCAACTCATCCATCATGTGCATGAGATTGGCTTGAGTTTGAAGTCAATCTATGAGAACCTTTCCTAGAAACAACTTGACATGTTAGTAGAGGTCCACTATATGTCGATAGTGATTTTTTTTCCCTTGAGAATTGCTTGTATCTGCTACCCATAAAGCGACTCCCTCTATGAAATATGATTCTAGGAACTCCTACCCTTCCTGACAAATTTCCTCCTCTTATAGCCAAATTTCTTCTTGAATGTCGAGATGAATGTTCCCTTGAAAACCACATATTGACGAATCAACATGAAACCTCACCCTTGGAGCCACCAACTGTTCCATGTACACCCCCTCGTCTATGACAATGTGCATGTTGATGCATCATAGCAGCATGAGGCAACAATACACAACTGATATTCAAATGGTGTAGAGTCGAGAGTTGGAAAAGACACTCATAGAAGGTCTCCAAAAAATCATCCCAGGAGGGATTCACTTCAACAAAAGAGTGAACTAACCCATCAGCTTATGAAAAAGCCACCAAATACTGAGGGAAAAATAGTTGGGAATGATCATACCCCCACACCCTAGATATTGTGCTATGACCAAAGGACATGGACGATGTTGGTAGCAACACGAGGGCACAACATAGAAGTAGGAGAAAACAATTTTTTTTTCCAAGGAGGAATAACGTCGTGTAGGTTCCAAACATTGTTGCCGATGTCAAAACTAAAACTTTCCTGAGACTCTTTTCCACCTTCATTGGAAGGCAAGGCAGCATAATTTTTGGCTTGCTTGGTGGCATGCAGAGGGGTGGGGGAGTGGGGTGCCCCGTCCTATCAACCCTAGCTCTCGTTAATGCTTTTTTAACACCCCCATTGGGGTGATGTGGAATTACATGATTAAAAAAGTACACCTTAAGAAATTGGATACCTATTAGTGCTTGATAAATCTAGATTTAAGATGGATCTACTCTTTTCTTTTTTAAACATTGTCATGTAGATATATACATATGTAGTTATTTATACTCTTATTACAAAATCTACTTTGGTTTATTTTTTTAAATGTTTCCACGTACATATATACATACACACTTATTTATTTCTCTTACTTCAAATTAAGTAGACATCTTTTTTTCCCATTTCCATCATCAACTCATAGTGAAAGCAAATCTTTCTTGCATCGAGAGTAGCAAGTATGAGGGAGACGTTTCCAGGTAATGTTAGATAAGGTTATATTAAAAACTAATAAAATATACTAAAAAAATATAAGTCATCTTTAAAGTAAGTTTAAATTTATGTTTTAGAGTTAGAAATAGAAACAAAAAACATTGTTAATTTTATTACATTACAATGATAATAGTAATAATTAATATCTACTTTAACTACTAGTGGATGATGAAAATGGAAGAAAAAAATGTCTACTTACTTCGTTTGTAATAAGATAAATAAATAACCATGTATATATGTAGATGACAATATTTAAAAAATAAACTAACCTATATTCATCTTAAATTCTGGATCTATCAAGCACTAAGAGGTATCATTTTTTTTTGGTAGGTAAGCACCCACGGGGGATTTGAACCAGTGACCTATCGCAAGGAGTGCCTTAACAGTGCACCCATTCACCGCCAATCCAAAGCCCTGTGGGCAGCACGAAGAGGTATCATATTTCTTAAGGTGTATTAGTTTTAATAATATAATTTCATGTCATTTAATATGAATAGTTAATACATAACATGAAATTAAATGACTAAAAATGACAACTTACTAGATTGAATCTCTCTTGGTGTTTGATAAATCCAGATTTTAAGATGGATTTACACTAGTTATTATTATCATACTCATGTAATAAAATTAATAATGTTTTTTGTTTATACTTCTAACTTTAGATGAATTTAAATTTACTTGAAAACTAACTTGCATATTTTGAGTATTTTTTAATATAACATTATCACCTGTTCACATTTTACTAAAAAATTCTCTTCTAATAAATTTCAAATATTAAAAACTTAATTAAGTTAATGTAAATTTAAATTCCTTAATCAACAAGTTTAGGAAGGGGGATGAGGTTCAAAGAGCTTGTATATTATTTCAAAATTTTCATATAATGGTATTTTCATTTTTATATATTATTATTATTTTTGGTTGGCTAACTCAAGGGATATTTGAATTGGTAACTTTTTCTCAAGGAGTGCCTTAACAATACACCCTTCACTGTTAATTAAAATCCTTGTGGGCTTAATTATTAATTATCATATATATATATATATATATATATATATATATATATGAACTTTATTAGAGTAATTTATTAATAAAAATATCAAAGTGAATGATAATATTTTTTTCTTATTTAATAAGTTTGTCTTTTTTGGGTAATTAGTGGAATACTAGCATGACATGGATAGCAAATGTGGACAATCGTAAATGGCCATTGAATCAAGGACATCATTTTTAAGGCTGATTATAAAATTTAACTATTCAATAATGTTTCTTTTTGGATGATGAGTGGAATAATAGCATGATATGGATATCAAATGTGGACACAGATAATTGGATATTGAATCAAGGACCTCATAATAGTTTGCATAACATGTTTAACTTTAAGTGAGCTACACCTATAGAATTGATAACTTAATTTTAATTAATAAAAACTATACAATTTTTTACTATTCAATAAAATAGAAACAAATATATTTATTATCAAAATTGTTGCAATCACATTGTCCAACGTGAAATCACATACTAAGTACAAATTCTTCATATTAACCTTAAGCATGTTCAAAAACCTGTACTAGATTATAATAATACATTCAAATTGAAAAAGATAATGTTGTCTTCTCCTATAAGGATATACTTTTACAAAATCACTTAATAAGATGTAAACTTTGTAAAAACTCAAGAGTAGCTATAAAGAGTGTTTGGTTCCACACAATCTTTGTTCCATATTGCCTTAGTTAGACTTTACCAGTTCCATTTCCATGTACACCAACTATTGTTGAATTGTTTCTCCCTCATCATTGCTTGAGTAACCCAATGCCAAATGAGCCATTTTGAGTGCCATGTTTAAATAGCTACACTACCTATTTGAGGCAACACTACCTATATCAACCATCATGTTTTTAAGAAAAATGTATACACCTTGTAATTTTGTGATTTGCAACTTTTATTGCTCCAAAATTTCCATCAACAATGTAATTTTAGCATCCCCATTATCTTCCTCTATATGCATCTTTCTTTCTATAATAGTAATAGACACTTTACTCCCCATGATAATGGCTTCATGACTTATAAGAATTATCTTTATCTCAACCACTTATAAATGTAGTAATGAATTACATCGCTATGTGCCATCACCCTAAACTCATGTCCTATGACCTTTATCCTTGTACCATTCCTTGACTTGCCAAAGTTAACTTCAAAAGAACTTAAAGCAAAAAAAAAATAGAATTGGACCCAAATCTAATATGCCCTAGTACTGAATGCATACAAAAATTCTAATTCATTTTTAAAAATAGCTTGGATACCATCCCCTCTAAAAATTATATTGATAAAGATTTAATTTAGTAATTGAAGCTTGACAATAATACAACCAACCTAACAATCTCTACTCACATAAGCTTTTTTCAAACAAACATAATGAACCAATAACCACGTGGTGACATGTCATTGCTTATTTGTATACATTGTGCATATATTTTTTAGTTTATTTGGTTGAAATGATACGTGTGAAGATGAAATTATTTGAAAGACTAGCAGCAAGGAGATAAAGTATGGAAATTTTGCTTTCTATTAAAGACATGTCCTCTACTACTTGAAAAATTATTCAAGTTACAAATGAAGTATTTGTTCGACTACTAGATTATCATATTCAACTTATAAATGAAGCATTTGTTTGACTACTAGATGATCAAAGTAGAACATAAAAGGGAATTAGAATATCTTTATCTATTTCAGATTTATTCGATTGCAAGATGATCAAAGCAGAACATTAAAGGTCATCAACAAATCTATTTCAAAATTTGAAACTGTAAACTATAAGTCATAAGTTAAAAGTTAAGGTTGTAATAAATAGTTTTCCACCTTGGAATGAAATAACTTGCAGTTGAACTCTCTAGTCTCATGAATTTGCATCAATATGATGCAAGGTTACCCCTGCTTACACCCACAGTATGCTTATATACGCATAAGAAACTTAGTCCCAGGTATTTAACTCTCTCGAGAGTCAAATCTTCCACCATAAAATGGTAAGGGCCCTCTTTATCAGTTCCTATATTACAGAACTCAATCACCCCACTTAAACCCTCATTAACCTTTTTATTAAAGCCTTCCTCACATATCTCTTATCGGGACTGGTTATCCCTTATAGACCTTTATAAATCCTTCGCTTACCCCTTAAGCCTGCATATATCCAAACCCACTTTAAAACTTTGGGTTACAATTGGAAAAACCCTTCTATCGACGCTTTAATCCATTGTAATACTCTTATAAGCAAATACACCTAAAAGCGTGCACAAACATACCTTTTTCTGCTTTAGTACGGGTTGGCACTTTTCCCGATGCACCCTTTATCGCTGATCGCTATCAGCGTCCCCACGGGTCTCTTTGCATATGACTCCTTCACATCGATAAGCGATAATGCAACATCGGACTTCAAATAACATTAACTGTGCCTATACCCTTATTGGGTCCAGCTTACCATTCGCACGTCGCATTCCTCTGCACGTCGACAAGCCCGAACTTCGATCGCTGATTTATCGCTATTGGCGATACCGCAACATCACTAATTCACCGTTGCTATCCCTTGGCACCTCCGACTTCCGATTGCGATTTAAATCATGACCGTTGATCTGGTCTCAATCCAACGGTCCATGATCAATCGGCCATTGCTCATCGCAATTCTGTAAGGCTCAGTTCCAATAACTTCGCTGATGCGATTTAATTTTGACCATTGATCTTCTGGATCCAATGGCTACTGAGCGTTAACACTTCATTTCTCCGCTCTTCCACTGCACTTATATTTTGCACCTTTTCTTCAGTTTTCTGTGGTTTCCGGGGTTTCCTTAATGGTTTCTGTTCTTTTCTATTTTCACTGCATGACTCCTTTTGGACTACCCTCTCATGCTCCTTTCACTGATCTCGTCCTCGAACATTTCTTGATCCCTTAATGGATTCAAAGGTCCATTACGAACCTACGGTTCGTTCCTCTCCTCTGTGCATATTCCGCCAAGTACCGCCTGCATATATTTATTATGCCAATCTTTGATTAACACAATTTATGATTCAATACTCAAAACACACCTTTCACACAGTTTTGAATTAATATCTGCATATATAAACACACAACAATACAATTCCTCTATCTTGGCCTGATCTTCTGATTACGATGGCCCCTCTGTACAATCTCTGCCCGTAGGCTTGAATCTCACTCTCACAGGCTTGCTGTCTAGCTAACTGGCTCACTCACTCCTCCAACCTCTTTTTTTTTCCTTTTCTTTTCAATACATCAGAAACAATTTCTTTACAGTTGCTCAACAGTTTCGTTAAACTAATTCCTAACTAATCCTAATCCTCTCATGTTCTCCTACATTCGAGAACATTTACAAATATGTCTCACAATATTTAATTAATTCCTATTCTCATTAAAATCACTCAAAGGCATAAATATTTACATTAATTCCTACTCAGGAACCTATTTTCTTGAAAACACAAGACCCCCTATGTCTACTAAATTACATTGATTTTCTTGGGCTGAATGCTCCTGCATCACAATATCAACAATAGTGGACTCTCTAGCATGAGATGAGTTAACCAATTGAAGATTTGGTTGGTTGGGAAAAACAATTAGTGAATTGTCTAGATGTTTTTTGAGAATATGATTTATGTTGTGTGCTTAGTCCAGAAGATGAAGCCCACATCAATTAAATTAAATAACAGTTGAAAACTTGGGTTGAAGGCTTAGTTGGTTGGGCGAAACAATTAGTTATTTGTTTATATGTTTTGTGAGATAGATGATTTACGCGGTGTGCTTGGTCCAGAAGATGAAGTCCGCACAAATTAAATTAAAAACATAAGCTTAGAAGTAGATGGATTATAAAAGAAAAGCCAGCCAAAACCGATAATATAATAACGCAAGAGAGACATCAAGTTGAAAAAGTTGTATTTTATTAACAATCACCAAAATGAACATAAATGATTCATCTTGGTTCAAAAATAATTATAAACAAGTCACACTTCTACAATCATTATTAATCACAAACAACTTGGATTGTAAAATTATATGGCATAACAAGACGAAATGTTATGAACTTGATTTGTAGAAAAAAATGTAAACAATAATATTCATAATTAATGATTAGCTAATTAATAGTTAGTATTGAAGAGACATGTTCTAAGGACATGTCCGTTTGTGAAGGGGTGACTGCCTAGGGTATATAAGAAGGCCCTCACCCTCATTTGTAATCATATCATATCAATTCTTTTATACACTATTCAGTATATGTTTCTTGTCCTCAATGGATGTCTTCGTGTACCAAGTATTCTGAAGATTATTGTTGTGTATATGAACCTTGTACGTTACATTGGTATCAGAGCATTCCTCTGAGTATACAAATTTTGTTTGTTACTGTGGTAGTCTAATTCACCTTTTAAAATAGCTTGGCTACCATCCCCTCTAAAAATTACACTGATAAATATTTAATTTAGTAATTGAAGCTTGATAATAATACAACCAACCTAACAATCTCTACTCGCATCAGCTTTTTTCAAACAAACATAATGAAACAAGAGCCACATGATGACATGTCACTGTTTATTTGTATACATTGTGAATATAGTTTTTAGTTTATTTGGTTGAAATGATATGTGCAAAGATGAAATTATTTGAAAGACTAGCAACAAGGAGAGAAAGTATGGGAAATTTTGCTTTCTAATAAAGACAAGTTCTATGCTACTTGAAAAATTGTTCAAGTTACAAATGAGGTATTTGTTCGACTACTAGATTATCATATTCAACTTATAAATGAAGCATTTGTTCGACTACTAGATGATCAAAGCATAATATTAAAGGGAATTAGCATATATTTATCTATTTCAGATTTATTCGACCGCAAGATGATCAAAGCAGAACATTAAAGGTCATAAACATATCTATTTCAAAATTTGAAACTATAAACTATAAGTCATAAGTTAAAAGTTAAGGTTGTGATAAATAGTTTTCCACCTTGGAATGCAACAACTTATAGTTGAGCTCTCTAGCCTCGTGAATTTCCACTAATATCAACAATAATGGATTCTCTATCATGAGATGAGTTAACCAGTTGAAGACTTGGTTGGTTGGCAAAACAATTAGTGAATTGTCTAGATGTTTTTTGAGAATATGATTTATATTGTGTGCTTAGTCTAGAAGATGAAGTCCACATCGATTAAATTAAATACCAGTTGAAGACTTGGGTTGAAGGCTTAGTTGGTTGGGCGAAACAATTATTTAATTATTTATACGTTTTGTGGGATAGATGATTTACGTTGTGTGCTTGGTACAGAAGATGAAACCCACATGAATTAAATTAAATACATAAGCTTAGAAGTAGATGGCTTATAAAAGAAAACCCAACAAGACCGATAATCTAATAACATAAGAGAGACATCAAGTTGAAAAAGTTGTATTTTATTAACAATCACCAAAATGAGATAATCTAATAACATAAGAGAGACATCAAGTTGAAAAAGTTGTATTTTATTAACAATCACCAAAATGAGCATAAATGATTCATGTTGGTTAAAAAATAATTATAAACAAGTCACACTTTTACAATCATTATTAATCACAAACAACTTGGAACGCAAAATTACATGGCATAACAAGACGACATGTTATGAACATAATTTGTAGAAAAAATAAAATGTAAACAATAATACTCATAATTAATGATTAACTAATTAATATTTAGTATTGAAGAGACATGTTCTAAGGACATGTCCATTTGTGAAGGGGCACCTGCCTAGGGTATATATGCAAGCCCTCACCCTCATTTGTAATAATCTCATATCAATTCTTTTATACACTATTCAAGATATGTTTCTTATCCTCAATGGATGTCTTCGTGTACCAAGTATTTTGAAGATTATTTTTGTGTATACGAACCTTGTATGTTACATTGGTATCAAAGCATTCCTCTAAGTATACAAACTTTGTTTGTTACAGTGGTATCAGATTCGCGTTCTCCTATCCAGGTCTATGGCCATCAAAATTTGTCAACCTTTTTGTCGTTGAAGAGTTTTGCTACATATAATTTGGAGCTTCTCCATTTTTCCATCAGATCTTTGGCCATATTAAAAAAAAGAAAAAGAGAGAAATTTAATATATATCTATATATATATACATACATATATATATATATATATATAAATGAAAAAAGAAAAAAATTCAAGATTATATATATAAGGAGTTAAAGAAAAAAAAGATTTTTGATTAAAAAAAAACAAAAATGTTATTAGAAAAATAAAAATAAAAACGCTATCCTCTAGCCACCAATTCTTCCATTGTAGGCCCCTTTTCCAATAGAACAACATTGCAACACTGTCACGGACACCAAACACCACCTTCCCATTCGTCACAGCCTAGCTATACAACCACCCGTCCTACAAATTACGCCACAACCTTGTTCTTCCCTCAGAAATCCGCTTTAACAGTTTCACCTGTCACTCAAGCCTTCACTGCATTTTCCATTGCCATAGTCTGTCGCAGTTTCCGATTCAACTCGACCATCGTCCGCCTAAGCTTCAGACTCAATCTGTGCATGCTCGAGGCTATAACAAAATTTCTAATGAACTAGTCACTCTACACATCATTATCACCGCCGCCACTGACACATCGTAGCTTGACCATAGCTTGACCGACCATCCATTGCCTTAACAATCACCACTCAAATTGCTACGAGACGTTCTATACCACAACCGCACTTTCATCACACTTCACAAACACCACCATGTTGTATGAATTGTGAATACCTTCGTACGATTCTGCCTTCTAAAACTAAAAACCACGCCCACCAAAATTCTAGTTAACTAAATTGCTACCAAATTGGTGGAAAAACAGGTCGCATATATTCAAAGTGATTAAACAACTCATATGAAGATTATATACTACTATATTTAAAAGTATACAACTATATTTAAAGAAAGGAATTAAGTTGACTCAATACAAGGAAACTCAATACAAGGAAAAATATAAGGGGAAATCGTGAAGGTTTTTATAGAAAGGAAAAGTTATATATATATTTTAAAAAGAAGGTTAGAGAGCTTATTATTAATTAAATAAAAAGTTGAATAAAGGTATAAAAGGGTGATTAAAATATTAAAAAAATTAAAATCCAATTCAACTCAAAAGTAAAGAAATATATACTTCAACAATACTCACAAGTAAAGAGTTTGAAGGAAATATATTTCAAAGAAGTCAAGAAATGATTGAAAAATGAGCTCCACATATAAGTCAATCACTGAAGAAAAAAGAACGGATTATAATCCAGAAATAAAGGAAGGAAAATTGTCCTATAAAGATATTTCAATTGCAAATTGTAGATTAATTATATTAAAAGGGAATACCCAAGGAAAGGAGATTAATATCATTATCAACAAAAGTGACGAGAAAAATCACATCAATGTTAATTTGGAAAATCAACTATTAATTCCAAAGTCAATCATAGGAGAAAGAAAACATATTTTTGGTGAAAAAAAGTATGAAATTAATGATTTACAAGTAATAATTGACCACTATGAATGCACCTCTCAATTCCACATCGTAACTATGTTTAACCCAGAGATTGGCATAATTTCTGGTCAACCTTGGTTAAAATAATTGGGTACATTCATGTTAAACATAGAAAAAAATATTTTGATGTTTCCTTATAAGAAAAAAGATGATCACTTTCTATAGCATGAAAATGAAATCATAATTGATAATGCCTTCATCAAAATAATTTAAAGATATTTCAAAATTGATGCTGCAAAAGAATCAAGAAACGATGTTAAAGAAGCAAAAGGAGATTAAAGAAGTCATACCTAACAAAAAAGAAGAAAATTCATGCTTGAAGGATCACAAACAAAACTACTTGCGCAAGTCAAAAGGTGTAAAACTAAAAAACACAAATTAGAACAAGGAAAGGAAGGTTCCTGAGAAGAAACTCTACGAAAGTCTATTAGAGAAAGAAGAAAAAAATATGCACTTAAAATACCTTAATGAAAGGTTATTAAAATAAATCCAAAGTTTAAAAGATGAGGAGGATACTAAGAATGAAGTCAACAATCTATAAAGCGAAGAGATTTTACGTCTAAGGAATCATAACCAAAGCCTTCTTACGCAAATAAAGAAGCTTAAGTGTGACTAGAAATCATTAAATGACAAGTTAGAACAACTTACTTAGGAAGATGAGAAACCAATAGCAGTTAAAACATATTCAAATGTTGGAGGTTCAAATAATGGAAATTCCAAGTGATGATTCAGTAGCCAACTCAACAATGAGAGTACCTGAAGTAAATAAGGAAATTTCCACACACATGATAAGGGAAAGTCAAACTAAAAGAAATACTTATTGACATCTGAATCATAAGAGAAAACTTCTCAATCAATATACATATCAATATCACTAAGAACATAAACAACAAACTTATGTTTCAAAGAATACTAAAGTTTATACAATTAACTCATGTGATAACAATTCATCACAAGCTTCTAGTCACTGCAAGATTCCACAGAAGATTAACTTAGGATGGCCAGATCCCTTCTCAGTGCGACAATTTTGTTTATCACTCAGAGGATCCTATCATCTTGTATCAATGAAAACGAAAATTCAAAAATTCATAGAAGATAATAGATTACAAGAAAAGAAGCAGATGACAAGCCTTGACAATAATAAGCTTTGAAGATAAAGATTTTTGAAGAGGACGACAATGTTATGAACATAATTTGTAGAAAATAAAAAAAAAATAATGTAAACAATAATAATCATAATTAATGATTAACTAACTAATAGTAAGTATTGAAGAGACATGTTCTAAGGACATGTATGTTTTGAAGGGGCACCTACCTAGGGTATATAAGCAGGCTCTCACCCTCATTTGTAATAATATCATATCAATTCGTTTATACACTATTCAATATATGTTTCTTATAATCAATGGATGTCTTCTTGTACCAAATATTTTGAAGATTATTGCTGCATATACAAACCTTGTTCATTACATTGGTATCAAAGAATTCCTACGAGTACACGAACTTTTTTCGTTTGATGACATTAAGTAAATATTATTTCAAAATGGTACCAAACACATTGTAGATGTTCATTCTAGCGGACCACCATGTTTTTGTTCTTCATTAGTATGATGAATGAACCCATGCCACTTAGGATGTTGACTTGGCCCCAACACTTCATTTGTATTCGAGGATCATGTTGTTTTTTGGATCCAGGCTCACACATGCCCTTATGACGTTCTCCAACATTGTCCTCTTCTTTGCCAGGGCATTGACGGTCGATGTGCCTAGTGGTACCTGCATGTATATAGGGCATGGGTTCAAATCTAATTAGCACGACATTTTACAAATAACCATGTCCCAAAAGTTTACTTGAACATAAATGTAGTTAAATTTGAATAAGGCACTCAAAATTATATTCACAATAAAATAATAATGCAATACATGAAGCTATGTCTCAAGATAACTAATCTATCTTGGACATACAATTGTTGGCATTATGATACATGTGTTGTACTTGATGGCAACCCACTTGTAGAAGAACAACTCACTTGTATATGGTAACTAGATGAATCTACGTAACTAGATGAATCTACATGAGAGATATAAGATGTTACAGAATGCATGTCAGTTCAAAAGAATCATTTCAGAAGTAATATGGCAAATTATAGTGTAACAGGTCTATTCAGAAGTAACATGACATTGGTATAGAAGAACAGGGAGATGGAACTTAGGTCTACTAATCAGAATAAAGAATGTGAAGGAAAAGGTTGGTGTAAAGCAGTTTAAGAAGTATACGCAGTTCCACTTAGTCAAAACAACGTATACACGCTGGTCCACAAAACAAAAAGAGCGTATACATATACACACACTCTCTCAGGAGGAAAAGCACGTACATGTTGGAAAACCAAGGTTTTGGTCCGAGGTATTTGGTCCAAGGTATTTTGGTCCAAGGTATTGGTCCAAGGTATTTGGTCCGAGGTATTGACCCTAGGTATTTGGTCCAAGGTATTTTTGTCCAAGGTATTGGTCCAAGGTATTTGGTCTGAGGTATTGACCCTAAGTATTTGGTCGAAGGTATTGGTCCAAAGTAGTTTTGGTCCGAGGTATTGACAAAAGATCTAATCTAAGTATATAAGGAGGAGAATATCAAAGGGTTAAGAGCACAAGTAATGAATATCTTATGAAGTGTTATATCAAAAGAAAATATGCATGTTATGGGTTTCTGATGCTTTGCTTGATCTAGACTAAATATGCACCTGAGCATTTGATGATTGATGAGATCTAATGATGGATCAAGATCATAATGACTTATCATTATGTGATATGATAATGGATGGGTTAGATCTGATTGCTAACACATGTTTTATCCTTTATATGTGATTATCTGAGTATATATGAAGTCGTGAATTGCAGCGAAGTTATAAGTAAGTATTTGCAGATCTATACGTTGGTTCGCTTTGGTGAAGATGCATATACATGCTGGTTCAACTCTTCCAAGTAGCGTATGCAAAAGAAAAGCTTGATGTTTAAGGATGAATGATCTATCAGATGTTGTTTTACTGTTGTCTGTCAATTAAGTCTTCTTATATCTGAACGTAAAACTGAATAAATAAGGAGGTTGGTATTTGATTGGTTGATTTTATAAGTGAGAAGAAGTGATCTCTATTATTGCCTGTGTAAAGCTCTGTAAGTTGACAATAGATGTTCAGTATATTGCTGGTTGGTACAAACTTGATTCAAAAGTTTATATTTGCAGTATTTTTGAAGATATACGCAGGTTTTATTAATGGAAGTAGCGTATACACGTAGTTTGGGTTCAACCAAGTAGAGTATACATTCTGATGCATGGTTTCTGAGGTTACAGTTGGTTCTGAATGATGATGCAATGTTCTGGGTTCAGATTTGTGTACTGGTCACAATGATCTGTCTGTTACAGTTGATTGGTTGAATTTGATTAAGTTTGAATGAATGGTTGATTCAGTTGTGTCAGAGGTTCAATGATTGTTTGATTCAGTTGTTCAGTGATTGTTTTATGTCAGAGGTTTCAGTGATTGATTGATTCAGAGATTGATGATTAGGTTTTAGTTATATTAGAGATTGATGATTGAGTTTCAGTGATTGGTTGATGCAGATGTATTGTAGTGGTGATTGAATTTGAGCTTCAATGTTACTAATGGGTCCAGTGTGAAAATTTGATGAAATGTGGCCTACATATAGTGTCGTTGTGTACCAGGAGCATCCAGTGTGAAAATTTATGAAACGTGGTCCTTGGAGGATACTGAAGGTTGGAGCCTTCAGTGAGGAAGTCGAAGCTTCCCGCCAGTAGTGGCTGGTGATTTGATCAGGGGGTTGGAGCTCCCTTTTAGTAGCAGCTGGAGAATGAGTGAACGTTGTAGCCTTCTGTAGGTAAGAGCCTATGTGCTAGTAAATATATCAGCTAGTACAAGAACTATGGGGTTGTAGCTCCCTTCCAGAAGAAGCTGGAGAACGAGAGAAGGTTGTAGCCTTCTGCAGGTGGGTGCCTGCGTACTGGTATGAGTCTGCACCAGTACAATATTGTAAATAGATTTTCTTATTATTAAAAGAAGACAGAGACGACAACAACAGGTGGTTTTCACCCACATTGGGTTTCCACCTTAAATCTTGGTGTTCATGTGTGTTGCTTATGTGTGATGGTTTATTCTGTTATTACTGCACATGGTTACTGTTTAATGTTTAATAAAGTATTGATGCACTGATTAAAGATCAACATATGATGAATTAACTGAATCATAAGTTCACTGGATATACACTGGTTGCCTTAAGAACAGTTGCGTGCACACGCGAGTTCCCTTCACTAAAGTAGCACATATAAATCTGATTATGGAAATGAATTTTTTTTTGATTTGTAAATACTGATTCACCCCCCCCTCAGTATTATTTCCAACAATTGGTATCAGAGCAGGTCCTTTGGTAGAAGCTTGATTGCTTGAAGGAGATTCGTAGTAATAATGGGAAAGAAGCTAAAGAAGAAAGCACCTCAAAATAAGAAGACATCTCAAAGGAACTGTGACAGTGGGAGAGACGATTGGCCTTTATGTGGAAGCAACTCTTCAGATTCAGAATCACCTCAGAATGAAGATGAACAAGCAAAATAACTATCAGGTACGAATTTGTTGTCCTTTGGTGATACATTTCTCTGTTCATTTGAAGATAATGAAAGTGACAACGAAACAACTGAATTTGCTCTTATGGGTGAAAGAGAAAGAAATAAAATAGAGGAAGAATTTAAAAATCTCACAGACAAAATTAGAGATCAAAAAGATCTAATTGATAAAAGGGAATGTGCCTACAAAGAAGAAGTTACCAGGTTAAAAGCCCAGTTGGAGGAAGGAAACAAAATAAAGAAGCAGTACAAAGAAAAGGAAGATCAAAGTCAAAGGTTGCAGGATGAAGTGACATCATTGAGAAATGAAGTGAATGAAAAGGACACAACAACCAAGGAACTTATAGAAAGAACCAACTACTGTGAAGGTCTTGAAGCTATGGTCATTTCTCTAAAAGAAGATCTCAAAAATTCAAATAAGCAGAATGAAGAACTACTCCAAGCATTTGAAGAATAAGAAAATGAAGTTCTCAAATTAAGGCAACAAGTGGAAGAAGGAAGAAAAGTTGAAGAAATCATGAAGAAGCAGTATCTTGAAAAGGAAGAGAAATATCAGGTTGAGGTAAATATCCTAAAAGGTAAATTAGAAGAAAAGGATAAACTTTTACGATTTCAAGATAGTACTAAGATTTTGGATGATATTCTTAGTAGTCAAAGGTCTCCTGCCATCAAATTTGGTCTTGGTTTTCATGAAACTGTTAAAGGTGAATCTAGCTCTCAAACTGAAGCAAGGAACTCTAATGCAAAATTTGAAATGCTTAACAAGGAGCTAAGAGGTCAACCCCATCAACAACCAAGGAAAGAAAGTATTCAAAGAAATTCATTTACTTCTAAATATGGAAGTGATAATCAGTTCTTTCCTCTGATGAATAATTTTGAATGTTTTATATTCCATAATTTTGGACATGTTGCAGCTAGATGCAGAAGTAGAATGATTCAAGCTAATAACCGTCACACAGAAAGATCATCAACTTCAAGGTACTTTAAGGGATATTGTTTTTCTTGCAATATGTTTGGTCACAAAGCCATTGAATGCTATAGAGGGAATATGAAACATATAAGATGTTATGCTTGTAACAAGTTTGGGCATATAAAAAAAGCATACATGAGCAAATTTCGGCCAACATACCAAAAGGAGAAAAATTCATCACACTCCAAGGTATGGAAGAAGAAGGAAGTACAATGAGAAGTATGTGGCATAGCTCAGTATACAGACAAAACAGACTCAAGAGGAACTAAAAGTATGAAATTTCAGTGTTCTAATTCCCATACGCAGTTATCATGAAGACAAGTCACGTATATATGCGAGTTAGAAGCTGCATAGTCGCGTATATGTTGGTTTGATGAAGAAGCAGTGGGACAGACTCAGAAAAATGATGTGATATAGTTCAGACAACTACCAATTATATTTTTTGTCTTAATGATTGATAACTATAGTCTGTGGATGTTATTTAGAAGTGCTTTTTATCCTCATAAGTTGTTGATGACTTGATGTATATCTAATTGATGATGATGCCTTGATATTTCTTACTGATATATGCAATGATAAGATCTGACAGTGAACAGGTGGCACATGTTCAGGGGGAGAATATGCTCTGCTTCTAATATTGCATTGTTGACATTATGTTTAGAAGTATTTGGCACGTAATGATTCTTATCAATGATGATGAGGCTTATGTGGCTAAAGTTTTTAAATGATACATCATGCTATGTTGCGGTTATGAGTTGCCTATGATGATGATACTTGTATTTCTTGGGGTTACATAGTTGTTATTCAGATCAGATTTATGGGTGATTATGGATGAATTTTGATGATGCATACAATACATATATGTTTCTTACATGGTGATCTTCATAAGGACAAGGAGAAGTACAAATCTTGAGTACACAACTTCATTATTTGACGATGAGTCACTCATTTATTTTATGTTGTTGTCATCATGCCTTCAAAGATGCATAAAGTTCATATGGTGCAGTTATGATGCAAGATTCCTATAGTTCTTGGCTCTCACATGGTTGAGGATTGTTGTTGTTGATAGTATCAAGAAATCTTGACAAATGACTATGAGCTCATGGTTTGCTAGCTACATATTGCTATCTCTTTGATGGATACACATTATGTTGGATACATGGATGATTACTTAAGTTTCATATTGATAAATATTGTTGGTTGGCCAAGAGAATGGTGTTATTACAAGTCTCATGAAGACATAGCTATTTGAAGACATGGATATTCGGAGACATGGCTTACTTAGTCACATAATGATGATGCCTTCTTACTTTATGATGATAGGTTTGATACTCACATATGTTGATTATCATGGTTAATGCTTATCAGATGTGGGATGTTCCCTAGTGATGATACATGGTTGATATATTGAGGGTTCTTGTGGAAATATCATGCAGTTCTTGATGATGATGTTATGATCATAGATGATGACTATGGTGTTTTCACATACATATGATATGATGTGAATGATTTTGTGTTACTGCTTGGAGATATGACATATGCTTAGTTGATTCATGGAAGGTTATGATAAGGCTCTTTCTACTAAGGAAATGAAGCAAGTTGATCTTGATGAGATCAAGAGGATGAGTTGATATCTATATACGGCATACTTTGTCACAGGTTGATGATATTTACTTTTTCATATCTTCGGAACTGATGATGGACATATACAGGTTGCGGGTCTAGATGTTGCTGACAGATGCTTATGGTGCAGATCATATATGGTGTATGATAGTTGCTGATGACTATCATGGTCTTGTTTAGATCTTTGGTATTTGTTATAAATGTCATGTATATCACTCGATGAAAAGGTCATATAAAGGCCCATGATGTAATAATATGTCTCTGTCTGTCATAGTATTTTAATGAGTCCTTTTGGTCATATAATGTAATTTATACCCCCACTATGCATGGGAAGGATGATGTAATAATTGCTATATTTCAGTCATGTATAAAAATTTGGTATATCCCCACTTGGTTGGGTAGATGAGTCAAATTTGGTATATCCCCACTTGGTTGGGAGATTGATGTATGTATGAGTCATTGGTGATAGGAAGGTCAAGCTCACATAGTTGAGTTATAGAGTCATGTTATTCTTTTGGAAAATATTTTTGTAGACTTTGCATGTGCTCAAAGGGAGCATGGACGGTTTAGTGCATTGCATCATGTACAAAGGGGGGGCTTAATCGGAGAATTGAGCATGTGCCTAGGGGGAGCATGATCAATGTTTATATTCAGTTGTTCAGATATGACAATCTTCATATCAAAGGGGGAGAATATCTTGGTCCACCCTTTGCCCTTGATGTCAAAGGGGGGGAGTATTTTGGTGTTGCTTGTTATCTCTAACAGTTTCTACAGTGTGCAGTAATCAACACCAACATGGTTGCTATCAAGTCCAAAGGGGGAGATTGTTGGCATTATGATACATGTGTTGTACTTGATGGCAACCCACTTGTAGTAGAACAACTCACTTGTATATGGTAACTAGATGAATCTATGTAACTAGATGAATCTATAAGAGAGATATCAGATGTGACAGAATGCATGGTAGTTCAAAGGAATCATTTCAGAAGTAATATGGCAAATTACAGTGTAATAGGTCTATTAAGAAGTAACATGACATTGGTACAGAAGAACAGGAAGATGGAACTTAGGTCTACTGATCAGAATAAAGAATGTAAAGGAAAAGGTTGATGTAAAGCAGTTTAAGAAGTATACGCAGGTCCACTTAGTCAAAACAACGTATACACGTTGGTCCACAGAACAAAAAGAGCGTATACGTATACACACACTCTCTTAGGAGGAAAAGTGCGTACATGTTGGAAAACCAAGGTTTTGGTCCGAGGTGTTTGGTCCAAGGTATTTTGGTCCAAGGTATTGGTCCAAGATATTTGGTCCGAGGTATTTGGTCTGAGGTATTATCCCTAGGTATTTGGTCCAAGGTATTGGTCCAAGGTATTTGGTCCAAGGTATTTAGTCTGAGGTATTGACCCTAAGTATTTGGTCCAAGGTATTGGTCCTAAGTGGTTTTGGTCCGAGGTATTGACAAAGGATCTAAGTATATAAGGAGGAGAAGATCAAAGGGCTAAGTGTACAAGTAATGAATATCTTATGAAGTGTTATATCAAAAGAAAATATGCATGTTATGGGTTTTTGATGCTTTGCTTGATCTAGACTAAATATGCACCTGAGCATTTGATGATGGATGAGATCTAATGATGGATCAAGATCATAATGACTTATCATTATGTGATCTCATAATGGATGGGCTAGATCTGATTGCTAACACATGTTTTATCCTTTATATGTGATGATCTGGGTATATCTGAAGTTTGGAATTGCAGCGAAGTTATAAGTAAGTATTTACAGATCTATACGTTGGTTCACTTTGGTGAAGATGCATATACACGTTGGTTTAGCTCTTCCAAGTAGCGTATGCAAAAGAAAAGCTCGATGTTCAAGGACGACTGATTTATCAGATCAGTGATATTGTTCTACTATTGTTTGTTAATGAAGTCTTCTTAGATCTGAACGTAAAATTGAATGCATAAGGAGGCTGGTATTTGATTGATTGATTTTATAAGTGAGAAGAAGTGATCTTTGTTTTTGCTTGTGTAAAGCTCTGTAAGTTGACAGTAGATGTTCAATATATTGCTGGTTGGTATAGACTTGATTCAAAAGTTTATATTTGTAATAGTTTTGAAGGTATACGTAGATTTTATTAATGGAAGTAGTGTATACACGTAGTTTGGGTTCAGCCAAGTAACGTATACATTCTGATGCATGGTTTTTGAGATTACAGCTGGTTATGAATGATGATGCAGTGTTCTGGGTTCAGATCTATGTACTGGTTACAATGATTTGTCTGTTCCAGTTGATTGGTTGAATTTGATTAAGTTTGAATGGATGGTTGATTCAGTTGTGTCAGAGGTTCAGTGATTGTTTGATTCAATTGTTCAGTGATTGTTTTATGTCAGAGGTTTCAGTGATTGATTGATTTAGAAATTGATGATTGGGTTTTAGTTATATCAGAGATTGATGATTGTGTTTTAGTGATTGGTTGATGCAAATGTATTTGATGGATGTATTTTAGTGGTCATTGAATATGAGTTTCAATGTTACTAATGGGTCCAGTGTGAAAATTTGATGAAATGTGGCCTACATATAGTGTTGTTGTGTACCAGGAGCATCCAATGTGAAAATTTATGAAACGTGGTCCCTCAAGGACACTGAGGGTTGGAGCCTTCAGTGAGGAAGCTAAAGCTTCCTGTAGTAGTGGCTGTTGATTTGATCAGTGGGTTGGAGCTCCCTTCCAGTAGCAGCTGGAGAATGAGTGAAGGTTGTAGCGTTTTGTAGGTCAGAGCCTACGTGCTAGTAAATATATCGGCTAGTACAAGAGCTAGGGGGTTGTAGCTCCCTTCCAGAAGAAGCTGGAGAACGAGAGAAGGTTGTAGCATTCTGCAGGTGGGTGCTTGCATACTGGTATGAGTCTGCACCAGTAAAAGATTGTAAACAAATTTTCTTATTATTAAAAGAAGACAAAGATGACAACAACAGGTGGTTTTCACCCACATTGGGTTTCCACGTTAAATATTGGTGTTCATGTGTGTTGCTTATGTGTGATGGTTTATTTTATTATCATTGCACATGGTTATTGTTTAATGTTTAATAAAGTAATGATGCAATAATTAGAGATCAACATATGATGAATTAATTGAATCATAAGTTCACTGGATATACGCTGGTTGCCTTAAGAACAGTTGCATGCACACGCGAGTTGCCTTCACTGAAGTGGCATATATAAATTTGATTATTGAAATGAAAAAGTTATTGATCTGTAAATACTGATTCACCCCCCTCTCAGTATTATTTCCAACAACAATCTCTTGGTTGAGTGAATATCTCAACTACACACCAATCTAGGAAGCTAACTAGTTGGAGAGAATGTCTCCACCAACTAGACCTTAACAAACTCCTAAACATTAGGAAAAAGCTCATGTACATAAAAAACATCACAACTAAGACAAGTAGGAGTTATATTTTCCAAGTCCCCTCCCTAATGACTACTTGTCTCAATCTCAATAAGCAAAGTCTATCTGTGGACTTGGTGTTTACAAACATGATAAAAAAGAATATTTCGATGTCCATATACAGGAACAACCATCTACTAGAATACATGGGTACCAACCATTGCAACCACCAGTCTACTAGTAATTCCTTCGTGTACATGGTTTAGTCAACCACTATATCTGCATACATGTACTTGTACCTGTTGTTAGTGTTGAATAGTATCCGTGATCAAATGTACTCTTTCATATTGATGACATAATTTTTTGTCAAATTATAATACTTTCAGATTAAATTTGACTTGTCTCGTGGACCCATGACTGCATTTTTTTCCCTTTTCCAGCATTAATTTCATTCTCCCTTCATATTTTCAAACTCCAGCCATTTTTTATTTTCCCATTCATTTCCATTTAACTTTAGCGATATCCCATATCATTTCATTTATTATAATCCATTTTTGTTAAAGAATCCAACTCTAGCCGTTTCCCATATCATTAAACATGGCCACAAAGTCTTTTGTAATACATTACGTTGTAATGTACGTAATAAATTAAATATAAACCCACTCCCGCTACAATAAACTGGGCCTGCAGGCCACATGTCGCGATATCGCATGATCCTGCTATCGCATATCGTATGAAACAATAAAACATCCACCTGTCACCCTCCTTCGCCTGCGATTGTGATAAGCTATCCCCTTCCCAATTGCAATTGCAATATCGTAAAATTCCTTTCCCCTCCGCCGATATCGCATATTGCATGCTTCACTCGCTGATTGCGATATCATAAGTCCCATAACCCTTCCGCTCACCGATTGCAATAAGTCTTCCCCCATCGATTGTGATATCGCAATCGGGGATCGTACGAGTCTTATGTCCCTCCTCCACCAGCCCCTCTTTGATTGTGATGTGATAAAGCCAACGGACGTGATATTTTATATATTGTGATTTTTGAAGTTTCGGGTCCAGCCCATCAGTAAAACGCTATGAAACATGGTTAAGGCCCCATATTTAATCGGCCTGAATCAGCTGTTCCAGACCAACGGTTAATAAATCCTCCCAGATGGTCAAAATCAGTTCATTTTTACACTCCTGGTCAATGTTTTTCATGTAATTTCCTCCATTCACAGAGCTCCAAATTATCCATTTGGCCTCTACTCAGAGGACAACGATGAATTTGTTTACGCATATCCATTCTGCCTCCACTCAAACAGAATGTAGAAAAACAGGGACAACAACGTAGTTCATTAGCCAGCAGGACTAACAATAATGTCTATTCGAGGATTAGTTATTACTAGAATGCCAGAACAACACCAGAAACTTAGCCGAATGATATTATTAGTAGTATTGATCTATTTTTATAATTTTTGTAACAAATATTGAATTCTGTTTCAAGATATTTATTTTGTAAATAATTGTATAAATACTTCAGATCTCGAAGTATTGTGGTTTGATGTTTGTGAATCATAGCTTGGAGCTAGTGTCCATTTTGCAGTAATATTAAAGGTAGTTGCAGTTATTATCTTGGGATTCTTGTGGTATGTTTCTGTGATAGTGTTTTCTCTGATATTTCTTTTTCCTAAATTTTCTATTCTTTCTTGTGATCATCTCATGAGTTTTAAACAAAATTCATAAGTTACATGCTATGTTTTGATGAGATTTTCATGCTAGTGCTTGATGAATGAATTCATGGTTACATGATCATTCTGATCCTTTACCTTTTCATCTCTGCACCACCACAACAAACTATTTCTATCAATGATCATGCCTATCTTACCCCATTATATCTATGAAATTGATCTTTAGAAACCTTAGCCTAGTTCCTAGATCTATTAGCTTCATCCAACAAACTCTAAAATCAAACACCCTTGAGATTAATATCTAGCTTAACATTTGATTCCATCTCCAGTCATTTCATTGGCTGTGAGATTCTTGAGAGAGCCCTCTCTAATTTGGTAGGGACAACTACCAAATCCAAATATTGGTTTAAGGTTATCTCCTTAGCTTCCTTTCTCAGCCTTGGGACACTGAGGAGTGCTAACATTTTTGGCGACCATACTGAGGAAGTGAACAATTTCATATTCCCCGGGAAAGATTATCAAAGTTTAGATCTGATTTGCTAATGGTGGAAAACAGTCAAACACATATGAAGGTTGAATCATTCACCTAGCGACTCCAATCAACTTTCAACCTGATTTGAAGACTCCACTGGAGGATGAACCCTACCAATAGAAACATGAAAAGAAAATATGGAAAGATCAGGTATTCAAGTTGGAATTTCATCCAAGACATTATATGCTTTATTATAAATTATTTCTTCTCTTTTCCTGAGAACATCAAGAAGGTTTTCCAAAGTATATTATATTTGAGAAAAGATCCCAGACCTACATTTGATTCCTTTCCTTTGAAGATTGTGAATACAAATTCTCCTTATGCTTTTGATTTTGATCAAGACCCTTCTTCTGAAACCTATGTCGATCATTTTCAACCTAACTAGCCTCAAGAGATCAAGAATAATCCCATAGCTTCTGTACATACTCCTACACCTTGTAAAGTTCTAGATAGATACAAGCCACTCATCTTACCTCCTATACTCCATGATTTCTCTCAAGGTTATTACAAATGTCTTCCTAGGTTTCATGGGGGATATGGTAACATCACTATTGAAAAACGCATTTAGAATTTTGAAAATTTTATCGACTTTTTTGAGGTTGAAGAAGATGATGTTAGTATCAGGATTTTTTCTCTATCTTTGCAAGGTGAAGCTAAGAAATGGTTCAAAAATTTACCAGCTGCAAGAATTCTTGATTTCCATCAGTTTGTGAAAGTATTCCTTGATAAATGGGTGATCAAGGGGAATCCTTTTCTGATTTTAGAAGAATATAATCATTTGAAAAGACATCTAGGAGAAATAGTGTAACACTTTTCAGCTAGGTTCAATCAAGTATACTATTTAATCCCTGTTGATATCAAACCTCCTCTCGGTTTAGATCTCTTGCACTAACCGGATGCCTTTGATCTAGAAATGGAGTTTCAATTGAGAGAAAGGGACCCTACCACACTCAAATAAATGCAAGACAATGAAATAGTCGTGGAAGCTAATCTGCTGGTCAAAAGGTCAAAGTTGAAGGAAGCAGAGAGGGAGAATATAGAGAAGGAGCACCTGACATCTTCAGAAGTGAAGCTCGACATTTTGGTAAGAACAATGGAAGAAATGATGTGAAGGATCACCATGAGAGATGAACTTGTTGTTCAAAAACACCATGTCCCACTTATTGCAGAAGAAGAAGAGGTTACTAGTCCTAACCATTTTGCTGCTAAACCTAGTTACCGTAGATCAGAAAATGATTTTTTTTTGTATTCATTTATGGACAATCATGAAAATGGATTTGTAGATCAATCTGTGGAGAAGAAATCTACTGATCTAATGTGCATGCTTGATGAAATTCCTTATATTGATGAGTTACCCAAGTATGATCAGTATGATGATGGCTATGTTGTTGAAATCGAGGCTAACTCTTCAAAGAAATTAACGACATGTTTTTGGGAGGAGGAAGTTCAATTACAGCAACTCAAATATAGTACTCAGCCTGTGCATATCAATCAAGACAAAAATGAAGAAAATGCAGAAGTTTTCAAAGTAAGTGAAAGGTATTTTCCCTTATGTTTCACTTCATTTCAATTTCTGAGAGAAAACTTTCCCAAGGTGAGAAATCAGTAGCCTTTCAATTTTGATATTGAGCACGAAGAAGACAATGAACTTCCTAATCGGGACTCCTTACCTTTTTGTTTCTCCTCATTTAAAAAAATAAGAGAAAACTATAAGGTTGCCAAGGAAGAAAATAAGCAAGTTGACAGTAGTTGGCAATCTTCTCCTGAAATTGTTGAGAATGTTGTTTGTAATATAGAGCCTTTTTTCAGTCCACAATCACAGTTACCAAGTAACATTCAGTTTGAAAATGTAGCTGAAAATGTGGAACATGAAGAGCTTATACAAGATCATGCAGTTTCATTAGAACCGATCCACAACAGGTTACAACAGCCTCCTCATATTTGCAGTGATCTAGTAGGAAATTATTTGGATGAGTTTTGCAGTCAAAGTGGTCCTCCTTTGGTTGTTTGTGAGCCTGAAAATAGGGGTAAGGGAGATTTAGTTCAGCAAACAACATTGTTGTCTTGTCCATCAATAGTCTCATCACGTTCATCACAAAGGTCACAGGAAGTCTTGCTGCCTTATCACGACAGTTTTGAGTTGAAGCTCCAGGAAAGAAAGGATGCAGATGAAAATTTGAAACCATGGTATGAAGATTGCCTAGAAAGGAAGTGTAACCTATCAGATCCTCCATTTGAAGATCCTTTTACTGATTTGTTGCAGTCATCAAAGGAGGTAATGTTTCATGATTTTCAAGACCCCTTGGGCAGTCTTTTGCAAGCATGGGAAAAAGCAAATGTTGTTTTGTTTGTCAGCATAAGTCTTGGTTTCAGTTTTCATTGTGAGTTGCCTACATGTACATCATTCTGTCTGCTTACAGAGGATGTGAGCATAATTTCAGTGAATGGCCACCTCCTTTTTTGGCTTCATTGGAAATTTCGTATCACTTGAGTGAGCAGGTTATGGATCAATTAGAGTAAGTAGGAGTGTGAATAAGCTCAGCACTTTGAGCAATTTTTCTAGTAACATAGTAAGTTTTTCAGCATTGTTTCAACCTACAATAATTTCAGTTTGGTTTGCAGTGGTGTACAGTTTGGTTTTCAGTTTGGGTTTGATTGCAGAATAAGTTGGTTGCAAGTCATCAGGTTGTAGGATAATGGTTGGGAGCAACCCAATGGACTAGGCATTGATCTGCAAATTCAGAGATATGTTGTTCTTGACACCTCCTAAAGGAGATGTCATCCCTAGTTGGACCCAATGTTAGTGTTTAATAATATCCGTGATCAAATGTACTCTTTCATATTGATGACAATTTTTTTTGTAAAATTATAATACTTTCAGAATAAATTTGACTTGTCTATTGGACCCATGACTGCATTTTTTCCCTTTTCCAGCCTTAATTTCATTCTCCCTTCATATTTCCAAAGTCTAGCCATTTTTTATTTTCCCATTCTTTTCCATTAACTCTAGCCATATCCCATATCATTTCATTTATTATAAAAACCAACTCTAGCCATTCTCCATATCATTAAACATGGTCGCAAAGTCTTTTGTAATACATTACATTGTAATTTACGTAATCCATTATATATAAACCCACTCCCGCTATGATAAACTGGGCCCGCAGACCACATGTCGCCATATCGCAAAATCGCACTATCGCATGAAACAATAAAACAACCTCCTGTCACCCTCCTCCGCAGGTGATTGTGATAAGCTCTCCCCTTCCCGATTGCGATTACGATATCACAAAATTCATTTCCCCTCTACTGATATCACATATCGCATGTTATGCTCATCGATTGCAATATCGTAAGTCCCGTAACCCTTCCTCTCACTGATTGCGATAAGTATCCTCTCGCCCATTGCGATATCATAATCGGGGATCGCACGAGTCTTAAGTCCATCCTCTGCCAGCCCCTCTCCGATTACGATGTGATAAACTAGCATACGTGATATTTTATATATTGCGGTTTTGAAGTTTCGGGTCCAACCCGTCGGTTAAACGCTATAAAACATGGTTAAGGCCCCTCTCTCTGTTATGATTTTGATATACAATGGCCCTGATCAATGGCTCAGATTCAATCGGCCTGAATCAATATTCCAAGATCAACGGTTAATAAATCCTCCCGGATGGTCAAAACCAGTTCATTTTTACGCTCTTGGTCACTGTTTTTCATGTAATTTCCTCCATTCACAGAGCGCCATATTATCCATTTCGCCTCCACTCAGAGGACAATGAGGACATTTTTTATGCATATCCATTCCGTCTCTGCTCAAACAGAATGAAGGAAAACAGGGACAACAACGCAGATCATCAGCCAACAAGACTAACAGTAATGTCTATTCGAGGCTTAATTACTACCAAAATGCCCAGAACAACACCAGAAACTCAACCGAATGATATTATTAGCAGTATTGATCTATTTTTGTAACTTTTGTAACAAATCTTGAATTCTGTTTCAAGATATTTATTTTGTAAATAATTGTATAAATACTTCAGATTTCGAAGTATTGTGGTTGGATGTTTGTGAATCATAGCTTGGAGCTAGTGTACATTTTGCAGTAATATAACAGGTAGTTGCAATTATTATCTTGGGATTCTTGTGGTATGTTTCTATGACAATGTTTTCTCTGATATTTCTTTTTCCTACCATTTCTATGCTTTCTTGTGATCATCTCATGAGTTTTAAACAAAATTCATAAGTTATATGCTGTGCTTTGATGATATTTTCATGCTAGTGTTCTTTATTCTTGATGAATGAATTCATGGTTACATGATCATTCTGACCATTTAACTTTTCATCTGTACACCACCACGAAAAACTATTTCTGTCACTAATAATTCCTATCTTGCCCCATTATATCTCAGCAATTTATAATTAGAAACCTTAGCCTAGTTCCTAGATCTATGAGCTTCATCCAGCAAACTCTAAAATCAAACATTCTTGAGCTTAATATCTAGCCTAACATCTGATTCCCTCTCCAATCACTTCATTGGTTGTGAGATTCTTGAGAGAGCCCTCTCTGATTTGCTAGGGCTAGTAGCCAAATCCAAAGATTGGTTTGAGGTTACCTCCTTGGCTTCCTTTCTCAGCTTTGGGACACTAAGGAGTGCTAACACTTGTAAATCCTCCATCATTATTAACTTGGGTTTTCTTGGATTACCCATAACCATGCATTGGGTTTTATTGGCTTACCCTAAACCATGCCCAGGGTTTTGTCAGCTGACCTTAAACCATGCCCATTGTTTTCTCGGCTGACCCTAAACCACACTACATGAATCCCTATCCACTTCCCTCTCACTCTTGTGGTTTCTAGCTTACCAGAAACCTACACTGCAAAGTGGTTTCTAACTTACCAAAAACCTGCAATTACATACACTCTCACAAGTGGTTTCTGTCTTACCACAAACCTGCACTTCAAAAGTGACTTTCGGCTGACCACAAACCTACGCTTACAAAGTGGTTTTAAAATTTTCACAAACTTCATAGGGGTACATATTCCATACAAGGTTTACAACACAACTTCAAGTACATAATACTGCAATCTTTTGAAGGACCACTAAAAACCATCATAGACTTTCTAACTAATACATGTGAGACTCATATAGAAACATTGTCAAGAGTCTTTATTCCACACACCTTTACCTACATTTGTCCACCATCTACTACTCCAACAAATATACATTGTTGCTTTCATGAACTATATGTGTCTTCATAACCTTCCACAATTATTCACCATGGGCATCTTCATTCAATCTTCGAGTTTCTCTTTATGAGATAATTGTTAGAGTGGTCAATTCTAAAAAAATTACACTCATATTGATTTGACCAAACTCAATATGTATCTTGTACAAACTCTAAGAGTTGATTTTTTTTTTAACCTTTTCTTTGATGCTTATCTTTAATGGTGGATTTTATTTCATGAAACAACGGGTAATAACCATAAGGAAAGAAATTTACTGGCTTGATATAGTAACAAAAATCGAATAACAGTAACGGTATTACTTTCACCATTGGAAGCTATTGTATCCAAATCCATCGCCCATTTCCACCTCAACATCCTTACTGTAGAGATCCTATTCATTCCCACTGGCAAAATAATTAACAAACCCCAACAATCACACCAAGTTTATCTATTTCCATGGCTACAATGCTTGTAGCCTTCCCCTGTGGGTCATGAAGAGTCTTTAACAATATTACAACATCGCCTGTGTCCTAGAAGGCCTACAATACAATTTGATTCTCCCAACTCGACTACACCTCCAACTAGGCTACCAACATTTCCAACAAAGATCACGATGAAGAGAATCTCTCATGCAAGGAATTTCAAAGATGGAACTATAAATTTGCAGGAAGGGACTCTCCCTACCCAAAATTTTAGCCTTAACATTCTTAATGGAATCACTACTCTCCACTTCCAGGGTTATGGTCTACCCCTTCAAAGTCATCACAAAGATTTGCATCTTCTTCTTCTTGCCACCCCACTCTCACATGACACAAATGCTAAGATGACCTACTTAGAAGAATACAATATACCTACAATAGAAGAAGAAACGACAGGTGGAAGTGGGGTAGGAGTAAGTGGAGCATTCGGTCATTGTGATTTTGCTGGGACCACGACTCATTAAATCCGTTGGTTGTTTTAGAGAGAAAATTTGTCACAAAAATCCTCTTCGGGACCTTGAAGGCAGCTTGAGATAATCTTTGGAGTGAATAAACGAAAAAGTTCATCAATCTAATGCTACACGACATGGATCTATCATAGTCAACTCTGAAGCCAAAGTCATAGATGAGGATTTTATCATCACTATGATGCATACTTTTTCTCGAACTCCACCTCTATTCATGGCTAGGAAATAGGATGGATCCACAAGGACTGGGATTGTAACAACCACTTCACCTCATACTTCGATGTCACCTACAATTGCAATGAATCTATGACCCAACTCATTTCTCATCTACAGTATACATCAAACTATATTTGAGAGCATCAATTGCTGACAGACTACAAAATTTTCACGTAGAGTGCTTCTCTGCTTATGAATATGATGGACAAACAAAAAAAACTTAAACACATGCGGCAAACATAAAGACAATACTCTCAAAGCAAATACATATACTCTCTTATTTCCCTCGACCTACAAGGGGCCGAGGCTTAGGCCCATATAGGATCTGATACCAAGTTAAATTTTCATAAGGCACTCAAAATTATATTCAAAATAAAATAATAATGAAATACATGAAGCTATGACTTGAGATAACTAATCTATCTTGGACATACAATCTCTTGGTTGAGTGAATATCTCAACCACACACCAATCTAGGAAGCTAACTAGTTGGAGAGAATCTCTCAACCAACTAGACCTTAACAAACTCCTAAACATTAGAAATAGACTCGTATACGTAGAAAACATCACAACTAAGACAAGTAGGAATTATATTTTCCAAGTAATGCTAGAACTCACCAGTGGTGCTTTGGTGATGTAGCTTAAAATGCTTTTGTTGGGCCTCCAAAATGTCATCCACTTTCACTTTCATTTCCATCAATTTACCTTCATTCCATAATTCAATATCCCCATAACCTCACATTAAGTAACCATTTTCATAAACATATGGGTTTATCATTATTATTTTCCAAATCATTAATTTTAAGTATTTTAAGAGAATTTGTGATTAAATATTAGGAAATTAACATGTTTTCATATATATCTAAAAGTATTATGAGTTTGTGATATTGTAGGCCTAATTGGAGATTATAGAAGGGTCTTATTTGACCACCCAACGACAGATTCGAATTTCAAATTCCAACTCATGAAAATTTGTGGAATAATTGTAGAAGATGTGGATAATTAACTATGCACATTCAAAGGAGAAGAATCATGGATGAGAGAATTTTGAGAGGATTTGTATCTTATATTTTTAGGAGATTGGTTGTAACCACAAGAGATAAATGTGGATTTAAGAGAGATCTAAGGATGTATATTAATTGAATAGTTATCCTCAATTTTGGTATAAATAGGAGTGCACCCTTCGTACAAAGGGTTGTTGACTAGTTAGTGTTAGTGCTAGTTGTTAGTTGCTAGTTGGAGGTTCCAAGTTCCAAGATATGTTTTGTAAAGTGAGGATAGAGAATTCTTGTAAAATATTGTAACTTCATTTTATGAAATACATACTGTCACTTTGATCTCCAAGATGTGATAGTTGTTCAATGTGCTTCCTAAGGAATGGAGGGGAGCCCCATCAACCACAGTTTGAACATATTTTTACATATTGGTAACATAGTATAGTTATGTTATTTCATTTATTTCAGCAAGTATGTTTTCATTTTATGCAAGTTTTCTTTTCCTTTCGAAAAGTGTGATTTCATTTCAGCAGGTGTGAGTGTGATTTCAATTCAGCAAGTGTGATTTCATTTATGCAAGTGTGGTGTGATTTTGTTAAACACACATGGGCAGCAAGAGAATTTGAAGGATAAAACATGAGAATACATTTTTATTAACAAATGATTTACATTTATAGTACATGTTGTGACTGTTGGGTTCCACATCCCAAGGTCTCTTGGACTCCTTTTGTCTATTCAGCTTCCACACTAGCCCATTAAGGATTAGGTGTCCAACATTCCCCCCTTAATCCGAAGGGTTATGTATGAGTCCAAGAAGAGAGCTGTAATAAAAAATGTGCAAAAATGCATGGCAGCACTAGGCTGAATGTGATCTCTGAAATGTTAGTATAAAGGGCGGTGTTTTAAGGATGACCACCAACACTGGAACGCTTAGTGCAGTTCCCGGAACTCTTCCAAAACTTGCAAGAGGCTGAAGTCTTCTGCTAGAGGAAGTGCTCCTATTGTTTTGAAGAGGGAAACCTTCAACCATGAAAGGGAGGTCTCACCCCGCATAAAAGGGAGAACTTCAACCTAAAAAAGGAAGTCTCAACTTGTGATGGTTTAAGGATGACCAACAACTCTGGAATGCTTAATGCAATCCCTGGAACTCTTTCAAAACTGGCAAGAAGCTGGAGTCTTCTGCTAGAAGAAGTGTCCCCAATTCTATTCCTGGAATTCTTCCGAAACTGGCAAGAAGCTGAAGTCTTCTGCTAGAGGAAGTGTCCCAGATTACCAACTGAAGGCATTCTCAGGGGCATCTTTGTCTCTGGCTACAACTTTGAAACTGGTGTGGCAGGTTGTGGCTCAGGCTCGCTTGATGTGACTTTGAAGCTCGTAGATGACCATCATTTCCCCCCTGTCAGATACAAGGTGAGATGATGGAGAAAACTCAACTGCAAGACTGTTCAATACTCTGGAACAAGTTCTGACATGTGATTGGAATATATTCTTGGATGTCGATGCCCATTGCCAAGAAGCAATCCATCCAAGATGAATCTTTGTTCTTACAGGACGTTTGTTTCTGAAGCATCTGTGTGAAGAATGGGTGGTTTTATGACAATGCTTACATGGATGAAGATCAAAACAACGATATTTCAAATGGCCAACTTGGTCACAGTGTTGGCATTTCACAATCTATTGTTGTTGTTGTTGCTGTGGAAGAGGGGTAAAATCTGGAATAGCTGGAGGTGAACTGTCATGAAGGAATCTAGCACTCTGAAAATGAATGGGCTTTGAGTAGTCTGGAATATGAAAGGACAAGTCCTTGTCATATCCAAGACCAGTTCTGTGCTTGTTGTGGACAAGCTATTCCCAAGGTCTGATGATGCGCTTGGGAAGTGCAGACTGAGTTTTCGCATCTGCATGTACAACTGCTGCTTTATTGGGTACTAAATTTGAACCAACTGTAACATTATTGACTTACTTCTTATGGGTTGCACTCTCAATGTTCTGAACAAAAACATGTTCAAAATGACTATGTTTTAGTTCTTCTTGCTGTAGCTGAGATTCGAGTTGCAAAAAATCAATTTTCTCTTGTGCATTTTGTAGACAGACCTGAATGTCTATGAGAGAAACTTTGCTGATTTTTAATGTATCATGAGTAGTAGACAATATGAGAGTTTTGAGGAACTCTAATACTTCATTGATTTTGGCCATTTTTTTTTCAATGTCAGATTTACACCTTAAAAACTGATCACAACTACTACTCAATGCAGAAAAGTAATACCCACTCACAGTACACAACAATATCCTTTATAAATGTGTAGCAAATGATCAGTGTGCAACCAACAAGCACCAATTACAATCCATTACATAAAAAATAAGAGTTTACTCATGACCAGCACTATGTTCTGACAATACAACCGACTAAACTTTTCTCCACAAAAGATTTGTCAAAACAATCACAGCCTTTATACAGCCCACCAAACTCTTATGCAGCAGTCGAACCAAAATAATTTGAAGGAATCAATGCATATACATGTAGACAGAAACTATAATGAGTTTTAAATACAATGCCACAACTAGGGAAGCAACAACTGCAAACTTGCTTGGATCCTTCAAATACTCCTTCACTTTCAAAGCAGAAATGATGGCTATCAAAACTTCAACAACTATAGCACCATGTCATGGACAAGACTTGAATGCTCATATGTAAATACTTTGACTAGGTTACGAATCAATATTCTCTGGTCTTGCCACTTTCTTCAAAGAAAACAATAGTCCACTATAAGAAACCCAACCAGAATGACTAAGAGAAAACCACAAAGAGTCCTGAGTTTGTATGGTTTCGTCCACTGTAGTATTTTAACAAATAGTTTATGTATCAAATGTTGTAGGTGCATTCCTTGTTGTTGGCTCATGTAAATCCATAATATGCTAGGACAAATACTTGTGGAAGAACTTCAAAATATTAATTTAATATCAACTTTAGACCCAGCAAGCATAAATAATACTAATAACAAGTGTAGCAACCACAAACTTCTTCACTCTTCACTGAAATACATGTTCAGAATTTACACAATGATGTTGTAGATAAAGAGGAGAACTAGTACACAAACAAAATCTGATATATATATGCACTGTCTATGATGGCATTAACTCACGGTTCACTTCAGCATTTGGTCACGTTGAAACGCCCAACCCTTGCTGTATATGCACTTATATATCAGCAGTGAAACTTTCAGAGAATAGATGTTCCATTCTTCCACTTTATGCCCTCTGCTACAACCATGTGAAGCTACAGGAATAGATTCAATTGAAGAGTCATAGGTACAGTCAATCAAATGACTGCATCCCTCTAGGAACTCATGTTTCTGCTACTCGAAAGGCACACACAGTCAGCAGAGAAGAAGAGTGGCTCTGTTCTGTGCAAACAGTGGTCTAATCTTCCTCAAAGAGCACCCAGCAAACATAATAAAGGTAGTGGCTTAGTTCAACAAAAGAACACGGCTATCTCAGGGCCACTTTCGAACTCCAGAAAGGAAGCCCCCACAGTTTTTCCTTGAGTCCATATCAATTGACATTTAAACACTGAATTTTCATCTTACATCATGAAATGCCCATTTTAGTATATTATGCACCTAAAAATTCCAAAGAGGATTCTAAATCCTGGAAGTATTGACATTAACAAAAATGGTGTTAAAGGATAACCCCGATGGAGTTATTTTAGATGGGCGAACAATACTGCATTAGCCATGGTCTCCTCTCATTTTTTGTTGCTAGAAAGAAACAAAAGAAATGACGATTCGAATACGTCCATGATGAAACCCATGATGTTCAAGACTTGAAGAAAACCTGTGAGGGAAAACTCTACGACTTTCTCTCAAAAATAATGGTGCCCATTCATTTCTTTAATATCTATACAAGTGGAAGCCATGACATTAGCGTCATGCTATAGGAGTGAGTCAAATAAGTGAGAAGTTTCTCCTAACTGTCAAGAATTATGACTTCTGTTCCATTAAACACAAATAATCTAACTTCCAAACGACCCGCTTGATGTGGGCTTTAAAATCTAGTCTACGATATTTGTAATCCAACAGTTCACCAGCACATCATAAGGAGAACTCTACACGTGGATTGAACATGCAACCTCTAGGTTGCCATCAAAGCGTATTCACCATTGCGCAGACACCAGTGCAGTGATCCAAGACAACATCAATTCCTAAGGAGAGTGAGATTTATAGCAGCCACTTCACGGAATTCGCAAGGAGAATGGAGAGTGGATTAAGGTAGAGAATCAGAATAACATAGATAATTCAACGTATAATGTAGCAGATGCACAATATGTAGCAGAAAATGGTAGATTATAGGAACAACACCACGGTGATCAACAAAAACATACAGACTTTCAACACACACGGTTACAGTCTTTGTCTCAAGAGGTTCTACAAAAATGACCAACTCTCGAGCTTCAACCAGAGTTATCCAAGAATCTGCATGTTATTTATATTCCCATTGACTGGTGTACGCATGGACTTCATGTATTTTTCAGCACTCTTCCATGACCTTCACGCAGGGAATAGATAATAGAGGAGTATTGAATACCAGATGAGCCAGTGTACATTCAACCAGGGCATATGAGCGAGCGTTCATTCAATAATAACGAAACTTAGAATAGGTTTGAGTGGCAGAGGAGATGGAAGACACAGAGCTGACAGAGAGTGGCAGCAACAAATGAGGACAATGGCAGCATATGGCAGAGGTGAGCAGCGACTGTGGAGGGGTAGGTCAGAATGCAACAAATAGCTCTGAGCAGAGAAAACCGTCATGGGAATAATGCTTGGCAAGGAGAGAAATGCCAATGTGGGCCAGCCAGATATCCAATGCAGATAATAACAATGAAAGATAGTGCTAATTTGAGCGCATAGTTACTACAGTGAGTGCTGAGTAGTCAGAGAATCAACAAAGGCCTTTTTTTTTGTGAGGCCAACAGGAAGCCAATAGGAAAATGATCTGACAAAAAGAGAAAGGGTCAAAGGTAGTGGAAGCAAAATACATTATAGCAGATGTGCATGAATTTCGATTAGGCACAACAGAGAGATAATCCAAGGAATCAATGGAGTAAAAGCAACAAATTTCTGACTGTCAGTGAATTAATGGAGTGTTATGGACAGCGAACAGAAATGTCATGACTGATATGCACATAGAGACCACAAAAAAAATGGCTCAAACTTGAGCAGGGCAGGAGATCGCCCGCTCTTATACCATGTTAAACACACATGGGCAGCAAGAGAATCTGAAGGATAGAACATGAGAATACATTTTTATTAACAAATGATTTACATTTATAGTACATGTTGTGACCTTTGGGTTCCACATCCCAAGGTCTCTTGGACTCCTTTTGTCTATTCGGCTTCCACACTAACCCATTAAGGATTAGGTGTCCAACTAATTTCAATTTAGAAAGTTTGATTTCAATTCTGTAAGTGTGATTTCAATTTCAAGCAAGTGTGATTTCCTTTATGCAAGTGTGATTTCAATTGCAAGCAAGTGTGATTTCCTTTATGTAAGTGTGATTTTAATTTCTTTATGTTTGGTTTGATTTGGATTACATTGATTTAATTAACTTTTTAATTAGTTTTAATTGAATTAGAACTAATCTATTCTGATAAATAACCACCTAGTACATATAGTACATGTATACCTCATTAGTCTACGAACCTTGGGTTAACAATTAATGACAGGGATTTAACCCACAATTAAATCACCCGGCAACTTGCTATCGAGTGGAAAGACTGAAATTTTCCCTAGAAATAATTGCCATATTGTTAATCCATTCATGGAAAAAATATAGTTCACAAGAAGTATTCATAGTAATAATAATTTTCATGATGTGGAAATGAGGTTTTACTCTTACCTCACCTTAAATTATTTTTAAGTTGAATCCTGGTACAAAGTTCGATGAGAAACACCAAGTCTAATATCAGAGGCGTTGCAAGCAATGAATCTTCACATGTATTGTGGATTACGAGTGTGATTTTTCCTCCCATAAATATTTTGGACGTGTACTCGTCCATGGCTCTCTTGTTGTCTCCAACGTAAGGAACATACTGCAGACATAACACAAGGAGATAAGGGTTTTAAGGTTTGTTAAAAACATATTCTAGGGATTTAACAGTATCAAAAATATGCAAAAGAAGAAAACACGAATGCTTACCTTGATGACGACGACATGGTATGGGTGTTCCCCTGGTTTGTAAATGATGGCATTGCTGGAAACCATGTTTTCCATGACAATACTCTTTGAAATTTCCTTTGACCGGAAAGTTTGGGGAGCCGATAGATTCATCCCGTTGTTATTACTGAGGTGATTGTAGCTCACAATCAAAGTTGGATGCAATGGGAATAGGTCTCTGTTGAGTCTTCAAAATGTCATTCATTTCCATTACACTTTCACTATTATGTCCATTATATCACCTCCATTTCACCTCCATTTCACTACTATGTCACCACATTCATCCCACTTTCATTATCATTGGGCCACATTTATGTTTTTCCAAACTTTATTAATTCTAAGCCTTTTAAGTGAATTTGTGGTTAAAAATTAGAAAATAATGTGCATATGCTTATACCTAACAAATGGGTTGAGATTGTTGACATGTGTAGGTTGAAAGGAGGCTTCTAGAAGACCCTTATGTGGCACTCTAAGGCCAAATTCGAATTTGAGTGGAAAGAATCATGGGATCATGAGGATATGTGTCACATCTCCTAATTATATTGTAACTCTAAGAAGACATGTGTCTTATCAGTTCCTATTTTGATTAGGACTCTAGAGGTAGAGGGAGAGATTCATGGACTCTCATTAATGAGATGGCTTCTCATCTTTTTGTATAAATAGGAGATCTCTCTCCTTCATTTGTTAGTCTTTTAGCTTATGAGTCTTAGCTTGTTACTTCTTAAGCTTGCTAGCATGTGAGATGGCTTTGGAAAGCTTTGGAGAACTTTGTTGTACTTTGTAATTTTGAAGAATTTGAATAAAGCTTTGATGTTCTCAACATGGAAGGAGATGTGAAGTAGATGTCATGGAGCACATTAGAATGCAAGGTAGAGTAGATTTCATTTTGTAATTTTGCTTTGATTTCATTATTTCATTTGATTGCTTTCAAGTTTGATAGATTAGATTTTCCATTCATGCAATTTTAATTCATGTAATTGTGTTCAACCAGTTGATTGTAGATTAGTTTTTCTTTACATGTTTTTGCAGCAAATAGTGACATGAGATTTACCTCTCTGCTGACTTTGTTTTTTTTTAGCTTTTCAATTTCAGTTATGCTTTGATTTCAATCTTATTCATTTGCTTTGTTAGTTAGTTTAGATATCAGATTGCTCAAGTTATTGATGATTACCTCCGAAAGCCATAACGAGACTAACTGGCGAGGGGTTAGATTATGAATTGATGTGATTTGATTTTAAGTTTACTTTTCTGCAATTAGATATCAGATTGCTCAAGTTGTTGATGATTACCTCTAAAATCCATAGCGAGACTAACTGGCGAGGGGTTAGACTATGAATTGATGTGATCTGATTTTAGTTTTACTTTTCTGCAATTAGATATTAAATTGCTCATATCATTGACGGTTACCTCTGAAATCCATAGCGGGACTACTGGCGAGGGATCGAATTATGAATGTGTAATTTGATTTTAGTTTTAATTTTCTGCAATTAGATATTAAATTGCTCATATCATTGACGGTTACCTCCAAAAGCCATAGCGGGACTACTGGCGAGGGATCGAATTATGAATGTGTAATTTGATTTTAGTTTTACTTTCCTTGCAATTTTTGATTTCTTTGAGTGCAGTAGCTTAAATCGCTTTTCTATATTTAGACAACAGCAGAGATAATAGTTTCATGATCAGTAGTTCATTATTTACTTGTTTAAATGGTAGCACATTTTCCATTCTTGTTCAAGCATTAAGACCTTCTAAAGTGTTAAGTTCTGGAAATCATTATAGATGACATAATTTCCTTAGAATCTATATCCATACTTGCCTTCTAGAGACTTAGGAATAGGATTTCCATTTGCATTAGACACTTTAGGAGATCAACAAGAAAAAAACCCCAAAACAAAACAAAACCTATAAAACAACGAAGTAAGAAAAAGGTTAACTAAGCACATATGGCGCACCACACTTCATCAGTTTACGATACCCGGATTGATAATTTATGTAGAGAAATTTAAGACGTTAAATTGACTAGACAGTCTCAAAGGAGAATATTTTAGTTTAGTTAGTGTAACCATAAATGTGATGGCAAAAGAAACTGAACTTTTAGGAGCTCTCAAAATTTAAAGCATATACCTTAAGACTTGCACCTACTAGGAAATCTACAAGTAACGACTTCATCTTTGTATACCTTCTCTTGAAGTTGTCTTTTGCGATGACACTATTCTTTGCAATTGCTAAATCAATCAATCCTATTCAATATTCAAAACAATGAAAGATAGTTAGAACAAATCCAGATTTCTATTCCATTATGAAACAAACACTGCATTCTGAGGCCAAAAATGTCTTAATTGTTCCCATCTCCCTTCCAGTCTATAGCAAGGGGGTTTTTCCAAATTCTCTTCAGTATAAATGAAGGATGTAACCTACAAGGTAGATGAATCCCAGACCTCGTCGAATTTCCGCATTCAGGTTAAGATGTGAAGAATTTTTTCATAGGCTGGGAAGTGTGTTGGTAATTAGTTTTTTTTTTTTGGGAAATCCAATGGAAGAATTGGAGGGCCAAAATCCTCCCCAACACATTTTATACTAAAGAGTCAAACAATGTGAGATTGTTGTGGTGCATAGTGGATTCGATCGAGGACTCTTCAAATCATCATGATTCCTAGGCTATGATCTGATTTGCAAAATAAATTATGAACAATGGTGATTTATAAAACTTCCCCATTGAATGCTTTATGTGTGAAATGATGTCGACAATCTTCTCCATCAAATTAACTCATTGGGTGATGTCAGGTGATTTGATATGCCATATGATCAATACTTATATGATTTCTCTTAAATAAAATCCAACGTGATTAGAGGGTTTAATTATGTAAATCCCTAATTGAGTTATCTAATATGTACAAGAATTTGAACACATCAAACCTAGCTACTTAAATTTTGTTACTTATTTGTTATCTTATTCAATATTCTTGTATTTTTTTTTTGAATATTATTTTATTTATTATGTCCCTGGGACATATATGATCCATCAGGTTGCATTAACTTGATCGTATAGTCTTTTATTTATTTTTAGTATAAAGTTCAACTTACGTACACAATTTTTATTAATTTTTGATTTAAAAAAATTATTTTCTGAAATGTTATTGGCTAGCTAAGAGAGAAAACAATCTTCACAATTTGATCCCTACATGGTGTTATCCTCCACAATATCCCAAGGCTTAGAAAGGAGATCGAAGGAGGTAACCTCAGACCACTTAGGGTTTAGCAGCTAGCCCTGCCAAACCAGAGAGGGCTCTCTCTATGAGATCACAACCAATGATGACTGGAGTGGAAAAAATATATTAGGCTAGATATGTTCAGCTCTAGGGTTTTGAAAATTTTAGGGTTTTGCTGGATCAGGAGTGAAAATCAGGGAACTAGGTCGAAAGATAAAAGGTTTTAGCTGCAAGAGATATAAAGGAGCAGGGTAGGTATGCCTTTGTGATACTTTGGGGTTTTTTCAATGTAGTGTAGGGTGGAAAAGAAAAGATCAAAATGAGCATGGAAAGCATGAATTCATTTATCAGAAGATAAGTGACATAAACATGAAGTTCCTAACAAAACAAAGCTTAAAACTAAGAATTCTGTTTAAAACCTCTTAGGAAAATCACTGAAAAGCATAGACATGGAAAGAAGATGGATTTATCATTCATATAAAACTATAACAGAGAGAAAACATTATCAAAAACTCACAACACAAGAATTCCTGAATAATAGCTGCAACTGTCCTTTGATTTTCTGCAAAAGTGATGAAGTACAAGCTCCAAGAGTTCTACTCACTGATGTCCAACCCTTTCTCTAACTGAAAACTAGATACATATAGACCAAATAACCATTTCCCCTCTCTCAGGGTCGAATCCTTCAATTTAGGAACTGATTAAATGAAATGCTCAACAAATCCTAATGTCTAGGGAGGTTAAAACAAATCCTGCTTTTAAACTTTGACTAAACTGCTCCTCATAAACGAGGCCTAAAATTACATGAATATTACTCTAACAAGCTTATTTACCTCCTATACACCATGAAAACTCGAGTAATTACACCATGAAAACTCGAAACTAGTTGATAGAACTGAGAAACAAGAGTTCCAAGAAAAAATGTAGCGAATTTCTTTAAAAATGCAGCGTGCGATGCAATAAAGTCAGCAAACGTGATATTTTATATATTGCAGTTTTTGAAGTTTTGGGTCCAACCCATCGGTAAAACGCTATGAAACATGGTTAAGGCCTCTCTCTCTATTGCGATTTTGATATACAACGACCCTGATCAATGGCCCAGATTCAATCAGCCTGAATCAACAGTCCCAGATCAACAGTTAATAAATCCTCTTGGATGGTCAAAACCAGTTCATTTTTACGCTCCTGGTCACTGTTTTTCATGTAATTTCCTCCATTCACAGAGTGCCAAATTATCCATTTCGCCTCCGCTCAGAGGACAACGAGGACATTTTTTACGCATATCCATTTTGTCTCCGCTCAAACAGAATGAAGAAAAACAGGGACAACAACGCAGATCATCAACCAACAGGACTAACAGTAATGTCTATTCGAGGCTCAATTACTACCAAAATGCCCAGAACAACACTAGAAACTCAACTGACTGATATTATTAGCAGTATTGATCTATTTTTATAATTTTTGTAACAAATCTTGAATTCTGTTTCAAGATATTTATTTTGTAAATAATTGTATAAATACTTCAGATTTCGAAGTATTGTGGTTGGATGTTTGTGAATCATAGCTTGGAGCTAGTGTACATTTTACAGTAATATAACAGGTAGTTGCAGTTATTATCTTGGGATTCTTGTGGTATGTTTCTATGACAGTGTTTTCTCTGATATTTCTTTTTCCTACCATCTCTATGCTTTCTTATGATCATCTCATGAGTTTTAAACAAAATTCATAAGTTATATGCTCTGTTTTGATGAGATTTTCATGCTAGTGTTCTTTCTTCTTGATGAATGAATTCATGGTTACATGATCATTCTGACCCTTTACCTTTTCATCTCTGCACCACCACGAAAAACTATTTCTGTCACTAATCATTCCTATCTTGCGCCATTATATCTCTGCAATTGATCATTAAAAACCTTAGCCTGGTTCCTAGATCTATGAGCTCAATCCAGCAAACTCTAAAATAAAACACTCCTGAGCTTAGTATCTAGCCTAACATATGATTCCCTCTCCAGTCACTTCATTGGTTGTGAGAATCTTGAGAGAGCCCTCTCTGATTTGGTAGGGCTAGCGGCCAAATCCAAAGATTGGTTTGAGGTTACCTCCTTGGCTTCCTTTCTTAGCCTTGGGACACTAAGGAGTGCTAACACTTGTAAATCCTCCTCCATCATTATTAACTTGGGTTTTCTTGGATTACCCATAACCATGCATTGGGTTTTATCGGCTTACCCTAAACCATGCCCAGGGTTTTGTCAGCTGACCCTAAACCATGCCCAAGGTTTTCTCGGCTGACCCTGAGCTGGAGAAACCTTCACTTGATGTAAAAAATGATGGGAGTTGTTCTTTTGCCTCACACTGAAGAAAACATAGCGTTCTACAGAAAACACATCGTGGAGCAAAAAACGTAGCATACAGGCTTGAAAACATAAGGAAATGGCAGAAAACACAACGAAATGGTTCGAAATGCTCTTGGAGAGTAGGATTCGATGATGAGTGAGTCTTTTAGGCTATGAATGATCAATTGAAGTCTTCTGTACATGTGAATGATGAAAATAAATGCTTGGAATATATTGTCAAAGGATGACAATATACCTTTTCTCTTGCAATAATATCTTCATAAAAGTTGCTTGATACCTTTTATTACCTTTATTGCCTAACATTTTATCTCCCTTGGTGTGAATACTAATGACACATAACCGTGATGGCTCTTTGCTTTGAATTTGGAAATAGAAATGACAACACTGGTGGAAACCCTAGACCAAGACTTATATGTTGACACTTCAACTGATCTGAGACCAACAATGACATGACCATGACAACTAATGAGAACCATGATTACTGAAGGGAGTAGCACTGACCTAGACTCAACAACCAATGATAAATTTTTTTTATTTGAAGACCTACTGAAACCATAAAAAAATTGACCTAAGACCTTAGCAAACTTTGAAAGAGCATATTTGATCACTGGTGACTGACATGACTGACAGGCACTAACATTGGCTCTAGTTGGGGATGGCAACTCCTTTAGGAGGTGTCAAGAACACCGTAGACCAGGTAACCTTATCCATTGGGCATGGAGTCAAAACACGAAGACCAAACTGAAAACTGAAAACTGACTGACTAACTGACTTCGACAACAATAAAAAAGAAAACTGAATCTTTCAAACCAACAGTTGATCAAAGAAACCTTATGTCCTTCTCCTCGGGCTTCAAGCTCCCATGATAGCTACTTTACACTCTGACAGGAAAGTAGGTATGTACAATGATAATGAAAATTTCCAGAAATTCCTCAGGTAAGGTAGTAGTGCTTGAGAAGTTTACTAATGATTGCCCCCCCTGAATAATATTGTCCATTAATTTCTTCTAGCAGATAGGAATTCTTGCCTCTCAAAGCTGAGATTTTGTATGGTCCTTTCCACATATTTTCAAACTTACCATGATTTCCCCTCTATTCATTCCGTGCATCCCAATGAAGAACTATATCTCCCAAGTTGAAATCACCTGCTTTAGTCTCGAGGTCATAAATCTTCTTTATTCTTTCCTGAAGTTTAGAAGTATTCTGAAATAATTCCTCCCTGGTTTGCTGTAAATGAATCATCTTATTTATTCTTCGCTGCACATAATTTGGTTCACTGCCAACTTCCTACAAATCTTCATGACCGGGACAACAAGAGAAGAAGAAAAGCCAGTATCAATCCCATACACCAACTGAAAAGGTGACATACCTATGGATTTCTTGTTACTTACTCTGTCTGCCCATAAAACATTGATAAGCTTTTTATGCTAATTCTTCTTGTTGACCTCCAATATCTTCTTGATTATATTGACCAATGATTTATTGGAATATTCTGCCAGCCCATTCCCTTGTAGCTAATAAGCAGTTGAATGCCCCAATGCGATATGATACTTTTCACAGAATTCCACCATCTTTTTTTACTTAAAAGCAATGACATTATCGATGATTATCTTCTGCAAGCAACCAAATATTGACAAGATATTACATTAAATAAACTAAATGACTAAAAAATCAGTAGCTTGCATCGTTGGGATCACCTCAATCCATTTTGTGAAGTAACCTGTGGCTGTTAGGATCCATTTGTGCTGGGCTGATGATGAAGGATGGATTTCCCCAACAAAATCAAGACTCCACACTTGAATGGTGCCGAGACTGAAATGGGCTGTAATGGAAATGGTAGAAGTTTCCTTTTCCCCTGAAAAATCTGACATTCATGACAACTCATCACAATTTTCTACACATCAGTGAAAAGAGTTGGCCAATAAAAACCATCCCTCAAAATTTTGTTGGCTTTAGTTTTCCAAAAGAGGTGGCCACCAAAATCTCCCTTGTGGAAGTCACTCATCACATCTTTTGCTTCAGTTTCAACAAGACAATTCAACAATACAGCACTTGCATCTTTCCAAAATAAGACACCATCAAGGATGCAATATTTTGAAGCTTTTAATTTCAATGATCTACTCTTACTTCTTAGCACTTCCGGCGGAGGATTTAAATGTTGTAGTACATAGACAATATCAGAGTACCAAGGAGATGAAGTAAACATTTATGATACATGTACCAGTGAGTCTTCCACTTCTTCTTCAGGGAGGGAAAAATAGATTGATATGCATGCAAGTTAGATTCGGCCATGAGCTTCGCCAAACCTTGTCCCTTGATCAAGTTTGTCAGTTTTATCTTCAGATCATATTCTATCATCGATGCGATCCATTTTTCCCGCCTAACTTCTGGATCTATCTGCATAAGAACTTCCTTCACTGCTGCAGTTGGAAAATAATTCAGAATGCGTGAATGCATAATGTATACCTGAAAGTCTTTTAGGGATTTCACCAAGGCTAAAGATTTTTTCTCAATAATGTTATACTTTAGCGTTGCATCTCTTATAGTTCGACTGAAAAAAGATATGGGTTGTTAAGTTTTTTGGTCCCTCTTCTGCATTAGGACAACAACCAAAGTATGTTTGAAAGCAAATGAAAATATAATGGAATCTGAAGTGTAATCAAGACTGATCAAGGTGGGAGCAGTAGGCAATGAAAATTTAACTGCATTGAATGATTTCTTTGCATCTTCTGACCATCCTATCTCATTATCTTTCTTTATCATATTAGTCATCTCTCTTAAGTGTTCAACAAGGTTGGGGATTAATCTCCTTAAAAAGTTAATTTTTCCATTAAAAGATTTAATCTATCTTTTGTTTCTTGGAAAATCTAACTATTGGGTTGCTTCATCCCTTGCAGGGTCGATGCGAATACAATATTTGGAAATAATGTGCCCCAACAGTTTGCCTTCCTCCATTGAAAATAAGCTCTTTTTTGGATTCAGTGAAATGCCGAATTTCCTGCATATCTAAAAAACAATTCTTAGATGATGCAAGTTCTCTTCATCAGATTTGGAAAAAACTGTAAGATCATCCAAGTAAATAACCAGAAATACATCTTTTTCGTTGGCAAAAGCAATGTCCATTTCTTGCTGAAATGTGGCCCCTGCATTCTTCAACACAAAGGGCATCTTGGTGTACATAAAATTACCCCATGGTGTCATAAAGGATATTTTCAACTGATCATCTTCATGCACCAAAATTTGGTTGTATCCAGAGTATCAATCAAGAAGTGACATCTTGGAAGTTCCAACTACCTTCTGCAAAATATGGTCCATCTTCGGAAGAGGATAACTGTCCTTTAGGGACACTTTGTTCAAATTCCTGAAATCAATACAAAGATGAATCTCCTCCATCTTTTTCCTTACCGTCCCAAGATTTGATACCAGATTTGTAGAGTCTATTTACCTCTTTCTCAATGGATGGCAACAATTTGTGATTAATCCTCCTCAGCTTCTAGTAGAATGGCTTATGATCAGGCTTGACTGGTATAGTATGCTGGATGATGTTCTTGTCATACACCTTTAGATCTAAATAGTCCCAAGAAAATACATCAGAAAATTCTGCCATTAAAGCAATGTATTTACTTTTCATCTCAGGGGATAGAGACTTTAACAACTTGACCATTTTTGGCTTGTCAGCTCTACCAATGTTTATATCTTCGACACCTTTTTCTACGGGGACCATTGTTGGATTTTTGGCGACATCATCACAATCAAATAACTCTTCCAAAGGAACAATACCTCATGGAATGTTATTGTCTTTCCGCTGCAACATTTCAACCTCGGTAGCCTCAATTTCCTGATCATTCTCATCAGACACATCATCAATATGATATTGCAAGAATTCATCCTCCATCTGCAGAAAATTGTTAATTTTCTTATCATTCTAAAACACCTGCCAATAACTCATATTGTCAGGGACAACTAGATGATGCTTGACATGATTTGAAAACTTCGTATTTGAGTGGATGGGGATCTTAAACATAATTGTTACAGTGACAAAGGAATCAACCATAAAATTCTGACTTTTAGGAATCAAAGACAATGTATGTTCTGAAAATGTTTTGAGAATATCAAGGACAACATTTCGATAAGCTCGCATCCTTGGATGCTTGGCTTGGTACTCCCCTTTTACCTGTTTCATCACCAACTCAGAGTCTGTAGGTTTTAGCCCCGCACAGAAATTACCTTCATACGAATTCTAAAACACAGAAAATAAACAATGTGAGAGCATAACACATAAAACACATATACATAGAGATTTCCCCTAGATCCCAAAACCGGGACTACCAGCTTAATTTTTCATTATGTTCCTTTCAATGTTACAATACATATTTATACATGCCGAAGCATCCAATACCATGGACCGAAAACCATCGCATCCAAAACCATGGACCAAAAAACCTGCACAAAATCATAGGTAGGTTTTCCCAACCTAATGTAGGGTCCAAAAGAAAAATTTTCTGGGGCGCTGCCCCGAACCCCATAGAGTGGGGTTACCTACACCCCTCAAACCCCTTGTGACTCCTCTCACTATGCAATCGGCGCAACGAAGGGGGGGCTCCACCCCCCTTCTAACCCCCCGATTAACTACGTGGGCTAGTCATGGAAAGAATATAACAGAACCCAACAGAGTCACCATAAACTGAAATTTTCTTTGCTCCTAGATTTTTGAGAATTTTAAGGCCAACAATCAATGCTTCGTACTCTGCCTCATTATTTAAGAAATCAAAAGCCAACTTATATGAACTTAATCTTACATTATGAGGGACTTTACCTGACTGATGCAAGGGACCATGAATCTACATGCCAATCCCAGCTCCTTCTTTTTGCAATGCCCCATCAAACTGCGGGGTCCAATGACCATCTTCTTCATCGAAAAACTGAAATTTGGAGGGATGATCTATCTGACTTTTTGGAGGATGACTCGTTGTCTCAACAATTTCTGTTTCTGGCACTGATTCAACAATCCTTTCAGGTGAACTTTCCGGCTGCAAACAATCTACATCCTTTTTCTCTTTTTCTGCAATCAAATCTTCTTGTACACTACTTATAACTTCTGAAACTTCTGAAATTTCTACAATCTGACTGTCATCATCTACTGGACTCATATCACTATACAAAATAAAAGACTCTAAGTCGGTATGTACAACATGGATTGGGTGATTATTAGGTCTCTCTTTGCTACTAATCATAAATTTCATCTTTTTCTCTCGGTACAATTTTCTAAGCTGCCCAAATACCGGTATAGTAGCATACAAGAAATCAAGTTGTAGGGTGCCTTTCAACTTTTCTCCCCAAGACCGAGAGAGAAACATGCCAAACCATGGAGGAATATCAGCAACAACCACATCCATCAACACATTCTTGGCTGGAATTTGGTCCAGAGACACTACCAAGTCTTTAATAAGACCGAGGCATTTCACTCTTCCCGAATCAAAAGAATAGAGGTCATGGTATGGTCGGGTGATATCTAATCCCAGTTTTTCCATAATGGCTTTAGGCATAAGGTTGTGTGAGGCCCCAGAATCTAACATGGCATTATGAAGGATAAAATCATGGAGTTTCAGACTAAGGTAGAAAGGTGGGAGTTCACTATCTTTTGGACTTCCCTCTACAGCTAGAGCAAAAGGATTAAGGCTCATCATAGAAAACATTAACCATCTCCGACATTTGATCTACCTTTAACATCTTAGAAATCTGAATCTTATATTTATCATTCTTGACTAGTTCAGTTAGAGGGATCAAAACTCTCACCTTAGAAATTTCATTATCTAAACTAAACAAGTTAGATTTCTTCTCTACCTCATTTGAAGTCGTGTCCTTCTTTTCAGGCTTTCCTTTGGTGTGAGGCTCCTTTCTCTGACCTTCAATTTGAGTCTTCTTATCCTTCCTTACATTGCTAGTAGAAGCTTCATTGGTCTTGCCCCGAATTAGAACAACAATCTCCTTTTCTCTGTTTTGATCTACAGGGGTTGTTTCTTTTTCTTGCGCATCTCCATGAGTATTTTGCCTCTTCTGATTCAATGTAACAGGCACATTCCTGCTCCTCAAATTGTACTGCTTTTGCAAATGGCTGAGAGCATTATGATAATCTCTTTGGTATTCTTTGGTCTGCACTGCCCATGAATCATCATTTGATAGTACAAGTTGTTGATCACTTGGTGCAAGATAATCCTGAGAGAATTGATCTTACTTAATCAAAAAATTAGGTAGTTGATCTTCCTCAAAGAAATGGTTTGCTTCAACAATATCTTCTTCATCTTCTTCCTAGCCTTGAGTGTAATTTTTCTGAAATGAAGTTCTGATTTGTCCCTGAGGATCTTTATTTTTCTGCTCTTTCTACTTATTTATGAATTGTGATTGTTGTTGTCCCCTATAATTTGGATTCCTTATTGAAGTCTCCACTTGTCGATATGCAGTGGTCATTCTCTCCATCATTCTTTCCATGTTTTTTAAAAGAGTTTCGAGTTTACCATCAGAAGAATAAGAGGATTCCTCCTTAATGGTAACTTTCTTCTCCGGTTTTATTTTGGACTTTTTGATCAGAAAATTATCTTCCACACTCACTGCATTTCTCTGCATGTCTTCTAAAGTGGCAGAGTTTCTCTTCCTAAGCTAATAAGCCAAGTCTGGGTCAAAGCCTTCAGGATAGTGGAGGAGTGCTAGACCAGGGGGAGGTTTCATGTCATTAGGGATAGAATTGTACACATTATTGAATCTAGTTGTGAACTCCTGCATTGTTTCATTTGGATTTCTCTTCATGGAATTGTATTTAGCCAAAATCTGTAACATATTCTCCTTTTCTTCCCACCAAGATAAAGACAACTCTGTCAACTGTCGAGACCTGTTGATGGAACCAGCTGCCAAAATACGAAACCACTTCTTAACCTATCCGGAAAACATCTATGCTATAATTATCATTTTAGCATCCTCTTCCTCAACTTCTTCAAGATAGATGAAATCCACCAATTTGTCAACATGATGCTGAGCTGTGATTTCTGAATTTCCATCAAAAAGAGGAAGCCTTTGGCCATAGTTTTGAGGTAGGGCAACAAGTTGACCAGGTAATACTAGAGGGGAAATGTTGGGCCTTGAAATTGTCATTCACTTCCATTACATTTTCACTTATATTTCCATATTTTCACCTTCACTCCACCTCTATTTCATTACATTTACCTCCATTTCATTACATTTACTTTACCATTATCATTATTGGGTCACATTTATGTTTTTCCAAACTTTATTAATTCTTAGCATTTTAAAGTGAATTTATGGTTAAAAATTAGAAAATAATGTGCATATGCTTATACCTAACAAGTGGGATGAGATTGTTGACATGTGTAGGTCAAAAGGAAGCTTCTAAAAGACCCTTATGTGGCCTCCCAAAACCAAATTCGAATTTGAGTGGAGAAGATCATGGGATCATGAGGATATGTGTCTCATTTCCTATTTGTATTGAAACTCTAAGAATACATGTGTCTTATCATTTCCTATTTTGATTGTAACTCTAGAGATATGGGGAGAGATTCATGGACTCTCATTAATGAGATAGCTTCTCATATTTTTGTATAAATAGGGGAAGTTTTCTCTTATCATTTTCATGTGTAAAATTAGAGTTATGCTCAAGCTTTGAATACAAAATTAGATTGTGGCACCTTACTCATGAATGTTCCTTCATTTTGACTTGGTTTTGCTTACATATGGAGCATCTCGATTTACCATCTCTCACACTTTTAGATCAGCTACCTAAAATATGTGAGATTTAATTGCTTTTATAGATTAAAGTTCATTTGCTTTCTTAGTATTAGTTTTAGAATGACTGTGTAATCTTTTCTTTTCTAAAAACCTTTCAATAGGAAATATTTATGTATTTTCCAATTGGATTAAGTTTGAGGCAAGGGATCATAGTTATTTAGTTTCCTTTCATGTTTTGTTATTTACTTTCTTAGATCAAACTATCAATTCATTGTATAATTGAATAAAAGATCAGGCCAAGAAGGTGACTTCAAATTGGGTGATTGAATGTTCAACCTATGCAATCATTGAGCTTTACTTTTTCATGCTTTTATATTTTCTTTTAAGATCCTCATTTAATTACATTAACTGATATTCCTAAAGATCATTCTAAGAAATTGATTTAATCATATTTCAAGATTGAATGGTTGAATATTTAATACATGCAATTACTGAGTTATTTTATGCACACTTTACTTGCTTTTCTAGGACATTAGAAGTTAAAGTATAAATAGTTGCTTACACATCATCTCAAGAAGGTAACACTTCATAATTGAATGCTGGAGTAACTAAGTATACATTAGTTGTTTTTGATTTCACAGGTTAGTTGAATTTCATTTTCATTATTTGATTTCATAGATTAGATGAATTGGTTTTCGTTATTTTGTAGTTAGATTGATCTAAACTGAAAGACAATTTCTAGCACATACATTGCACACATGCTTCACAAGTTTACAAAACCCCTGAGACGACATGTTCAAGAGAAGTCACTCAGTTAAATTCATCCTTTGCAATACTCGTAAACCTTCATTTTCATGACCACCATTCCCGAACCTTGTATCATCAGTCACATTCCGTTTCCAAAAATAATTACACTTGTTTTGTGTCGTTGATGTGGGATACATCAAGGCCCTCCTGCGACGAGTCGCTTCTTTTCGACCTCAGCACATTATCCAAGAAGTTGACTTAGAAACACCATTCCAGTACCTTGAGGCTTACATACATCAATGGCAAGTTTCTCGCTTCCGGCGATAGGTTGAAATCACTGGAATTTGACCGAAAGACTTCGTATGGTGTTCAACATCAAAACATCCATTAACACCATGTAGAATGTACTACAGTACCTTGAGGATCATAATCATTATCGGTGATTTCTTTCGTGTCTATTAACGACTTACATCATTGGCTAGTAATCAGATAGTGTCTTCCCATGTTTGACTTCAGATCACATATTCACATGGTTAGACTCATACTTGAGCAAACGATTGAATGAGATAAAAGACCCCGGATCTAGTTTCATCCATCTGGGTTGTGATTTCAGGAAATGTACCAAATCATCTGTAAATGGCTTTACATTGATGGTCAGCCGATCATGGGTATATATCTGTAGACGAATATCTATGTACTTGTAATGAAAGTTTATATGTTGAGAATGGGTATGCCTTTCCTCAACAATTCATGAGAAAAAATCAAAATATCATGATATTATGTATTGTAATCAATGCAAGTCACCATCCACTTCGGAACCTCCTCATCACATCGTAAAGCATATCACTAAACATTAACATTTTCGACTTCATGCTTTAGGGAGCAGTTGTTATAGACCCATTTGGTCACATCACTCCCATCATTTAGATCAGTACTATTGAGGCTCATCAAACCCTAATTCAGTTGCTACATGCCCTAGACAAGTCATCACTTTGAATGCCTCCTTCCCTGAGAGTTTCTTGGCCTGAAGCCCTCCAAAAATGCCTCCTTGAGGGACCAGCGCAGCCTTGGTCAGGGGTAAGTGCGCTTCAGTGCAGGTAGGCCCATGTCAGGGTGCTTTCCAGAGCACTTAGGCCCACTTTGACCTGTGTGGGCGAGATTGAGCGAAATCATCATAGGGTTATGGGAATATTCTTATCTTCTGGAGCCATCTAGAATATTCCCACACTTATCATCTCCTATGAGCTCGAAATTGGATAGGGAATGAGTTAAGTAACCTCCTATCCTCTCATCCCTTCCTCCATGGAAACTAACTCTAAGTTTGGAAGGCCATTCAATACCCTCATTTATGACCAAACCACCATCATTTTCCTATAAATTGAGCACTCATCTAAGTGATCAGGGGCTAGACTTTGAGAATTTGTAAGGAGATACTGTTGGTGTGAGGTTTGAGATTGTAAGCAAGTATTGTTATGCTGCCAGAGTGTTGTGCTTTTGATGTGATGTTGGTTGGAACCCAAGCTGGAAGAGTGACAATGGATCAGACTTCATGGTTGTAATTCTTCCTTCTACTTAATAAAGTTGTTTACACCTTTTCCCATATTATTGTCTTTATGTATGATGATTATATGTGTAAATTCTTTCGATTCCATTTGCTTATAGTAGATAGATCTCTTTCTTTGATTGGTTTTTGTCCTTTGTTTATGATTGTAGGTACTTGTCGAGTGCATTAATTTCGAGAAGGAGCGACGAGAGCCAAAAAAAGGAGACAAAGGGAAAGTGAAAGATAAAAAGTAGGTCCATTGTCTTATTTATCTTCTATAGAAAAAGGTTAAGCGCTTTAAATCTGTTGTTCTAGGTGTAGCTACCCACCTAGGCAAATTGTGTTTATTCGTAGATGCAAAATTCCACATAACAGTATGTACAATGATAATGAAAATTTCCAAAAATTCCTCAAGTAAGGTAGTGCTTGAGAAGCCTACCATTGATTTCTCCCTGTGAATAATCTTGTCCATTCATTTCTTATAGAAGATAGGCATCCTTGCCTCTCAAAGTTGAGATTATGTATGGTCCTTTCCACATATTTTTAAACTTACCGTGCTTTCCCCTCTCTTCATTTCGTGCATCCCAACGAAGAACTATATCTCCCAAGTTGAAATCATCTGCTTTAGTCTTGCGGCCATAAATCTTCTTTATTCCTTCCTGAAGTTTAGAAGTATTCTGAAATACATCCTCCTTGGTTTGCTATAAATGAATCATCTGATTTATTCTTCGATGCACATCATTTGGTTCCCTAACAACTTCTTGCAAAATATTCATGACTGGGACAATAAGAGAAGAAGGAAAGACAATATCAATCCCGTAAACCAACTGAAAAGTCAACATACCTATGGATTTCTTGTTACTTACTCTGTCCGCCCATAAAGCATTGATAAGATTATTATGCTAGTTCTTCTTGTTGACCTCCAACATATTCTTGATTATATTGACCAATTATTTATTAGAAGATTTAGCCAGCCCATTTCTTTGTGGGTAATAAGCAGTTGAATGCCCCAATGTGATATGATACTTTTCACAGAATTCCACCATCTTTTTTGACTTAAAAGCAACGACATTATCAGTGATTATCTTCTACGGGCAACCAAATCTTGACAAGATATTAGATTTAATAATCTGAATGAATACAAAATCAGTAGCTTGCCTAGTTGGAATCACTTCAATCCATTTTGTGAAGTATTTTGTGGTTGTTAGGATCCATTTGTGCTAAGCTAACGATGAAGGATGGATTTTCCCAACGAAATCAAGACCCCATTGCTGGAATGGTGCCGATACTGAAATGGGCTGTAATGACAATGATAGAAGTTTCCTTTTCCCCTAAAAAATATGACATTCATGAAAGCTCATCATAGTTTTATACACATCAGCGAAAGGAGTTGGCCAATAAAAACCAGCCCTCAAAATTTTGTTGGCTGTATTTTTCTAGAAGAGGTGACCACCACAATATCCCTCGTGGAAGTCACTCATCACATCTTTTGCTTCAGTTTTGACAAGACAATTCAACAATACACCACCCAGATCTTTCCAAAATAAGACACCATCAAGGATGCAATATTTTGAAGCTTTTAATTTCAACAATCTACTCTTACTTCTTAGCACTTCTAGTGGAGGATTTAAATGTTGTAGTGTTAGACAATATCAGAATACCAAGGAGATGAAGTAAACATTTCTGATACCTCTACCGGCAAGTCTTCGACTTCTTCTTTAGAGAGGGTAGAAATTAGATTGATATCCAATGCGTGCAAGTTAGATTCGGCCATGAGCTTCACCAAACCTTGTCCCTTGATTAGTTTTGTCGGTTTTATCTCCAGATCATATTCTAGCATCGCTGCGATCCATTTTTCCCGCCTGCCTTCTGGATGTGTCTGCGTAAGAACTTCCTTCACTATTGTAGTTGGTACATAAGCTAGAATGTGTGAATGCAGAATGTATACTTGAAACTCCTTTAGAGCTTTCACCAAGGCTAAATATTGTTTCTCAATAATGTTATACTTTAGTGCTACATCTCTTATAGTTTGACTGAAAAAGGATATGGGTTGTTAATTTTTTTGGTCCCTCTTCTACCTTAGGACAGAAGCCAAAGTATGCTTGGAAGCAAATGAAAATATAATGAAATTTGAAGTGTAATCAGGACTGATCAAGGTGGGAGCAGTAGACAATGAAAATTTAACTGTATTAAATGATTTCTTTGCATCTTCTGACCATCTTACCTCACTGTCTTTCTTCAATATATTAGTCATCTCTCTCAAGTTTTCAATAAGTTTGGGGATGAATCTCCTCAAAAATCTGTTTTTTCCATTAAAAGATTGAGTCTCTCCTTTGTTTCTTGGAAAATCTAACTATTGGATTGCTTAAACTCTTGCAGGGTCGATGTGAATACCATCTTTGGAAATAATGTGCCCCAACAGTTTACCTTCCTATATGGCAAAAAAACTCTTTTTCGGATTCAGTGAAATGCCGAATTTCTTGCATATCTGAAAAACAATTCTTAGATGATGCAAGTTCTCTTCATCATATTTTGAAAAAATTGTAAGATCATCCAAGTAAATAACCAGTAATACATCTTTTTCATTGGCGAAAGTAATGTCCATTGCTCGCTGAAATATGGCCCCTTCATTCTTCAACCCAAATGGCATCTTGGCATACATAAAGGTACCCCATGGTGTCATAAAGGTTGTTTTCAACTGATCATCTTCATGCACCAAAATTTGGTTGTATCCAAAGTATCCATCAAGAAGTGACATCCTGGAAGCCCTAACTACCCTTTGCAAAATATGGTCCACCTTCGGAACAGGATAATTGTCCTTCAAGGACACTTTGTTCAAATTCCCGAAATCAATACAAAGACGAATATCCCTTGTCTTTTTCCATACTGGCACAAGATTTGAAATCCATTCAGAAAAACGAATAGGAACTATGATACCAGATTTGTAGAGTCTATTTACCTCTTTCTCAATGGATGGCAGCAATTTGGGATTAATCCTCCTCAACTTATGGAAGAATGGATTTTGATTAGGCTTGACTGGTATAGTATGCTGGATGATGTTCTTGGCATACACCTTTATATCTGAATAGTCCCAAGAAAATACATCAGAAAATTCTGCCATTAAAGCATTGTATTTACTTTTCATCTCAGGGGATAAAGGCTTTGATAACTTGACCATTTTTGGCTTGTTAGTTGTGCCAATGTTTAATTTTCGACACCTTTTTCTGTGGGGACCATTGTTGGATTTTTGGCAACATCATCACGATAAAATAACTCTTCTAAAGGCATGAGACCTTGTGGAATGTTATTGTCTTTCAGCTGGAACATTTCAACCTCAGTACCTTCAATTTCCCGATCATTATTATCAGACACATCATCAATATGGGATTGCAAGAATTCATCCTCCATATGTAGAAAATCGTTAATTTTCTTATCATCCCAAAACACCAGCCAATATCTCAGATTGTCAGGGAAAGTTGGACGATGCTTGACATGAATTGAAAACTTCGTATTTGAGTGGATGGGGATCTTAAACATACTTTCTGTAGTGGCAAGGGAATCAACCATAAAAATCTGACTTCTAGGAATCAAAGACAATGTATGTTTTGAATTTTTTTTGAGAATATCAAGGACAACATTTCGATAAGCTCACATCCTTGGATTCTTGGCCTGGTACTCCCCTTTTACCTGTTTAATCACCAACTCAGAGTCGCCATAAACTGAAATTTTCTTTGCTCCCAACTTTTTGAGAATTTTAAGGCCAACAATCAATGCTTCGTACTCTGCCTCATTATTTGAGCAATCAAAATCCAACTTATATGAACTTAATCTTACATTGCGAGGGACTTTACCTGACTGATGCAAGGGACCATGAATCCACATGCCAATCCCAACTCCTTCTTTTCCCAATTCCCCTTCAAACTGCAAGGTCCAAAGACCATCTTCTTGATCAGAAAACTGAAATTTGGAGGGATGATATGTCTGACTTTTTGGAGGATGACTCGCTGTCTCAACAATTTTTGTTTCTGGCACCGATTCACCAATCCTTTCAGGTGAACTTTCTGGATGCAAACAGTCTACATCCTTTTTCTCTTTTTCTGCAATCAAATATTCCAGTACACTACTTATAACTTCTGAAACTTATGAAATGTCTACAATCTAACTACCATCATCTACTAGACTCATACCTCTATACAAAATAAAATACTCTAATTCGGTATGTAAAGCATGGGTTGGGTGATTATTAGGTCTCTCTTTGCTACTAATCATAAATTTCATCTTTTTCTCTAAGTACAATTTTCTAAGTTACCCGAATACCAATATAGTAGCATACGAGAAATCAAGTTGTAGGGTGCCTTTCAACATTTCTCCCCAAGACTGAGAGAGAAAAATGAAAAACCGTGGAGGAATATCAACAACAACCACATCCATAAACACATTCTTGGCTAGAATTTGGTCCAGAGACACTACCAAGTCTTTAATAAGACAGAGGAATTTCACTCTTCCCGAATCAAAAGAATAGAGGTCATGGTATGGTCGGGTGATATATAATCCCAGTTTTTCCATAATGGCTTTAGGCATAAAGTTGTGTGAGGCCCCAGAATATAACATGGCATTATGAAGGATAAAATCATGGAGTTTTAGATTAAGGTAGAAAGGTGGGACTTCACTATCTTCTGGACTTCCCTCTACAACTGGACCAAACAGAATTGCAAGCTCATCATCGACAACATTAACCATATCCGACATTTGATCTACCTTTAACATCTTAGCAATCTGAGACTTATATTTATCATCCTTGACTAGTTCAGTTAGAGGGATCGAAACTTTCAACTTAGAAATTTCATTCTCTAAACTAAACAAGTTAGATTGCTTCTCTACCTCTTTTGAAGTGGTGTCCTTCTTTTCAGTCTGTCCTTTGGTATAAGACTCCTTTCTCCGACCTTCACTTTGAGTCTCCTTATCCTTCCTTACATTGTTTGTAGAAGCTTCATTGTTCTTGTCCAGACTTAGAATAACAATCTCCTTTTCTCTGTTTTGGTCTACAGGGGTTGTTTCTTTTTCTTGCACATCTCTCTGAGCATTTTGCCTCTTTTGATTCAATGTAACAAACACATTCTTGCTCCTCAAATTGTACTACTTTTTCAAATGGTTGAGAGCATTCTGATAACCTCTTTGGTATTCTTCAGGCTACACTGCCCATGAATCATCATTAGATAAGACAAGTTGTTGATCACTTGGTGAAAGAGAATCTTGAGAGAATTGATCTTCCTCAGTAAAAAAGATAGGTAGTTGATCTTCCTCAAATAAATGGTTTGCTTCAACAAACTCTTCTTCATCTTCTTCTGGGCCTTGAGTGTAATTTTGCTGAAATGGAGTTCTGATTTGTCCCTGAGGATCTTCATTTTTCTGCTCTTTCTACTTATTTCTGAATTGTGACTGTTGTTGTCCCCTATAATTTGGATTCCTTATTGAAGGCTCTGCTTGTAGATTTGCAATGGTCATTCTCTCCATCATTCTTTCCATGGTTTTTATAAGAGTGTCGAGTTTACCATCAGAAGATGAGGAGGATTCCTCCTTAATTGTAACTTTCTTCTCCGGTTTTAATTTGGACTTCTTGATCAACAAATTAGCTTACACACTCACTGCATTTCTCTGCATGTCTTCTAAAGTGGCAGGGTTTCTTTCCCTAAGCTGATAAGCCATGTCCGGGTCAAAGGCATCAGGATAGTGGAGGAGTGCTAGACCAGGGGGAGGTTTCATGTCATTAGGGATAGAATTGTACACAATATTGAATCTAGTTGTGAACTCCTGCACTGTTTCATTTGGATTTCTCTTCATGGAATTGTATTCAGCCAAAATATGTAATGGATTCTTCTTTTCTTCCCACCGGGATAAAAACAACCCTGTCAGCTACTGAGAGCTATTGGTGGAACCAATTTCCAAACTACAAAACCACTTCTTAACCTCTCCGGAAAAGCTCTGTGCTATAATTCTCATTTTAGCATCCTCTTCATCAACTTCTTCAATATTGATGAAATCAACCAATTTTTCAACATGTTGCTGAGCTGTGATTTGTGAATTGCAATAAAAAAGAGGAAGCCTTTGGCCATAGTTTTGAGGTAGGGCAGCAAGTTGACCAGGTAATACTAGAGGGGAAAACCTTGCCATGACTGTTGGAGGAAGTTGTATGGGAACTACAACTGGTTGTGTTGATGGGGATGATGATATCAATGGAGGTAGTGGTGGATTAACAATGACAGATGTGGTGGCTGATGTATTTGGTGGTATGGTAGAGGAAGTAGCAACATACAAAATTTCAAGTTGATATTGAATGTAGGCCTTTTCGGTGGTGATCTGAAGTTGGTCAGCTAGATTTTGGAGCTTATTAAAGTTTGACCAAAGCTCATGATCAGATTTAGAAAACAAGGATTTAGAAGAAGGAAAGTAAGAATCAAACTTGATAGGGTCAAATACTACCTCTGAAAGGAAATATTCAGACTTTGATTGGAAAAGAGATAACTCAAATTGGATATCAAAAGAAAGATCTTTGACAGTAAGAAATTGATCAGGCAATGAAGTAGTTCTTACCAATTTACGAGCTCCACTTTTGGGATGAGGAGGAGATTTGAGTTTCCTTAGCAATTTCTTTGGATCAACAACAACAGGAGGTGGATTTGGGTCAGGGTTTGACCTCATGTGTCTTTTAGGATCCATAATTTTATACCTTAACTTGATGTGATTTAGATCATCCTTCTTTGAGTAATGGAACCTGTCACCCACAAGACCAGTCTTGAATGCACTTGTAGAACTAATCCCATGAAAAATATATCATTCATCTCCTTGGCAACAGTGTCAAAATGTTATCCTCCACAATATCCCAAGGCTAAGAAAGGAGATCGAAGGAGGTAACCTCATACCACTTAGGGTTTAGCAGCTAGCCCTGCCAAACCAGAGATGGCTCTCTTTCTGAGCTCACAACCAATGATGACGGGAGTGGGAAAAATATATTAGGCTAGATATGTTCAGCTCTAGGGTTTTGAAAATTTTAGGGTTTTTTTCTGGATCAAGAGTGAAAATCAGGGAACTAGGTCGAAAGATCAAAGTTTTTAGCTGCAAAATATATAAAGGAGCATGGTAGGTATGCCTTTGTGATACTTTGGGGTTTTGTCGATGTAGTGTAGGGTGGAAAAGCAAAGATAAAAATGAGCATGGCAAGCATGAATTCATTTATCAGAAGATAAGTGACATAAACATGAAGTTCCTAACAGAACATAGCTTAAAACTAAGAATTCTATTTAAAACCTCTTAGGAAAATCACTAAAAAACATAGACATGGAAAGAAGATGGTGTTGGCATTATGATGCATGTGTTGTCCTTGATGGAAGATCACAAATATATGGTAACTAGATGAATCTACAAGAGATGTCAGAGGTGATAGAATGATGGAACACAGAGATATCAGAGGTGATAGAATGGTGGAACAAAATAATGGTTAAAGGTTTGATACAGGAAGATTGTGTTAGTGTTGTCCTTGATAGACAACCTATTTGATGAATGGACTACTTGATAAAGATATAAATAGGATGTGACAAATGCATGGTAGTTGTGTTTACAAATGTGACAAAATGCAGGGTGATTCAGAGGAATCAGTTCAGAAATGATATAATGATGACAAATCACATTGTAACAAGTTTTTCAGAGGTAACAGAGTAATGGCACAGAAGAATAGGATGATGGGACAAAGGATTATAGATAAGAATCAAGAAATTGAAGAAAGTGAATGTTTTAAGTTGCATTAAGTTGTATACGTTGTTTCACCTAGTCCAAATAGCGTACACAAGTGGGTACACAGAACAAGAAGAGTGTATACGTATGCACACAATTTCACAAGAGGTAAAGCACGTATGTGATGGAAAATTAAGGTTAAATAATACCAAGGGTCCATACCATGGTATTAGCCCACAATATTGAGTGGAATAACGATTACTTGATCCTGTCTAAGAATACCATAGATTCTAAGTGTTTTTTTGGTCCGAGGTATTGAAAAAGGTTCTAAGTATATAAGGAGGTGAAGATCAAAGTGTGAAGGAGTGCAAAGAATGAATATCTTATGAAGAGTTATACCAAAAGAAAATATGCATGTTATGGGTTTCTGATGCTTTACTTGATCTGGAATAAGTATGCACCTAAGTGTTTGATGATGGATGAGATCTAATGATGGATCAGGATCATAAGACCTGAAATGAATTATCATTATGTGATATGATAATGGATAGGCTAGATCTGAGTGCTAACAAATGTTTTGTCCTTTAAATGTTATGATATGGGTATATCTGAAGTCTTGAATAGATGCGAAGGTATAAGTTATTATTTGTAAATCTATACGCTGGTTCACCTTGGTGAAGACGTGTATATGCGCTGGTTTGTCTCTTTCAAGTAGCGTATGCGGAAGAAAAGTGTGTTGTTCAGAAATGACTAATCCATCTGATCAATGTTGTTGTTTTACTATTGTTTGTCAATGATGTATTCATTAGATCTAAAAGTAAAACTGATTGTATAAGGAGATTGAGTCTGGTTGATTGATTGATTGAGTTAGAAGGGTGATCTTCACTATTATCTGTTTAGAACTTTGTAATATGATAGTACATCTTTAGAATGTCTTTAGGCAGTACAGTTTATGGTTCAGAAGTTTATGATTCAGTATCTTTAGAGGTATACATAGGTTGGGTTATAGAAATTAGGATATACATGCAGGTTGGCTTCATTGAAGTAGCATATACATTTTGACATATGATTTTTGAGGTTGTAGTTGATTCTGTTTATTAATGCAGTATTCTGGGTTTTGTTATGTGTTTTGGTTAAAGTGATCTGGCTATTCCAGTTGATTGGTCGAATTTTGATTAAGTTGTTGGAAATAATACTGGGGGGGGTGAATCAGTATCAGTAAATCAATAAATTTTTCATTTCCATAATCAGATTTATATACGCTACTTTAGTGAAGGGAACTCGCGTGTGCACGCAACTGTTCTTAAGGCAACCAGCATATATCTAGTGAACTTATGATTCAGTTAATTCATCATATGTTGATCTTTAATGTGTGCATCAGTACTTTATTAAACATTAAATAGTAACCATGTGCAGTTAATAACATAATGAACCATCACACATAAGAAACACACATGAACACCAAGATTTAAGGTGGAAACCCAATATGGGTGAGAACCACCTGCTGTTGTCGTCTCTGTCTTCTTTTAATAATAAGAAAACCTGTTTACAACATTGTACTAGTGTAAACTCATACCAATACGCATGCTTCTACCTGCAGAAGGTTACAACATTCTCTCGTTCTCCAGCTTCTACTGGAAGGGAGCTACAACCCCCTAGCTCTTGTACTAGTCGATATGTTTACTAATATGTAGGCTCCGACCTACAGAAGGCTACAATCTTCTTTCTTCCTCCAGGGACCACGTTTCATAAATTTTTAGACTGAATGCTCTTGGTACACAACAATACACATGAAGGCCTCGTTTCATCCAATTTTCATACTGGACCCATCACCAACAATGAAGCTCAAAATCAATCATCACTGCAATACAACCATCAAATACATCTGCATTAACCAATCATTGAAACTCAATCATCAATATCTAAACTATCCACAACTGAATCATTGAAAGCCAATCTTCACTGAAGCAAATCACAATCAATCAATCTGAACATTCAGTATACTGTCATCAAAACACAGTCACCAGAACACAGAGCAGAACCCATAATTATGCAATAATAGCCAGATCCAACTGCAACTTCAAATATCATAGTTCATAATGTATACACTACTTATATGTGTTGAAACAATGTGTATATGTGCTTTTATCAAAGCCAACTAGCATACATATCTGCAAATATTAATTCATAATTTTGCAGCTATTCCAGACTTCAGTTATACCCAGATCATAACATTTACAGAATAACACATGCATCAATATTCAGATCTAGACTATACATGATCAAACCACATAATGATAATTCATTTCAAGCCTTAAGATCCTGATCCATCATTAGATCTTATCCCTCATCAACTGATAAGGTTCATCCTTGGTTCAGATCAAGAAAAGCACCATAAGCCGATAACCTGCATATTAGATCTCATGCTTCATCAGATATTCAATACTTGCACGCCTTAGCCTAATGATCTTCTCCTCCTTATATAGTTCTAGGCCTTTCTCAATACCTTGGACCAAAACCACTTAGGACCAATACCTTGGACCAAATACCTAGGGTCAATACCTCGGACCAAATACCTTGGACCAATACCTTGGATCAAAATACCTTGGACCAATACCTTGGATCAAAATACCTTGGACCAAATACCTTGGACCAAAAACTTAGTTTTCCAACATGTACGCGCTTTTCCTTCTGTGAAAGTGTGTGTGTACGTATACACTCCTTTTGTATAGTAAACATGCGTGTATAGACAGTTTGGACAAGGTGAACCTGCGTATGCCTCTCTTTCTTCATTCTTTGGAGTCTAATCTATAATCCTTTGCTGTTAACCTGTTGTACTGTGAGCTGTCATATGAGAGAGTTGCCATTGTACATTACTTCTGAACTGATTCCTTTGAACTTCCCTGCATTTTGTCACATCTGTGTACACAACTGTCATGAAATTTGTCACATCTGATATCTCTTTTGTAGATTCATCTAGTTACCATATACAAGTGAGTTGTTCTGCTACAAGTGGGTTTCCATCAAGTACAACACATGCATCATAATGCCAACAATCTCCCCCTTTGGACTTGATGGCAACCATGTTGGTGTTGATTACCACAAGTTGTAGAAACTGTTAGAGATAACAAGCAACACCAAAATACTCTCCCCCTTTGACAGCAAGGGCAAAGGGAGGACTAAGATATTCTCCCCCTTTGATATCAAGGGCAAAGGGCTGAACAAAAGGAAGACTTTCATATTTGAACAACTGAATATAAACATTGATCATGCTCCCCCTAAGCACATGCTAAATTTTCTTATTAAACTCCCCCTTTGTACATGTTGAGATGCACTATATCATCCATGCTCCCCCTGAGCACATGTAGAGTATGCAAATATTTTCCAAAAGAATAACATGACTCTATCACTCGACTATGTGAGTTTGACCTTCCTGTCACCAATGACTCATACATACATCAATATCCCAACCAAGTGGGGATATACCAATTGTTTATACATGATAGAAATTACATCTTCCATCCCATGCAAAGTGGGGATACAAATTACATCATATGACCAAAAAGGACTCATCAAAAGAATACGACAGACAGAGACAAATTATTACATCATGGGTCTTTATATGCCCTTTACATCGAATGATATACATGAAATTTATAACAAAGACCAAATATCTAAACAAGACCATGATAGTCATCGGTAACTATCATACACCATTGCCTAACACCAACCATAAGCATCTGTCAATATCATCCAGACCTATAACATGTATATGTCCATCATCAGTTCTGAAAATATGACAAAGTAAATATCATCAACCTGTGACTAAGTATGTCGTATATAGATATCAACTCATCCTCTTGATCTCATCAAGATCAACTTGCTTCATTTCCTTAGTGGAAAGAGCCTTATCATAACCTCCCATGAATAAACTAACCATATGTCATGTCTCCAAGAAGTAACACAAAATCATTCACATCATATCATATGTGAAAATGCCATAGTCATCATCTAACATCATCATCAAGAACTGCATGATCTTTCCACAAGAACCCTTAATATATCAACCATGTATCATCACTAGGGGACATCCCACATCTGATAAGTGTCAACAAATGTGAATATCAAAGTAAGAAGTCATCATCATTATGTGAATAAGTAAGCCATGTCTCTGAATATCCATGTCTTCAAATGGCTATGCCTACAATAACATCATTTTCTTTGCCAACCAACAATATTTATCAATATGCAAGTAATCATCCATGTATCCAGCATACTGTATATCCATCAAAGTGATAGCAATATGTATCTAACAAAATATGAGCTCATGGTCATTTGTCAAGATTTCTTGATATCATCATTAACAACAATCCTCAACCATGTGAGAGCCAAGAACTATAGGAATCCTGCATCATAACTACACCATATGAACTTTATGCATCTTTGAAGGCATGATGACAACAACATAAAAGAAATGAGTGGCTCATTATCAAATAATGAAGTTGTGTACTCAAGCTTTGTATTTCTCCTTGTCCTTATGAAGATCACCATGTAAGCAACTTATATGTACTATATGCATCATCAAAAATTCATTCACAATCATCCATAAATCTGAACTAAAAAACCAACTATGTGATCCAAGTATCGTCTGAGATTTTATCATGGGAAACTCATAACCATAACATAGTAAGATGTATCATTTAGCCATATAAGCATCATCATCATTGATTAGGTATCAAAGACTTCTAAACATAATGCCAACAATGCTTTATTAGAATCATAGCATGTTCTCCTCCTGCACCTGTTCCACCTGTTCACTGCCAGATCTGATCATTGCATATATCAGTAAGAAGTATCAAGGCATCATCATCAATCAGATATACATCAAGTTATCAACAACTTGTGAGGAAAAATACTTCTAAATAACATCCACAGACTGTAGTAATCTATCATCACGACATAAAAGATAACTGATAATTGTCTGAATCATATCAAATCAGTTTTTCTGAGTCTATCCCACTGCATTTTTCCTCAAACCACATATACATGACTGTGCGGCTTCTAACTTGCGTATGTGATTTAGAACATTGAAGTTTCACACTTTCAGCTCCCCCTGAGTCAGTTATGTCTGTACACTGTGTCATGCCACATTTTTCTGACTGTACTTCCTTCTTCTTCCATATCTTCGAGTGTGATAATGTTTTCTCCTTTTGGTATGGTACCCGAAATTTTCTCCTGCATTCCTTTGCTATATGTCCAAACTTGTTACATGCATAACATCTTACATGTTTCATATTTCTTCTTTAATAGTCAACGGCTTTGTGACCAAACATATTGCAAGAAAAACAATATCCCTTAAAGTACCTGGAAGCTGATGATCTTTCTGTGTGATGGTCTTGAACCATTCTACTTCCACATCTCTCTGCAATATGTCCAAGATTATGACATATAAAACATTCAACATTATAAATTTGAGGAAATAACCGACTATCACTTCCATAGTTAGGAGTAAAATATTTTCTTTGAAGAATTTCTTTCCTTGGTTGTTGATGGGATTGACCTCTCATCTCCTTGTTGAGCATTTCATATTTTGCATTAGAGTTCCTTGCCTCACTTTGTGAGCTAGATTCACCTTCAACAGATTCATGAAAACCAAGACTAGTTTTGATGGTAAGAGACCTTTGACTACTAAGAATATCATCCAAAATCTTAGTACTATCTTGAAATCGTAAAAGCTTATCCTTTTCTTCTAATTTACCTTTTAGGATATTTACCTCAACTTGATATTGCTCTTCCTTTTCAAGATATTGTTTCTTCATGATTTATTCATCTTTTCTTCCTTCTTCCATTTGTTGCCTTAATTTGAGAACTTCCTTTTCTTGTTCTTCAAGAGCTTGGAGTAGTTCTTCATTCTGCTTATTTGATTTTTCAAGATCTTCTTTTAGAGAGAGGATCTTACCTTCAAGAATTTCATAGTAACTGGATCTATTTTTAAGTTTCTTGATTGTTGTGCTCCTTTTATTTACTTCATTTCTTAATGATGTAACTTCATCATGCAGCTTTTGACATTGATCTTCCTTTTCCTTGTATTGCTTCCTTACTTTGTTTCCTTCCTCTAGTTGAGCTTTTAGTTTGGTAGCTTCTTATTTGAAGGCACACTCCCTTTTGTCCAATAGATCTTGTTGAACTCTAATTTTGTCTATGAGGAAAATCAAGCATTCTCAACCATTTTCAACCATGGTCAATTATGGTCAACCATGGTTCAATGTCACATTTTGACAAAGATTGTTTCAATATGAAAATCAATAATGGTCAACCATGGTCCAATGTCACATTGTGACAAATATTGTCTCAATATAAAAATATACCATGGTAAACCATGGTCAGTCAACCATAGTCAATAATCATGGTCGCATTGTGACAATGTTTATGTCTTGCTCCAATGTCACATTGTGACAACCATTGTCATCCATGGTCAACCATGGTACAACGTTGCATTGTGACAATGTTTATGTCTTGCTCCAATGTCACATTGTGACAACCATTGTCATCCATGGTCAAACATGGTCCAACGTCGCATTGTGAAAAATATTGTCTCAATATGAAAATCAACCATGGTCAACCATAGTCCAATGTCGCATTGTGACAAAGATTTTCTCAATATGAAAATATATCATGGTCAACCAAAAATGTATCACCAAATGATAATAAATTCATACCTGATAGTTCTTTTGCTTGTTCATCTTCATTCTGAGGTGATTCTGAATTTGAAGAGTTGCTTCCACATAATCCCCAATCGACTCTCCCACTGTCATAGTTCCTTTGAGATGCCTTCTTCTTTTGAGGTGCTTTCTTCTTTCCCATTGTTTCTACAGATCTCCTTCAAGCGATCAAGCTTTTGTCAAAGGACCTGCTCTAATACCAATTGTTGGAAATAATACTGAGAGGGGGGTGAATCAGTATTAGTAAATCAATAACTTTTTCATTTCCATAATCAGATTTATATATGCTACTTCAGTGAAGAGAACTTGCGTGTGCACACAACCGTTCTTAAGGCAACCATCGTATATCTAGTGAACTTATGATTCAGTTAATTCATCATATGTTGATCTTTAATTTGTGCATCAGTACTTTATTAAACATTAAACAATAACCATGTGTAGTTAATAACAGAATGAACCATCACACATAAGCAACACACATGAACACCAAGATTTAAGGTGGAAACCCAATGTGGGTGAAAACCACCTGCTGTTGTCGCCTCTATATTCTTTTAATAATAAGAAAATCTATTACAACATTGTACTCGTGCAGACTCATACCAGTACGCAGGCTTCTACCTGTAGAAGGTTACAACCTTCTCTCATTCTCCAGCTTCTACTGGAAGGGAGCTATAACCCACTAGCTCTTGTACTAGCCGATATGTTTACTAGTACGTAGGTGGCGACCTACAGAAGGCTACAACCTTCTTTCTTCCTCCAGGGACCACGTTTCATAAATTTTCAAACTGGATGCTCCTGGTACACAACAATACACATGAAGGCCTCGTTTCATCCAATTTTGATACTGGACCCATCACCAACAATGAAGCTCAAAATCAATCACCACTCCAATATAACCATCAAATACATCTGGATTAACCAATCATTGAAACTCAATCATCAATATTTGAATGCTCCACAAATGAATCACTGAAAGCCCATCATCACTGAAGCAAATAAAAAACAATCAATCTGAACATTCAGTATACTGTCATCAAAACACAGTCACCAGAACAAAGAGCAGAACCCATAATTCTGCAATAACAGCCAGATCCAACTACAACTTCAAATATCATATCTCATAATGTATATGCTACTTAGATGTGTTGAACCAACGTGTATACGCGATTTTATCAAAGCCAACCAGCGTACATATATGCAAATATTAATTCATAATTTTGCAGCTATTCCAGACTTCAGTTATACCTGGATCATAACATTTATAGAATAACACATGCGTCAATATTCAGATCTAGACTATACATGATCAAACCACATAATGATAATTCATTTCAAGCCTTAAGATCCTGATCCATCATTAGATCTTATCCCTCATCAACTGCTAAGGTTCATCCTTGGTTCAGATTAATCAAAGCACCATAAGATGATAACCTGCATCCTAGATCTCATGCTTCATCATATATTCAATACTTGCACGCCATGGCCTAATGATCTTCTCCTCCTTATATAGTTCTAGGCCTTTCTCAATACCTTGGACCAAAACCACTTAGGACAAATACCTTGGACCAAATACCTAGGTTCAATACCTCGGACCAAATACCTTGGACCAATACCTTGGATCAAAATACCTTGGACCAAATACCTTGGACCAAAAACTTAGTTTTCCAACATGTACACGCTTTTCTTTCTGTGAAAGTACGTGTGTACGTATACGCTCCTTTTGTTTAGTAAACCTGCATTTATACGCAACTTGGACAAGGTGAACCTGCATATACCTCTCTTTCTTCATTCTTTGGAGTCTGATCTGTAATCCTTTGCTATTAACTTAATGTACTGTGAACTGTCATATGAGAGAGTTGCCATTGTACATTACTTTTGAACTAATTCCTTTGAACTGCCCTGCATTTTGTCACATCTGTAAACACAACTATCATTCATTTTGTCACATCTGATATCTCTTTTGTAGATCCATCTAGTTACCATATACAAGTGAGTTGTTATGCTACAAGTGGGCTGCCATCAAGTACAACACATGCATCATAATGCCAACATAAGTGTCAGTTGATTGGGTTTTGATTCAATTGAATCAATGATTCTTGATGATAGGGTGATTCAATTGTGTTAAAGGTTTCAGTGATTGATTGATTCAGTTGTGGCTGATTCAGAGATTGATGATTGAGTTTTAGAGTCAATGAGTTTCAGTGATTGATTGACTCAGTTGTAGCTGATTCAGATATTGATGATTGAGTTTCAATGATTGGTTGATGCAGTTGTGTTTGATGGTTGTAGTGCAGTGATTGATTGATTTTGAGCTTCAATGTTACTGATGGGTCCAATATGCAAATTTGATGAAACTTGGCCTACATATTGTGTTGATGTGTACTAGGAGTATCCAGTCTGAAAATTTATGAAACTTGGTCCTTGGAGGATATTGAAGGTTGGAGCCTTCAATAAGGAAGTCAAAGCTTCTTTCCAGTAGTGGGTGGTGATTAGATCAGGGGGTTGGAGCTCCCTTCTAGTAGCAGTCGGAGAGCGAGTGAAGCTTGTAGCCTTCTGTAGGCTAGCGCCCACATACTGGTAAACATATCAGCTAGTACAAGAGCTAGGGGGGTTGTAGCTCCCTTCTAGTAGAAGCTGGAGAATGAGAGAAGGTTGTAACCTTCTACAGGTAGAAGCCTGCATACTGATATGAGTTTGCGCTAGTACAATATTGTAAACAAGTTTTTATTATATTGAATAGACGATAGAGACAACAACAGGTGGTTTTCTCTCGCGTTGGATTTCCACCTCAAATCTTGGTATTCATGTGTGTTGCTTATGTGTGATGGTTTATTTATCACATCACATAGTTAATGTTTAATGGTTAATAAAGTACTAATGCAATAACTGAGGCAAAAATATGATGGATTAATAGAAATGTAAGTTCAATGGATATACGCTAATTGTCTTAAGAACAATTGCGTGCACACGCAGGTTCAATTCAATAAAGTCGCGTATAGAAATATGACTATGAAATGTAAAAGCTATTGAATTGTAAATACCGATTCACCCCCCCCCCCCCAATGTTTTCCCAACAATTGGTATCAGAGCAGGTCCTTTGGCAGAAGCTTGATCGCTTGAAGGAGATCCATAGTAACAATGGGAAAGAAGCAAAAGAAGAAAGCACCTCAAAATAAGAATACATCTCAAAGGAACTGTGACAATGGGAGAGACGATTGGCTATTATGTGGAAGCAACTCTTTGTTGGAAATAATACTGAGAGGGGGGTGAATCAGTATTATTAGATGAATAATTTTATTTCCCAAAAATATTTATATACGCTACTTCAGCTAAGTGAACTAGCGTGTACACGTGACTGTACTTAAAGAAACCAATGTATATGCAGAGAACTTATGATTTAGACAATTTATCATGTATTGAGCTTTAACCAGTATATCAGAGATTTATTAGACAATGCAGTAAAATCAAAACAAAACATCACACATAAGCAACACACATGAACACCAAGATATAAGGTGGAAACCCAATGTGGGTAAAAACCATCTGCTGCTATCGTCTCTGTCTTCTTTTAATAATAAGAAAATCTGTTTACAATCTTGTACTGGTGCAGACTCATACCAGTACGCAGGCACCCACCTGTAGAAGGCTACAACCTTCTCTTGTTCTCCAGCTACTACTGGAAGGGAGCTACAACCTCCCAGCTCTCATACTAGCCAAATATGTTTACTAGTACATAGGTGCCATCCTACAAAAAAACTCCACTCTTCTACCAGGGACCACGTTTCATGAATTTTCAGACTGGATACTCCTGGAACACAACACCACAATCTGAAGGTCGCGTTTCATCCAATTTTCATACTAGACCCATCAACGACATTGAAACTCATAACTGCAATACAACCATCAAATACATCTACATCAACCATCACTGAAACTCAATCATCACTTTCTGAATCAACCACAACTAAATCAATCAATCACTGACAACCCATCATCACTGAAGCAAATCACAATCAATCAATCTGATCATTCAGAACACTGTCACTAGAATACAGTCACCAGAACACAAAGCAGAACCCAGAACTCTGCAACAGAAAACAAAAACAACTGAAACTTTAAACATCATACTTCATAAGGTATACACTACTTCCATGTGTCGAACCAACGTGTATATGCACTTTTACCGAAGGGAACCAGCATACAGATATGCAAATTTCAATTTATGATGTATACACTACTTTGATATGCTGAACCAACATGCATACACTCTTTTACTAAAGCGAACTTGCGTACAGATATGTAAATGCTAACTTAAAATATCACAATTATTCCAAACTTCAATCATACCCAAGTCATTACATTTACAGAATAAAACACGTGTCAGTATTCAGATCTATACTGTTCAAGATCAAAGCACATAATGAGAATACTTTTAAGCCTTTATGATCCCAGTTCATCAACCTTCATCAGCCATATAGGTGCCTCCTTAGATCAGATCAAGCAAACCATCAGAGGCTCATTAACTTGCATATATGATTGAATACCTCATAAGTTATTCAAATTACTTGCACACCATGGCCTAATGATCTTCCCCTCCTTATATAGTTTTAGGCCTTTCTCAATACCATGGACCAAAACTATTTAGGACCAATACCTTGGACAAAATACCTCGGACCAATTACCTTGGGTCAAATACCTTGGACCAAAACTTTGTTTTTCCAAGATATACATGCTTTTCATTATGTGAAAGTGTGTGTGTACTTATACGCTACTTGTGTTCAGTAAAACTGCACGTATACGCAGCTTGGTCATGGTGAACCTGCGTATACCTCTCTTTCTTCATTCTTTATAGTCTGATCTGTAATTCTTTGTTTTGACATGCTGCACTGTGATCTTTCATCTGAGTGAGTTGCCATCAAGGACAACACCTGTATCACAATGCCAACAATCTCCCCCTTTGGACTTGATGGCAACAACAACACCAAGTCACTCTCCCCCTTTGACATCAAGGGCAAAGGCTGGACCAGGATAATTTCTCCCTTTGACATACATTATGCTGGTCATGCTCCCCCTGAGTACATGCTGAATTCTCTGATTGATCTCCCCTTTTGTACATGCTGAGATGCACTGAAACCATCAATGATCCTCACAAGCACAAGCAGAGTCTACAAATAAATATTTTCTAAAAGAATAACATGGCTCTATAACTCAACTATGTGAGGATGACCTTCCTGTCACCAACGAATCATAAATACATCCCTCTCCCAACCAAGTGGAGATATACCAAATTTGACTCATCCACCCAAACAAGTGGAGATATTAATTACATCATTTGTCCAAGAGGACTCATTCAAATGTATGAGAAGACATATCACACCCTAGAATTTTACATGACTTAAGAAAAAAATGGTAGAAATATTTGAAGCCATACTTGGACTCAGCAACCATAATGCCAACAATGTTGAATGTACGTGAAGTCTAATGCTCCCCCTAAACCTATGCTACCCATATCAGAGCATGCCCCACTATTTTTCTTGTCTGAAACACATATACGCTCCTTGACCCACAGAAACTTACATGTGTACGCGACTATACTCCATGAAACACGTGTATAATAACCTTTCTATGAAAAATTGGATTTAACAGCAGGATGATGCAGCAACTACTCCCAACTTTTGTTTGAGATATTCAAATGTCTCACTAGGCAGTGGTTTAGTGAATATATCAGCAACCTATTCTTTGGAGGGAACATACTCCAATTTGACCTTTTTTTCAAGCACTTTTTCACGTAGAAAATGGTATTTGATGGGTATGTGCTTGGTCTTGGAGTGCATGACTAGATTCTTTGAAATACTGATAGCACTTGTATTATCACATAGAATGGAGATGGGTGGAGTACATGTGATATGAATGTTTTGCAAGGTTTGCATCATCCAAAGTAGTTGTGTGTAGCAAGATGTAGCAGCCACATATTCTGCTTCAGCTGTAGATAAAGCAATTGAACTTTGTTTCTTGCTGAACCAAGACACTAACCTGGAACCCATATAGAATGCATGACCACTAGTGCTTTTAGTGTCATCAACACTTCCTGCCCAATCTACATCTGTATATGCATGAAGAGTAAGATTTGTATCTCTAGGATACCATAAACCAAAGTTCTGAGTTCCTTAAAGATATTTGAAAATTCTTTTGACTACCTAAAGGTGTGATTCCTTTGGATTTGCTTGGAATCTTCCAACTATTCCTACTGCATGCATGATGTCAGGTTGGGTATCTGTTAGATAAAGCAGACTACCAATAATGGATCTATAAGTTGGTTGATGTATTGCTGCTGATTCATCATTTGAGCTGAGACTACATCCTGTTACAATTGGGATACATACAGGTTTAGAATATTCCATGCCGTACCTTTTCAAGATCTGTTTGAGATATTTGGTTTGTGAAAGAAAAATACCATCTTTATTTTTTTGAACTTGTAGACCAAGAAAATAGGTAAGTTCACCAAGCAAGGACATTTCAAATTCTTGTTGCATTACTGAAGCAAAATTCTAACTCATGGATTCTTCATTGCTACCAAAAATGATATCATCAACATAAACAACAATAATTAGCAATTTATCAATTTCAATCTTTGTATATAGATTGTTATCTGCTGAACCTTTTGTAAAACCTTGTTGGTGTAGATATTTGTCAAGGCAGTAATACCAGGCCCTTGGAGCTTGTTTTAGACCATAGAGAGCCTTTTTGAGTCGGCATACAAGTTTTGCATCATTTCCAAGAATGAATCCTTCTGGTTGTTCAATATAAACTTCTTCTTCTAAATCTCCATTAAGGAAAGCAGATTTTACATCCATTTGGTATACTTTGAATTTCTGAAAGCTAGAAAGAGCAAGAAACATCCTTATGGCTTCGAGTCTAGCAACAGGTGCAAAAATTTCTTCAAAATCTATACGTTCTTGTTGAGAATACCCTTTACAAACAAGTCTGGCCTTGTTTCTAATGACTTCTCCATTTACATTCAGCTTGTTTTTGAATATCCATTTAGTTCCTATAATATTTTTATTATGAGGTCTAGGAACTCATTCCCAAGTATTATTCTTTTCAATTTTCTCAAGTTCTTCATTCATGGCCTTGACCCAACATTCATATTTGCATGCTTCATTTACATTTTGAGGTTCGGTGGAGGATAGTAATGCTAGATAGCTTGAGGTTTCTGTAATAGTTCTTCTTGTTTGTACACCTGCCTCTTTTTCCCCTAAAATTTGAGTTTCTGGATGATTTTTCTGAACATACCTAGACAGAGTCTTTTCTTCTACCGTTATCTCTTCTTCTGGTGCTTCATTGGTTTCTTCTTCAATATCATTGTGATTTGATGTGGGAAAATAATCCCCATCTTCTTCATTGTCATAATCTTTTGTCTTTATCTGTTTTGGATTTTTGCATGCTTCATCAACTACAACATCAATACTTTCAACAATTTTCCCAAGTCTTTTATTATAACATTTATATCCTTTACTTTGGGAAGAGTAACCAAGAAGAATACCTTCATCTGCTCTGGGCTCAAACTTACCAAGTTTTTCATCAGTCCTTTTGATATAACATTTGCTTCCAAAAACTTTAAAGTATTTTACAGTAGGAGTCTTACCATACCAAATTTCATGTGGAGTTTGAGTGTTATTTACCCTAACATTTTCTTGTTTGAGAATAGTTATGGCAGTGAATGCAGATTCACCCCAGAAGGTTGCAGGAGTTCCAGATTCATTTAGCATAGCTCAAGCCATTTGTTGAACAGTTCTGTTAATTATTTTTACCACTCCATTTTGCCGAGGAGTCCTTGCGGTGGAGAATTTCCTTTTTATTCCATGTTGTTCACAAAAGTCAAAGAATTCATTCGAGGTAAATTCCCCTCCTCGATTAGATTTGAGACATTTGATTTTTTGATCTGATTCATTTTCAACCAAAGCTTTGAAGGCTTGGAAATTTTCAAATGCTTCATATTTATGCCTTAGAAGACCTATCCAACACATTCTGGAAAAATCATCAATGAACAAAATAAAGTATTCTTCTCCACGAGGTGACTTTTTCCTTGATGGTCCACGTAAATCAGTATGGAAAAGTTCAAGAGGCTTGCTAGCTGACCCTTCTTTTTCAATGAAGTGAGCTCTGGTTTGCTTACCGATTTGACATGGTTTACATATTGTATTTTCAGGGATGCTGATATCTGGAATGTCACAAACAACCTTGAATCTGCATGCTTTTCTTATTTGAGAAAAGCTTAGATCTCCCAATCTTCTATGCCACAGCCAATTTTCATCATTTTTGCTTAGATATCACTGTTGTTGTCCTCCCTTAAGTATGTTTAAGTTGTTTGGAGTTCTTTTACCTTTGATCACAGTCTCTCCTGTTTCAAGCTCATGAACAACACATCCGTTTGATCGAAACACCACTTCATTTCCTTGATCACACATTTGACTGACACTCAACAGGTTATGTTTTAAACCGTCTATATACACAACATTTCTAGCTTTAACATTTTCTTTCAATAAAACAGAGCCTTTACCTTTTATGACAGCAGGAGTGTCATTTCCAAATGAGACATTCTTTTCCTTTTCTAAGGCATTATATGAGTGAAGTTTTTCTTTGTCACCTATCATGTGTTTTGAGCATCCACTGTCGATGTACCACTGATTTTCTTGTCCTTCTGCATACAAGGCTATACCACATCTTTCTGTTTGAGATTCTTTCCTTCTCCATATCTTTGGATTTAATGGAGTTTTCTCCTTTTGAGATGTTTGCCGAAATTTTCTCCTGCATTCAGATTCTTCATGACCAAAGTTGTTACAGATTGAGCATTCTATTTCATTTTCAAGAAGAGAAAAGTTATTATAGGAACTTTTCTTGATCCCTGTCACATTCCTTTGATTTCGTGCTTCTCTAGTCATGATGGTTTTTTAAGAAACACATTAAGTAGTTTTGTGTCCAGAATTATGACATGAAAAACATTGCCCAATAAAGAAGTTCCTGCGACTATCGAATCTATGGACCTGGTGATTGTAGTTTCTATTGATATTCATCTTTGGAGAAAATTGACTATGATTTACTTGAGGTTGGTTGTGGCTTCTATTCATCCTTGGAGTAAATTGAGTCTAATTTACCTGGTGATCTGCTTTATGCCTTTGCTGACGATTGTCATACTGTTCACTGGTCTTTGCTGCATCAAGATAGCTTTTGGTGGAGGTTTACGGCTTCTGTGATTGAGATGCTTCTTCAGTATATCCCAGACCTGTCTTTATCATAGGAGAACGTTGCACTTTGATAATTTCATTTAAAGTTTCTGACCCTTTAGCAAATCTAAGATTGAGAGATTTCATTTTCTCAAGATCCTTTCTTATACCCACAATTTCACATTCTAGTTTTTCATTGTGTTTTTCTTTTTCAGCAAGTTGGTATGTCAAGGTATCTATAATCATATTCTTTTCTTCTAAACATATTTTGAGTTTAGAGATTTCTTCATGAAGGTCATCCTCTTCTAAAGCATCTCAAAAATTATCATCATCATAAGCCATTAGAAGTCTATAATCATTACTATTTTCATCTTCATCACTGTTTGATAAACCATCACTATCTTGATGAGTATAGTAACTCCTTTTATTTACAACTTGTTTTCTATTCTATTTTTCATATTCCTTCCCTTTTTCATATTTATCTTTATGAGGAAATTTGGCAGCATAATGGATAACTCTACCACAGGCAAAGCATTTGAAGGGTAGCTTACCTCTAAATCATCCGTAACCCCGTTGAAGCTTCTTGACAAAAATTAACTCATCTTCTTCTTCTGAAATATGTCCTGATTCATTGTGTTCTTCCTTTCCTTTTGCCGAAGCTTTAAATGTGGCTTCTCTCATATCTGATGGTCCCCCTTTTCTCATCTCAAAGGCAATTAATATTCCGTGAAGCTATGTCATAGTGATAGTCTGCAAATCCTGTCTTTCTTCTATGGCAGACACTTTTGATTCAAATTTAGCAGACAAGGATCTCAAAACTTTCTCAACTAAGGTAACTTCCTTTATTTCTTCACCCAGATTCTTCATACAATTAACAACCTCATATATACGTAAGAAGTAACTAGCTATACTTTCATCACTATGCATCTTAAGAGTTTCATACTGAATTCTGAGAGTTTGAAGCTTAGCACGTTTTACCTGAGAGTCTCCTTCGTAGCTCAGAACGATTTTGTCCCATATTTCTTTGGCTGATTTGAGCTGCATGACTTTGACAAACTCTGATTGTGACAAACTTCCCAATAAAATATTGACAGCTCTGACATTGGTTTCATATTGCTTTTTACCTTCCATATCTGTAGTAATTAATGTTGGAAATGTATATCCTCCTTCCACAATTTCCCAGACATCCGTTCCAAGTGATTGTAGATAGGCTGTGGTTCTTATTTTCCAATAAAAAAAATTGCTCCCATCAAAGATTGGCGGTCTGATGGATCCCACGCTTTCTTGATTACTCATGATGACGGATCTCCCTTCAAGCTATCAAGCTTCTTCTAAAGGATCTGCTCTGATAACAATTGTTGGAAATAATACTGAGAGAGGGGGTGAATCAGTATTATCAAATCAATCATTTTATTTCCCAAATAGATTTATATACGCTACTTCAGCTAAGTGAACTAGCGTGTACACGCGACTGTACTTGAAGCAACCGACATATATGCAGAGAACTTATGATTTAGACAATTGATCATGTATTTAACTTTAACCAGTATATCAGAGATTTATTAGACAGTGCAGTTAAATCAAAATAAAGCATCACACATAAGCAACACACATGAACACCAAGATATAAGGTGGAAACCCAATGTGGGTAAAAACCACCTGCTACTGTTGTCTCTGTCTTCTTTTAATAATAAGAAAATATGTTTACAATCTTGTACTGGTGCAGACTCATACCAGTACGCAGGCACCCACCTGCAGAAGGCTACAACCTTCTCTCGTTCTCCAGCTACTACTGGAAGGGATCTACAACCCCCTCGCTCTTTTACTAGCCAAATATGTTTAGTAGTATGTAGGTTCTAGTCTACAGAAAACTCCACTCTCCTACCAGGGACCATGTTTCATGAATTTTCAGACTGGATACTCCTGGAACACAACACCACAATCTTAAGGCCACATTTCATCCAATTTTCATATTGGACCCATCAACAACATTGAAACTCAAAACTATAATACAACCATCAAATACATCTGCATCAACCAATCACTGAAACTCAATCATCACTTTCTGAATCAATAAATCACTAACAACCCATAATCACTGAAGCAAATTACAATCAATCAATCTGATCATTCAGAACACTGTCACCAGAATACAGTCACCAGAACACAAAGAAGAACCCAAAACTTTGCAACAGCAAACAGAAACAACTGAAACTTTAAAAATCGTACTTCATAATGTATACACTACTTCCATGTGTCGAACCACTGTGTATATGCACTTTTACCGAAGGGAACCAGTGTACAGATCTGCAAATTTCAATTTATGATGTATACGCTACTTTGATATGCTGAACCAACGTTTATACACTCTTTTACTAAAGTGAACCTGCAAACAGATCTATAAATGATAACTTAAAATATCACTATTATTCCAGACTTCAGTCATACCCAGGTCATCACATTTACATAATAAAACATGTGCCAGCATTCAGATCTAGAATGTTGAAGATCAAACCACATAATGAGAATATTTTTAAGCCTTTATGATCCCGATTCATCAACCTTCATCAGCCATATAGGTGCCTCCTTAGATCAGATCAAGCTAACCTGCATATATGATCCAACACCTCATAAGATATTCAAATTACTTGCACACCATGGCCTAATGATCTTCCCCTCCTTATATAGTTTTAGGCCTTTTTCAATACCATGGGCCAAAACTACTTAGGACCAATACCTTGGACCAAATACCTCGGACCAATTACCTTGGGTCAAATACCTTGGACCAAAACTTTGTTTTTCCAAGACATACATGCTTTTCCTTCTGTGAAAGTGCATGTATACGTATACACTACTTGTGTTCAGTAAACCTGCGTGTATATGAAACTTGGTCAAGATGAACCTGCGTATACCTCTCTTTCTTCATTCTTTGTAGTCTGATATGTAATTCTTTGTTGTTGACATGCTGCACTGTGATCTTTCATCTGAGTGAGTTTCCATCAAGGACAACACCTGTATCATAATGCCAACACTCTTCAAATTCAGAATCACCTCATAATGAAGATGAACAAGCAAAAGAATTATGAGGTACGAATTTGCTGACCTTTGGTGATATATTTCTCTGTTCATTTAAAGATAATGAATGTGATAGAAAAACAGTTGAATTTTCTCTTATGGGTGAAAGAGAAAGAAATGAAATAGAGGAAGAATTTAAAAAGCTCACAGACACAATTACAGATCAAAAAGATCTAATTGATAAAAGGGAATTTTCCTACAAAGAAGAAATTACCAGGTTAAAAGCTCAGTTGGAGGAAGGAAACAAGGTAAGGAAGAAGTACAAGGAAAAGGAAGATCGTTGAGAAATGAAGTAAATGAAAAGGATACAACAATCAAGAAACTTAAAGATAGATCCAGTTACTATGAAAGTATTGAAGCTAAGGTCGTCTCTCTAAAAGAAGATCTTGAAAATCCAAATAAGCAGAATGAAGAACTACCTCAAGCAGATGAAGAACAAGAAAATGAGATTCTCAAATTAAAACAACAAGTGGAAGAAGGAAGAAAAGCTGAAGAAATCATGAAGAAGCAGTATGTGGAAAAGTAAGAGCAATATTAGATCAAGGTAAATATCCTAAAAGGTAAATTAGAAGAAAAGGATAAACTTTACGATTTCAAGACAGTACTAAGGTTTTGGATAATATTATTAGTATTCAAAAGTATCCTGCCATCAAATCTGGTCTTGGTTTTTATGAAACTGTTAAAGGTGAATCTAGCTCACAAACTGAGGCAAGAAACTATAATGCAAAATATGAAATGCTAAACAAGGAGATAAGAGGTAAACCCCATCGACAACCAAAGAAATAATGTCTTCAAATAAAATCATTTACTCCTAACTATGGAAGTGCTAATAAACTCTTTCCTCTAATGAATAATGTTGAATTTTTTAGATGTCATAATTTTGGACATGTTGAGGCTAGATGCATAAGTAGAATGTTTAGCTAGTAATCGTCACATAGAAAGATCATTAGCTTCCCAGTACTTTAAGGGATATTGTTTTTCTTGCAATATGTTTGGTCACAAAGCCATTGATTTCCATAGAAGGAATATGAAACATATAAGATGTTATGCTTGTAACAAGTTTGGGCATGTAGCAAAAGAATGCAGGGACAAGTCTATGGATCATCGTAGACAATATGGTAAGCAATCAAATAAGAAGATTTATATCAGAAAATCTAAAAAAGATGAATCCATCGAGAATCAAGAAAAGGAAGATCAGATAAGGTGTGATATTTCTCTTTTCTCATTCGAAGACAAATATGATAATGGATGTGCTCATCACATGAATGGAGACAAGAGAAAAATGGAGTCTCTGATAAAGAACCATCATGATAATGATATTCTTGGAACTGATGCTTAAATAAAAGTTCTAGGACTAGGTATAGTCAAAATAGACTCAGGAGGAACTGAAAGTATGAAATTTCAGTTTTCTAATTCTCATACACAGATATTATGAAGACAAGTAGCGTATATATGCTAGTTTGAAACTTCACAATCCTGTATATGTTAGTTTGATGAAGAAGCAATGGGACAAACTCAGAAAAAGGGTCTGATATGGTTCATAAAATTATCAATTGTCTTTTCTGGTTTGATGTTTGATGACTATAGTCTGTGGATGTTATTTATAAGTGCTTTTTACCCTCATAAGTTGTTGATGACTTGATGTATAACTAGTTGATGATGATGCCTTGATGATTCTTACTGATATTTGCAATGATCAGATCTGACAGTGAACAATTGGAATAGGTTCAGGGGGAGAATATGCTATACTTCTAATAATGCATTGTTGGCATTATGTTTAGAAGTATTTGGCACATAATGATGGTGATGATGCTTATGAAGTGTTTAAATGATGCATCATCCTATGCTGGGGGCATGAATTGCCTATGATGAAATCATAGATGATACTTTGCTTAAGCCACTTAGTCATTTTGATGCTTCTGATTAGATTCGTGGATGACTCTTTTGATGATGAATATTGTTATGTTGCTTACATGATGATCCTCATAAGTTCAAGGAGAAGAAAAAATCTTGAGTACACATCTTCATTATTTGATGATGTTAAGTGTCACTCATTTATGTTATGCTTTTGCCATCATGCCTTCAAAGATGCATAAATTTCATAGGGTGCAGTTATGGATGAGGATTCCTATAGTTCTTGGATCTCACATGGTATATTGGTTGAGGATTATTGATCTTGATAATATCAAGAAAGTTTGACTGTGAGGTCATGATTTTCTTTTCTCATTGATGAGAAGCTAGATACACATTATGCTGGATACATGGATGATTAGTTAAGTTGCATATTGTTGGTTGGCTAGGAGAATAGTGTTATTGCAGGTTTCATGAAGACATAGCTATTTGAAGACATGGATATTCAGAGACATGGCTTACTTAGTCACATAATGATGATGACTTCTTACTTTATGATGATAGGTTTGATACTCACAAATTTTGATAATCATGGTGGATGCTTATCAGATGTGGGATGTTAAAAAACTCCCTAGTGATGATACATGGTTGATATACTGAGGGTTCTTGTGGAAAGATCATGCAGTTCTTGCAACGATGATGATTTTATGGTCATATATGATGACTATGGTAGTTTCACATGTATATGGTTTTGTATTACTGCTTGGAGATATGACATATGCTTAGTTGATTCATGAAAGGATATGTTAAGGATTTTTCTACTAAGAAAAGGAGAAAGTTGAACTTGATAAGATCAAGAGGATGAGTTGATATCTATATGCAGCATACTTTGTCAAAAGTTGATGATATTAAAGGTACATTGTCTTATCTTGTGAATTGATGATGGACATATACATGTTGTTGTTCTGGATGCTGCTGACAGATGCTTATGGTGCAGATCATATATGGCGTATGATAGTTGTTGATGACTATCATGTTCTTGTTTAGATATTTGGTCTTTGTTATAAATGTCATGTATATCATTTGATGTAAAGGTCATGTAAAGACATATGATGTAATAAATTTCATATTCAGTCATGTATGGATTTTGAGATCATGTCAAATATGTAATACCACTTGGTTGAGTGATCGAGTCATTTGGTGTATCCCCACTTGGCTAGGCGATTGATGTATGTATGAGACATTGGTGATAGGAAGGTCATACTCACATAGTTGAGTTGTAGAGTCATGTTATTCTTTTTAAAAATATTTTTACAGACTTTGCATATGCTCAAGGGGAGCATGGACAGTATAGTGCATCTCAGCATGTACTAAGGGGGAGTTTGATCAGAGAATTCAGCATGTGCCTAGGGGGAGCATGATCAATGTTCATATTCAACAGTTCAGATATGGAAGTCTTCATTTAACATTGGTCAACCCTTTTCCCTTGATGTCAAAGGGGGAGAGTAGCTTGGTGTTTGGAGAGTAGCTTGATGTTTTGAAAAGCTTAGTGCTTGTCTTGATGTTATTTACAGGTTGTGGTGACCAAACACCAAAGTGGTTGCCATCAAGTCCAAAGGGGGAGATTGTTGGCATTATGATGCATGTGTTGTCCTTGATGGAAACTCACAAGTATATGGTAACTAGATGAATCTACGTGAGATATTAGAGGTGACAGAATGATGGAACATAGAGATATCAGAGGTGACAAAATAATTGTTAAAGGTTTGATATAGGAAAATTGTGTTAGTGTTGTCCTTGATAGACAACCTATTTGATGAATGGGCTACTTGATAAAGATATAAACAAGATGTGACAAGATGCATGGCAGATGTGTTTATAAATGTGACAAAATGTAGGGCAGTTTAGAGGAATCAATTCAGAAATGATATAATGATGACAACTCACATTGTAACAGGTCTATTTACAGGTAACAAAGTAATGGCACAAAAGAACAGGATGATGGGACAAAGGATTATAGATCAAAATAAAACAATTGAAGAAAAAGAATGTTTTAATTTGCATTAAGTTGTATACGATGTTTCACCTAGTCCAAGTAACATATACAAGCGGGTACTCAGAACAAAAAGAGCGTATACGTAAGCACGCACTTTCACAAGAGGAAAAATGTGTATGGGATGGAAAATTAAGATTAAAGAATACCAAGGGTCCATACCATGGTATTAGCCCACAATATTGAGCGGAATAACGGTTACTTGATCCCGTCTAAGAATACCATAGGTTCTAAGTGTTGTTTTGGTCTGAGGTATTGAAAAAGACTCTAAGTATATAAGGAGGTGAAGATCAAAGTGTGAAGGAGTGCAAGGAATGAATATCTTATGAAGAGTTAGATCAAAAGAAAATATGCATGTTATGGGTTTCTAATGCTTTGCTTGATCTGGACTAAGTATGCACCTAAGCGTTTGATGATGGATGAGATCTAATGATGTATAGAGATCATAAGACCTGAAATGACTTATCATTATGTGATCTGATAATGGATAGGTTAGATTTGAGTGCTAACAAATGTTTTTTCCTTTAAATGCTATGATATGGGTATATATAAAGTTTGGAATAGCCGCGAAGGTATAAGTTATTATTTGTAGATCTATACGATGGTTCGCCTTGGTGAAGATGCGTATACACGCTGGTTCGGCTCTTCCAAGTAGTGTATGCAGAAGAAAAGTGTCTTGTTCAGAGATGACCGATCTATCTGATTAGTGTTGTTGTTTTACTGATATTTTTCAATGATGTCTTCATTAGATCTAAAAGTAAAACTGATTGTATAAGGATATTGAGTTTGGTTGATTTATTGATTGAGTTAGAAGGGTGATCTTTGCTACTATCTATTTAGAACTCCGCAATATGATAGTAGATCTTCATAATGTCTTTGGGAACTACAATTTATGGTTCAGAAGTTTATGATTCAATATCTTTATAGGTATATGGAAGTTGGGTTACAGAAAGTAGTGTATACTTGTAGGTTGGCTTTATTGAAGTACCGTATACATTTTGACATATGATTTTTGAGGTTGCAGTTGATTTTGGTTATTAATGCAGTATTCTGGGTTCTATTATGTGTTATGGTTATAGCGATCTGACTGTTCCACTTGATTGGTCGAATTTTGATTAAGTGTCAGTTGATTGGGTTTTGATTCAATTGAATCAGTTATTCTTAATGATAGGGTGATTCAGTTGTGTCAGAGGTTTCAGTGATTGATTGATTCAGTTGTGGTTAATTCAGAGATTGATGATTGAGTTTCAAAGTTGATGAGTTTAAGTGATTGATTGATTCAGTTGTGGTTGATTAAGAGATTTATGATTGAGTTTTAGAGTTGATGAGTTTCAGTGATTGGTTGATGCAGTTGTGTTTGATGGTTGTAGTGCAATGATTGATTTATTTTGAGCTTTAATGTTAATGATGGGTCCAGTATGAAAATTTGATGAAACTTGGCCTACATATTGTGTTGATGTGTACCAGGAGTATCTAATATGAAAATTTATGAAACATGGTCCTTGGAGGATACTAAAGGTTGGAGCCTTCAATAAGGAAGTCGAAGCTTCCTACAAGTAGTGGTTGGTGATTAGATTAGGGGGTTGGAACTCCCTTCTAGTAGCAGCTGGAGAAAGAGAGAAGGTTGTAGCCTTCTATAGGCCAATGCCTACATACTGGTAAACATATCAACCAGTACAAGAGATAGGGGGCTTGTATCTCCCTTCTAATAGAAGCTGGAAAACGAGAGAAGGTTGTAGCCTTTTGCAGGTAGAAGCCTGCGTACTAGTATGGGTCTGTGCTAGTACAAGATTGTAAATAGGTTTCTCTTATATTAAAAAGAAGACAAAGACAACAACAACAGGTGGTTTTCTCCCGCATTGGGTTTCCACCTTAATCTTGGTGTTCATGTGTGTTGCTTATGTGTGATGGTTTATTTATTACAGCACATGGTTAATGTTTATCTAATGGTTAAGAAAGTACTAATGCGCTAATTGATGACAAACATATGATAGATTAATAGAATTGTAAGTTCACTAGATATACGCTAATTGTCTTAAGAACAATCACGTGCACATGCAGGTTCAATTCAGTAAATTCACGTATAGAAATTTGAGTATGAAATTTTAAAAAATATTGAATTGTAAATACTGATTCACTCCCCCCCCCCCCGTATTTTTCCTAACAGATGGATTTATAATTCATATAAAACTATAAAAAAGAGAAAACAGTATCACAAACTCACAACACAAGAATTCCTAAATAATCGCTGCAACTGTCCTTTGATTTTCTGCAAAAGTGATGAAGTACAAGCTCCAAGAGTTCTACTCAATGATGTCTAACCCTTTCTCTAACTGAAAACTAGATACATATAGACCAAATAACCATTTCCCCTCTCTCAGGGTCGAATCCTTCAATTTAGGAACTGATTACATGAAGTGCTCAACAAACCCTAATGTCTAGGGAGGTTAAAACAAATCCTCCTTTTAAACTTTGACTAAACTGCTCCTCATAAATGAGGCCTAAAATTACATGAAGATTACTCTAACAATCTTATTTACCTCCTATTACATCATAATTAAATCAAACTCAAGTAATTACACCATGAAAACTCGAAACTAGCTGATATAACTGAGAAATAGGAGTTGCAAGTGAAAACATAGCGAATGTCTCTAAGAACACAGCGTGCCTAGAGAAAATGTAGTGTGCAGCTTGAAATTGATTTTTGGAGTGGTTCCTGTGCTCCAAATTTAGCTCATGATAGCTCATTGGAAAGATCTGTCTGTCTAGTACACCATAGAGTCCTCAAGCACTAAAAAATACTGATTCTAGCCCTCCAAAACTCAATTCTCCCACAACTACTCCAAAAACGTAGCATGCTGCTCAAAAAGAGGGAAAAAAGGTGTTTTTAGGCACTTTTTTGACTTTTTAACCTGCCAGATCATGTTGTAGTGGAAGTCTGGTTTGCTAGGATTGATGTAGAGGTCAAAAGGCATCCATAACACTAATCAATTTGTCAAATAGAGGCCCCCAACAAAAACGTAGTGTGGGCCACGCTACCTTTTCTGGCCAAAACCTACTAAAAATTGGAAAAATGCCCAAAAACTCAAAAAATTTGCCAAAATTGCTCAAAATTTGCTCCATTGACCCTCTGAAAGATAATTCAAACTATCAAGGATGCATCAACAAGCAATTCCAAGTTATCCTTCTTCTTGAGCTTCTTTAGGGTTTTCTTGAGTTTTTCCTTCATGCTCTTAACCCTAATTTGACAAATCTTGTTCCAGGTGTAGTAATGCCTAGCCATGTGCCTTTGCAAGTTGGTGGCCCTGTTGGCCCTTTCAAGGAGTTTCTCCAAGTGGAAATTAACTTTATCCAACAAATACTCCCTGTCTTTCTCAGAATCTTGTGCAATGGATTTGTTAATGTACTGTTGCTCCAAAGGTGTAGATGGCTCACTCATTTGTTTTCCTTTCCTCTTCATTGTTGGGTTGTGTTATTCTTTCTATGACTAGCCCAAGTAGTGAACCGGGGGGTTTGAGGGGGGCGGGCAGCCCCCCTCTACGGGGTTTGGGGCAGCGCCCCGGGAAATTTTTTTTGGACCCTATATTAGGTTAGGTGGACCTACCTATGGTTTTGAGCATGATTTTCGCACATGGTTTTGGACGTGATGGTTTTCGGTCCATGGTATTGGATGCTTCGGCATGTATAAATATGTATTGTAACATTGAAAGGAAAATAATGAAAATCAAGCTGGTAGTCTCGGTTTTAGGATCCAGGGGAAAATCTCTATGTATATGTGTTTTATGTGTTATTCTCTCGCATTGTTTATTTTCTGTGTTTTAGAATTCGTATGCAAGTAATTTCTGTACGAGGTTAAAACCTACATTTGGTATCAGAGGTGTTTTGGCTTTAAGGGGATGCCTTTGTTTCTAAGGGGTTTCACTCGAGCCTGTGGTAGACCCCGTTCAGTGGGAGATCTGCGGGATCACTTTTGGTGGTGAAAGAAGATGGCGAGTAGTAGAAACACAGAGATCAAGAAATTTAATGGTTAGAGTTTTGAGTTGTGGAAACTCAAGATGGAGGATCTGTTGGTGGATAAGGATCAGTGGATCGCGGTAGATCTGGGTACTAAACCAACAGGAGTGTCCGATGAAGAATGGAAGAAGTTGGATCGGAAGGCAAAGAGCACAATACGATTATGTGTCTCAGATTCAGTATTGCTGAATGTATCAGGGGAAGCAACGGCGAAGGCTTTGTGGGACACGTTAGGGACTTTGTACCAATCTAAGTCTCTGGTGAATAAACTGTTCTTGTAGAAAAAGCTGTATAACCTGAGGATGAAAGATGGAGATTCAGTGACAAAGCATCTGAATGCCTTTAATACAGTGGTAAGTCAGTTATCGTCTGTTGATATCAAAATTTCAAATGAAGATAAGTGCATTAGTTTGTTGTGTTCTCTACCAGATTCGTGGGATAGTCTGGTTATTACAATAGGTAGCAATGCAACTGCCTTGTAGTTTGATGAAATAGTCTCATCCTTGCTGACAGAGGAGATGAGATGGAAAAATATGGAGAGCCAGAATGGTGATGCCTTGTCTGTACGAGGACGGTCTCAGAATAGAAATAAATATAAGTCATCGAGTGGGAGATCTAAATCTAGAGGGAGATCTAAATCTCCAGGAAAACCTGTAAAGGTGGTGTGCTGGAAATACAGAAAGGAAGGGCACTACAAAAGGGACTGTAAATCTAAAGCTCCTGAAAAAGAAAATGGATTTGATGATGCTCCTTTGCAGAGGCGAAAACCACCTCAAATGAAGGTGGGGATGTGTACTTGGCTTCTTCAAGTACACATGTAGATCATGAGGCATGGTTGATTGACTCAGGTGCATCCTTTCACTTGACTCCCCATAGAGAGTGGTTCTGCGAGTATGAGAAATACGATGGTGGTGATGTCTTCTTAGGGGATGATAGGAAGGATAGAATTGTTGGTCGCAGAAAAGTAAAGTTGAAGTTGCAAGGTGGAAGGGTTATAACACTTCCGAGTGTTCTACATATTCCTGCATTGGCCAGAAATATGATTTCTGTAAGCAAGCTAGATGATGCAGGTGTAAAAACAGTGTTTGAGAAGGATACCTGCAAGATGGTTCGAGGAGCACTAGTATTGATGCGGGGAGTTAAAATTGGATTCTGTACAAGCTGCAAGGTAGCACTGTTGTTGACGGGTGCAACAATTTTGTGGTTCCTGAAGTGGAGCAGAAATTTTAGTGGTCTCTGGAGAAAAGACCATGTTGTGGCATCAAAGGCTTGGACATATTGGAGAGAAGGGCCTTCGAATACTTCATGGTAAAGGTGTGGTAGAAGGTATGAGTAATAGCTCTCTGGATTTTGATTTCTGTGAAAATTGTGTATATGGGAAGCATAATCGGGTGAGTTTCCCCCTTGGTGGTAAGAGGGCGAAACATATATTAGAGGTTGTGCACAGTGATGTGTTTAGACCTGTGAAGGTTACATCACTGGGTAAGTCTGTGTACTATGCATCATTTATAGATGAATTCTCAAGGAATACATGGATATATTTCCTTAAGAAGAAATCTGAAGTCTTTGATAGGTTTAAAGAATTTAAGGCTCTGGTGGAAAACCAGAAAGAGAAGAAGATAATGGTGCTAAGGAAAAATAACGGTGGAGAGTTTTACAGTAAAGAATTTGAAGAATTATGTAATAAGTGTGGTATAGCATGACAGAAGACTACTCCATATACACCTCAGCAAAATGGAGTTGTAGAAAGAATGAACAAGACGTTGATGGAAAGGGCAAGAAGCATGCTTAGTGGTGCCAGGTTAGGACAGGAATCTTGGGTAGAGGCGATGGAGATAGCATGTTACCTAGTCAATAGATCACCATCATTAGCATTGGAGGATAAGACTCCACAAGAGGTATGGACTGGTGTTGATGCCTCGAAAATCGCTGCAACAACATAGGGGAAACCACCCGGTCCGGACCTTGATACAGCTCCTTTTCCGTTTGGAATAGTGGCTCCGACTGGGGATAATGGGACCAGTTTCCCAAAAATTATAGGTAGACGGGATGGATGAATGACAAATGAAATATGCTGGTGATAAGCGAATAACTAAAACTATCAATAAAATATAATAACTATAATCTATCCCGGAAACTTATTGTTTTCTAAAGCGTAGCGTTTGATGATCTGTGCTTTAAGACAGGCATATAGATGACTCCATCTCTAAAACATAGATATTAAATCATTCAAGATTGCTGTGCATAAATAGTTACGCAAAGCGATAACAGCGAAAGTACTACACTTCATCATTTATATCATTGTTACATGCATGATTAAAGGAAAAGGCATATCGCAAAAACATCCAATAGTGGAATGAGATAGAGATTTGCTGTTATAGCACATACATGTATTCAACAATAGCAAGAATAATTACACAACAATTCATATAAAAGGAATGAATACAGATACAGATAAAAGTACCATATAAGATGATTAACACTCCCGTATATCAATCGCTATGTCACAGTTCTTCCTTCGACTCAGAAAACATCCCCAACAAAAGACAGTAGTGCGCAATTGCATAAAGAACTTCCTTGTCAAATTGAGAACGATTGGTCGAGTTTCCTAAAAGAATATAGGCTGAAGCACAGTAGTGCAAACTTCAGTCTTTAAGTCTATTACAAAATTTTACGACCTTTTCCAAAACAATGAAAGGGTCTATAAATACTAAGCTAATCTAAATATCTAATAAACAGAAATCCTACATAATTGGTATCAATAAATATTGATCCTTTTTCCTGGAGCGATCTGGCAATCGGCGGCAATGATTCATCAGGTAGGCTCTTTGCCTTTAAACACTTGAGGGCGGACCTTTGTGTGTGTGGTTTGATCAGAAAGAGCCAATATGCATCGAAAGTCAAAGTGTTAACCCCAGCGATTAATCTCCCCTTCTCCTCTAAGTCAGGATAACTTGTTTGCTCAATTACATTTGCTGTTGTTATTCTTCTAGGTGTACATTGGGAGATCATGTTTGCCAGGTAGAGGGTGTTGTTGACCAGATCAATCATATTGCTGGCAGTTAATTTACATCTTGAAGCCGCCCTTTCTGCTTTCATCATTTGAGTGTGCCATTCTGTAAAGAGTATGTCCTTATATGTTTCTTGGATTCTAGGCAACTTCGCTGCTTTTCCCACATCAGAATCTTGCCAGTCAAGATATCCACTTATGAGCTCATCGGCCTGGTCCAACTCATTCCTGGCCTTATCTACCTGCTGATTAATGGATGTAGTTAGCTCGCACAATGGTTCTGCCTCAGTGAGTTGATTACACAGGAGTCTAATCTGTGATATTAAAGCACTGTTTATTTGCGATGCCTCTGCTCTGAAATCCTCCACCTTTTGGGTGCCTTTTATGACTTCGAGCCGTGACGATAATTGAGCTATTTGCTCTTCCTTCGTTTTTATCATCAGCTCATTTGCTGTCCTCAACTGTGCCAATGCCTCCGATAACTCCTTTTGTTTCTGGATCACGCTTTGGTCGATCCTCTGCCTTTCTTCCTGCAATTGCTGGGTTAATTGATCATTCATTTGTTGTTGTACCAGCAACTGCTCCTCTGCTTGCGCTGCCCTCTGTTTTGCCTCGGTCACCTCTGCCTGTAATGCAAAAATATCTTGGTCCTTAGTCTTCAGAAGAAGACTTACCTCCGATGCCTTGTCGATAGTTGCTGCAGAATAGGCACCTGCATACTGTGACAGCTTTGTTAGGTCATCGGAGGGGTCCAATTCCTCCTTCCATACTACATTACCCGTAACTGTTTGCTCTGGTAAGATAGAAGGTTGATCAATCCTTCGTCTTTTCCTTGATCGCTTCACAACTGCTCTATGCCTTGGGCTGTAGAAAACATCCAAGGGAGGAATATCTTCTACTTGGAGAACGATTTGATCGGAAGGGTCTTTAGGAATTACCTCAACATCCTGGGAAATGGGTGGGCCGTTGGTTCCACTTAGAACCTGAGGAGAAGTGATGTCCTGCGTATCATTTGTCTTAGAAGTGTCCCCATCTTTTGAACATTCCAATCCACTGATGATGGAATGCAATTGCTGCCATTCTTGAAATAGTTTGGGGTCTATGGTAGTGTCCACATTGACATCGGTGGTTTGTTTCTGCTGTTCTTTTTCCTGCTCTTTCCTCTGCTGTTCTTCTTGTTCCCTTTTCTGCCTATCTGCCAGTTCTTTTTTCTGTTTCTCTTCTTGTTCTCTCTTCTGCTGTTCCTCTGCCTCTTTCTTCCTTTTCTCTTCTTGTTCCATTTGTGCTCTCTGTTGTTTTTCTGCTTGTTCTTTCCTCTGCCTTTTTGCCTGTTGCTTCTTCTGATTTTCTTCCTGTTGCTTCTTTTGATCTTTTGTTATAACAGGAGGCTGGCTTGACTGTTGCCGACCAGGCTCGCTTGAAGACGTCGCTGGGGTTGTTGCCAGTAAATCTAGAGGCAGAGTTTGCAACCTCTGCTCCCTAAGTTTATTGAACTCAGTTACCCCTTGATCATTATATTTTAATCGAGCAAGTTCTCTAGCTTGACCTATTGTTTCGTTTGAAACAAATAGGTCGTCAAACCAATATTCTTGATGGTCAAATTTTGTTAATTTGGCCTGTTCTAATGCAGCATAGGCGTGTTTGGTTGGATCATATAGCCTATTCGGGATAGTGGCCAGGGTTAAAGACTGCATCTTTGTGGCTTCCTTTTCTGCGTGTTTGAGATCATGCAGAGTATATACACCAATTCTCAAGGGAAAAGAGGGCCATCCCCTCTTCTTTTCTTTCTTGAGAGTCTGTGTAGTACTCTCTGCCATAATTTGATAGGAGACCTCTCTTGCTAGCAGTTTATCTGGAATATACAAAGGGAGAACATGCGGATTGGCTTGGCTACCAAAAAATCTAATGTAGGTAAATCTATCTTCTCCAAACCAACTTGCTAACGCCGGTAAATCAAAGGAAGCTAGGTAGGAGATTCTGGGAATGGGCTTATCAAAAATAGAATAATGAATGGGAACCATAAAGCCATTGCAGATTTGATACAAATGGTCCTTGTAAGAGGATTTCCACAATTTCTGGTGGTATATATGAATGGGTGAGGGGTCTTGGGCAGTCCACCTCCAACTAAGGACGAGAAACTCAGAATTAAAACATAACGTATCTAAAATGTATGCACTGTAATAAAACGGGGGAATTTTCCTTTCAGTAACAACAGAACCTTTTCTAAAATCACGAACAGCTACGGCTAACTTATCAGAGAGAATAGTAGCCCAATCCATAATTATGCTGTTTACTGCTGCTTCCATTAGAGGAACCATCTCTATGGTAAAATTAGCAGAGTCATGTAATCCCCATAGCCTACACATCATTATCCCCGCATAACAATAGGGAGAAGCCAAAGAATCGACTGAGTACTTACCGAAAGACTCGTGCTTGTGTTTGGCTGGATTCTGCCTCCAATCCCGGATGGGTTCGGATTCTACTTCATTATCAGCTTTAAATTTCTCCAGGAAGGTCTTGTTATAGACTTTCTCTAGCTCAGGCAAATGATACATTTGCCTTAGATGTTCTGGCTTGAACGATCCAAAAATCCTCCCATCTCTGGTGCAAAAGGTTCTGTCGAGGATTGGAATTTCCTCAATTGCCCATCGCACGACGTCTGTGTAGGGGAGAATCTGTTCTCTGGCTGCTATCCTGTGAAGGAAGGAGTTGGCTAAGTCTTTGAGAGTGGACTCAGACTTGCGAGTAGGATCCGCAGTAGCTTCTGTTACTGCCTTTTCTGGTTGTTCAGCTTCGATCAAATTATATGTGCCTTGCCATGTAGCTCTGGTAAGACCCGTGCATGTAGTGTCTGATATTAAGCCCTTCTTTTTATCTGTGGCAGCTTGTCCTGCAACTGTTGTAGCAGCGGAACCCGCGGTCTTCTTAGATTTCTTTCCCATCATGCTCAGGCTTCTGTTGGAGGATGAACTCTGCACAAAGGCAAGAAAAACCGTAACATAGAAATATAATAATGAGGACTCATGGTGTGAAAGATATATCAATTGAAGCGTGCTGAGAGATTAATTCTCAAAAATGGCTGCGGATCCAATCAATGAGCAGATATTACAAATATATTAAATGGCCGTTTAAGGCCTGCTACTCCTTAAATGCTTATTACACCATTATCCGGTTGAATGACTCCCTTAAGCGTGCAATGGATATTTTGGCGGTTGAGCGCAGGTGATCGTTAATCGAAGGGGCAAAACTTTAAATATGAATACATCACCTTATCCCTCCATTTAACGGCTTTTTCGAAATCCGCGCTTTATTGATCGGAAATCAATAACACTTTAGATCTTCAAGCTATACCTTTTGAAATTCCGATCGCCGATAGCGATATCGCATCGCATGGGGAAAATGGGCATTATATAATCATAAGCATAGGATCCTCCGAACGCCGATTGCGACGTCGCATCGGATTAGCGCGAAGAAATATGACAAGGTGCATTTGGAGTGAATTGCCGATTTCCCGATCCCCGATATCGCATCGCATCGGGGGTAAGACCTAAGCGCCTTATTAATGTGCATGGGATGTTCCCGACTGCCGATTGCGCAATCGCATCGGATCGGAGTAAATGACTTAAACTGCCTTGACCGCATATGAAGTATCGCCGATACCCGATCGCCGATATCGCGTCGCGTCGGGGCTTATGTTATGTGTGTTTTTTAAGATGTGTATGAAGTGCTACCGATCGCCGATTGCGATATCGCATCGGGGGTAATCAATGTGCCGCTTATTTATATTTCTTATGTCATTGCGATATGCGATCTTGCAATCGCTTTATCGCAATGATAAAGATTTTCCTTATTTCTTTTTAGGGTCTTTTCAAAAAGGGTTTTATGAAATGAATTCATTTGATTATCGGACCTCTTTTGAGCAATAAAAGAATTGATACCAATTAAATTTTAAAGGGACCCATTTCATACGTTAATATTTATAAGTAAAGATGATATGAAATGGGGGGTTGTTGTAGAGCACAACAATTGGCGATTCGCTGGAAGAACCAGTTATCTCTTTGAAAAATAGAAACATTTAAACTTTTTCAACAATAGAGTTTCAATCAATTGGGAAATTTCTAATACAACTAGATTTCTATATATTCTGATAAAAAGAAACTATTTTGTTGACTTCCTCTTTTTTAAGAAAATAAAAACATTCTAAGCTTTAAAATAGGCCTTTATTGGTTTATGATGATAAAATAGAATACCTTTCCAAATCAGCCTTTATAGTAAACTCATCTGTCATAGGTAGAGCCTCTGCTGCCAGCAAACATCTATAGTTTCGACAGGGATACCTTTTAACCATATGATTGTCCATTGTCCCATCCAATTAAGAGTGTGATTATCAAAATGAATTCAAAATATTTTTCATATTTTGTATTTCATTTCCTTTTTCTTCTTTGTCACAGGTAAGATAAAAAGCCATTGTCCTGGTTTGGTGGCCAGCTGTTGACAATGCCACTCACTGATAATAGTTTAACTGAACAAGCTGGCTCGTGATGAGACCCCTTGTCTTGTAATTTCAAGCCATTACCTTGTTTTGGTTTGCAGTATTGGTAATGTCAGATAAACTATTTCTCTATGAACATGGTAAGCAGGCTTGTAATAAGACCTCTTATCTTAAATATCTTATATTTTAGAATTACACTCTGAGTAATCATAAACTTTAACGAATGGGGTGAACAAATTTCTCCTTAAGAGTAAATGGATGACAGGATAAGAGTTGAAGATGCTGAAATTGGATTGATTTCTATCTTAGTATGGATAACCTTTGGAGACCAATTTAAAAACAGAAAATGATTTACAATATTTCTATGCTTTGAGAGGAGTTGACAAAATTTGAATTGTGATTTCAGAATACAAAGATATCTAATTTCCTAGAAATTATCCTTTTTGGTAAAAGTTCTATCATTTTAAAAGCAAATGTTCATACTCATTCTATGGGACAACTTTTCAAACACAGCAAAAGGTCAATGGGAGACATCTCACAACCTTATTTCCTAAAATCCTACAAACTATAAAATCCTACTGAAATGAAAGGAGAAGGGGTTACCTCCTTAGTTAAAGAATTTCTTCAAGACAAGGCCATTAACAGGGAGAGAATCTCTCAAACCTGATAAATCTTGCAATATAAAGGTTGAATGGCCTATCTTCTCATAGATCTGAAATGGTCCAAGCCACAACTTCTGGAACTTGGAGTGTTTACCTTTGTCTTCATGGGCTTTGTCCCATTTCAGAACTAAATCACCGACTTGGAATTGTTTTGAACCGGATGAGACTGAATCAAAAGCTGCTTTGATGACTTGCTGATGTTTGGCATGGATAACCTTGGCTTTTTCTCTTTCCTCTTCTAATTTTAGGATCTGGTCATGTCTAAACTGAATAGAAGAGGAAGGAGTTTCCTCAATAAACTGCACTAGGGCTAAAGAAGGAAGAACAAGATTTGTGGGTAAGATTGCTTCTTTTCCATAGACAAGATTAAATGGAGAAGTTCCAATAGAAGCTTTCTGTGTTATCCTATCAGCCCATAATGCAAACACTAAGGATTTGTGCCAATTCCTCTGATTTTGTTCGATAGTTCGCTTAATGATTTTAATCAGATTCTTATTAGTAGATTCTGCTAAACCATTTCCTTGGGGATAGTAATTAGCAGAATATTTTAACTTAAATCCTCTTTTAATAGCGAAATCAAACATAGCATTGCCTGAAAAGTAAGATGCATTATCAAAAACAAGAGCATTTGGGACACCAAACCTGGTAATAATGAATTGGTCTATGAATTCAATGATTGCTTCAGAATTTGCTGTCTTTAAAGGGATTGCCTCAACCCACTTTGTAAAGTAATCAGTAGCAGTAAGGATATACTTATGCTGTTTGGAAGATGCTGGAGTAATCTCCCCAATGATATCCAATCCCCATTGCTCAAATGGCTGCTCAATGTTGATTGGTTGCAGAGGGAAGGCTGATTTACGTTGTCTTCCGCTAGCAGTTTGACAATTGAGACATTTCCTTACGTACTCGTGAGCATCTTTAAACAAAGTAGGCCAATAGTAACCAGCATGAATAATTTTGTGAGCTGTTGTGTCAGCTCCGAAATGTCCTCCTGCTGGTCCGTCATGTAGCTCCTGCAAAACCTTTTGGGCTTCAGGTTTCTCAAGGCATCTTAACAAGATAGAATCATAATTCTGTCTAAAAAGCACGTCATCAATGATTGTAAAATTCTTCGCTTTTAATCTAATGGCCCTTTTGTTTTTGTAAGAAAAATTCGGAGGTGCATAACCATTCTTTAGATAAAAGATTAAATCTGCATATTGAGATCCAGAATCAGTAACACTTATCTGATTAATTTCTTGAGTTTGATCTGTATCGCTTGATTCTGGAATGTTGGATGCTCCTGCCAATATCCTGCAAAAACCTTGGCCCCTAACAATCTTTGCTGGCCTAATTTCTAAGTCATACTCTTGAAGCGCTGTGACCCAATTTGCCCTTTTTTCACCCAGCTCTTTTTGGATTAATAGTTGCCTAACTGCCGGGAAAGGAACTATTATTTTTGTATGGGTTTTTAAAAGAAAGGGTCTATAATGTTTGACCGCTTTAAATACAGCAAAGGCTTGTTTTTCTACATCGGAGTAATTTAATTCGGCACCCTGAAGATTTGAGCTGAAGAATGATATGGGTGCTTCCAAATTGTGAGCATTTGGCTGCGTGAGAACTGCAGCATAAGACACATCGGATGCAATGGTATACAATGTAAAATGATTAGAAAAATTTGGAGTATTCAAGGCTGGGGCATTGATTATTGATTGCTTGATTACATCAAAAGCTTGCTTTTCTTCTGATCCCCACTTGAAGATTGAATTCTTCTTAATCATTGTCTGAAGTGGTAAAATAATTTGAGAAAAATCTGGAACAAATCGTTTAACGAAATTAATCTGGCCTAAAAATGACTGCATCGACTTTTTATTGTGTGGGAAAGGGATTTCAGAAATTTCCTTGATCCGATCAGGATCGATATAAATGCCATCTTTGGACACAATAAAGCCTAAGAGTTTTCCTTGATCAAGAGCAAAGAAAGACTTTTTTGGGTTCAGAGAAATACCATATCTTTTGCATCGCTGAAAGATTTGATTTAAGTCATGCAAATGATTATACCTCTCTTTAGAATATACAGTAATATCGTCTAGATAGACGACTACTGTTCGATTAATCAACCCTCTAAAGGCTATATCCATAGCTCTCTGGAATGTCGCTCCTGCATTTATAAGTCCAAAAGGCATTTTCTGATACGCATATGTTCCCCATTTTGTTCTGAATGTGGTTTTAAGTTGGTCATCAGGATGAACCAGAACTTGGTTATATCCTGAGAATCCATCAAGAAAGGACATCAATTTGGAGCCTGCTACCGATTGGAGTATTTGCTCCATAGTAGGTAATGGGAAGTTATCTTTCAAGCTCGCTTTGTTCAGGTTCCTGAAATCAATACAAATTCGAATGTCGCCATTTTTCTTCCTGACTGGCACCATATTAGAGACCCAGTTTGAGTGTCGGACAGGGAAAATAATCTTGGCTTTCAAGAGCTTGTTAAGTTCCGACTTTATCTGGCTCTCTAAATTTGGATGTATTTTTCTTAACTTCTGCTGAATTGGTTTCTGATCAGGAAGCATAGGAATGGTATGCTGGATAATAGATGTATCATACGTCTTCAAATCATCATACTTCCAAGCAAAAACCTGTTTGTTTTTTCTTAATAGTTTGATGAATGCCTCCTTTCTTCCAAGGAAAGTCCTAATCCTAAATTGATGTTTTGAGGAGCATGGTCAGTACCTAGATTTATCGATTCAAACCTAAGGGTAGAACTTTGAAGCTTTGCATTAATTACAGGTTTAAACCTGTCTTTGATATCATAAAGATCTTCGAGCTTTACCACTGGTTTAGGAATTGAATTTTCCTGAGGTGTTTCTTTCATCTGTAGATCATGGTCATTTTCCTCAATAATTTGATTGTCATAGGACTTTTCGGAAGTTAGAAATTGCAAGATATCTTCATCATGGTTAAATACTCTCCAATTAGTGACATTGTCAGGAATTGAAGGCCTAAAAAGTAATTCTACGGAAAATCTATCAAGGCTATAGTCTTCAGAAGGTAGAAGCTTAGAAGCTACATTGGCTAGTAGGTCGGCTGCCGAGTTTTGCGACCTAGGAATGGAGGAAATGTTAAATGCTGAAAAGTGTGAGGTAAGATCCTGTACTAGCGATTGATAATGCTTGAGGTGACTTGAAAGACAATGAATTGCATTCCTCACCTGTTTGACAATGATTTCCGAATCGCCGAATACTTTTAGATATTGCACTTTGAGGCCGATTGCTTTATATAATCCCTGGACTAAAGCTTCATATTCGGCTGTGTTGTTAGTGCAGTCAAATTCTAACCTACAAGACAGCATTGTCTTTTCTCCTTGTGGACTAACCAAAATGCAACCTGCTCCTGAGCCCTCGCTGGACTTAGAGCCATCAAAATATAAAGACCAAAATAAAGGAGTATTAACAAAAATATTTACATTTTCCTCAGCATCATTAAAACATCTAGACTTATCAGTTTGTGAAAAATTTTCAATCTGAGATGTAAAATGATTAACTGAAAAAGGAGATGGTTGGGCAACAAAGTTGCCAAAGAATGACTCTGACGAATAGTTCCCCAAAATGTTGTTGTTGAACGCTACAGGTTGGTTTTCTTGCTCAAATTCAGTAACTGTGTGGGTCATATGCTTCTCTCGATCGATCCTTATTTGATTTGGCTTTCCCTTGTAGGGAAGCCACATATGTGACCAATCTGTGGAAATATACCCATGCAATTTTTCGGACCAATCTCTGCTCAAAATTAAACCGTAGAATTCAGGTATGTCAATAATTAAGATATCAATCCTTTGTACAATCCTGGGATCGGCAGACAACCTGATAGTTACGGAATTAATTTCTCCCACAACCTGTACTTTGGTCCTGTCCAACTGTACAATATGAATAGCAGACTTCTGGGGTTCAATGTTCAGTTTAGAGCAAACTGAAGCTGGCATTATATTAGATGATGCCCCTGAATCAATTAAACAGTTGTGCAGGTTTCTGTTATAAATCTCATAGGTCAGTAGGAAGGGTGGAGTATGAGAATTCGATCTATCTCCAATTAGAACTGAATCGGTAGCTTCAACCATACCTGAAGGAGGTTGGCCTGAATCATTGGCAGCTCTTGCACTGGGAAGGGGAGTAGAGGGAACATCATTCAATTCTTTAAGAAGTAATTTTTGCTGATGCTTTAATTTACTAAGCTCAAACATAGTTATGTTTGCCTTAGTTTTCTTCATGTCATCAACAATGTTATATTCCATTGAATCGGATACCACTAATGTTTTGGATGTTGAAGGAGAATTAGAAGTTGAAGGCTGGTTTTGGGGAACTACTACAGGCGACTTCTTTGGGGGAACTTTTTCCTTTGTTGTGGTAGCACCTGCACTCCTTTTCTTTGAAGTTGCCTGGGCAGGTTCAGAAGTACTTTTACTTCTTGTAGTAACAGGAAAGGCTTCTTCTTCATTCTCGGTATCAGAGTTTGGGAGTATAAAATCCCACATTCCGTGGCATTCAGCTACTTCTTCTTCATCATCAGTTTGTGAGGTTGTTTCCTCTTCCTCTTCTTCTTGCTCTGAATCTGCGTTAGATATAACATTGGGTGGCTTTGTTTCAGTTTTCTTAAAAGTCCTAAATGGTCTTTTGTTTGAGGTTTCGGCCACCTGCTTCTTTATTTCAACCATTTCGTTAGACAATGTTTTAAGGACTTTTTGTAAACCCTCCATGTCGTACGGGTCCTTTGGGGTTTTCTTCTTGGAATCCTCTTTAAATGAGACTTTTTTGGCTTTTCTGTCTTCCAAAGCAGCTTTCTTCTCTAGAGCGTTGATGCGCTTTTCAACAGCAAGTGCTTCTCTCATGTTTTCAGCTAAGGTAGGTTTCCCGGCCCTGTCTACAAAAATGGCTATGTTGGCAGGTAGGGCGGTAATATACCATTCGCTTCGAATTTGTTCACTTGGTTTGGAAGCTGTAGGGATTTTATTCAGGAGTTTATTAAATCTGGCATTAAACTCCTTTATTGGTTCCCTATGCTCTATTCTCAGATTGGAGAGGTCGTTTATTAAGGTAGCTAAGGACCTGTCATCTCCATATTTGGTAAGAAACTGCTCTTGGCAAGTGTTCCAACTGGTAATTGAACCAGAGGGTAAGGAAAAATACCAGGATCCTGCTGATCCTTGTAAGGTGTAGGGGAAGAGTCTTACAACAACATCTTGTTCTGTCACTCCTTTTAAGTTAACTGCTAACATAAAATTATTAATGTGTTCTTCAGCTTGGGTCCCATCATCTGGGTTAAATTTAGGTAGCCATTTTTCAGGAGCATCTGGTAGAGGATGCAATGGTGCAGGCATGTTGACTGCACCTGGCCTAGTCCATGGGTCTGCCATTATAATAGCGACAGTGGTTGATACTACTGTTGGGATTCCAGATGTATGGGAAGGAATTAATGATGAGGAGTGAACAGGTTGGGATGTTGAGGCTTCTAATCCCTGGTGAACGACAATTTGTAATGGGGGAGTGGATGGTTGACTTTGCAGAGATGAAGATGCAATGGAGGACGTGGATGAAAGCTCTTCACTATCAGATCCTTCAGTAATTTTCTTCGCCTTTTTCCTTTTGGGTAAAGGGAACTCAGTGGGTTCAATACCGAGTTTTTCGCTCTGAAGTCTGGTGAGAGGATGAGTTAGATTGAACTGCGAAGTCGCACTGCTTTGTGATACCTCAGATTTCTGTGGTGAAATCGAGAAGCTCTGAAGTTTATGGATTAGAGACTGGACTTCAGGTGATTCAAGACTTAATTGTTCTGGAGTATGATGGGTTTGAGCAGTGGTAGTTGATTCCCCTTCTCCTTGTTTGGATACCGGCGAACCAGTGTGCAAATGGGAAGGTCGAGGGGATTCGGAGGGAGAATTACTCTTAGAATGGCTTATAGGTTTTGACTTATGTGCCATTCACAGTTGAGGCCCTCCTTCTAGCGCCAATTATGTTGATGCCTCGAAAATCGCTGCAACAACATAGGGGAAACCACCCGGTCCGGACCTTGATACAGCTCCTTTTCCATTTGGAATAGTGGCTCCGACTGGGGATAATGGGACCAGTTTCCCAAAAATTATAGGTAGACGGGATGGATGAATGACTTATAGAATATGCTGGTGATAAGCGAATAACTAAAACTATCAATAAAATATAATAACTATAATCTATCCCGGGAACTTATTGTTTTCTAAAGCGTAGCGTTTGATGATCTGTGCTTTAAGACAGGCATATAGATGACTCCATCTCTAAAACATAGATATTAAATCATTCAAGATTGCTGTGCATAAATAGTTACGCAAAGCGATAACAGCGAAATTACTACACTTCATCATTTATATCATTGTTACATGCATGATTAAAGGAAAAGGCATATCGCAAAAACATCCAATAGTGGAATGAGATAGAGATTTGCTGTTATAGCACATACATGTATTCAACAATAGCAAGAATAATTACACAACAATTCATATAAAAGGAATGAATACAGATACAGATAAAAGTACCATATAAGCTGATTAACACTCCCGTATATCAATCGCTATGTCACAGTTCTTCCTTCGACTCAGAAAACATCCCCAACAAAAGACAGTAGTGCGCAATTGCATAAAGAAACTTCCTTGTCAAATTGAGAACGATTGGTCGAGTTTCATAAAAGAATATAGGCTGAAGCACAGTAGTGCAAACTTCAGTCTTTAAGTCTATTACAAAATTTTACGACCCTTTCCAAAACAATGAAAGGGTCTATAAATACTAAGCTAATCTAAATATCTAATAAACAGAAATCCTACATAATTGGTATCAATAAATATTGATCCTTTTTCCTGGAGCGATCTGGCAATCGGCGGCAATGATTCATCAGGTAGGCTCTTTGCCTTTAAACCTGAGCTGACTTATCGCCAGCATTGGCTCTACTTCAGGCGGTTTGTTGAGGCGCGAACTGAGCTGAGCAGCGTATGTGGCATCTTGAATATCGGGAATTATACACCCGAGTGCATCAGTTAAACACTTGAGGGCAGACCTTTGTGTGTGTGGCTTGATCAGAAAGAGCCAATATGCATCGAAAGTCAAAGTGTTAACCCCAGCGATTAATCTCCCCTTCTCCTCTAAGTCAGGATAACTTGTTTGCTCAATTACATTTGCTGTTGTTATTCTTCCAGGTGTACATTGGGAGATCATGTTTGCCAGGTAGAGGGTGTTGTTGACCAGATCAATCATATTGCTGGCAGTTAATTTACATCTTGAAGCCGCCCTTTCTGCTTTCATCATTTGAGTGTGCCATTCTGTAAAGAGTATGTCCTTATATGTTTCTTGGATTCTAGGCAACTTCGCTGCTTTTCCCACATCAGAATCTTGCCAGTCAAGATATCCACTTATGAGCTCATCGGCCTGGTCCAACTCATTCCTGGCCTTATCTACCTGCTGATTAATGGATGTAGTTAGCTCGCACAATGGTTCTGCCTCAGTGAGTTGATTACACAGGAGTCTAATCTGTGATATTAAAGCACTGTTTATTTGCGATGCCTCTGCTCTGAAATCCTCCACCTTTTGGGTGCCTTTTATGACTTCGAGCCGTGACGATAATTGAGCTATTTGCTCGTCCTTCGTTTTTATCATCAGCTCATTTGTTGTCCTCAACTGTGCCAATGCCTCCGATAACTCCTTTTGTTTCTGGATCGCGCTTTGGTCGATCCTCTGCCTTTCTTCCTGCAATTGCTGGGTTAATTGATCATTCATTTGTTGTTGTACCAGCAACTGCTCCTCTGCTTGCGCTGCCCTCTGTTTTGCCTCGGTCACCTCTGCCTGTAATGCAAAAATATCTTGGTCCTTAGTCTTCAGTAGAAGACTTACCTCCGATGCCTTGTCGATAGTTGCTGCAGAATAGGCACCTGCATACTGTGACAACTTTGTTAGGTCATCGGAGGGGTCCAATTCCTCCTTCCATACTACATTACCCGTAACTGTTTGCTCTGGTAAGATAGAAGGTTGATCAATCCTTCGTCTTTTCCTTGATCGCTTCACAACTGCTCTATGCCTTGGGCTGTAGAAAACATCCAAGGGAGGAATATCTTCCACTTGGAGAACGATTTGATCGGAAGGGTCTTTAGGAATTACCTCAACATCCTGGGAAATGGGTGGGCCGCTGGTTCCACTTAGAACCTGAGGAGAAGTGATGTCCTGCGTATCATTTGTCTTAGAAGTGTCCCCATCTTTTGAACATTCCAATCCACTGATGATGGAATGAAATTGCTGCCATTCTTGAAATAGTTTGGGGTCTATGGTAGTGTCCACATTGACATCGGTGGTTTGTTTCTGCTGCTCTTTTTCCTGCTCTTTCCTCTGCTGTTCTTCTTGTTCCCTTTTTTGCCTATCTGCCAGTTCTTTTTTCTGTTTCTCTTCTTGTTCTCTCTTCTGCTGTTCCTCTGCCTCTTTCTTCCTTTTCTCTTCTTGTTCCATTTGTGCTCTCTGTTGTTTTTCTGCTTGTTCTTTCCTCTGCCTTTCTGCCTGTTGCTTCTTCTGATTTTCTTCCTGTTGCTTCTTTTGATCTTTTGTTATAACAGGAGGCTGGCTTGACTGTTGCCGACCAGGCTCGCTTGAAGACGTCGCTGGGGTTGTTGCCAGTAAATCTAGAGGCAGAGTTTGCAACCTCTGCTCCCTAAGTTTATTGAACTCAGTTACCCCTTGATCATTATATTTTAATCGAGCAAGTTCTCTAGCTTGACCTATTGTTTCGTTTGAAACAAATAGGTCGTCAAACCAATCTTCTTGATGGTCAAATTTTGTTAATTTGGCCTGTTCTAATGCAGCATAGGCGTGTTTGGTTGGATCATATAGCCTATTCGGGATAGTGGCCAGGGTTAAAGACTGCATCTTTGTGGCTTCCTTTTCTGCGTGTTTGAGATCATGCAGAGTATATACACCAATTCTCAAGGGAAAAGAGGGCCAGCCCCTCTTCTTTTCTTTCTTGAGAGTCTGTGTAGTACTCTCTGCCATAATTTGATAGGAGACCTCTCTTGCTAGCAGTTTATCTGGAATATACAAAGGGAGAACATGCGGATTGGCTTGGCTACCAAAAACTCTAATGTAGGTAAATCTCTCTTCTCCAAACCAACTTGCTACCGCCGGTAAATCAAAGGAAGCTAGGTAGGAGATTCTGGGAATGGGCTTATCAAAAATAGAATAATGAATGGGAACCATAAAGCCATTGCAGATTTGATACAAATGGTCCTTGTAAGAGGATTTCCACAATTTCTGGTGGTATATATGAATGGGTGAGGGGTCTTGGGCAGTCCACCTCCAACCAAGGACGGGAAACTCAGAATTAAAACATAACGTATCTAAAATGTATGCACTGTAATAAAACGGGGGAATTTTCCTTTCAGTAACAACAGAACCTTTTCTAAAATCACGAACAGCTACGACTAACTTATCAGAGAGAATAGTAGCCCAATCCATAATTATGTTGTTTACTGCTGCTTCCATTAGAGGAACCATCTCTATGGTAAAATTAGCAGAGTCATGTAATCCCCATAGCCTACACATCATTATCCCCGCATAACAATAGGGAGAAGCCAAAGAATCGACTGAGTACTTACCGGAAGACTCGTGCTTGTGTTTGGCTGGATTCTGCCTCCAATCCCGGATGGGTTCGGATTCTACTTCATTATCAGCTGCAAATTTCTCCAGGAAGGTCTTGTTATAGACTTTCTCTGGCTCAGGCAAATGATACATTTGCCTTAGATGTTCTGGCTTGAACGATCCAAAAATCCTCCCATCTCTGGTGCAAAAGGTTCTGTCGAGGATTGGAATTTCCTCAATTGCCCATCGCACGACGTCTGTGTAGGGGAGAATCTGTTCTCTGGCCGCTATCCTGTGAAGGAAGGAGTCGGCTAAGTCTTTGAGAGTGGACTCAGACTTGCGAGTAGGATCCGCAGTAGCTTCTGTTACTGCCTTTTCTGGTTGTTCGGCTTCGATCAAATTATATGTGCCTTGCCATGTAGCTCTGGTAAGACCCGTGCATGTAGTGTCTGATATTAAGCCCTTCTTTTTATCTGTGGCAGCTTGTCCTGCAACTGTTGTAGCAGCGGAACCCGCGGTCTTCTTAGATTTCTTTCCCATCATGCTCAGGCTTCTGTTGGAGGATGAATTCTGCACAAAGGCAAGAAAAACCGTAACATAGAAATATAATAATGAGGACTCATGGTGGGAAAGATATATCAATTGAAGCGTGCTGAGAGATTAATTCTCAAAAATGGCTGCGGATCCAATCAATGAGCAGATATTACAGATATATTAAATGGCCGTTTAAGGCCTGCTACTCCTTAAATGCTTATTACACCATTATCCGGTTGAATGACTCCCTTAAGCGTGCAATGGATATTTTGGCGGTTGAGCGCAGGTGATCGTTAATCGAAGGGGCAAAACTTTAAATATGAATACATCACCTTATCCCTCCATTTAACGGCTTTTTCGAAATCCGCGCTTTATTGATCGGAAATCAATAACACTTTAGATCTTCAAGCTATACCTTTTGAAATTCCGATCGCCGATAGCGATATCGCATCGCATGGGGAGAATGGGCATTATATAATCATAAGCATAGGATCCTCCGAACGCCGATTGCGACGTCGCATCGGATTAGCGCGAAGAAATATGACAAGGTGCATTTAGAGTGAATTGCCGATTTCCCGATCGCCGATATCGCATCGCATCGGGGGTAAGACCTAAGCGCCTTATTAATGTGCATGGGATGTTCCCGACTGCCGATTGCGCAATCGCATCGGATCGGAGTAAATGACTTAAACTGCCTTGACCGCATATGAAGTATCGCCGATACCCGATCGCCGATATCGCGTCGCGTCGGGGCTTATGTTATGTGTGTTTTTTAAGATGTGTATGAAGTGTTGCCGATCGCCGATTGCGATATCGCATCGGGGGTAATCAATGTGCCGCTTATTTATATTTCTTATGTCATTGCGATATGCGATCTTGCGATCGCTTTATCGCAATGACAAAGATTTGCCTTATTTCTTTTTAGGGTCTTTTCAAAAAGGGTTTTATGAAATGAATTCATTTGATTATCGGACCTCTTTTGAGCAATAAAAGAATTGATACCAATTAAATTTTAAAGGGACCCATTTCATACGTTAATATTTATAAGTAAAGATGATATGAAATGGGGGGTTGTTGTAGAGCACAACAATTGGCGATTCGCTGGAAGAACCAGTTATCTCTTTGAAAAATAGAAACATTTAAACTTTTTCAACAATAGAGTTTCAATCAATTGGGAAATTTCTAATACAACTAGATTTCTATATATTCTGATAAAAAGAAACTATTTTGTTGACTTCCTCTTTTTTAAGAAAATAAAAACATTCTAAGCTTTAAAATAGGCCTTTATTGGTTTATGATGATAAAATAGAATACCTTTCCAAATCAGCCTTTATAGTAAACTCATCTGTCATAGGTAGAGCCTCTGCTGCCAGCAAACATCTATAGTTTCGACAGGGATACCTTTTAACCATATGATTGTCCATTGTCCCATCCAATTAAGAGTGTGATTATCAAAATGAATTCAAAATATTTTTCATATTTTGTATTTCATTTCCTTTTTCTTCTTTGTCATAGGTAAGATAAAAAGCCATTGTCCTGGTTTGGTGGCCAGCTGTTGACAATGCCACTCACTGATAATAGTTTAACTGAACAAGCTGGCTCGTGATGAGACCCCTTGTCTTGTAATTTCAAGCCATTACCCTGTTTTGGTTTGCAGTATTGGTAATGTCAGATAAACTATTTCTCTATGAACATGGTAAGCAGGCTTGTAATAAGACCTCTTATCTTAAATATCTTATATTTTAGAATTACACTCTGAGTAATCATAAACTTTAACGAATGGGGTGAACAAATTTCTCCTTAAGAGTAAATGGATGACAGGATAAGAGTTGAAGATGCTGAAATTGGATTGATTTCTATCTTAGTATGGATAACCTTTAGAGACCAATTTAAAAACAGAAAATGATTTACAATATTTCTATGCTTTGAGAGGAGTTGACAAAATTTGAATTGTGATTTCAGAATACAAAGATATCTAATTTCCTAGAAATTATCCTTTTTGGTAAAAAGTTCTATCATTTTAAAAGCAAATGTTCATACTCATTCTATGGGACAACTTTTCAAACACAGCAAAAGGTCAATGGGAGACATCTCACAACCTTATTTCCTAAAATCCTACAAACTATAAAATCCTACTGAAATGAAAGGAGAAGGGGTTACCTCCTTAGTTAAAGAATTTCTTCAAGACAAGGCCATTAACAGGGAGAGAATCTCTCAAACCTGATAAATCTTGCAATATAAAGGTTGAATGGCCTATCTTCTCATAGATCTGAAATGGTCCAAGCCACAACTTCTGGAACTTGGAGTGTTTACCTTTGTCTTCATGGGCTTTGTCCCATTTCAGAACTAAATCACCGACTTGGAATTGTTTTGAACCGGATGAGACTGAATCAAAAGCTGCTTTGATGACTTGCTGATGTTTGGCATGGATAACCTTGGCTTTTTCTCTTTCCTCTTCTAATTTTAGGATCTGGTCATGTCTAAACTGAATAGAAGAGGAAGGAGTTTCCTCAATAAACTGCACTAGGGCTAAAGAAGGAAGAACAAGATTTGTGGGTAAGATTGCTTCTTTTCCATAGACAAGATTAAATGGAGAAGTTCCAATAGAAGCTTTCTGTGTTATCCTATCAGCCCATAATGCAAACACTAAGGATTTGTGCCAATTCCTCTGATTTTGTTCGATAGTTCGCTTAATGATTTTAATCAGATTCTTATTAGTAGATTCTGCTAAACCATTTCCTTGGGGATAGTAATTAGCAGAATATTTTAACTTAAATCCTCTTTTAATAGCGAAATCAAACATAACATTGCCTGAAAAGTAAGATGCATTATCAAAAACAAGAGCATTTGGGACACCAAACCTGGTAATAATGAATTGGTCTATGAATTCAATGATTGCTTCAGAATTTGCTGTCTTTAAAGGGATTGCCTCAACCCACTTTGTAAAGTAATCAGTAGCAGTAAGGATATACTTATGCTGTTTGGAAGATGCTGGAGTAATCTCCCCAATGATATCCAATCCCCATTGCTCAAATGGCTGCTCAATGTTGATTGGTTGCAGAGGGAAGGCTGATTTACATTGTCTTCCGCTAGCAGTTTGACAATTGAGACATTTCCTTACGTACTCGTGAGCATCTTTAAACAAAGTAGGCCAATAGTAACCAGCATGAATAATTTTGTGAGCTGTTGTGTCAGCTCCGAAATGTCCTCCTGCTGGTCCGTCATGTAGCTCCTGCAAAACCTTTTGGGCTTCAGGTTTCTCAAGGCATCTTAACAAGATAGAATCATAATTCTGTCTAAAAAGCACGTCATCAATGATTGTAAAATTCTTCGCTTTTAATCTAATGGCCCTTTTGTTTTTGTAAGACAAATTCGGAGGTGCATAACCATTCTTTAGATAAAAGATTAAATCTGCATATTGAGATCCAGAATCAGTAACACTTATCTGATTAATTTCTTGAGTTTGATCTGTATCGCTTCATTCTGGAATGTTGGATGCTCCTGCCAATATCCTGCAAAAACCTTGGCCCCTAACAATCTTTGCTGGCCTTATTTCTAAGTCATACTCTTGAAGCGCTGTGACCCAATTTGCCCTTTTTTCACCCAGCTCTTTTTGGATTAATAGTTGCCTAACTGCCGGGAAAGGAACTATTATTTTTGTATGGGTTTTTAAAAGAAAGGGTCTATAATGTTTGACCGCTTTAAATACAGCAAAGGCTTGTTTTTCTACATCGGAGTAATTTAATTCGGCACCCTGAAGATTTGAGCTGAAGAATGATATGGGTGCTTCCAAATTGTGAGCATTTGGCTGCGTGAGAACTGCAGCATAAGACACATCGGATGCAATGGTATACAATGTAAAATGATTAGAAAAATTTGGAGTATTCAAGGCTGGGGCATTGATTATTGATTGCTTGATTACATCAAAAGCTTGCTTTTCTTCTGATCCCCACTTGAAGACTGAATTCTTCTTAATCATTGTCTGAAGTGGTAATATAATTTGAGAAAAATCTGGAACAAATCGTTTAACGAAATTAATCTGGCCTAAAAATGACTGCATCGACTTTTTATTGTGTGGGAAAGGGATTTCAGAAATTTCCTTGATCCGATCAGGATCGATATAAATGCCATCTTTGGACACAATAAAGCCTAAGAGTTTTCCTTGATCAAGAGCAAAGAAAGACTTTTTTGGGTTCAGAGAAATACCATATCTTTTGCATCGCTGAAAGATTTGATTTAAGTCATGCAAATGATTATACCTCTCTTTAGAATATACAGTAATATCGTCTAGATAGACGACTACTGTTCGATTAATCAACCCTCTAAAGGCTATATCCATAGCTCTCTGGAATGTCGCTCCTGCATTTATAAGTCCAAAAGGCATTTTCTGATACGCATATGTTCCCCATTTTGTTCTGAATGTGGTTTTAAGTTGGTCATCAGGATGAACCAGAACTTGGTTATATCCTGAGAATCCATCAAGAAAGGACATCAATTCGGAGCCTGCTACCGATTGGAGTATTTGCTCCATAGTAGGTAATGGGAAGTTATCTTTCAAGCTCGCTTTGTTCAGGTTCCTGAAATCAATACAAATTCGAATGTCGCCATTTTTCTTCCTGACTGGCACCATATTAGAGACCCAGTTTGAGTGTCGGACAGGGAAAATAATCTTGGCTTTCAAGAGCTTGTTAAGTTCCGACTTTATCTGGCTCTCTAAATTTGGATGTATTTTTCTTAACTTCTGCTGAATTGGTTTCTGATCAGGAAGCATAGGAATGGTATGCTGGATAATAGATGTATCATACGTCTTCAAATCATCATACTTCCAAGAAAAAACCTGTTTGTTTTTTCTTAATAGTTTGATGAATGCCTCCTTTTCTTCCAAGGAAAGTCCTAATCCTAAATTGATGTTTTGAGGGGCATGGTCAGTACCTAGATTTATCGATTCAAACCTAAGGGTAGAACTTTGAAGCTTTGCATTAATTACAGGTTTAAACCTGTCTTTGATATCATAAAGATCTTCGAGCTTTACCACTGGTTTAGGAATTGAATTTTCCTGAGGTGTTTCTTTCATCTGTAGATCATGGTCATTTTCCTCAATAATTTGATTGTCATAGGACTTTTCGGAAGTTAGAAATTAATGACAATGTCAGGAATTGAAGGCCTAAAAAGTAATTCTACGGAAAATCTATCAAGGCTATAGTCTTCAGAAGGTAGAAGCTTAGAAGCTACATTGGCTAGTAGGTCGGCTGCCGAGTTTTGCGACCTAGGAATGGAGGAAATGTTAAATGCTGAAAAGTGTGAGGTAAGATCCTGTACTAGCGATTGATAATGCTTGAGGTGAATTGAAAGACGATGAATTGCATTCCTCACCTGTTTGACAATGATTTCCGAATCGCCGAATACTTTTAGATATTGTACTTTGAGGCCGATTGCTTTATATAATCCCTGGACTAAAGCTTCATATTCGGCTGTGTTGTTAGTGCAGTCAAATTCTAACCTACAAGACAGCATTGTCTTTTCTCCTTGTGGACTAACCAAAATGCAACCTGCTCCTGAGCCCTCGCTGGACTTAGAGCCATCAAAATACAAAGACCAAAATAAAGGAGTATTAACAAAAATATTTACATTTTCCTCAGCATCGTTAAAACATCTAGACTTATCAGTTTGTGAAAAAATTTCAATCTGAGATGTAGAATGATTAACTGAAAAAGGAGATGGTTGGGCAACAAAGTTGCCAAAGAATGACTCTGACGAATAGTTCCCCAAAATGTTGTTGTTGAATGCTACAAGTTGGTTTTCTTGCTCAAATTCAGTAACTGTGTGGGTCATATGCTTCTCTTGATCGATCCTTATTTGATTTGGCTTTCCCTTGTAGGGAAGCCACATATGTGACCAATCTGTGGAAATATACCCATGCAATTTTTCGGACCAATCTCTGCTCAAAATTAAACCGTAGAATTAAGGTATGTCAGCAATTAAGATATCAATCCTTTGTACAATCCTGGGATCGGCAGACAACCTGATAGTTACGGAATTAATTTCTCCCACAACTTGTACTTTGGTCCTGTCCAACTGTACAATATGAATAGCAGACTTCTGGGGTTCAATGTTCAGTTTAGAGCAAACTGAAGCTGGCATTATATTAGATGATGCCCCTGAATCAATTAAACAGTTGTGCAGGTTTCTGTTATAAATCTCATAGGTCAGTAGGAAGGGTGGAGTATGAGAATTCGATCTATCTCCAATTAGAACTGAATCGGTAGCTTCAACCATACCTGAAGGAGGTTGGCCTGAATAATTGGCAGCTCTTGCACTGGGAAGGGGAGTAGAGGGAACATCATTCAATTCTTTAAGAAGTAATTTTTGCTGATGCTTTAATTTACTAAGCTCAAACATAGTTATGTTTGCCTTAGTTTTCTTCATGTCATCAACAATGTTATATTCCATTGAATCGGATACCACTAATGTTTTGGATGTTTAAGGAGAATTAGAAGTTGAAGGCTGGTTTTGGGGAACTACTACAGGCGACTTCTTTGGGGGAAATTTTTCCTTTGTTGTGGTAGCACCTGCACTCCTTTTCTTTGAAGTTGCCTGGGCAGGTTCAGAAGTACTTTTACTTCTTGTAATAACCGGAAAGGCTTCTTCTTCATTCTCGGTATCAGAGTTTGGGAGTATAAAATCCCACATTCCGTGGCATTCAGCTACTTCTTCTTCATCATCAGTTTGTGAGGTTGTTTCCTCTTCCTCTTCTTCTTGCTCTGAATCTGCGTTAGATATAACATTGGGTGGCTTTGTTTCAGTTTTCTTAAAAGTCCTAAATGGTCTTTTGTTTGAGGTTTCGGCCACCTGCTTCTTTATTTCAACCATTTCGTTAGACAATGTTTTAAGGACTTTTTGTAAACCCTCCATGTCGTATGGGTCCTTTGGGGTTTTCTTCTTGGAATCCTCTTTAAATGAGACTTTTTTGGCTTTTCTGTCTTCCAAAGCAGCTTTCTTCTCTAGAGCGTTGATGCGCTTTTCAACAACAAGTGCTTCTCTCATGTTTTCAGCTAAGGTAGGTTTCCCGGCCCTGTCTACAAAAATGGCTATGTTGGCAGGTAGGGCGGTAATATACCATTTACTTCGAATTTGTTCACCTGGTTTGGAAGCTGTAGGGATTTTATTCAGGAGTTTATTAAATCTGGCATTAAACTCCTTTATTGGTTCCCTATGCTCTATTCTCAGATTGGAGAGGTCGTTTATTAAGGTAGCTAAGGACCTGTCATCTCCATATTTGGTAAGAAACTGCTCTTGGCAAGTGTTCCAACTGGTAATTGAACCAGAGGGTAAGGAAAAATACCAGGATCCTGTTGATCCTTGTAAGGTGTATGGGAAGAGTCTTACAACAACATCTTGTTCTGTCACTCCTTTTAAGTTAACTGCTAACATAAAATTATTAATGTGTTCTTCAGCTTGGGTCCCATCATCTGGGTTGAATTTAGGTAGCCATTTTTCAGGAGCATCTGGTAGAGGATGCAATGGTGCAGGCATGTTGACTGCACCTGGCCTAGTCCATGGGTCTGCCATTATAATAGCGACAGTGGTTGATACTACTGTTGGGATTCCAGATGTATGGGAAGGAATTAATGATGAGGAGTGAACAGGTTGGGATGTTGAGGCTTCTAATCCCTGGTGAACGACAATTTGTAATGGGGGAGTGGATGGTTGACTTTGCAGAGATGAAGATGCAATGGAGGACGTGGATGAAAGCTCTTTACTATCAGATCCTTCAGTAATTTTCTTCACCTTTTTCCTTTTGGGTAAAGGGAACTCAGTGGGTTCGATACCGAGTTTTTCGCTCTGAATTCTGGTGAGAGGATGAGTTAGATTGAACTGCGAAGTCGCACTGCTTTGTGATACCTCATATTTCTGTGGTGAAATCGATAAGCTCTGAAGTTTATGGATTAGAGACTGGACTTCAGGTGATTCAAGACTTAATTGTTCTGGAGTATGATGGGTTTGAGCAGTGGTAGTTGATTCCCCTTCTCCTTGTTTGGATACCGGCGAACCAGTGTGCAAATGGGAAGGTCGAGGGGATTCAGAGGGAGAATTACTCTTAGAATGGCTTATAGGTTTTGACTTATGTGCCATTCATAGTTGAGGCCCTCCTTCTAGCGCCAATTATGTTGATGCCTCGAAAATCGCTGCAACAACATAGGGGAAACCACCCGTTCCGGACCTTGATACAGCTCCTTTTCCATTTGGAATAGTGGCTCCGACTGGGGATAATGGGACCAGTTTCCCAAAAATTATAGGTAGACGGGATGGATGAATGACTTATGGAATATGCTGGCGATAAGCGAATAACTAAAACTATCAATAAAATATAATAACTATAATCTATCCCGGGAACTTATTGTTTTCTAAAGCGTAGCGTTTGATGATCTGTGCTTTAAGACAGGCATATAGATGACTCCATCTCTAAAACATAGATATTAAATCATTCAAGATTGCTGTGCATAAATAGTTACGCAAAGCGATAACAACGAAAGTACTACACTTCATCATTTATATCATTGTTACATGCATGATTAAACGAAAAGGCATATCGCAAAAACATCCAATAGTGGAATGAGATAGAGATTTGCTGTTATAGCACATACATGTATTCAACAATAGCAAGAATAATTACACAACAATTCATATAAAAGGAATGAATACAGATACAGATAAAAGTACCATATAAGCTGATTAACACTCCCGTATATCAATCGCTATGTCACAGTTCTTCCTTCGACTCAGAAAACATGCCCAACAAAAGACAGTAGTGCGCAATTGCATAAAGAAACTTCCTTGTCAAATTGAGAACGATTGGTCGAGTTTCATAAAAGTATATAGGCTGAAGCACAATAGTGCAAACTTCAGTCTTTAAGTCTATTTGAAAATTTTACGACCTTTTCCTGGAGCGATATGGCAATCGGCGGCAATGATTCATCAGGTAGGCTCTTTGCCTTTAAACCTGAGCTGACTTATCGCCAGCATTGGCTCTACTTCAGGCGGTTTGTTGAAGCGCGAACTGAGCTGAGCAGCGTATGTGGCATCTTGAATATCGGGAATTATACACCCGAGTGCATCAGTTAAACACTTGAGGGCAGACCTTTGTGTGTGTGGTTTGATCAGAAAGAGCCAATATGCATCGAAAGTCAAAGTGTTAACCCCAGCGATTAATCTCCCCTTCTCCTCTAAGTCAGGATAACTTGTTTGCTCAATTACATTTGTTGTTGTTATTCTTCCAGGTGTACATTGGGAGATCATGTTTGCCAGGTAGAGGGTGTTGTTGACCAGATCAATCATATTGCTGGCAGTTAATTTACATCTTGAAGCTGCCCTTTTTGCTTTCATCATTTGAGTGTGCCATTCTGTAAAGAGTATGTCCTTATATGTTTCTTGGATTCTAGGCAACTTCGCTGCTTTTCCCACATCAGAATCTTGCCAGTCAAGATATCCACTTATGAGCTCATCGGCCTGGTCCAACTCATTCCTGGCCTTATCTACTTGCTGATTAATGGATGTAGTTAGCTCGCACAATGGTTCTACCTCAGTGAGTTGATTACACAGGAGTCTAATCTGTGATATTAAAGCACTGTTTATTTGTGATGCCTCTGCTCTGAAATCCTCCACCTTTTGGGTGCCTTTTATGACTTCGAGCCGTGACGATAATTGAGCTATTTGCTCGTCCTTCATTTTTATCATCAGCTCATTTGTTGTCCTCAACTGTGCCAATGCCTCCGATAACTCCTTTTGTTTCTGGATCGCGCTTTGGTCGATCCTCTGCCTTTCTTCTTGCAATTGCTGGGTTAATTGATCATTCATTTGTTGTTGTACCAGCAACTGCTCCTCTGCTTGCGCTGCCCTCTGTTTTGCCTTGGTCACCTCTGCCTGTAATGCAAAAATATCTTGGTCCTTAGTCTTCAGAAGAAGACTTACCTCCGATGCCTTGTCGATAGTTGCTGCAGAATAGGCACCTGCATACTGTGACAGCTTTGTTAGGTCATCGGAGGGGTCCAATTCCTCCTTCCATACTACATTACCCGTAACTGTTTGCTCTAGTAAGATAGAAGGTTGATCAATCCTTCGTCTTTTCCTTGATCGCTTCACAACTGCTCTATGCCTTGGGCTGTAGAAAACATCCAAGGGAGGAATATCTTCTACTTGGAGAACGATTTGATCGGAAGGGTCTTTAGGAATTACCTCAACATCCTGGGAAATGGGTGGGCCGTTGGTTCCACTTAGAACCTAAGGAGAAGTGATGTCCTGCGTATCATTTGTCTTAGAAGTGTCCCCATCTTTTGAACATTCCAATCCACTGATGATGGAATGCAATTGCTGCCATTCTTTAAATAGTTTGGGGTCTATGGTAGTGTCCACATTGACATCGGTGGTTTGTTTCTGCTATTCTTTTTCCTGCTCTTTCCTCTGCTGTTCTTCTTGTTCCCTTTTCTGCCTATCTGCCAGTTCTTTTTTCTGTTTCTCTTCTTGTTCTCTCTTCTGTTGTTCCTCTGCCTCTTTCTTCCTTTTCTCTTCTTGTTCCATTTGTGCTCTCTGTTGTTTTTCTGCTTGTTCTTTCCTCTGCCTTTCTGCCTGTTGCTTCTTCTGATTTTCTTCCTGTTTCTTCTTTTGATCTTTTGTTATAACAGGAGGCTGGCTTGACTGTTGCCGACCAGGCTCGCTTGAAGATGTCGCTGGGGTTGTTGCCAGTAAATCTAGAGGCAGAGTTTGCAACCTCTGCTCCCTAAGTTTATTGAACTCAGTTACCCCTTGATCATTATATTTTAATCGAGCAAGTTCTCTAGCTTGACCTATTGTTTCGTTTGAAACAAATAGGTCGTCAAACCAATCTTCTTGATGGTAAAATTTTGTTAATTTGGCCTGTTCTAATGCAGCATAGGCGTGTTTGGTTGGATCATATAGCCTATTCGGGATAGTGGCCAGGGTTAAAGACTGCATCTTTGTGGCTTCCTTTTCTGCGTGTTTGAGATCATGCAGAGTATATACACCAATTCTCAAGGGAAAAGAGGGCCAACCCATCTTCTTTTCTTTCTTGAGAGTCTGTGTAGTACTCTCTGCCATAATTTGATAGGAGACCTCTCTTGCTAGCAGTTTATCTGGAATATACAAAGGGAGAACATGCAGATTGGCTTGGCTACCAAAAACTCTAATGTAGGTAAATCTCTCTTCTCCAAACCAACTTGCTAACGCCGGTAAATTAAAGGAAGCTAGGTAGGAGATTCTGGAAATAAGCTTATCAAAAATAGAATAATGAATGGGAACCATAAAGCCATTGCAGATTTGATACAAATGGTCCTTGTAAGAGGATTTCCACAATTTCTGGTGGTATATATGAATGGGTGAGGGGTCTTGGGCAGTCCACCTCCAACCAAGGACGGGAAACTCAGAATTAAAACATAATGTATCTAAAATGTATGCACTGTAATAAAACGGGGGAATTTTCCTTTCAGTAACAACATAACCTTTTCTAAAATCACGAACAACTACGGCTAACTTATCAGAGAGAATAGTAGCCCAATCCATAATTATGTTGTTTACTGCTGCTTCCATTAGAGGAACCATCTCTATGGTAAAATTAGCAGAGTCATGTAATCCCCATAGCCTACACATCATTATCCCCGCATAACAATAGGGAGAAGCCAAAGAATCGACTGAGTACTTACTGGAAGACTCGTGCTTGTGTTTGGCTGGATTCTGCCTCCAATCCCGGATGGGTTCGGATTCTACTTCATTATCAGCTGCAAATTTCTCCAGGAAGGTCTTGTTATAGACTTTCTCTGGCTCAGGCAAATGATACATTTGCCTTAGATGTTTTGGCTTGAACGATCCAAAAATCCTCCCATCTCTGGTGCAAAAGGTTCTGTCGAGGATTGGAATTTCCTCAATTGCCCATCGCACGACGTCTGTGTAGGGGAGAATTTGTTCTCTGGCCGCTATCCTGTGAAGGAAGGAGTCGGCTAAGTCTTTGAGAGTGGACTCAGACTTGCGAGTAGGATCCGCAGTAGCTTCTGTTACTGTCTTTTCTGGTTGTTCGGCTTCGATCAAATTATATGTGCCTTGCCATGTAGCTCTGGTAAGACCCGTGCATGTAGTGTCTGATATTAAGCCCTTCTTTTTATCTGTGGCATCTTGTCCTGCAACTGTTGTAGCAGCGGAACCCGCGGTCTTCTTAGATTTCTTTCCCATCATGCTCAGGCTTCTGTTGGAGGATGAACTCTGCACAAAGGCAAGAAAAACCGTAACATAGAAATATAATAATGAGGACTCATGGTGGGAAAGATATATCAATTGAAGCGTGCTGAGAGATTAATTCTCAAAAATGGCTGCGGATCCAATCAATGAGCAGATATTACAGATATATTAAATGGTCATTTAAGGCCTGCTACTCCTTAAATGCTTATTACACCATTATCCGGTTGAATGACTCCCTTAAGCGTGCAATGGATATTTTGGCGGTTGAGCACAGGTGATCGTTAATCGAAGGGGCAAAACTTTAAATATGAATACATCACCTTATCCCTCCATTTAACGGCTTTTTCGAAATCCGTGCTTTATTGATCGGAAATCAATAACGCTTTAGATCTTCAAGCTATACCTTTTGAAATTCCGATCGCCGATAGCGATATCGCATCGCATGGGGAGAATGGGCATTATATAATCATAAGCATATAATCCTCCGAACGCCGATTGCGACGTCGCATCGGATTAGCGCGAAGAAATATGACAAGGTGCATTTAGAGTGAATTGCCGATTTCCCGATCGCTGATATCGCATCGCATCGGGGGTAAGACCTAAGCGCCTTATTAATGTGCATGGGATGTTCCCGACTGCCGATTGCGCAATCGCATTGGATCAGAGTAAATGAATTAAACTGCCTTGACCGCATATGAAGTATCGCCGATACCCGATCGCCGATATCGCGTCGCGTCGCGTCGGGGCTTATGTTATGTGTGTTTTTTAAGATGTGTATGAACTGTTGCCGATCGCCGATTGCGATATCGCATCGGGGGTAATCAATGTGCCGCTTATTTATATTTCTTATGTCATTGCGATATGCGATCTTGCGATCGCTTTATCGCAATGACAAAGATTTGCCTTATTTCTTTTTAGGGTCTTTTCAAAAAGGGTTTTATGAAATGAATTCATTTGATTATCGGACCTCTTTTGAGCAATAAAAGAATTGATACCAATTAAATTTTAAAGGGACCCATTTCATACGTTAATATTTATAAGTAAAGATGATATGAAATGGGGGGTTGTTGTAGAGCACAACAACTGGTAAGAAACCCTCTCTTTCACATCTGAGGGTATTTGGATGTGATGCATATGTACATTTCCAAAGGAGAAACAAACCAAGTTGGATAGTAAATCTAAAAAGTGCATCTTTATTGGGTATAAGGATGGTTTAAAGGGTTATAAGCTTTGGAACCCAGTAACAAGGAAGGCTATGTATAGCCGAGATGTGGTGTTCAGAGAGGTGAAAGATGTTATTAAACATGAAGTCCAACCAAAGGAACCTGAGAAGATAGAGTTTGTGCTAAAGGAGGAAGAATTAGACTCTACAGCAGAGGAGGAATCAGAAGATGAAGAGCCACAAACTCCGCATGTGAGAAGATTAGTTCGAGAAAGAAGGTAGCCAGAAAGGTATAGTCCATCTGCTTTCTATTCAAAATTTTCTTTATCTATTACTAATGATGATCCCAGAACTATGAAGGAAGAAGTAGATTCAGAGGATCGAAAACTCTGGAAAGAGGCCATGGTTGATGAAATGACATCTTTGCACAAAAATGAGGCTTGGGATCTGGTGGAGTTGTCAGCTGGAAGGAAACCCATTGGTAACAAATGGGTGTTCAAGAAGAAGACAAATGCAAAAGGAAAGGTGGAGAAATACGAAGCTCGGTTGGTAGCATAAGGTTATTCCTAGGTGCTGAGAATTGATTTTGGTGATATTTTTCTCCTGTTGCTAAGGTAGCTTCTATTAGATTGCTTTTATCTGTTGTTGTTGCTTTTTATTTTGAGGTAGAACAGATGGGTGTGAAGACAACATTTCTTCACGGGGATCTAGAAGAGGAGATCTACATGAAGCAACCTGAAGGCTTTGCGGTGAAGGGTAAGAAATAACTGGTATGCAAGTTAAAGAATTCTCTATATGGGTTAAAACAGTCGCCAAGGATGTGGTATTAGAAATTTGATACATTTATACGGGGACTTGACTTCACCAGAAGCAAAGCAGACCACTGTGTGTATTTTAAATTAATTGGTGATCGTGTTATTTATCTGGTCTTGTATGTGGATGATATGTTGTTGGTTGGAAATGACAAAGAAATTATCTAGGATTTGAAGACCCAATTGTCCTCCAAATTCAACATGAAATATATTGGTATTGCAAACTATATTTTGGGCATGGAAATTAAAAGAGATCGGGCAAAGAGGAAGCTCTGGTTAAACCAGAGGAAATATATCGAGACAATATTGTAGAGGTTTAATATGCAGGATAGTAAATCGGTGAAGGTTCCTATTCCTGTAGGTGTAAAGTTATCTGCTGAACAGTGTCCCAAGACACAAGAAGAGGAAGAGGATATGTCACGTGTTCCATATGCAAGTGTAGTCAGTAGCCTGATGTATGTGATGGTCTATACTATACCAAGCATTGCACACGCAGTGGGATTATTGAGCAGGTTTATGTCAAAACCAGGGAAGGAGCATTGGACAACAGTGAAGCGGGTTTTCAGGTATTTACGTGGCACTAGTGATTATGGTTTGTGCTACCAAGGAAGACCAGGATTGGATAGAGTTTTGGATATCCCTGGCTTTGTTGATGCGGATTGGGATGGAGATCTGGATTAGAGAAGATCTACAAGTGGGTATGTGTTTAACCTATTTGGAGGTGCAGTCAGTTGGATGAGTAAGAAACGATCTGTAGTGGCACTATCAACTACAGAGGCAGAATACATGGCAGCCACTCATGCAAGAAAGGAAGCAGTTTGGTCACAAAGATTGTGTTCAAGTATGGGGTTAGTATAGGGAGCTATAAGGATATATTGTGACAGCCAAAGTGAAATTTTCTTGGCAAAGAACCCTGCTTACCATTCAAAGACAAAGCACATTGATGTTCAGTATCACTTTGTGAGGGATATGATAGAAGACAAAAAGGTGTTGCTGGTAAAGGTGGACACTTTGAAGAATACTGCAGATGCATTGACAAAATCTGTGAGCTCTGAGAGGTTCTCTTGGTGTAGAGAAACAATGGGCATTGCAGGGCTGGATAAATAACTAAGCTCTCTTGTGGTCCCCTGTGGAAAGAAAACAACAAGTGGGAGAATGTTGGGTTGTGTTATTCTTTCCACGACTAGCCCATGTAGTGAACTGGGGGGTTAGAGGGGAGGCAGAGCCCCCCCTTTGTTACGCTGATTGCATAGCGGGGGGGTCACAGGGGGGGCGGGTAGTCCCCCTCTACGGGGCCCGGGGCAGTGCCCTGGGAAAATTTTTTTGGACCCTATATTAGGTTGGGCGGACCTACCTATGGTTTTGAGCATGATCTTTTCACATGGTTTTGGACGCGATGGTTTTCGGTCCATGGTATTGGATGCTTCAGCATGTATAAATATGTATTGTAACATTGAAAGGAAAATAATAAAAAATCAAGCTTGTAGTCCCTGTTTTGGGATCCAGGGGAAAATCTATGTTTATATGTGTTTTATGTGTTATGCTTTCGCATTGTTTATTTTTTGTGTTTTAAAATTTGTATGCAGGTAATTTCTATACGAGGTTAAAACCTACATTCATGCCCTTGGTTCTAGGCCTCTTTGGCTTGACTTGAACCTCTGTGTCCTCCATTTGTTCTAAATCAATGACTTACATTTTCCTGCCTCATCCTCTACACCCATTCTAGGTTTTGACATTAACATTTGATTCACTTTGAGTTGACTATTTTCTTGCTGCAAAAATGAAATCATGTAGTTGGCTTTAACCAAATCATATTTTAAATCTCTAATCACAACCTATTTCTCCATGACAAGCTGCTTCAATGGTTTGCCCTATTTTTCATGAACATTCTCATGGAGTGATGTCTCGTGGTGATGTGGAGATGCTTCCTTGTTAACTAAAGTAGGCTTGTCCCTTTCCTCTCCTCTAGGAGCAAACACAAGCCTCTTCCCTTTGATGTAGTGTTATAGACAATTTTGTGCCTTGCAGCATCAGGCATGAATTGTCAATAATCCAAGGGATCCAAAGTCCCTAAACATGATGTTCCTACCCCTAGAGGAACAAGGTCAGCAAACCAACAGCTCTCAGATCAGTTCTCCACCTGAAAACACTCAAAAACAAGCAATCCTGAAATCAAAGCAGGTGCTCCACTAGGCTTCTGCATTGAAACTCAACTCCTCCATGGTGTACCTGCGTTGCAAAGCAAGTGGAACAAAGGCCACCTACGCTGAGCGAGATGGGACAAGTGGCACACTGAGTCATTGCTCTGGAATCTTCCAAAAATGACACTTGGATCAGGGATTTCGCCTTGTGATGAGTCAGAGGCTCTGTTTCTCCAAGTGGAAGCAAGGTTCTCCAAGTGGACTCAAGAACTAAAGATCAACTGAAGAGAGAGAGGACACAAGGCAGCTACACATCAGTTGCAAGCTGACTCATCCTTTCTCAATTCATCTATATATTGAGCTCTCTCCTATGAGCTCAGGAGGCTGGAATTTTGTGCAAAGTAATGATATGCTGTTGGTTTCACTATAGAGCTATTGGGTGATTGCTTGAAGGAGGTGAAGAGGAGAAATTCTTTCTGCTGGGAGGTGTTGCTGGATTGGGGCCTTCAATGGTTGTAACTCTCTCAGAACTTTACTTCTTCATTAATAAAAGCTATTGAGGTTCTTCTATATGCACTTGTTTCAATGATATATTGTGATAATTGTATATTTGATTTATGCTAATCCTTGAATCAGTTATGATTGCATGCTTCTTGTAGTTTCCTTCTTTGTTATTTTGCAGGATCTCATTGTAGCTGGGCCAGCAAAAGAGCAAGGAGCTGGGAGCAAGCAGCCAAAGAGAAGAGTTTAGATTCGACATTAAGCGCAAGGCAACGGTTAGTGCATTTCCTCATTCTCTCTTGCTTTCGTAAAGAAGTAAACCTTAAGTAGTTTTCTTTACAGTTGTTGCTGAGGTACTATCACCCTTAGAGTGGGATAGGGTCATCCGAGTCGGATACTTTTCCCTACAACAAACTGGCGACTCCGCTGGGGATCGTATATGTTTGATTGTTTGTAGTATTTTGCTATTCATTTACTGAACAAAAGAGTACCAAATCGAAAAGCTTTTGACTATATCAAAAGCGAAGTAGAGGGCAGCTACTCTAGCTCATTTCTGAGCATGTTCATGATTTGAAGAGCTGATCTACAAGGATCCTTGTAAGCTCTTAGTGATAGATTTTCATCCTCCTTGTCATCCCTTTGTGTGTGCTTGACTGATTGCTTCTGATTTGAGCAAAAACTGTGAATTTTTGAGAAAATTGTGACCCGGAAACTGAGAAAACGCAACTTTCGTTTTCCAAAGCAGGTAGTACACAGGCTACCTGCTTTGCAACGCAGGTCCCGAAGGGGCTACCTGCGCTGAGAGCCAGACTGGCTGTGCAGCACCTGCGTTGGCCCAATTTTGCCTTGTGCATTTGGGGTTTCCTCCCTTTTTCTTGCCTGCTTTCACTATAGATTTTGCAGCCAGTTACCAGTCTTGTACCTGTTCTGAAACCAACCTTACTTGCCATCATTCCGCCTCTGTTATATAACGAAATTGTACTTGTTCTTTTGTATTTCTTACATCATTTACGATTTCTCATAACGAAAGTGAACTAGTCTTGCTTTGGCCTCTTAGATCTGAACCTGTGTTAGGCATTTTGCTGGTCTAAAGAGTTAGCTTGTTTGCTGTCCATAGCTGATTAGTCTTTTTACTTTCGTCATTATGGTTTGATTTCATGTATTTCCAGTGATTAAACAAGTAAATCTTAAGGTGTCTTTTGATTTTGGACTAGCTTGTTTACTTTCGCTTTAAATCGAAATCAAAGTTATATAACAACTTTCTTTTTGTAATACATCAACATTAAGAAAGGGAAAAGAAAATACATGCATTGTGCATTTTGCATTTGACTGCTTGCATGACGATTTAGGAAATTTTGCATTAGTGTGTGCTCTATGATCTGTGTGAAAAGATTTGCCTTTCTTCTCCCTCAGTAGTTAAGATTTTCAAAGTTGAAAGATTGAAAAGTTTGCTTCTCATCTTAGACTGCATCAGGAATTTGTCATATACATCTCGTGGTGATCCTTAAAGGCAAACTGCTAAGCAAGATCAACATTAAAATAAATTCAATTTACATAACAACGCTTTGAAACATAACGCAAACACATAGAGGTCTAGGTAGAGACGTGTTCCGGCGTCGTTAAACGTAGTGACTGTCGATCTCTACGAAGGTGGGTGATTCCTCCTGAGAGTCGGTGGCACTAATACGGACTTGTGCTCCCATGTACCGTCGCGTATATATTGGGAGACCCCTATAGGAACAAAGCCTTTATCCATAGGAAGCCGTGTCGGCCGCCCTACTGATCGCGATGCAGTGAACACAGCATTCACGAAGATCGACCACCCGTACCGTAAAACGTATTCTGTGGTTTCGCGAAAAGTTTGGCACACCCTCTGCCTAGAACTCCAGAGCAGTTTCTTTTGGCCTTTTTCAAACTCTATAACTGAAAAAGTCCATCCGAGCATTTGTCACTTCGGGCTCGTTAATACATCGAAGGAGACTAGAGTCATCTTTAGCTTTTTCTCGACTCTTAAAACATGAAAAAGCAAAGCTGTGTCTAAAGCGTCGTTAATAAAATTTATTTTAATCGGAACATAATCACCTGTTATTCCCACGTTGATCTTTCAGTTGAAAAGTATGGAGCCCACCAACCAAGGAAGTCACCTTGGTGGAAGTCCCAATCCCTTCTCCTCTTGGGGAGATGTTGGTGCGCCTCATATGGCCACATTGTCACTTCCAGGATTGACAATTGGCCTACCTGTATGGCTCTTTTCAACTAATGTAGTTCAAATCGCCACTAATCCTGAGCAGTCGAATCAACAGTCAGACCAGTCTAGAGCTGCCCACCAGCCTTCCACTTCTTACAATTCTTCCTCTGATCCTTCATCTTCGCAGGGTAGAGCCGGCAAAAGTCAGCCTCCCATGGAGAAGAAGGAAAAGAAGAAGAGAGAAAAGAAGCAGAAGGGGCCTATGGCGAAGGCAACTGGGGGCAAGCAAAAGACATCTGACAAAAATCCACACACTGCACCGACCGGGCCTAAATCGCCATGTGTCATTTGCAAAGGGACCCACTTCCATCGTGATTGTCCTTGTATTCCCCGGATACTAAGGGACTGGTCCCCCAGGTTGCACAATCCGGTAGCATCAACCTCTGGTAGTCATGTTGATTGCAGTCCATCAACTAGCGAGAGTGAAGGACGAAAAGGGAGACCAAGATCACCCTGTATGTTGTGTGAAGGCGATCACGCCATCCACCGATGTCCATTCTTAGATGAGGCGAAGAGAGTTTTGGAAGATCGTCCGGTATCACCGTTACGACTTCCTCCTGGATACCAAAAACTCGTGCCTAATCCCTCGATAGTTGAAAATCCAGCTGGCCCGCTCAAGTGGTCAGCTGAAGTGTCCGTCATTGAGAATGAACCTGCTGAATCCAGACCAGACGAAAGTCTAAAGGTCGAAACGGCAGTTGACCCGGTTCTTCCTTCAGAGGTTTCATCCTCAAATGACACCGTCGTTGAAGATTCATCTTCAAATGACACCCTCACTGAAGAGAATAAGGATGACACCATCCAGATTCTTTTCATCAACACAGACTCTGATGAGCATCAGGGCAATGCGCCCATTCCTTTATCGCAGGAAGGAACATCGTCAGGGTCGTATCCGGCCGTGTATTCGGTCCCACCACCAAGCAACCTAGTTGTATCCTTTGATTGGAATCAACTAGGCAGACCCCGGTTACCAGCCAGTATACCATTCAGAATCATTGTCCAAATCTATAGAATGGTAATGGCTGGAACCATCATTGATGAAGGGGCATCTGTGAGTATCCTTTCCTCTATTGCTTGGAAAGCACTGGGTTCCCCGACGCTTTTACCTGAGATGAGAAATCTATCAGGTTTTGATAAAGGAACCAGTCGCCCGTTAGGGATTCTCCCCAATGTTCCCATTACATTGAAGGGGAAGACAGTTCATATGAACGTCATGGTCGTCCAGGGACCCTTGGTATATAACTTACTCCTTGGACGAGACTATATATATTGCATGGAGGCAATAGTGTCCTCACTCTTCAGAGTTATGTGTTTTCCGCACGAAGGAAGAATGGTCAAGCTCGTAGACCAGCTTTCATTTCCAGGATCACGCATCGCAAATAGTCAAATACCATCCCTTAACGGTTTATTCGCTCAAGGAATGCCTCCACCCCCGGTTCTACTTCCCGATGAATGCGAGTGATTCGGAAAGATGTAACTGGGACCCAGGGGGCATGCACCCTGGCCTGCCTTGGGCAGAGGAAACCTTGGGTATAAAGTTAATTTCCGCAGAAGAATGGGACTAGTCCGTACCCCGTCTGAAGGAAGGAAGAGAGGGTTGTTCTAGGATAAAGTTCTTTTGTCAAAGTTATGTGAGTGAGATAATCAGCTTCTCACTCCCTTTGTCTAAAAAGTAGGCTCTCCTGAGGGAGGAGATCCATTTGTGGCGGCGAGTAGCCACCATCTTTGAAGGCAAGCCTCACCCATTAAAACATATGTTTTGAAGGATAATTAGGGGCAGCCTCCAAAGAAAGAGATGAAATTGCTGCAACAAGTAGTCACCATCCTTAGCAACCTAGTAATAGACATCGCCGAAAAAAAGAGTTTAGTTTGCGGCAGCGAACAAAACCATTTTTCGGATAATAAGTAAGAGGCAAACCTCCCTCGGTAACGCCAATGTTTTATCTGTTGCGATCTTGCAAAAATCAAAAAGTGAACTGATGGGAAGACAAGTACCGTCGGCACCGAAAAATAACGAGAAGACAAGTATCGTTAAAAATATAGCAAGACGACAAGTAGAAAAACAGAGGTGAGACAGAGGAGGGGTAGCCTTGAAATTATACTTTATACCTGGGGGCATGCGAACCTTTTGGAGTGCAAGCACGGGACGACTATTTATTTTTTTAAATTTTTAGGTCCTCCCTTTAAACCTGTAGGTCTAACCTGTTAAACTCGTAGGATTAGCCGTTTCCAGCTTGCATAAAGAAAGGATGTGGGGCAAAAGTTAAAACTTGCCAAATCGGAGTAACTAGTGAGGTATAGCTCCTTAAAAATGACTACCTCACCTGAGGCGTTCCTTGTATTATGACTGGTATAATCGAGCAAGGTTTGGTCGCATTCAAGCTCGTTAAAAAATGAACTGCCCCTTAAGGTTTAGGGGGCATATGCCTCGTCTGCATTATTATGCTGGGGGCATCCATCATCGAGCAGTTTTAGCACACAGTTCATGCTCGTTAAAAAATAAACGCAAGATCCGAGCAGTTTTAGCACATAGTTCATGCTCGTTAAAAAATAAACATAAGTTGTGAGCAATCTTCCCCTAGAGTTCAAGCTCACCCAGAAAAATGAACCGGTAAATAACCTTGGTAAATGTAACCTTTGACAGCCATATTAAAGCCCTTGGTCGTGTTCTTGCAGTCTCACCTCCATCCGTTCATTTGGCCAATCGTTCATCTCCATATGTTTGTTTACCCATTTTGAGGAACAGCTGCGAAGAGTGATTTCACTTAGCCATCCTTGTGACACTGCCGTGATTGGAATATTCCAACCTGTACCTGGAATCTGCTGCTACCCTGTTCATCACTCGTTCCTCAAAAGACGAGTCTTCTTTGAGCTCTTTTCACTGACTCGTAAAATATGAAAAGTTTGCCGAGTTTTGGCCTTCCAGCTCGTTAAACGACCAGAAGAGCTATCCCTCCTCTAGATTTTAATCTTTTTTGGACCTGAGGGATTATTGCACAAAAAGATCGAGCGCTTGTTTTGTTCGGCTCGTTAAAACAATCGAAAATTCATCCCTTCTGTATTGTTTTATACTTTTTCGGACTTAAGGGATTAGATGACGAAAAAGGAATTTTGGAGTTGACTTTATGTACCTTTTCAGACTCTCTAAAAATGAAAAGGACCGAGTTATCCTTGTCGTTAGACTCGTTAAATTCATTAAATAGCGACAAACTTGTCTTTAGACGAGAACGAGTTTCCCTATCGCTAGGCTCGTTAAAACATAGCGATGGGCTTGCCCGAAGGGCAGGTTATAGAACAAGCATATGTTATCCTCCTCAAGCTTGATAAAAATAAAGAGGTACTGGTCAGCAATGACTGGGGAAAAATTGGGAGAACCTCATAGCTTTAATGGTAGCAAGTCACTCTTGAACATGACACTTTGTCCTCCGTATCACATCAGGTTGGGTTGTTTCATTCACCGGTCTCATCACCATGGTCCTCGCCACACCATCCACATTTGGGGTAATGCTACCAATCCATCACATCAGTGTCGTTATATGTTCAAGAGATGTTGTTCTGCAAAGAGTCAACTGTGTCCCATCCACTGCCATACATTGTCCTTCATCCATTTCATGACCGCCACCCTGAATCATACATCACAGTTTGTTTTCACCTCATCACAATCACTAGCTCCGTTCCGTGTCACTGATGTGGGATTCATTAAGGCCCTCCTTTGACGGATCGCTCCTTGTCGACATCAGCTCATTATCCAAGGAGTTGATCTAGGAACACCCCCTTCAGTACTTTGAAGCTTGCATGCCTCAATGGCAAGTTTCTCACTTCCGGCGACAGGTATACAACAATGACCTTCGACCAGAAGATTTTGCATGGTGGTCGACGCCAAGTCCTTTATTCCCACCATGTGAATTGTACTGCCGTACCTTGAGGGTCATCATCCTTATCGGTGATTCCTCTCGCGCTTGTTAACGGTTTACATCATTGACCGGTAATCAAGCGATGTCTTTCCATGTTCGACTTCAAGAAATTCTCACATGGATCGACTTGTACATCGAGTGAAGATCGGAAGAGATTGAAGACCCCGGATCTAGTTTCATCCATCCGGGCTGCGATATATATTCAGGATATAAAGACATTTGATATGTACATCATTGCAGCAGATGATCATCCTTCTCAAAGGATGATAATTTCAGCAGAGAATTATCGGTCTATCATCAGACGATCGTCTGTTCTATGTACCAAAATGAATTTATAAAGCTGAGCATGGGAATGCCCGCCTCAGCTAGATCATGAAAAAGTATGAAAAATAATGTATTGTATTGTATCTTATTACTGGACACTTCTCAGCAGATTGAATGAACTTCGGATCCTCCTAATAAAGCATTTCACCCGATAAACGACCTCATACTTTAGGGGGCATCTGTTATAGACAATTTTGTGCCTTGCAGCATCAGGCATGAATTGTCAATAATCCAAGGGATCCAAAGTCCCTAAACATGATGTTCCTACCCCTAGAGGAACAAGGTCAGCAAACCAACAGCTCTCAGATCAGTTCTCCACCTGAAAACACTCAAAAACAAGCAATCCTGAAATCAAAGCAGGTGCTCCACTAGGCTTCTGCGCTGAAACTCAACTCCTCCATGGTGTACCTGCGTTGCAAAGCAAGTGGAACAAAGGCCACCTGCGCTGAGCGAGATGGGACAAGTGGCACACTGAGTCATTGCTCTGGAATCTTCCAAAAATGACACTTGGATCAGGGATTTCGCCTTGTGATGAGTCAGAGGCTCTGTTTCTCCAAGTGGAAGCAAGGTTCTCCAAGTGGACTCAAGAACTGAAGATCAACTGAAGAGAGAGAGGACACAAGGCAGCTACACATCAGTTGCAAGCTGACTCATCCTTTCTCAATTCATCTATATATTGAGCTCTCTCCTATGAGCTCAGGAGGCTGGAATTTTGTGCAAAGTAATGATATGCTGTTGGTTTCACTATAGAGCTATTGGGTGATTGCTTGAAGGAGGTGAAGAGGAAAAATTCTTTCTGCTGGGAGGTGTTGCTGGATTGGGGCCTTCAATGGTTGTAACTCTCTCAGAACTTTACTTCTTCATTAATAAAAGCTATTGAGGTTCTTCTATATGCACTTGTTTCAATGATATATTGTGATAATTGTATATTTGATTTATGCTAATCCTTGAATCAGTTATGATTGCATGCTTCTTGTAGTTTCCTTCTTTGTTATTTTGCAGGATCTCATTGTAGTTGGGCCAGCAAAAGAGCAAGGAGCTGGGAGCAAGCAGCCAAAGAGAAGAGTTTAGATTCGACATTAAGCGCAAGGCAACGGTTAGTGCATTTCCTCATTCTCTCTTGCTTTCGTAAAGAAGTAAACTTTAAGTAGTTTTCTTTACAGTTGTTGCTGAGGTACTATCACCCTTAGAGTGGGATAGGGTCATCCGAGTCGGATACTTTTCCCTACAACATGTAGGTCTGAGTTATTTCTGCCCCAGGTGTCTTCTTCACTGGAACTCTACTAGATGAGCTAACCTCCCTTGGTTTGCATGATGCTGGTGGTGTACTGTGGCTAGTAGGCTGACTAGTAGAAGGCAGAAAAATTGTGGACTGCATGAAGTTTTCCCAGGATATGTTCTTTTGTCCAAGATGGTGTAGGAAAATGATTTTAATGAAAGCATGGTGGTAGAGACTAGCTTGGTGGTCACCCATTCTATTTTTCACTTTCTTTCCCATCTTGATCAAGTTTATGTAAAGGTAGTGAGGTAGGTTGAGAGGCTTTACACTAGTGAAGTGCATCAACAACCTGACATGATGCTTATACACTGCTGAAAACTTGCCCTCACATGTAAAATATTTCATGATGAACTTCATTAATGGAGCAAACCTTTCAAGCAACAGTCCAAAAGGAAAAACACTCTTGGGAGCCTCTTTGAACTGAATTTTGATGAAAGCCCTGTAATTTGAAATGTCCAAATCTGATTTTTTGAACCACTTTTCCCCACTGTTTGGTATCCCTGTGGCAACAACTATTGTCTCTGATGAAATGATGAAGTCCACCCCTGCAATATTGACCTTATCTCCTCTAAGGTTTGTGGCAAACAAGCTGGTTAGTTTAGCATGATAACCTACTTGTTGGATTTTCTCACAAAACCTTAGGCAACCAACATTCTGGAAACATTGCTTAGCAAATGGTGAGGAGACCAACTCCTGAGTGTTAAGGGGTTCAAACCTTGACACTTGTCCTCCCTTTTTGTAGGTTTTCTTTTTAGTTTCCATTTTCAAATGTTGCACAACAAACTAGGTTATGAGGAATGGAAAAAACAAAGTTTTAATTAGGGAAATTGGGATTTAGGTTTTGTGATTTGAAGTGAGGGGAAAGAGGAGTTGGGGAGGGAATTAAGCAATGGGAAAATTTTGGGAGGTGGGTAGGGGTCTTAGGGAGCTTAGGGAAGTGAGAAATAGGATAGGGAGTGATGGGAAGGGAAACAAACAATTTTTACATAGTCCACGCTACCCTTTCTGCTGAAAACATAGTGTGGGGTCTAGGGTTTTCCTTAGAAACTATGGGAATGAATGGTAAGGATTAGAAATTGTAGGGAAATTGTATGTCAGTGTGAGGAAGGGTAGAAATTATAGGGAATCTAGTTTATCTGTGTGCAGATCAAACCATGGAGTTGAAAACTGAAAACATAGCGTGGAAAGCCTAGGAGAGGGTTCCACACCCAAAAACTGAAAAATTCACTTTGTTGAGGTGGTGTTTGCCTTTGACATATCTGTACTGAGCTAGAGAAACCTTCGCTTGTTGTATAAAATGTTGGAAGCTGGTCCTTTTCCTCACACTGAAGAAAGTGCAACGTTCTGCAAAAAATGCAACGTGGAGCACAAAACGTAGAGATCAGACTTTAAAACACAGTGAAATGGCAGAAAACACAACAAAATGGTTTGAAATGAACTTGGAGAGTAGGAATCGATGTTGAGTGATTCTTTGAGGCTATGAATGATCAATTGAAGTCTTTTTTACATGTGAATGATGAAAACAAATGCTTGGAATATCTTTAACACTTACAAAACACCTTTTCTTGTATATGTCAAAGGACGACAATATACCTTTTTTTTGCAGTAATATCTTCATAAAAGTTGCTTGATACCTTTTATTACCTTTATTTCCTAACATGCTATCTCCCTTGGTGTGAAGACTTAAGACAGATAACCATAATGGTTCTTTGCTTTGAATTTGGACATAGTAATGAAAACATCGGTGGAAACCCTAGACCAAGACATATATGTTGACACTTCAGCTGATCCGACACCAACAATGACATGACCATGACAACTAACAAGAACCATGATTACTGAAGGGAGTAGCACTGACCTAGAATCAACAACTAATGATCAAATTTTTTATTTAAAGACCTACTGAAACCATAAAATTTTTTACCTAAGGCCCTAGCAAATGTTGAAAGAACATATTTGATCAATGGTGATTGACATGACTGACAGGTACTAACACATGGGGTGACAGAGTGATGTCTCATGTTAGACTCCATTTAGAAATTTCTTGCAAGCTTGGATAATACTTGAGCAACTGTGACTTGTCCATTGTTACTATTTGATTGCAACAACTAAGATAGGCTATAGAAAATTTTGAGAGCTCATTTCAGATTCTTGGTTTGACTACCTGAATCTCCACTGTAGTGTTGAATTACTAACCGATTGAGAGACAAGCCAATGCATGTCCAAGCAGGCAACAATTACAGCAAGAGAAGCAACCTGACCTTTGACATCCAGGGCATCATGAATTAGCAGTTTCCATGGATATTAGCATGGTATCATGGTGCCACGACCTCTTACATGCAATCCATTATGAGTATATGAAGCAATTGCACCACATGCAAAGCGTTAGTGCCTGCGGAAATCAAGAACAAAGGCTCTCGATCTCCCTACCGACATGTTCTAGTGAAAACTCAACCCCCCCATTTTTAACTTATTTATTTCATATAATGAGGACCCTTTCCATATTTTTTTGGCTAAATCATCTTTTTGATATTTTCTTTTGGTTAAGTGTCCTACAATTTTGCCAATTTTTCGTTTTCATCGAATAGCTATGTTGATTGCTCCTTTGAGTTCGACTTTTTGATAGCTTTCCATGGGTACTTGTTTCATCTCATTTGGTTACATAGTTTGAAATGGTGCTCATCTGAAGTTCGATAATTTTTACTGCTAGGGTTAAAAAATGTACAAATTGTATAGTATTTTAACTTTTGTAAATAAATTAGTAATTGATTGTAAATATTAATTCTTAGTTATTTTTTTACTAATTATTTCATTTTTCACTAACGGTCCTACAAAATCACCGTAGCCAAATTGTAGAACAATTAAAATTATGTGTTTTCGGGATCTCAGTAATTTATTCCAATTCCCAATTTTAAAAGAAATTACAAGACATGAAATCTCAAAATTGCAAAGTGGTTGTAGTTCATTTTGTCGGATTTTTAATTACCAAGTGGTTGTAGTTTATAATGGATGAGTCTCACTCCAAGTGGGCCCCACTTCACCTCACCTCCTCCCTTACTCCTTTATAAAAGTCCCGATAAACCTTCGATAAAAAGTCCCAATTAAAACCTTCGATATAAAAATCATGATATTAAAAAATACCTTCGATATACAATCCCGATATTAAAAAATACCTCCAATAAATAAATCCCGATATCATGTTTCAGACATCAGCATTTTTCACTTAACCTCAAAACACTCATTTTAAAAACTCCAATATCGATCATCCTTCGATACCGATATTATATGACAGGTTGTTTTGTTTTAACAAAGGTTGCTCCCTTTTATAAAAGCCTCCACCTCATCTTTATTATAAAATCCCCTCTCCTATTTTGTTATTTGATCCATCCTCATGGATCTAAAGCCACTTGGAATTTTATATTTGATCCATTTATATATGAGATCTAAAGCTACTTTTGTTTTTTTTTTTTTTTTTTAAATATATGATTTTTTATTTTGTTTAATCTTTTTAATTTTAATAAATTTTAATTATAATTTAAATTAAGTTTAAATTAAATATTATTTTAATAGTATATAATTAGTTTGTAATTAATTTAATTTAATTTTGTAATTATAATTAAATTAATATTAATTAAGCAATAATTGTTAATTTAATTTAGGATTAGATTTTAATTAAAATTTCTTATTTTTGGCCCACACAACAAATTTTCTAGAATTCTGGTAATTTTGACACTTCAACTTTGGAAGCTCATAAGTTGAGCTTTACTTAACCAAATGAGGCCTAGGACAGTTCGTTAGATAGATAAGAACATGGAGAATATTTCTGAAGTGGTTTCATAATTAGATTTATTCATTAAACGAGTATAAAATTTAGCAGAAAATCAAGCTTCGAATTCGTAACCAAAACTAATTTTCTGAGTTTAATTTTTTACATTTTTCCTTGGCTCAAAGCCTCTGTTGATTTGAAAATCCATTCGTTTATGTTCTCTTTGACCAATAAGATCTTTAAAAGGATCAATGGAAAACTCATATTTCTTTTTATTTATTTAATTAATTAAATTTGATTGGAGATGTTTATTTTCCATATTTGTTATTTTTTATTTTAATTTGCATTTTAATTTAATTTTGATTGGTTTTTGGTAGGAGAATAGTTGAGAAGATGAGGAAGAGAAGATTTGAATCAATGATATTGCTTCAGCAAGAGAGGAAAAATAATTATGGCCAATCAAATTTGTGGGAGAAAATTCATTTTCCAAAATAGCTCTCTCATTTTGGTTTTGATTTGTAATTATAAATAGGGATTTTAAAGAATGTAAAAAGGACTTCTCTTTTTTGCAACTTTGTAATTCTGATAGCAGTATTGTAATATTGAGGATTCGAGTCTGATAGGAAGAGAGTAAAAATAATACTGGAGCTTAAATCCCGTTTGTATAGAGGGAGTTTAAGACTCATTTGCACTACTGTAGTGAGATCATATACTTATATGTAGACAATGAATCAAGTTTAGAGGCAGCAGAGTGTTGGAAATAATACTGAGAGGGGGGTGAATCAGTATTTACTATTCAATAATTTTTCATTTCCCAAATAGATTTATATTACTTCAGTGAAGTGAACTTGTGTGTGCATGCTACTATGATTAGGGAAACCAGCGTATACCCAAGACTATATGATATAGTCAATTTATCATGTCTTGAATTTTAATTAGTGCATCAGTAACTTATTATACAGTAACTATGTGCAGTAATAACATAATAAACCATCACACATAAGAAACACACATGAACACCAAGATTTAAGGTGGAAACCCAATGCGGGAGAAAAACCACCTGCTGTTGTCGTCTCTGTCTTCTTTTAATATAAAGAAAATTTGTTTACAATCTTGTATTAGTGCAGACTCATACTAGTACACAGGCACCCACCTGCAGAAGGCTATAACCTTCTCTCGTCTTCCAGCTCCTTCTGGAAGGAAGCAACAACCCCCTAGCCCTTGTACTAGTCGATATGTTTACTAGTACATAGGCGCTGACCTACAGAAGGCTATGACCTTCTATTTTCCTCCAGGGACCATGTTTCATTAATTTTCAGACTAGATGCTCCTGATACACAAAAATACAATGTGAAGGCCTCGTTTCATCAAATTTTCACACTGGACCCATAAAAAACTTAGAAACTCAAACTGCATCAACCAACAATTAGTTAATCTGAATAGTCATATCACTGTCACCAGAACACTGTGTTGAACCCAAAAACCTGCATCATCATTCAAAACCAGCTACAACCTCAAGAATCATACATCAAAATGTATACGCTACTTTAATGAACCCAACCTGCGTGTATATGCTACTTCCTGCAACAAAATCTATGTATACCTCCAAAACTATTGAATCATAAAACTTCTGATCAGATCTGTACCAACCAGTAATATTCTGAACATCTACTATTAATTTACAGAGGTCTAGTCAGTCAGCAACAAATATAACCCTTCTTACGTAATCAATCAATCAATCAGACACAAAGTTCTTATGAATTCGGTTTTACTTTCAGATCTAAGAAGACTTCATTGGCAGACAACAGTAAAACAACAACACTAATCAGATAGATCAGTCATTTCTGAACAACAGGATTTTATTTTGTGTACACTACTTGGAAGAGTTGAACCTGCGTGTATACATGCCTTTACCAAGGTGAACCAGCGTATATATCTGAAAATATTAACATACAACTTTGCTACTATTCTAGACTTTAGACATACCCAGATCATGATATTTAAATAATAAAACATGCGTAAGCAATCAGATCTAGCCCAACCAATATCAGATCATACAATGATAAGTCATTTCAGGTTTCATGATCTTGATCCAACATTGTATAAAAGGTGCACAAAATATTTTAGATTATATCATAATCATAACCTTTGCAACATAAAATATAATTCAGATAGAAGTATTCCTAATAAACCCTTTTCACTTGCACTCCTGGCCCTTTGATCTTCTCCTCCTTATATAGTTTTGGCCTTCCTCAATACCTCAGACCAAAACAACACTTAGAGCCTGTGGTATTCTTGGACGGGATCAAATAACCATTACTCCACTCAATATTGTGGGCTAATACCATGGTATTGACCCTTGGTATTCCTTACTCTTGAATTTTCTTGATTTTCCAACCCATACGTGCTTTTCCTCTTGTGAAAGTGCGTGCATATGTATATGCTCTTTTTGTTCCGTGAACCTGCGTGTATATGCTGCTTTGTCAAGCTGAACCTGCGTATACAACTTAAACTATCTGAAAACATCCTTTTCCTTCAACTTCTTGATTCTGATCAGTAGACCTTTGTTCCAACTTCCTGTTCTTCTGTACCAATGCCCTGTTACCTCTGAATTGACCTGTTACACTGTGAGTTTCCTTTTATCAAATATGAGATGACCTATGAGTGAGTTTCCATCAAGGACAACACTTGTATCATAATGCCAACAATCTCCCCCTTTGGACTTGATGGCAACCATATTGGTGTTGATTACTGCAAGCTGTAGAAACCGTTAGAGATATCAAGCAACACCAAAATACTCTCCCCCTTTGACATCAAGGGCAAAGGGCGGACCAAGATATTCTCCCCCTTTGAGATACACATGTTGTCCATGCTCCCCCTGAGTACATATGTTTCAAAAGAATAACATGACTCTATAACTCAACTAAGAGAGTATGACCTCCCTAAGACCAATGACTCATACATACATCAATCACCCAACCAAGTGGGGATACACCAAATTTGACTCATCCACCCAACCAAGTGGGGATATACCAATTGTTTATACATGACTGAAATAGCAATTATTACATCAACCTTCCCATGCATAGTGTGGATACAAATTACATCATATGTCCAATAGGACCCATTCAAAAATAGACTATGATAGAAGGAGACATATTACACCATAGATCTCTACATGGCCTATGAAACAATTGATATGAATATCTAAAACCATAGATGAAATAAGAAACCATAATGCCGACAATGCAGAATGTTTGATAAGGCTAATGCTCCCCCTAAACCTATGCTACCTGTGTATTGTCAACAAGTCATTCATCAAGGCATCTTCATCAGTCAGATAAAAATCAATGAACAAAGCACAACAACAGACTGTAATCATCAATATCAGACCGATTACTCATATCAGAGTTTGACCCACTGTTTTTCTATCAGAAAAACATATATTCTTCTTCAACCACAGAAACTCGTGTATATACACGACTATCCTTCATGAAACCTGCGTATAGGAACCTTCCTCTGAAAAACTGGATTTAACAGTAGGATGATGCAGAAACTACTCCCAGCTTTTGTCTGAGATATTGAAATGTTTCTCTGGGAAGCGGTTTGATGAATATATCAATAACATGTTCTTTGGAGGGAAAATACTCCAATTTCATCTTTTCTTCAAGCACTTTTTCTCATAGAAAATGATACTTAATGGGTGTGCTTGGTCTTGGAGTCCATGACTGGATTTTTTGAAATACTGATGACACTTGTATTATCACATAAAATGGATATGGGTGGGGTACATGTGATTTGAATATCTTGCAATGTTTTATCATCTAGAGTAGTTATGTGCAACAAGATGCATCAACCACATATTCCACTTCAGTTGTAGATAAGGCAATCGAACTTTGTTTCTTGTTGAACCAAGACACTAACCGTGATCCCATATAGAATGCACCTCCACTAGTGCTTTTTTGATCATCAACATTTCTTGGCCAATCTGCATCTGTATATGCATGAAGAGTGAGATCTGTATCTTTAGGATACCATAGACCAAAGTCTTGAGTTCCTTGAAGATATTTGAATATTATTTTTACAGCCTGAAGATGGGATTCCTTTGGATTTGCTTGCAACCTTCCAACAATTCCTATTGCATGCATGGTATCAAGTTTGGTACCTATTAGATAAAGCAGACTTCCAATCATAGATTTGTATGTTGGTTGGTTCACTGCAGGTGATTCATCATTATAACTGAGACTGCATCCTGTTACCATTGGAGTACATACTGGTTTAGAATCTTCCATTCTGTAGTACTTCAGAATCTTCTTGAAATATTTAGTTGGTGAAAGAAAAATACCATCTTTTGTTTGTTGTACTTGTAGACCAAGAAAATAAGTAAGTTCACCAAGTAAGGACATTTCAAACTCTTGCTGCATAACCGAAGAAACGTTTTGACTCATAGATTCTTCATTGCTACCAAAGATGATATCATCAACATAAACAACAATAATTAACAGTTTATCATTTTCAATCTTTGTATATAAGTTTTTGTCTGCAGAACCTTTTGTGAAGCCTTGTTGTTGTAGATATTTGTCAAGACGATAATACCAGCCCTTGGAGCTTGTTTTAGACCATATAGAGCCTTTTTGAGCTTACATACAAGATTTGCATCATTTCCTAGAATGAATCCTTCTGGTTTCTCAATATAAACTTCTTCTTCTAAATCCCCATTAAGAAAATATGATTTTACATCCATTTGATATACTTTGAATTTTCAAAAACTTGAAAGAGAAAGAAACATTCTTATGGCTTCAAGTCTGGAAACAGGTGCAAAAGTTTCTTCAAAGTCTATACCTTCTTGTTGAGCATACCCTTTACAGACAAGTCTTGCTTTGTTTCTAATAACTCTCCATTTTCATTCAACTTATTCTTAAATATCCATTTTGTTCCTATAACATTTTTATCATAAGGTCTAGAAACTAATTCTCAAGTATCATTCTTTTCAATTTGGTCAAGTTCTTCATCCATGGACTTAACCCAACATTCATCTTTTCTAGCTTCATTTACATTATGTGGTTCTATGGAGGATAGTAATGCTAGATAACTTGAGGTTCCTGTAAGAGTTCTTCTTGTCTGTACTCCAGACCCTTTTTCTCCTAGAATTTGAGATTCTGGATGATTCTTTTGAACATACCTGGATGGAGTCTTTTCCTTGTCTGTTGTATCTTCTTTTGATGCTTCATTGGTTTCTTCCTCTATATTATTTTTATTTGATACGGGAAAGCATTCACCGTCTTCCTCATTGTCATATTCCTTTGTTGATTTCATCTATTCCGGATTTCTGCATGCTTCATCAATTACTACATCAATGCATTCAAAAAATTTCCGAAGTCTTTTATTATAACATTTGTATCCTTTGCTTCTAGATGAATAACCAAGAAGAATTCCTTCGTCTGCTCTAGGTTCAAACTTACCAAGTTTGTCATTAGTCTTTTTAATGAAACATTTGCTTCCAAAAACTCTAAAGTGTTTTACAGTAGGAGGCTTACCATACCAAAGTTCATATGGAGTTTGATCACTATTTACCTGAACATTAGCTTTGTTGAGAATAGTCATGGCAGTAAATGAAACTTCACCCCAGAAGGTGGCAGGAGTTCCAGATTCATCAAGAATAGCTCAAGCCATTTGTTGAATTGTTATGTTCATTCTTTCTACTACGCCATTTTGTTGAGGAGTTTTGGCAACAAAGAAATGCCTTTTTATTCCATGTTGTTCACAAAAATCAAAGAATTCATCTAATATGAATTCTCCCCCTCGATCAGATCTGAGACATTTGATTTTTCGATCTGATTCATTTTCAACTAAGGCTTTGAAGGTTTTGAACTTTTCAAATGCCTCATCTTTATGCTTTAGTAGACCTATCCAACACATTCTAGAAAATCATCAATTAATAAAATAAAGTATTATTCTCCACGAGGTGACTTTTCCCTTGTTGGTCCACATAAATCAGTATGGATGAGTTCAAGAGGCTTACTTGCTGATCCCTATTTTTCACTAAAATGAACTCTGGTTTGCTTACCGACTTGACATGGTTTGCATATGGTATTTTCTAGAATGATGATATCTGGAATATTACGGACCGCCTTGAGCCTACATGCTTTTATTATTTGAGAAAAGCTTAGATGCCCCAATCTTCGATGCCATAACTAGTTTTCATCTGTTTTTCTTAGATAGCATTATTTTTGTCCTCCTTTGAGTATGTATAAATTGTTTGGAGTTCTTGTACCTTTGATTACAGTCTTTCCTGTATCAAGCTTACAAACCACACATCGGAATACAACTTCATTTCCTTGATCACACATTTGACTGACACTCAACAAGTTATGCTTTAAACCATCTACATACATGACATTTCCAGCTTTAACCTTTTCTTTCAAATAAACAGAACCTTTACCTTTAATGACAGCTGGTGTGTCATTTCCAAACGAGACATTCTTTTCTTTTTCCAAAGCATTATATGAATGAATTTTCTCTTTATCACCTGTCATGTGTTTGGAGCATCCGCTGTCAATGTACCACTGATTTTCTTGTCCTTTTGCAAACAGAGCTATGCCACATCTTTCTGATTGAACTTCCTTCTTTCTCCATACCTTGGAATTTGATGATGATTGCTCCTTTTGAAGTGTTGGCCGAAATTTTCTCCTGCATTCAGATTCTTCATGACCAAATTTATTACAAAATGAACATTCAATTTCATCTTCAAGAGGAGAGAAGTTATTATAGGAACTTTTCTTGATTCCTGTTACGCTCCTTTGATTTTGTGCTTCTCTAGTCATGATAGTTTTGTAAGCAACACATTAAGCAGCCTTATGCCCAAAGTTATGGCATGAAAAGCATTGTCCATTAAAGAAGTTTCTGTGATCATAGAATATTTTGGCATTGTTTACCTTTTGGTTGATGCTTCTATTGATGTTCATCCTTGGAGTAAATTGAGCATGATTTACCTGATGAGTACTTTTAGGCTTTTGCTGATGATTGACATATTGTTCACTGGTCTTTGTTGCATCAAGATAGCTTCTGGTGGAGGTTGATGGCTTTTATGATTGGGATGATTCTTCAGTATATCCAAGACTTGTATTTACAAGAGGGGGACACTGAACTTTGATGATTTCATTTCAAGTTTATGATCCTTTATAAAATCTAAGATTAAGATATTTTGTCTTCTCAAGTTATTTTCTTAAACCCACAACTTCACATTCTAGTTTTTCATTGTGATTTTCTCTTTCAGTGAGTTGTTGTGTCAACGTGTCTATGATCATATTCTTTTCTTCCAAACAGATTTTGATTTTTTTGATTTCTTCAAGAAAGTCTTCCTCTTCTAAGGCATCCAAAAAATCATCATTGTCATAAGCCATGAGTAGTTTATAATCTTGTTCAATTTCATCTTCATCACTATTAGATAATCCATCACTATCTTCATGGGTATAGAAACTTCTTCTATTGACAACATATTTTCTATTGCCTTTTGCATATTCCTTTCCTTTTTCATATTTATCTTTATGAGGACACTTGGCAGCATAAGGATCGACTCTACCACAAGCAAAGAATTTGAATGGTAGCTTACCTATGAATCTTTCGGAACCTCATTGAAGCTTCTTGACAAAGTTTACCTCGTCTTATTCTTGTGAATCATATCTTGATTCATTGTGTTCTTCCTTTTCTTTTCCCCTTTCTGAAGCTTTGAAAGTGGCTTCTCTCATATCTGATGGAGCTCTTTTCCTCATTTCAAAGGCAGTTAGAATTCCATGAAGTTGAACCATAGTAATAGATTGAAGATCCTGCTTTTCTTCTATGGAAAATACTTTTGACTCAAATTTAGAAGACAAAGATCTCAAAATTTTCTCTACTAAAGTAGCCTCCTTTATCTCTTTACCCAGATTCTTCATACAATTAATAATCTCATCTACACGTAAAAAGTAACTAGCAATAGTTTCATCACTATGCATATTAAGAGTTTCATACTGAACTTTGAGAGTTTGATGCTTAACACGTTTTACCTGGGAGACTCCTTCGTAGATCTGAATGATTTTGTCCCATATCTCTTTGGCTGTCTTGAACTGCATGACTTTGACGAATTCTGATTCTGACAAAATTCCCAATAAAGTATTGATTGCTTTGGCATTGGTTTTGTATAAATTCTTACCTATTGTATTTGTAGGTATTGCTACTAGAAATTGATATCCTCCTTCCACAATTTCCCAAACATCGGCTCCAAGTGATTTAAGATAGGCTCTGGTTCTTATTTTCCAATATACCAAGTCGTTCCCATTGAAGATTGGTGGTCTAATAGATCCCATGCCTTCGTGATTGGTCATCTTGAAAGATCTCCCTTCAAGCGATCAAGCTTCTTATGAAGGACCAGTGCTGATACCAATTGTTGGAAATAATATTGAGAGGGGGGGGGTGAATCAGTATTTACAATTCAATAATTTTTCATTTCCCAAATATATTTATATTCGCTACTTCAATGAAGTGAACTTGCGTGTTCATGCTATTGTGATTAGAGAAACCAGCGTATACCCAGAGACTTTATGATATAGTCAATTTATCATGTGTTGAATTTTAATCAGTGCATCAATAACTTATTACACAGTAACTATGTGCAGTAATAACATAATAAACCATCACACATAAGAAACACACATGAACACCAATATTTAAGGTGGAAACCCAATGCAGGATAAAAACCACCTACTACTGTCGTCTCTGTCTTCTTTTAATATAAAGAAAATATGTTTACAATCTTGTACTGGTGCAGACTCATACCAGTACGCAGGCACCCACCTACAGAAGGCTACAACCTTCTCTCATTTTCCAGCTTCTACTGGAAGGGAGCAACAACCCCTTAGCTCTTGTACTAGCTGATATGTTTACTAGTACATAGGCGTCGGCCTACAGAAGGCTACGACCTTCTCTCTTCCTCCAGGGACCACGTTTCATTAATTTTCAGACTGGATGCTCCTGGTACACAACAATACAATATGAAGGCCTCGTTTCATCAAATTTTCACACTGGACCCATCAGAAACTTAGAAACTCAAACTGCATCAACCAACAATCAGTTAATCTGAACAGTTAGATCACTGTCACTAGAACACTGTGCTGAACCCAAAAACCTGCATCATCATTCAGAACCAGCTGCAACCTCAAGAATCATACATCAGAATGTATATGCTACTTTAATGAACCCAACCTGCATGTATATGCTACTTCCTGCAACAAAACCTGCGTATACCTCCAAAACTACTGAATCATAAAAACTTCTGAATCAGATCTGTACCAACCAGTAATATTCTGAACATCTACTGTCAATTTACAAAGATATAGTCAGTCAGCAGCAAAGATAACCCTTCTCACTTAATCAATCAATCAATCAGACACAAACTCCTTATGCATTCATTTTTACTTTCAGATCTAAGAAGACTTCATTGACAGACAACAGTAAAACAACAACATTGATCAGATAGATCAGTCATTTCTGAACAATAGGATTTTATTTTGCATACGCTACTTGGAACAGTCGAACATGTGCGTATATGTGCCTTTACTAAGGCAAACCAGCATATAGATATGCAAATATTAACTTACAACTTCGTTGCTATTCCAAACTTCAGACATACCCAGATCATGATATTTAAAGAATAAAACATGCGTAAGCAATCAGATCTAGCCCAACCAATATAAAATCATACAATGATAAGTCATTTTAGGTCTCATGATCCTGATCCAACATTGTATACAAGGTGCACAAAATATTTCAGATTATATCATAATCATAACCCCTGCAACATAAAATACACTTAAGATAGAAGCATTCCTAAGAAACCCTTTTCACTTGCACTCCTGTCCCTTTGATCTTCTCCTCCTTATATAGTTTTGGCCTTCCTCAATACATCGTACCAAAACAACACTTTGAGCATATGGTATTCTTAGACGGGATCAAATAACCATTACTCTGCTCAATATTGTGGGTTAATACCATGGTATTGACCGTTGGTATTCTTTAATCTTGAATTTTCTTGATTTTCCAACCCATATGCGCTTTTTCTCTTGTGAAAGTGTGTCCATATGTATACACTCTTTTTGTTTCGTGAACCTGCGTGTATACGCTGCTTTGTCAAGTTGAACCTACGTATACAACTTAAACTATATGAAAACATCCTTTTCCTTCAAATTTTTTACTCTGATCAGTAGACCTTTGTTCCAACTTCATGTTCTTCTGTACCAATGCCCTGTTACCTCTGAATTGACCTGTTACACTGTGAGTTGCCTTTTATCAAATCTGAGATGACCTATGAGTGAGTTTCCATCAAGGACAACAACTGTATCATAATGCCAACATAGAGGACTTGCACTACTGTAATTCTTTGATGTTCTGTAATTTGATCCATTTTTATGGTGATATTTATTTCTTTAATCACTTGTATATCACTATTGTTTATTTTATTATTGGAAATAAATAATTTTGGGTTTCAAATATGATTTATGGTGTATGAGTATGCATGTTTGCTTTTCAACACTACTGTTTAATATTTACTGTTATGCTCATTTAGAATCTGGTCAAGCTATCTTGCAGGGTTAATTAGAAATTAGTTTTGAGACTGGAAATTGTATAAGAACATACCTTTATATCTTTAAGTTGCTATCTATCTAAAAATTTGATGTTATAAATGTCATGCTTTCTACATGTCATGTATTTGAACTATTTCAGTATTGTGGCACGAACCTTTAGTTCTTATGCATATGTTTTACTGAAATTTGGAGATGTTTGTTAACTATTTAATAGGAATTTAGTCGTATACATTTACTTGAACAAGGATTAGGTCTTGGAACTATTTCCCTTACCTATTTTCTTTATTTTATTTCAATTTCAACATGCTTCTATTTATTTTCCCGTCCTTTTAGTTTGCTCTTGATTGAGAGAAGGATTAATCCTTCCTTCAATCAAGATAGTTTAGGAACATATTAGATTAGAATTTGTATTTTAGCTTTAATTTACGCATCTTAGAAGTTCCCTTATACAAGGGAAGTCTTTAGAGTGGTTTCGTTGAGCCATAAAGTCAACTTAAGGATCACTTTCTTGCCTCATCAACAAGAAGAGTCGATCTGATGTCTCTTTTCTATTGGTATGTGGAAGTAATACTTTAAGCCAACAGAGGTAGAGAGAGGGTAACTGGACCCAATTGAACTAGTTAGAACCACCAATCCAATGAAAAATGAGTCGCTTTAAGTTCTCGACTAGGTGGTTCCCCCCAATGTTGAGGTAGACATTTCTAGCCCACAACATTTTTGGTGCTAGAAGGAGGGCCTAGTAAATTGTTTTCTTTGAATATTTTTTATCTTATTTACTATGGCTCCATATAAAAGGCCTCCTTGGAATTTCTTTTTTGGACCTAATCCAACTTCCACTCCAGTAAAGGCAATCCAGACGTTCTCTCAGGTAAAATACAATGGTAATACATCTACTTTTTGTCATCTCCTTCAATTTATTTTAAGTTGAAATAATTTAAATATTGATGAAGATATTATTTATAGGATCTTCACACTTACTTTGACAAGTAATGCCAAAGACTCGTGTTTATATCTTTCAGTTGCCTCTGTACATAGTTGGGATGAGTTTTCACAATTTTTCATTCATGTTTTTCAATAATACGTCTACGAAAAGGTGTGTGACTAGTTGGAAGAATTGCGTAGGATGGAAGGTGAATCTTTAGACAATTTCATAATTAGATTTAAACTAATTTTAATGCAATTTAAGTCCAAATATTTTCCTCCTTAATTTCAATTAATGGGTTGGTTTAAACATTTGATATCTATCCCTTTTATTCCTGATAAAAAATCATAAAATTTAGGTATTTATGTTAAAGAATCTATTGCTCAAACCATTAATAATGATCCTCTACTAGAATATATAATTGCCAATGAACGATTTCAAGAGAAAAATGACTCTGCCCAAATTAATAACACTGCTGAGAATGAGCAATTACAATCAGTGACGAGCAACAATCAATATCTTCCTCCTGATATTCTTTTAAGCAATAGAAAATCCAATTCTTCCAGTAATGACGACATGGATCAACATCCCAAAGTTTGCAATCGTGCAAATCAAGAAGATTTTGAAGTACACATTTTGGGAAATGAGCAAACATTTTTCTAACAGAGAAATTTACAAGTTTGCAAATTCAAATTCCCACTTTTCTCTATATCTTGATTCATTTTATATTTCATTAAATAATAATGCAATTTCTCCTTTCGACATTGATAACAATTAAAAAGATAAAGGAGTTATCATTTAGGAATTATCAGAGAGTTTTGATAAGGATAAAGAAAATTTAATTTCTTACAATTTTACAAATTTTCCAACTGATTTGATTTAGGAAAAGAAGATACTAATGAAATTATTCACGATGATGAAAACATTGAACCTTGTTATTCTTCTTCTTCAAAAATTAACTCTCATTATTTAAGTGAATCTATTTTTGAAGAGGGAAAGTATACTAGTTTAAATGTTCCAATTAATTCTTCGTCATTCAATCATCATGATGATTTCAACAATCATGAATCTGCCCCAATATATGATTCCTATGATTATGACATACCTTTTTGTGATCATAATCTTGAAATTCTCCCATCTCTGCAAGTAAACAAAGACACAAATGACTTTAATTTTACAATCAATTGTGGAAATAAAATCTCTACAAACAAACTCCCACTACGTTTTACTATTATCTGTAACATAAATACATTATAGTTTCCCTTTCTCTCATTTTCCCCCATTTTAGTTTCTTTCTTTCTCAATTTTTTTTTTGATTTTCTGGGCATATTGTGATTGCATTTTGAGAATCAAAACTCTAGTATCTCATCAAGTGCGTTAGAATTTCAATCATAACCATTGGCTACTTCTTATTTTGAGATTTTATTTGATGATTATGTGTGGCCAATTTGTTTCTGATTTTCAAATTAATTTTTCACAAATTTTGACATTCGAAAGCCCACTATTGTACTTTAGCCAACCATGTAATACCTTTCAAAATCTTCTACATTGTTATCCATGTTTCATCAAAAAGAAGATTTCTAATCATGCACTTTATTTTGTGCATAAAATTGTTTTCTTACAACAACCTATGATAGTTAAAGACATATCATTCAACGTTGGCTTGCTGTTTCCTCTTCCCTTGAACCTCTTTCAAGCATCGATTGAAATACATCTTAAATTTTATGATCCTGTAGGCAGATGTTTGAAGGAATTTCAAGGTAAGGCTTATGTAAATAATTTTATTTTGTTAAGTTTAGACGTAAATAGTAGGCTGAGTTTTTCTTTTAATGATTTAGCTGCAGTTTTATTTTTGTTACTGATTTTCGACATTTTCATATGTAAAGAATTAAAACTGAGAGAATGGCTTCACTGGAAGTATGACTATACTTAGTCATATGCTCTCTCAGTTAGTTACAATAGTAATATGATTAATTTTGTTTCTTAGTTCATCTCTCTTTTATTTTTCAATTTAAATTATAAATTTTTAATAAACAAATAATGGACTCAAATGTTTCCTCTGTTATCCATTTCATTTTTGGTAAAAGTAGCTTAGAGTGCTTTGGATCATATACATGTGTGATTATTTTGATTATCCCTCTTCACAAATTTTCATCATATGATTAATTTTTTTTTTCTCAAAATAAATCATGAATCATGAAATTTCAAAGAATCAATATAGCCGAGCATACCAGTTTTCCCTAAATTCACAAGCATGTATTTATGGTCACTTTTACCACAGTATATTCAATTTAAATATGAATCAGATGCAAATTTCTCATTACTCAATAATTAATTTAAATTGAAAAAAAGAAGAAGATGATTTTGAACTTATACAAATGCATGGGAGAACTTGAAGATTCATGAGGTAAACTTACAATTCGACTCTTCCAGGTATGCATAAATATGTTCATCTTCATTTGTTGTTGGTTTTCTATCTTCATTAGTCTATTTCTTATTTCCCTTTTACTTCTTTTTGCAGGTCTTCATTAGTTTTGATATGTACAAACAAATTCAGTTGGCTTTAGAATAAAGCGAGCAGTCAACCCATTACAATCTACAACATGTTTATAGAAGTATTTGCTTTTTCATCAGAATTTGGGTATTTTATATTGTTGCTTCTGTTCATATTTCCTTGCTTCAATAATGCACAAGATGAGCTAATAATCATTAATGTAGCTGAAATTGAATGCTTATCCATTCCTTGTTCAAATTTTTCATGGGTCTACAACTTCTCACATTTTAAATTAAAGAAGGCCCATAAGCAAAGGAAATTTGCTCCAAAATCCTACAAAAAGTCGTAAAATAATCCTATCCATGGTTTTATCTATATCTGTTCTGAATATTACATTTTTTGGTTGAGTTAAGACCTTTCCATTACACTCATTCATTTTACCTCCCCTTTAGTCGCATTTTTGTTCTCCCGACAGGATTCAGAGCATAAATCTCAGGAATCCCAATCCTATGCTTTTTGTTTCATAACCTTTCCGAGATCCTTTCTTTGTGACTTCAAACTCGTAAGCCTCTCAGACTCTTGAGTTTATATTACATCAAAGCCATTTTATAAAATATTACGAAATTGTTTATCTCGAATATTTGAATGCCCGATGTACCGATATTCCCCACAACATACATTGAAAAGGCATTCGATATCAGATATATATTTATCGTAATTTGTATTTATGAAAAGTTTCAAAATTCTTTTATTCCGAGGTCTTGCTTCCCGACGCTTTCCTTTAATGTTAAAGACTTCTATATATCGGGACTTTTGATATCGGAAGTGAAAATCAATTAAATCTCTGAAAATGAATTCCACCGAAAACGTTTAAATAGAAAAATCATTATTTATCATAAATTTGTCTATGGGAGAATTGTTTTCATTTCGCAAGTATTATTTATCAGATCTCTTACCTTTCACTTTGATTCTCTCAGAACCTCGAAACTTTAGAATATCTTGTTAAGTATCCTCGTAAATCTTTGATCAATTCATTCTAATCTTTCACTATGCTCACATGAAGTCCTATTTGATTATCTTTGTATATATATGCTTACTTTCATGTTATCATGGTGGTCAAGATCTTGGATGTATTTTAATTATAATTTCATCAAATCCAAGTATTCATTACTCGGGATGACTTTGTGACTTTGGGTATATGCATTCTTCATAGTGTATGCACATGGGCTTTTTATTACTCTTCTCGGAAATCTTCCTCGTTATTGAAAATTTCATCCCCTGTGGTTAATTTACATTTTTTTCCTTTATCTCACTATTAGATGCCCATTTCATTATCTCAGTCATCTTTTAGTGTGCATCTTCATTTGCTTTTCAAGGCACTCTTGAGCAACCACTATGGTAATGCAATAATTGGTAAGGAATTTGGAACAAGTAAAGGTAATGGATCATGGTTAAATCATGTTTGATTTCTCTTATATTTGAGTTTTGATATATCACTCTATATTTAGCATACAAAATTTCAAGACCTCTCCATCTACACATATGCATTACATTGTTTGGACTTGGTCTTGATTCTTGACAATTTATGAGAATCATGGAGTGAATATGAAATTTGAAATATTAAGAGAACAATCATCACTACAAAAGCACATTATCATTATTCTCATTTCTGATGGATTTTATTTACTTCAGATTCCTTGGACATGAAATATTGTTTTCTTCTAGTTTACTGCTTGCCTTAGTTCATATTTAATAAATGATGATTTTAGGTCAATAAGATTTCGAAAAATTCAACTTCTTTATACTTTTAATTCTAATTAAAAGAAGATGTTACTTTTGTTGGAGAAGATAATATCTCTTAGGTAAGGTCAAATGAAATTCTCCAAATGATAAGTTTCATATGCCCATTTTCATCCTTTTTAGTTTCTTCATTTATGTTTTAGCTTTGCTTTAGTTTTGTTAATATAAAACTCTATTTTGCAGGTCTCCCAGAATTATCTTGCACTTTTATCAACTCAGATTTGGAACTCATTCTCTTTATTGTTTTCTTTTGAGCTTTTGGAGAAACAGTAATCATCCTCATCAAATCAGAGAAATTGGGGAGTTTGTGAACTTTTTAATCTGTTTCTTAAGCATTGATTGCTTTTATACAGGATTTGCTTCGGAACAAGAAAATTTGCAGCAGGCAAATAATTATCATTAGCTTATTATTTCTGTCAGGCCAGGAGGTAACTCCTCAAATGAGAATCTGTTTATTCATTCGGGTTGTTCATAGTTATATACATGAGAGAGTGAATCTTGAGTTTCATCTCTCGATGACTCTTCATTTTCTCTTATTAATTATTTACATTATTTACAATTGTTCACCCAATCCCTATGATTAGGTGTCAACATTGCCCCGCTTAATCTGAAGGGATGTTGGTGAGTCCAAGCATCGTTTTGAATCTTTCAATCTTTTCTCTTCCAAGTGCTTTGGTGAAGATGTCTGCAATCTGCTCATTAGTGGAACAATGGCGAAGATGGATTGTTTTGGCCTCAACATGATGCCGAATCAGATGATATTTTGCATTGATGTGCTTCGTTCGATCATGAAACTTTGGGTTTTTGGCCAAATTTATTGCAGAGGTATTGTCAATCATGAGTGGATTCGAATGTACTAGTTTTACCTGCAAATATTCCAGAATTTTCCTGAGCCACACAATTTCTTTTGTTGCCTCAGCTACTGCCACATATTTTGCCTCTGTTGTGGAATCTGTTGGAACTGATTGTTTGCGTGATCTCCAGGAGACAACTCCTGATCCAAGATTCATAGCATAACTAGAAGTAGATACCCCAGTTTCTTTGTCTCCATTGAAGTCTGAATCAGAGTATCCAATCAAGTTGAAGTCGCCCACCTGTGTATACTTGAGTCCAAAGTATTGAGTTCCATTTAAGTACTTTAGAAATCTTTTTGCAGTAGATCAATGTCCCTCACAAGGATTTTGGATAAACCTGGAGAGGATTCCAAAAACAAACGAAATGTCTAGTCTAGTAGTAGTCAGGTAGTTGAGACTTCCTACAAGCTGTCTATATTTTGTTGCATCCTCAAATTCTTTTCCTTCAATGGACGTGAGCTTTAAGTTTTGTTCCATTGGAGTAGTTAGAGGATTGCATTCAGCCATGCCAAACCTATTCAATAGATCTCCAATGTACTTCTTTTGAGAAAGTAATATGGACTTCGGATGTTGAGTTACTTCAATACCAACATAGTAATGAACATAGCCCAAATCAGTCATTTCAAAACCTTTCCTCAAATCCTTCTTTATGGATGCAATGTAGCTCTCATTGTTCCTTGTCATCAAAATATCATCTACACATACCACAAGATACACAACTATTTTTCCAACTTTCTTAACAAACAAAGTTGCATCAACAAGATCATAATGTTTGAAATTGAGTTTCAGAAAATTCTTAGTTAATTTTTCATACCAGGCTCGCAGTGCTTGTTTGAGGCCATACAAGGATTTCACAAGTTTTCATACTTTATGTTCATGTCATTTCACAACAAATCCTTCACGCTGGGACATAAAAACATTCTCTTTTAGATCTCCATTCAAGAAAACATCTTTTACATCCATTTGATGGACTTTCCAGCCGTTCTGAGCTGTTAGGGCAAAGAGTGTCTGGATGGTAGCCCATTTTTCTATGGGGGTAGAAGTCTCCTCATAATCAACCCCTTCCTTTTTTGCAAAACCTTTTTCCACAAGCCTGACTTTGTGCTTGTCAAGTGAGCCATCGAGTTTATACGTGTTCTTTTAGACCCACTTGCTTTGGTTCCCAATGGAGGATCAACCAGCTTCCAAGTGTCATTTTTTATCAAGGCATCATACTCATTTTGCATCGCTTCTTTCCATTCATCATGAGAATTTGCTTCCTTGAAGAAAGTTGGTTCAAAATCTGTAGACAAATTCAATTCACAATCATAAGAAACATCCATATCAACAGGTGAATCAGAGTCATCTACATCACCTCCATTTTGTTGGGTTGAATTTCTTGTTCCTGTCTTTCCAACCTCATCAGGATGAACACTTTCAAGTGTCTTTGTCAGCCACTTTGGCGGACCTTTCTAAGATGGTCCAGGCTGCTCGGTTGATTGAGTTGGGACTGTATCAAGATTGAGTCTCCCAATTCTGTCAATCACATCACTCAAAGTATCATCAGTGGTTGGAGTTCCATGCGGGGGAGAGAGTGATTCAGAAGAAGATTCCATAGGTTGATCCAGTATAGGAATCCCCCCTTCAAGATGTGGAATCTGATTATCAAATTCTTGAAATGATTTTTCATTTACGAATCTATCCAAGCGATCAAGTTGCCACTCAACAATATTGTCATCTTTGGATGATTCAAGAAATATTACATCTCTAGATACAACAAACTTTTTATTGACTTCATCAATGAGATGATATGCTTTGGAGGTGTTTGAATACCCCAAGAAGATACACTTCCGACTCCTTGCACCAAGTTTGTTTCTATGTACCTTTGGTATCAAGGCATAATAGGTGGAACCAAAGACCCTACGATGTTTTACCGAAGGAATGTGACCATACCACATTTCATAAGGAGTCTTGTTTCTAATAGCATTAGATGGACATCTATTCTTTACATATTCAACACATAGAACTACATCAACCCAAAACATCAATTTTACATTCTTGAAAAACATCATGGAGCGCATCATATTTAAGATTGTTCTATTCATTCTTTCATGTACTCTGTTCTATTGGGGATTATAAGGCATAGTTGTTTGATGTTTGATCCCATGTTGGCGAAGATAGTTTTCAAATTAATTTGAAGTGTATTATTTTCCATTATCACTGTGAATAGAGCCAATATGAGATTGTGTATCATTTTCAATCCATGTATGAAAGTTCTTGAATGTTTGAAAAGCATCAGATTTGTTCTTCAATAAATAAACCCAACACATTCTGGTGTAGTCATCAATAAATTTAATCATATATTTATTTCCATTTGCAGAAGGAATACGCATTGGACCACATAAATCTGAATGAATGAGTTCAAGTTTTCTATGTGCTCTGGAATGTGAATCATGAAAAGACTATTTGCTATGCTTTCCTAGAATGAAAACATCACATTGCATAAGTTTCTTAGGAATTGTAGGCAAACCGGTAACACCATTTTTCTTCAACAAGAGGAGGCTTGCATAGTTCAAGTGTCCAAATCTAGCATGCCATAATAAACTTGATGGAAATGTACCTTCATCATAATGAGAATTGTATGAGAAAATTTTTGCACGAGTAGAGGTACCTTGCAGCTTGAGAATCATTTCTTCTTTTATCCCTGTCATGACAAGTGAGTGATGTGATGCTTTTCTCACCTCAACCTTGCCATCAAACATATGAATGGAGTGTCCTTGCTGGCAGATGTGGACCAAGGACAACAAGTTTCTCCTCAGTTGTGGGAGATATAAAACATCATGCAGAAGAAAGTCTGGAAGACCAAGCAATTTAAGCCTGATTGTGCCAAGCCCAGATGGATTGAGTTTTGATTTGTCTGCAAAGTATACTGCTCCATCAACATTGTTAGTAAATTCTTCAAAAAAATATCTTCTAAAGGTCATGTGGCAAGTTTCTCCTAAATCAAGCAACCAATCACTTTTCCAAGAAGCAAGTGAAGCATTAAATAAGTCTTCATTTACTGCAATATTACAGTGTGCCACAACATAGTGAGCGGAATCAGGTGCTTTACCTTTCTCTTTGTCATTAATTTTATCTTTGGGTTGGTTTCTTTCCTGCTTAATTATGTCCCAAGGAAACTTGCATGTGGATGCATCATGTGATCCATATCTATTGCAACGTATGCAATGCAAATATGACTTTTCTCCTTGAGATTGTATGCCCCGTCTACCTCTAAAATCTCTTCTTCCTCTTCCTCTTCGACCACCTCTTCCTCTGGAAGAATCTTGAGAAATATTCTTCTTTCTATGTGTAAGACACATAGCCTCTTAAGAAGACTTAGGAGCTATCTTCTTCGCAAAATCTTTCTCTCTTTCAACAAATTTTTTCACAAGGGAGTCAAAGGTAATTGCTTTGAGGTTTCCATTTGCTTGCAATGACTCAAGATAATTTGAGTAAGTGGGATAAATTGCCTTGACAAAAGATATCATAGGAATGTCCAATTCAACATTAGTGACTTTGATATCATGCATAATAGATTTTACTTCTGATGTAAGAGCAAAAGGATCATCATTTTGTAATTCAAGGTTGAACAATTTAATCATGATTTGAACAACTTCAAGTGCAGAGTGTGAGTCATAGAGTTCCTTCAATGTTTGTAGGGCTTAGAAAGCATTTGAAAATGGTGAAATATGGTGACTCACCTCTTCATTTACTGATGCTGCAATCAAGGCATAAGCCTTGCTATTGTTATTTTCCCAAATGGTGAATTCCTTGACTGAGGTAGGTTGTTCTAGTTCTTTGTCTCCGTCTCAAACACACACTCCTTTCCACAACTCATTAAAAATGAGAGTGTGTTTGATTTTCCGTGACCATTCTGGATAGTTCTTCTTGTTGGTGAGAACCACTCCCACAATAGATATCAATGAATGCATTTTAAAAATCTGTGTATTGTAAAAATATTTCTGCTGCTAATGTATAAAATTTGTACTTATGGTGGTAAGAAAATTACAATATGATATGTATAGAGCAGAGGTATCACTGGGGGAGGGTATATTTGGGAGAGGGAGTATGTGGGGGAGGGAGTATGTATGGGAGGTATTAAAAAAAATCGGGTGTATATGGAGGAGGGTCAACTTATTGACCGAACAATGGAAGGGAAGTATTTACTGTGCAATGGAGTAGGGGCAGCACATTTGTATGGAGGGGCAACGCATTTGTATGGTGGGACTAGTGCTGCAAGCTAAGAGGGAGTGGAGGGAGCGCTACGAGTTAAGAGGGAGCAGAGGGAGTGCTGCAAGTTAAGGGGGAGCGGAGGGAGCGCTGCGAAGTTTTATAACAACGTGGAGAAATGGGAATATCAATGGAGCAACGACAAAAGTATGGAAAATGGGCCGAGGAGTATGACGAGGACTCAAGGCATAGCGTTATGCCATGGAGGGTGTGGTGCAACGGGGAGCCACAGAGGGTGGAAACCGGGAGTTGAACCATGGGGAGGCATTGTGAGTGGTATGGTAGAAACTTCAAAATAAATAGACAGTTAGGCCAGTGAAGAGGGCGTTGAATTATATAACTGAACATATATGGAGGAGGGGCTGAGTAGCAGTGCAGTGTGGTAATATTTTAACGCAGCGTATGGAGTGATGTGAGCCCTTTTCAGTCCCTTTGGTATTTATATAATTAACCTATGTCGCTGTGAGAGAATTGTAGTGAAATTACTCATAACCCTTACCATTTTTTATTGCTCCTAATTCCTTTGCCCAGCTCGTTCCCCTCATTCCTTCTGCGGCAATGTCAAATATCATTTCTTTCCTCACATCACCATGTTTGACATCACGGCTAGATGGCTCTTCTTCTATTGAAGAAGGTGGCTTCCCTTCTGAAAAAAGGAGCCTCCCTCCTGCGCGCTCCATCTCCTATTGAAGAGGGTAAGGGCAATCTATCTGAAAAAGGAGGCAACGTTAAAACAAATGTGGATGTACACCAAAATTATCATGCAGAGGGCAGAACTCAGAGAATGATAACAGGTAGAGAATTTTTTTTTTTTTTTTTTTTTGAATTGACCGGAGAATCCACAGTATAAACATTTTTGATCCAACGTTTCGAATCCCAAGTGGGATCCATCATCAGGGTTGAAGAATGATGATAAAAGAAGAGCAAGCAGGGAGAATAAATACTAACGAGGTCAAAATTATTTAAGGAGGAACAAACAGTCGGCTAGAATCCTAATTTTATATTATTATTATTTTTATTATTTTTATTTCATATTAAATATTATTAATAATCATCATTTAAAATAAATTAATATAATAATAACTTATACATTAATTAATATAATTTAATATGATAATAAACAATTATTATATAATAAATAATTAACTATTACTAAATAATAATAATTAATTTTTTTTTTATAATACCAATTATTAATTAATAACTAAATTAATAAGATCAAAACATATTATAAATGATTTAATATTTATAGCTAACCTAAATAATAAATTTAATTCATATTTATTGATTAATATATTAATTTAAATTATATTATAAAATATAAATAATTAATAATTAAAATAGAGAATATAATAATTCATATATTAATTAATAAAATAGCTGATAATAATGATCAACTATTTGATTTCCAAATAAATTAAAGAAATTAAATTAATAAATATTTGATCTTATTAATAATTAATTATTTATACTAGATTAATATAATAATTCATATATTAATAAAATAACTAATGTATAAATCAATATTAATAATAATTAATTATTTTATAATAAATAATTAATTTCTATTTATATTTGAATAATATATAATAATTGATTAATTATTATTATTATTATATAAAAATAATAATTAAATATTATATTAATAATTAATAATAAAATTAATGTATTATAATAAATTAATAATTCTTATAATAAATATTATAAAGAAAAAATTAATAAATTTTATATATTTATTACATTCTATTTATAAATAGTTAATATATAGTTAACTAATGAATAAATTAATTGATAGCTCTATATAGAAAGAAATTAAATTATTATAGAATAACAGAGGCCAACATACCTGAGGACGCATTACCTGGGGATGGGATGGCGACTTTTAACTTCATTGATCAAGGGCAGCCAACTTCCGCTAATTTCCAAACCATTGTCTCTATTCAGATTTTGAGGATACTTCATAATTTCAAGAGCTTCTCTGATCTTCCGTCTTTGATGGTGTTCCTCTCTTGCGATAATAGAAGCGTTTTCCAGGCAAATATGGTGCTTAGTCTTCAAGGAGTGTTCTGCCAGTGCTGAGGTACGAGATCTTCCATTCTTGATATCAGCGCCATGTTCTTTGAGCCTTGTCTGGAGGGAGCGACCTGTTTCACCTATGTAGCTTTTTCCACAAGAGCAGTCTATCTTATAGACTCCCTTAAGCTGAAGATTGTCAATATCATCTTTAACAGATTTCAAACCTTGTCTGATGGTACCCGGAGCTGAGAAATGAGTGAAAATGTTCTTCTTTCTTAGGATTTTAGCGATTTTGTCTGTAACACCAAGGATATAAGGAAGAAAAATCTTACCCTGAGGTTGATCTTGCGCCTTATGCTCATGAGATGACAACTTTCTTTCAGCTCTCTCTATGGCTTTTTTAATCTCATGCTCTTTGTAGCCTATATTCTTGAAAACTGAAACCAAATGCCTCTTTTCTTCATCTAGATGCTCTGAGTCGGAAATTCGAAGGGCTCTGATGGCAAGGGTGTTTAGAACACCAAACTTCTGGGCCGGGTGATGGTGGGAATCCGCATGGAGGTAACTTTCCGTGTGGGTTGTCTTTCTGAAAACCTTGTGGCCTAGAGAGCCATCTTCCTTTCTGATGATTAGAACGTCCAAAAATGGGATGCTCATATTTTCTTCAAGTTCCATCGTAAATTTTATTTCTGGAGAGATGGAGTTTAAGTGAATGAAAAACTTATCAAGTTCTGCTTTACCATGGGTCCATTTTATGTTGGTATCATCAAAATTGACAGAAATGACAGGTTCTGGAGCTTCCATAAAAATGGCATAAGGGAGTTACAGGATCAGAAAACTAAAAATATAGGCCGGCTCTGATACCATGCCAGGCCAGGAGGTAACTCCTCAAATGAGAATCTGTTTATTCATTTGGGCTGTTCATAATTATATACATGGGGGAGTGACTCTTGAGTTTCATCTTCCGATGACTCTTCATTTTCTCTTATTAATTATTTACACTATTTACAATTGTTCACCCAATCCCTATGATTAGGTCTCAACAATTTCTCATGATTTCTATTCACCCTTTACATTTTGAGATCCTTATTTCTTATAACTATGCAAGATAAAATTTATTAAAATCTCAACATAGAATGAACATTCACATGCTTAACTTATTTTACTCTTTTGTTGATACATTTTATAGTTAATCTTGTTAAGGTTTTGTTCTTTAAATTTGGGATTTTTCTTTCAACTTTTGATTTCTTCATTTTTACATTTTGCTTAGAGTTTGGTGATTTTTTCACTTCAGTTTGAAATTCTTTTCTTTTTTCTACTAGTTTTTGTTTGATTTTGGTGACTCCACAGTGATTTATGTGGAAGGCCTTTTCCTCACCCAACAATGGTTAGAATACATGGGAAAGTTTTACTTTGTTGATTTCATGAATTTCATTTATCATTAAAGGTATATCTTTATGAAACCATAAAGCCCTCTTTCTTTATATGGTTCAACTTTTCAAGGAAAGAACTGAGTTGAGTTTAACTCAATGGATCCCTCCTAGCCTTCAACTTCATGTAAAAGCCTCTGAAAGATAGTCGCGGGGAAATATATGGAGTCAATATTATGAAAGTATTATATCCATTAACATACTCTATTACCATCACACCTCTTTCACTCAGGTACTTCATAAACTAAAAGCTCGCAAATGCACTTATCAAAAGGGTGATTAAAATAGGAAGCATGGGAAATACAAGTAAACTAATCGGAGCTATGGACTCTTGCTGGCAATGGGGCTATGATTGTATGGCATAAAAGACAACTTCGTTGGGGTACTATTTAGGCTCGCTGAAAGTGAAGTGATGTAAAAGACCATTCATAACAATGGATATATGCTTTATAAAAAAACTCCTATCTGTGACTTTTTTTCATACGAGGTAATCTTAAAATAAACTTTTCCCAAAATTTGGATTCATGATTCTAAACTCAGTCTGCTTTGAGTACTTACCTTTTCAAGATCATATTGCTTAATCTATTTATGTGGGACCCATGGAAATGTTTTATTTTTTGACGATTCAATGGATTCCATTATTTTTAACCTTTAGGTAGATTGAAGTCCATTATTTTTAACCAAAGATAACTAGTTCTTCCCTGTGTGTCACCAATGTTGTAGTGAAAACTTAACCCCACCCCGCCCCATTTTGACTTATTTATTTCATATAATGGAGACCCTTTCCATAATTTAATTAAATTGTTATTTTGATTGCTTCTTTGAGTTCAAATTTTTGTTAGCTTTCCATCGATACTTGTTTCATCTCATTTGGTTACACAGTTTGCAAATGATACTCATCTGAAGTTTGATAATTTTACCGTCTGGGTTAAAAAATGTACAAAATGTATATTATTTTAATTTTTGTAAATAAATTAGTAATTGATTGTAAATATTAATTCCTAGTTAATTTTTATTAATTATTTCATTTTTCACTAATAGTCCTACAAAATCGCCACAGCCAAATTGTAGAACAATTAAAATTATGTATTTTCAGGATCTTGGTAATTTATTCCAATTCTCAATTTTAAAAGAAATTACGAGACCTAAAATCTCAAAATTGCAAAGTGGTTGTAGTTCATTTTGTCAGATTTTTAATTACCAAGTGGTTGTAGTTTATAATGGATGAGTTCCACTCCAAGTAGGCCCCACTTCATCTCACCTCCTCACTTACTCCTTTATAAAAGTATTGATAAAAACTTCCGATAAAATGTCCTGATCAAAACCTCCGATAAATACCTCTGATATAAACATGTTGATATTAAAAAATACATTCAATATAAAATCCTGATATTAAGAAATACCTCCGATAAATAAATCCCGATATAATGTATCGAACATCGGCCTTTTTTGTTTGACTTCTATTGTCGCACAAAGTGTAGGCACTGCGACAACGCTCAGAGTAAGGGTTGTCACTCTAATCCTTACTCACTTTGTTTAGACTCTCTCCTAGAAAATTTAAGGGGGGTAGTCCCTAAGGTGAATGAATGAGAATAGTTCGTGGAATACAAGCTCTAGGAGACTTAAATATGAACAACTCGACGAATGTAAATGAGTCCTGGTTAACTCAGATGAATAGCTTAAACACTAATACAACCAAGACACAACCACAAGATAGAAATGATTATAGACTAGTGCTTTTATATTCAATTAACCAAAGACTAAATAAAAACAAGTTACCAAGAGAAATTTATAATGTGGAAAAACGAGGATCATGAACAATTAAGTGTGAATGCTCAAAACTTTGACATGCAGGGTATTCTAGATTTAAAATAATTTTCATTAATAACTCAGATCTAGAATAATTTAACATTTTCCAATAGGCAATATAATTTTTAAAACATTAATCGCACTTGCCAATAGAGAAATCAATACCACAAAAATTAAAATTTTAAATTTAACACCAATGACACCAAGGAACATCAGATTTTAATTTTAATTATTCCTTAGGAAATTAATTTAATGTGGTAAAATGAAGAGATTAAATTTTTAATGTGACCAAAGTAAAACAAATCAAAAAAGAATAATAAATTGAAATTTTAATGGGCCATAGGCCACATTAAATTTTTTAATGTGAAAGCACACATCCCCTTTTGATTTAATTCTATTAGGAATTTTAAAGTCACATAAATGACTTTTTTTGTTTAGATTTTTAATGTTTATTTTTTTAATTTTTTAAAGAAAAATAAAAAATAAAAAATAAAAGGAAAGGAAATCCAAAAAAAAAAAATGTAAAATCAAAACAAGACAAAAAATAAAAATAAAAAATAAAGTTTTAAATCAAAACGAATCTAAAAGATAAAATAAATCTAACTCAAATCCTAAACTAAACAAACACAAAAAAATAAAAAATAAAAAAGGAATAAGTTAACCAAACTAAAAAATTAAATGAAATTAAAAAGAACTAACTAAACTAAAAAAAATAAAAATAAAACCTAAACCTAACCTAACGCATAAATAATACAAATGAAAAGAAAAAAGAAAAAAGGTGAATTGTTTCGTTTTGTTGTGCAGGTCAAGAATGAGGTGGAGAGGAGAGATGGAGCTTGGGTTCGTAAGAGCTTGACGGCGGTGAAAATGTTTGGGAGGAGAGGAGGACGAAATAGAGAGAGGAGGGCTGAATGTGGAGAGGGACACAAGTAGCAGGTTGAGACATGGGAAGGGGGCTCGACAGGCAGCATGGATGCAGAGAGCTTGGTTGTCATAGGTCAGGGCTTGGACGACGTCGGAAAGGATGAGCTTACGACAGGGAAAGGACGTCAGCTCAAGGGTGAGGGACAAGGGTGGAAAGCTAACAGACGAGGGAGGAAAGAAGGTTGCGGGCTGGGAAGAGGAGAATGAAGCAGAAGGAGTTGGAGCAACGTGCAAGGATATGGCAGTAGGATGAGAGGGAGTAGGCAACATGAGGGAAAGGAGTTGTTGAGTTTTTTTGTAGGGACGACAGCGAGGGATAGAGTGATTGAGAAAAGGTGAAAAGGAAGCTACAGGGCCAAGGGATGACGGGGAAAGGGTTGCGGCTTTAATGGAGTTTCGAGGGTAGTGTTGGCAGCAATGGAGCTATGAAGGGATTTCTTAAAAAAATTCAAATTTAGCAGCAAACCCAAAAACCCAGGCAACAAATCAAAAAAACCAATCAGCAAAGAAATGGTAGCCCAGAAACTCAAAAATTTCATAATTTTTTTGATTAAAATTTTGAATCATTTTGCTTCAGATTTCCTTGAAACCCTTATAAAAATTTCTAGATTTAAAACTTTTTAAACCTTTGGACTGCAAAATTTTTTCAATAATGTCCCTGGAAAATTATTTTGATAAACCCCAGAGATCTAGATCTTACCCTTTAGGGACTAGATCTGGACTCTACACAAATTTATTCCTCAGATTTGTAGTTGCACGACAACAAGAAAACACCTAAATGATATATACAATGATAAAAACTAAAAACTAGAAAAAACCCACGTTAGAAAAATAATTACAAAATTGACAAACTGCAGGCTCTAATCAGCTTGATCTATCATTATGCTGAACATAACTTAAGAGATTTTTAAATTTTAAAGGTGCCAACTCGAAACTCTTCGTGCACCACCAACAAAAAAAATATTATGATAAACTCAGAGCTAATTTAGCTGGGCACTTCTAGGAACACAGATCAGGAGTTGGTTGGTCCAACTGAAAACTTCCCCTAATGCTTGAGGATTTAAAATCAAGATTTCCTTGCAAAACTCGATCCAGCCATTAAAAACAGAGTGAGAAAATAATAATAAAACTCAGACAAATAGAGATACCTGCTATCATATTCAAAATTTAGATTACTATTTAAACCCCAACAACTGAGCAATATACTTGTACTCAAATCACTCTTTAGAAGCTATCATCAATGGCTTTAGAAAAAATTATGCATGAAAACAACACATCTTACAGTTCCCATGAAGAGTAACACCAGCGAAATTTAGCTCCAATGTCTTTCTTTATTTTCATAAAAATATTACACAAGAGCTTCTTGATAAGCAGACGACTCAAATGACGGATAGATCGACTGACAAATGACTTCCTATTTAAGGATAAATCCTCCAAGGGCTAGTTTGAGTGATCATCGTCAAAGCAATCTTAACCATTGATGAAGATTAAAATTTCTTTTAATCTCATCCATCGAAATATTTAATGCTTTAGGAAATTCTAATTTTTTACGTAAATGTATTTTAATTAACTAAAAAATTAAATTTTTGAGTTAATTTCCCAAAAAAATTAACTTTAACTTAACCCCGAGGGATCAAATGTTTAAAATTTAGCAAAATAATTAATTTACCTTAGTCCCGGGACCTTTTAAAATTTTATTTTTAAGGACCGATGAATTTTTCCTTTGGAGAATTTAAATTTACTTAGGACCTATAATTAATTAAATTTTTAGCTTAGGATTTTAATTAATTTTTGACCAGAAAATTTAATTAATTAACCTATGAGGGGATAAATTATTTTTCCAACCCTCAAGGCACTTTACATCATGATTTTCATATTTTTTACATTATAGGGGGGGAAACCCATTTGCAATAGACCCTCACAGACTACCCATTTCTGCAACACAAATATAATCCAACAGACCAAGCAATTTGTAATAAAATAACCTAACCAAATAGTTAAGATTATTCCCAAATCACTTTTACATAGACTCGATTTAAAACACTAGGACTCGCCTAAGATCCTAGTGACAAAATCCATTCCATCTTTGGGGTGATATTGGAGGAAAACTCTACCAACCATCCAAGAATGAATTGGTGAGACAAAAAACCTCCCAGAATGGAGATCGTCACTAGCAAAATAGGTTTACCTAGGTCATTACATACATGACACAGATCTGCTGAGATTATTTACATTATACACATGCAGAACGGGTTTACATAACATCTTGGAAGTCAGGTTGATGATGATAGCTGGACGGCATAGACACATCGATCAAGTACTATGCCTTTTGCGAAAAAATGGGGTGTACTACTATGGGTCGTTGACACGTAGTAGTCAACATATGGCTCTACTTGGAGACACGTTGCTGCACTAGAGGAATGTGAGAATCTAGAATCTGTATTCACACAACACACAATATAACATAAGTAGCGTCCATCCAAAAATCATCATATAATGTTAAGCATAGGAAAGATATAAGCTCTTCATTTATTAACTATCCTAATAACATGAAAAACATCTACCTACAAAAATAAAATATTGAAATAAAAGGGTGTAGGGTCAGGAATACAATACAAAGGATGCCCCATCGCATCAGATGCTTTCAAGTAGTGCATGCTAAGCATTTTCTTGCTTTCAGGCAAATCTGTTGGTTGTTTCTCAGATGTGCCATGTCCAATCTTGTATACAGTAGGACTTTTTCCTATCCAAAAATCAAGCTGCTCGCGGCCATCTAATGCAAGAATTCACTTTCTCATTCTCTTTCTCTTACTCTTTTTCTTTGTGGCAGGTTGTATCACTGATGATGTGGAACATTCTGCTTGAAAATTCTCAGATGAAGTATGCAAGATATGTGTGACATGTCTTTCTTCATTCTGCATCTGATCTATCAAGAATGATGGATTAGTCTCACAGGTGTCATGAGTTATAAGTTGATTTTTTTTAATTTCTTCTTTGATCATGTCATTCTTAGTTAAATCTTCGTTAATGGAGTTAGCCTCTTTCTCAGGATATTCACTACAAGACAAGACCTGTGATTTTCTCTCTTCCAGCCTCTTATGTAATGAACTCATTTCTCTGGCATGTCTTACTATTAATTTCGCTTGATTGAGTTTAGTTTTCACAAATCTTTCTTGCAGAGTGACATGATTAGCTTGCATAGTCTTTATTAGATTCTGAATAATGGACATTTGATTAGAATGATTAACTTCCATTATTTTTAATCATTTTTCGATGATATCTATTTCCTCTATATTTATGACACATGGTACCTCTTTTTCCTCTATGGCCAATAATTTATTCTAAAGAGATATTTGACCAATTTCCATGTCCTTTATAATTTTATAATTCTCTGCTTTCACGCCCATGAAGCAGTTTTGCATATAGTTTATCTCTTTCTTATGATTTGCTTGCATGGTAGCTAATTGATTATTATAATCGAATATCATGATAGTCATTTTTTCATCCATAATTGAAAATTTGTTCTGAATTGAACTTATTTCTTCTTGATAACTTGCTTCCATGGAATTCACTTGATTTGAATGATTGAATTCCATGATCATCATCTTTTCCTTTAGGGCTAATAACTTGCTTTGCATAGAATTAATTTCCCTGGCATGATCAATTGTTAATGTTGCTTGATTAAGTTCCATATCTTTAATAAGTTGAGCCTGATTAACTTCTGCATTCTTGCTTACTTGAGCCTGATTTAATTGTATGTCTTTAACCATTTGAATTAACTCCTTGAAATCATTTTCAACTTCTATAGTTTCCTTTACTTCAGCTTTCACTTTGACTTTGTCTTTATCTCCATATCTATCTTCAAAGGCATCAATGATTGATTGTAGAGAATCAAAAGTGTTATCAGGGAAATTAACAAACCAATCTAAAGCATCTCCAAATAAGGTAAGAATGAAAATCTTCATCTTCACATCTTCATATTTAGAATATGGGAGACACTTGCTTATACAGAAGCTGACATTCTGAAGGTGAGTTTTGGCAGTAAAAGCATTGTTACCTTGAAAAGGAGGAAATTCATCGATGGCGTCACCAAAAAAAGAAGGATAACCATGTGGAGCTCCCTGAATATTAGTAAAATCACAAGGAGAAAACAAGTCATAATCCATGATGACTTGTTTAACAGGAAAAATATGGGCCAAATGGATATCAGAGAGAGAGATCCCTGCTCAAGAATATCAAAATGTCTACAAGAAGCGAGCTTCTAGCAAAAATTCTTGTAAGAAATGGAAGAAGTGGAGTCGCCACTTGAGCATGAATCTCTCACAAAGTTTCCAAAGGTGAAACCGAAAAGTTAGTGGATGGAGGCAGATGGATATTTAGGGAGGGCTCCTTGTCTGGGATTAAATGAATGAATAAGTGGAGTTGCCACCCAAACAAGAAACCAACTGGAATTTCTAGGTGTAGAGAGTGAAGATGAAAGGATTAGATAAGAGAGATGATGAGAGTTAGGATGGTGAGAGATGAAGAGACGACATAAAAATGAGATGAAATGTCGTAAATCCAAGGTCCAATAAATTGGTCCTTGGTGGCAATGCCAAGAAGTGTTGGCTTTTCTGGCTCAAATGAGAGATAAGAAACGAGAAGAAAGGAAATGTCGTTGAAACCCCGAGAATAAAATATCCCCAGAAACAGTGCCAAAAAATGTTGTCACAGAAAGTGTCTAGGCATCGCGACAACGCTCAGAGTAAGGGTTGTCACTCTAATCCTTACTCATTATGTTTAGACTCTATCCTAGACAAGTCAAGGGGGTTAGTCCCTAAGGTGAATGAATGAGAATAGCCTATGGAACATAGGCTCTAGGAGACTTAAAGATGGACAACTTGACGAATGTAAATGAGTCCTGGTTAACTGAGATGAATAGATTAAACACTAATACAACCAAGACACAACCACAAGATAGAAATGATTATAGACCAGTGCCTTTATATTCAATTAACCAAAGACTAAATAAAAACAAGTTACCCAGAGCAATTTATAATGTGGCAAAGCGACGATCATGAACAATTAAGTGTGAATGCTCAAAACTTTAACATGCAAGATATTCTAGATTTAAAATAATTTTCATTAATAACTCAGATCTAGAATAATTTATCATTTTCCAATAGGCAATATAATTTTTAAAACATTAATCGCACTTGCCAATAGAGAAATCAATACCACAAAAATTAAAATTTTACATTTAACACCAATGACACCAAGGAACTTTAAATTTGAATTTTAATTATCCCTTAGGCAATTAATTTAATGTGGTAAAATGAAGAGATTAAATTTTTAATGTGACCAAAGTAAAACAAATAAAAAAGGGTTAATAAATTGAAATTTTAATGGGCCATAGGCCACATTAAAATTTTTAATGTGAAAGCGCAAATCCCCTTTTGATTTAATTCTTTTAGGAATTTTAAAGTCACATAATTTTTTATTTTTATTTTTAGATTTTTAATGTTTATTTTTTTTAATTTTTAAAACAAAATAAAAAATAAAAGGAAAGGAAATCAAAATCAAAATAAAAAAAATCATAAGTCAAAAAAGAAGAAGAGTGAAACCAAAACGAGACAAAAAAATCAAAATCAAAAATCCAATTTTAAATCAAAAGGAATCTAAAAGGTAAAATAAATCTAACTCAAATCCTGAACTAAACAAACACAAAAGATAAAAAAGGAATAAGTTAACCAAACTAAAAAATCAAATGAAATTAAAAAGAACTAATGGAGTTGTGAAAGGATTTCTTAAAAAAAATTTGAATTTTGCAGCAAACCCAAAATCCAAGGCAGCAAATCGAAAAAACCAATTAGCAAAGAAATAGTAGCCCAGAAACTTAAAAATTTCATATTTTTTTTTATTGAAATGTTGAATCGTTTTGCTTCAGATTTCCTTGAAACCCTTATAAAAATTTCCAAATTTAAAACTTTTTAAACCCTTGGACTGCAATTCTTTTTAATAATGTGCTTGGAAAATTATTTTGATAAACCCCAAATATCCAAATCTTACCCTCTAAAGTCTAGATCTGGACTATACACAAATTTATTACCTAGATATGTAGTTGCATGACAACAAGAAAACACCCAAACGATATATACAATGATAAAAACTAAAAACCAAAAAAAAAAAAAAAACCCACATTAGAAAAATAATTACAAAATTTACAAACTACAGGCTTTAATCAGCGTGATCTACCATTATGCTGCGCATAAATTAAGAGATTTTTAAATTTTAAAGGTGCTAACTCGAAACCCTTCGTGCATCACTAACAAAAAAAAATCTTATGATAAGCCCAGAGCTAATTTAGTTGCGCTCTTCCGGGAACATAGATCGGAAGTTGGCTAGTCCAACTAAAAACTTTTCCTAATGCCCGAGGATCTAAAATCAAGATTTCCCTGCAAAAATTGATCTGTCCATCAAAAATAGAGCGAGAAAATAATAATAAAACTTAGACAAATAGAGATACCAACTATTACGTTCAAAATTTAGATTACTATTTAAAAGCTATCGTCAATGGCTTTAGAAAAAATTATGCATGAAAACAACATATCTTACAGTATTCCTATGAAGAGTAACACCAGCAGAATTTAGCCCCAAAGTCTTTCTTTATTATCCAGAGAAAGATTACATAAGAGCTTCTTGCTAAGCACACGACTCAAAAGTCGGACAGATCAATTGACAAATGACTTTCTATTTAAATATAAATCCTCCAATGGCTAGTTTGAGTGATCCTCGTCAAAGCAATCTCGACCGTTGATGAAGATTAAAATTTCTTTTAATCTCATTCGTCGAAATATTTAATTTTTGAGGAAATTCGAAATTTTTAAGTAAATCTATTTTAATTAACTCAAAAATTAAAATTTTGAGTTAATTTCCCCAAAAATTTGACTTTGACTTAACCCCCAGGGATCAAAGGTTTAAAATTTAGCAAAATAATTAATTTACCTTAGTCCCGGGACTTTTTAAAATTTTATTTTTAAGGACTGACGAATTTTGCCTTTGGAGAATTTAAATTCACCTAGGACGTAGAATTAATTAAATTTCTGGCTTAGGATTTTAATTAATTTTTGGCAAGACAATTTAATTAATTAACCTATGAGGGGATAAATTAATTTTCCAACCCTCAAGACACTTTACATCATGATTTTCATATTTTTTACATCATAAGGGGGGAAACCCATTTGCAATAGACCCTCACAGACTACCCATTTCTGTGACACAAATATAATTCAACAGACCAAGCAATCTGTAATAAAACGACCTAACAAAATAGTTAGCATTATTCCGAAATCAATTTTACATAGACTCGATCTAAAACACTAGGACTCGCCTATTATCCTAGCGACAAGATCCATTCCATCTTTGGGGTGAGATTGGAGGAAAACACTGCCGACCATCCGAGAATGGATCGGTGAGACAAAAAACCTCTCAGAATGGAGATCGTCACTAGAAAAGTAGGTTTACCTAGGTCGTTACATACATGACTGTTGTTGGGAAAAGTATCCAATACGGAATGACCCTATCCCACTCTAAGGGTGATAGTACCTCAGCAACAACTGAATACAAAGCTATTCAAGATTACTTCTTTATGAGATGAGAGAGAGAAAAGAAGGATGATCTACTAACCGTTATCTTGCGCTAATAGTCGATCCAATCCTCACTCCGTACTGCTTGCTCCTAGCTCCTTGCTCTTTCACCGGCCCAGCTACACCAAGATCCTGTAAAAGCACAAAGAAAGGAAACTACAAGAAGCATACATCCATAACTGATTCAAGGATTAGAATAAATCAAATATACAAGCATCAATTCGCCATAGAGACACATGCATATAGAAGAACCTCAAATACTTTATTAATAGAAGAAGTAAAGTTCTGAGAGTGTTACAACCATAATAGGCCTAATCCAGCAACACCTCCCAGCAGAAAGAAATCTCCTCTTCACCTCCTTCAAAGCAATCACCCAATAGTTCTAAACTCAAATCAACAGCACTTCCTTACTTGCACAAAATTCCAGCCTCCCTAGACCTCATGAGAGAGCTCTATATATAGGAGATTTGGAGAAAGGATGAGTCAGCTTGAGACTGACATGAAGCTGACTAGTGTCCTCTCCCACTTTAGTTAATCTTCAGTTCTTGAGTCCACTTGGAGATTCTTGCTTCCACTTGGAGATCAAGACCCTCTTACTCATCACAAGGCGAATTCCTTGACCCAAGTGTCAGTTTGGAAGCTTCCTGGGCAATTGACACCTTGCAGAATGACTGTGCCACTTGGCCAATCTCGCCCAGTGCAGGTAGCCTTCATTAGATTTTACATTCAGCGCAGGTACAGAGTGGAGCAGTTGACATTCAGCGCAGATGCTCAGTGGAGCAGCTTACATGATCCAGAAATAGCTTGTTTTTGAGTGTTTTCAGGTGGAGAACTGATTTTCAGTGCTGTGGTTTGCTGACCTTGTTCCTCTAAGGGTAAGAACAACATGTTTAGGGACTTTGGATCCCTCAGATTATTGACATTTCATGCTTCATGCTGTTAGGCACAAAAATGTCTATAACAGTTGCCCCCTAAAGTATGAGGTCGTTTATCGGGTGAAATGCTTTATCAGGAGGATCCGAAGTTCATTCAATCGCTGAGAGGTGCCCTGTAACAAAATACAATACAATACATTATTTTTCATTCTGCTTTCATGATCTAGCTGAGGCGGGCATTCCCATGCTCAACTTTATAAATTCATTTTGGTACATAGAACAGACGATCGTCTGATGGTAGACTGATAATTCTCTGCTGAAATTATCATCCTTTGAGTAGGATGATCATCTGCTACAATGATGTACATAACAAATGTCTTTATATCCTGAATATATATATCGCAGCCCGGATGGATGAAATTAGATCCGGGGTCTTCAAACTCGTTCGATCTTCACTCTAAGTACAAGTCGATCCATGTGAGAATTGCGCTGAAGTCGAACATGGAAAGACATCGCTTGATTACCGGTCAATAATGTAAACCGTTAACAAGCGCGAGAGGAATCACCAATAATGATAATGACCCTCAAGGTACTGCAGTACAATTCACGTGGTGTGAATAAAGGACTTGGCGTCGAACACCACGCAAAATCTTCTGGTCGAAGGTCATTGATGTATACCTGTCGCCGGAAGTGAGAAACTTGCCATTGAGGCATGCAAGCTTCAAAGTACTGGGGGGGTTGTTTCTAGATCAACTTCTCGGATAATGAGCTGAAGTCGACAAGAAGCGATCCGTCAAAGGAGGGCCTTAATGAATCCCACATCAGTGACATGGAACGGAGTTAATGATTTTAGTGGAGGTGAAAACAATCCGTGAAATATGATTCAGGGTGGCGATCATGGGTGGATGAAGGATAATGTATGGCAGTGGATGGGACACGGTTGACTCTTTCTGAACAACATCTCTCGAACATATAACGACACTAATGTGATGGATCGGTAGCATTACCCCAAATGTGGATGGTTTGGCGAGGACCATGGTGATGAGACCGGTGAATGAAACAACCCAACCCGATGTGATACGGAGGACAAAGTGTCATGTTCAAGAGCGACTTGCTACCATTAAAGCTTTGAGGTTCTCCCTATTTTTCCCCAGTCATTTCTGACCAGTACCTCTTTATTTTTGTCAAGCTTGAGGAGGATAACATATGCTTGTTCTATAACCTGCCCTTCGGGCAAGCCCATCGCTATGTTTTAACGAGCCTAGCGATAGGGAAACTCGTTCTCGTCTAAAGACAAGTTTGTCGCTATTTAATCATTTTAACGAGTCTAACGACAAAGAAAACTCGGTCCTTTTCATTTTTAGAGAGTCTGAAAAGGTACAGAAAGCTAACTCCAAAATTCCTTTTTCGTCATCTAATCCCTTAAGTCCGAAAAAGTATAAAACAATACAGAAGGGATGAGTTTTCGATTACTTTAACGAGCCGAATAAAACAAGCACTCGACCTTTTTGTGCAATAATCCCTCAGGTCCAAAAAGATTAAAATCTAGAGGAGGGATAGCTCTTCCGGTCCTTTTAACGAGCTGGAAGGCCAAAACTCGGCAAACTTTTCATATTTTACGAGTCAGATGAAAAGAGCTCAAAGAAGACTCGTCTTTTGAGGAACGAGTGATAAACAGGGATAGCAACTGATTCCAGGTACAGGTTGGAATTTTCCAATCACGGCAGTGTCACAAGGATGGCTAAGTGAAATCACTCTTCGCAGCTGTTCCTCAAAATGGGTAAACAATCATATGGAGGTGAACGATCGGCCAAATGATGGTGGAGGTGGCGGGTGCAAACACGACCAAGGCTTTTTATGGCTGATAAAATTACGATCACAAAGGTTATTTACCGGGATAGGTTCTTTTTTTAGATAAAAATGAGCTTAAACTCTGGAGGAAACATTGCTCACTGCTTTTATTTATTTTTTAACGAGCATGAAGACCGCGTTAAAACTGCTCGGATCTTGCGTTTATTTTTTAACGAGCATGAACTTTATGCTAAAACTGCTCGATATACCAGTCATAAGATAAGAAATGTCTCCTGCAAGATTCCAATTTTTATAGAGCTTGCACCTCACATAAGCTATGCTCTTTGGCAAATTTTGACCTTTGCCCCACATCCTTTCTTTATGTAAGTTAGGAAACGATCAATGACCGCTCTTTGCTTACACTCCAAAAGGTTTGCATGCCCCCAGGTATAAGGTACAATTTCAAGGCTGCCCCTACTTATCCTTCAAAACATTTGTTTTGATGGGTGAGGCTTGCCTCTTTCAGGTTATCCAAAAAATGGTTTTATTTGCTGCCGCAAATGAAACTCTTTTTCTGGCGATGTCTATCATTAGGTTACTCAACGATGGTTACTATTTGTTGCAGCAAAGGAATCTCTTTCTTTGGAGGCTGCCCCTACTTATCCTCTAAAACATTAGTTTTAATGGGTGAGGCTTGCCTTTTACCCAAAGATGGTTACAATTTGCTGCCGCAAAAGAATCTCTTTCTTTGGTAGCCTACCTGTTTAGACAAAGGTGAATGACTAAAATCATCAAACACATAACTTTGACAAAAGAATCCTGTTCCAGAACAACCCCTCTTCCTTCTTTCGGACGGGGTACGGACTAGTCATATTCTTCCGCGGAAATTCTACTTTATACCCAAGGTTTCCTCTGCCCGAAGCAGACCAGGATGCATGCCCCCTGGGTTCCAGTCCCATCTTTCCGAATCACTCGCATTCATCGGGAAGGAGGACTGGGGGTGGAGACATTTCTCGGGTGAAAAGACCATTGAGGGTTGGTATTTGACTATTTGCGATGCGTGATCCCGGAAATGAAAGTTGGTCTACGAGCTTGACCATTCTTCCTTCGTGTGGAAAACACATTACTCTAAAGAGTGAGGAGACTATAGCTCCCATGCAATATATATAGTCTCGTCCAAGGAGTAGGTTATAATCCAAGGGTCCTTGAACGACCATCACGTTCATTTGAACGGTCTTCCCTTTCAATGTAACAGGCACATTGGGGAGGATCCCTAACGGTCGACTGGTTCCTTTATCAAAACCCGAGAGATTTCTTATCTCAGGAAAAAGCTCCGGGGAACCCAGTGCTTTCCAAGCAATAGAGGAAAGGATACTCACAGATGCCCCTTCATCAATGATAGTTCCAGCCATTACCATTCTGTAGATTTGGACTATGATTCTGAATGGTATACTGGCTGGTAATCGGGGTCTGCCTAGTTGGTTCCAATCAAAGGACACAACCAGGTTGCTTGGTGGTGGGACCGAATACACGGCCGGATACGATCCTGACGATGTTCCTTCCTGCGATAAAGGAATGGGCGCATTGCCCTGATGCTCATCAGAATCTGTGTTGATGAAAAGAATCTGGATGGTGTCATCCTTTTTCTCTTCAGTGAGGGTGTCACTTGAAGATGAATCTTCAGTGACGGTGTCATTTGAGGATGAAACCTCTGAAGGAAAAACCGGGTCAACTGCCGTATCGACCTTTAGACTTTCGTCTGGTCTGGATTCAGTAGGTTCATTTTCAATGACTGACGCTTCAGCTGACCACTTGAGCGGGCCAGCTGCATTTTCAACCAACGAAGGACTTGGCACGAGTTTTTTGTATCCAGGAGGAAGTATTACCGGTGAAACCGGGCGATCTTCCAAAACTCTCTTCGCTTCGTCTAAGAAGGGACAACGGTGGATGGCGTGACCGCCTTCACACAGTTTGCAGGGGGATCTTGCTCCCCCTCTTCATCTTGAACCTTCACTTTCGCTGGTTGACGGTAAGCAATCAACATGGCTATCAGAGGTTGATGCTCCCGAATTGTGCAAACGAGGTGACCAGTCCCTTAGTATCCGGGGAATACAGGGACAATCTCTATGGAAGTGGTCTCCTCTACATATGACACATGGCGATTTAGGCCCGGTCTGTGTTGTGTGTGGGTTTTTGTCAGATGTCTTTTGCTTGCCCCCAGTCGCCTTAGGCTCCTTCTTCTTCTTCTCTTTCTTCTTCTTTTCCTTCTTCTCCATGGGAGCTTGGCTTTTGCCAGCCCCACCTTGCGAAGATGGAGGATTAGAGGAAGAGTTATAAGAAGTAGAAGGCTGGTGGGCAGTTCTAGACTGATCTAACTGTTGACTCGACTGTTCAGGAACCATGGTGGTCTGAACTACATTAGTTGAGAAAATCCAAATAGGCAGGCCAATTGTCAGTCCTGGAAGCGACAATGTGGCCATGTGGGGCGCACCGACTTCTCCCCAAGAGGAGAATGGACTAGGATTTCCATCATGTGGAGTTCCTTGGTTGGGGCGTTCCATGTTCTCAACTTAAGATCAACGCGGGAATAGGAGGTGATTATGTTCCGTTTAAAATAAATTTTATAACGACGCTTAGACACAACTTGCTTTTTCACTTTTTAAGAGTCGAGAAAAAGCTAAAGATGACTCTAGTCTCCTTCGATGTTTTAACGAGCCCGAAGTGACAAATGCTCGGATGGACTTTTTCAGTTATAGAGTTTGAAAAAGGCCAAAAGAAACTGCTCTGGAGTTCTAGGCAGAGGGTGTGCCAAACTTTTCGCAAAACCACAGAATACGTTTTACGGTACGAGTGGTCGATCTTCGTGAATGCTGTGTTCACTGCATTGCGATCAGTAGGGTGGCCGACACGGTTTCCTATTGGATAAAGGCTTTATTCCTATAGGGGTCTCCCAATATATACGCGACGGTACGTGGGAGCGCAAGTCCGTATTGATACTTATCGCTTCACCGTGGAGGAATCACCCAACCACTCAACGCTAAGATATCACGTTTAACGACGCCGGAACACGTCTCTAGCTTAGACCTCTAGATGTTTGTGTTATGTTTCAATGCGTTGTTATGTAAATTCAATTTATTTTAAGGTTGATCTTGTTTAGCAGTTTGCCTTTATGGATCACCACGAGATGTATAGTAACACTCCTAAATGCAGTCTAAGATGATAAGCAAACTTTTCAATCTTTCAACTTTGAAAACCTTAACTACTGAGGGAAAAGAAAGATAACATCTTTTCACACAGATCATAGAGCACACACTAATGCATTTTTTCCTAAATCGACATGCAAGCTGTCATAATGCACATGCACAATGCAAGTATTTCTTTTCTCTTTCTTAATGTTTGTGCGACAATACAAAAAGAAAGCTGTTGTATAATTTTGAATTCAATTTCAAGTGAAAGCAAACAAGCTTGTCCAAAATCAAAAGAAACCTTAAGATTTACTTGTTTCGACACTAGAAATGTATAAACTCAAACCAAATGACGAAAGCAAAAGCTCAATCAGCTATGAACAGCAAATAAACTAACTCTTAAGATCAAAACGACACTTTATCACAGGTCTAGATCTAAGAGGTCACAGCAAGACTAGTTCACTTTCGTTATGGGAAACTGTAAATGCATAAGAAATACACAAAGAACAAACACAGTTTCTTTATACAACTGAGGCGGAATAGTGACAAGGAAAGTTGGTTTCAGATAGGCCCACTGACTGGTAACAAACAACAAAAAACAAGAGTGAAAACAAGGCAAGAACCAGCAGGAAACCCCAGCAGCACAAGGCAGGACTGGTCCAGCGCAGGTGGAACACTACCTGTTTGACCTTCAGCGCAGGTAGCCCCTTCGGGAACTGCGCTAAAATGCAAACAGCCTTTGTACAGCCTACACTGAAGAACGAAACTTTCGTTTTTGGTGGTTTCCGGGTCACAGATTGCTCAAAAATTCACAGTTTTTTCTCAAATCAGAAGCTATCAGTCAAGGACACACTAAGGGATGACAAGGAGGATGAAAAGCTATCACTAAGAGCTTATTAGATTCCTTGTGGATCAGCTCTTCAAATCATAAACTTTCCTAGAAACTGAGCTAGAGTAGCTGCCCTCTACTTTGTATTTGAATGATTCAAACACAGTTCGATTCGGTACTCCCTTTGTTTATGAAATGAATAGCAAAAAACACAAACATCCAACAAGATATGATCCCCAGCGGAGTCGCCAATTTGTTGTTGGGAAAAGTATCCAATACGGAATGACCCTATCCCACTCTAAGGGTGATAGTACCTCAGCAACAACTGAATACAAAGCTATTCAAGATTACTTCTTTATGAGATGAGAGAGAGAAAAGAAGGATGATCTACTAACTGTTATCTTGCGCTAATAGTCGATCCAATCCTCACTCCGTACTGCTTGCTCCTAGCTCCTTGCTCTTTCACCGTCCCAGCTACACCAAGATCCTATAAAAGCACAAAGAAAGGAAACTACAAGAAGCATACATCCATAACTGATTCAAGGATTAGAATAAATCAAATATACAAGCATCAATTCACCATAGAGACACATGCATATAGAAGAACCTCAAATACTTTATTAATAGAAGAATTAAAGTTCTGAGAGTGTTACAACCATAATAGGCCCAATCCAGCAACACCTCCCAGCAGAAAGAAATCTCCTCTTCACCTCCTTCAAAGCAATCACCCAATAGTTCTAAACTCAAACCAACAGCACTTCCTTACTTGCACAAAATTCTAGCCTCCCTAGACCTCATGAGAGAGCTCTATATATAGGAGATTTGGAGAAAGGATGAGTCAGCTTGAGACTGACATGAAGCTGACTAGTGTCCTCTCCCACTTTAGTTAATCTTCAATTCTTGAGTCCACTTGGAGATTCTTGCTTCCACTTGGAGATCAAGACCCTCTTACTCATCACAAGGCGAATTCCTTGACCCAAGTTTCAGTTTGGAAGCTTCCTGGGCAATTGACACCTTGCAGAATGACTGTGCCACTTGGCCAATCTCGCCCAGCGCAGGTAGCCTTCATTAGATTTGACATTCAGCGTAGGTACAGAGTGGAGCAGTTGACATTCAGCGCAGATGCTCAGTGGAGCAGCTGACATGATCCAGAAATAGCTTGTTTTTGAGTGTTTTCAGGTGGAGAACTGATTTTCAGTGCTGTGGTTTGTTGACCTTGTTCCTCTAAGGGTAAGAACAACATGTTTAGGGACTTTGGATCCCTCAGATTATTGACATTTCATGCTTCATGCTGTTAGGCACAAAAATGTCTATAACAATGACACAGATCTGCTAAGATTATTTACATTATACACATGCAGAAAGGGTTTACATAACATCTTGGAAGTCAGGCTAATGATGATAGCTGGACGACACAGACACATCAATCAAGTGCTATCCCTTTTGTGAAAAAAGGGGGTGTACTGCTATGGGTCGTTGACACGTAGTAGTCAACAACCTCAAAACACTTATTTTAAAAACTCTGATATCGATCATCCTCTGATAGCTGATATTATATGATGGGTTGTTTTGTTTTAACGAAGGTCACTCCATTTTATAAAAGCCGCCACCTCATCTTTATTATAAAAATGCCCCTTCTCCTTTATTATTCGATCCATCTTCATGGATCTAAAACCACTTGGAATTTTATATTCGATCCATTTATATATGAGATCTAAACCCACTTGTGACTTTTTTTTTAATATATGATTTTTTATTTTGTTTACTATTTTTAAATTTAGTAAAATTTAATTATAATTTAAATTATTTTTTAATTCATTTAATTTTTAATTAAATTAATTTTTAATTGTATATAATTATTTTGTAATTAATTTAATTTAAGTTTGTAATTATAATTAAATTAATATTAATTAAGCAATAATTGTTAATTTAATTTAAAATTAGATTTTAATTAAAATTTCTTATTTTTGGATGTTATGAAACCAACTCACAAAAAGATAAAAGAGATAGATCAACGACTTCAAAATTAGCCTCTTTGAGGGGAAAACCTCTTTTACATTACATAAATGAACAATTTTTGGATGATACAAATGACAAGACCTCCTTTCTATATAGAAGAGTCTAATGGGTCCCAGTAAAATCAGAGCCTACATAACAATGATATTGTAGGGGCACAACAATAACAATAGTGGGCTTCTATGGGGCATAATAATAACAACATGGGGACTATATGGGCACAATAATACAATAAGGGGGTTGCACTAATAACAATAAAGGGTTACACTAGTAGTATAGGGACATAATGTGCCCCTCTCCTTCAAAAAGTGTTGTCCTCAATGCTTGAGTAGTTCTAGATGCTTCTTTATAAAATTTTCATCCTCCCATGTGGAATCTTTAGTGGGTAAGTTCTTCCACTTGATGAGATACTCTAAAATTGATGATTTCGTAGGTGTTGATTTTTTGTTTTTGTGACTGCTTCCGGTTCCTATATGATTTTTCTTTCCTCGTCAAGTTTTGGTAATATTGTTTGAACTAGGACCTTCTCACCTATAACCTTCTTTAAGCATGAAACATGGAAAACTGGGTGCTCTCGGGAAGATGCAGGAAACTCCAATTTGTATGCCATAGTACCAATCTTTTGTAACACCTTGTATGGACCATAATACTTTGGGGATAATTTATTATCCTTCTTAACTTGCTTGAGGGAAATTTGTTTGTATGGTTGTAGTCATAGAAATACCTGGTCACCTACATCAAAACTTCTTTCGCTGTGATGTTGATCTTCCTATTGTTTCATTCTATTCTGCGCCAAAGTGAGGTTATCCTTTAAGAGTTTGAGAACTTGTTGTTGATGCTCGATGTGATCTTCCACTGCTTGAACCTTAGAATTTTCTTTTAAAGATGATGTGATGGACGGTGGATGATATCCATAAAGTGCCATAAATGGGGTCATTTTTGCTGCAGTATGGAAGGAAGTGTTATACCACCATTCAGCTAGAGGCAACCACTTGACCCATTGTGTCTGTTTATCAGATACAAAGCAACGAAGATATTCTTCAAACATTTGTTCACTATCTCAGTTTTCCCATCAGATTGAGGATGATAAGATGAGATATGAGCTAACTGAATACCCAAATATTCCACCTCTTGTACTCCAAAGAAACATTTGGAGCTTTTGCATATAATTGTGTCTCCTCCAATAGTTTGATAACCCTATCAACATGTTGAACATGATCCTTCCAAGACTTGTTGTAGATTAGTATACATCAAAAAATACTAACACAAATTTTCTAAGGAAGGGTTTGAAAATGGAATTCATCAAACCTTGAAATGTAGAAGGAACATTGGTAAGGCCAAAAGGCATGACCAAAAATTCATAATGACCCTCATGAGTTCTAAATGTTTTTTTTGGAATGTCTTCAATCTTCATTCTGATTTGATGATATCCTGAATGAAGATCCAACTTGGTGAAGTAAATTGCTCCATGTAATTCATCCAATAATTCATCAATGATAGGAATGGGAAATTTATCTTTAATAGTAAGCTTGTTGAGCTCCCTATAATCCGGACACATTCGCCATGATCCATCCTTCCTGTGTACCAGTACCACTGGAGCAGAGAAAGAACTTTGCCTAGGTTAAATTATACCAACCTCTAGCATTTTTGCAACCATACTTTCAATTTCACTCTTTTGTGCATATGAATATCTATAAGGCTTGATGTTTGGGGAAAAACTTCGTGGAATCAAATGAATAGCATCATCATGATCACAAATAGGTGGGAGGCCTTTGGGACTCTCAAATACCTTGGAATTATTGTCTAGAACATTTTGGAAATCTGGAGAAATAAATGACTTCGATGTGGTAACCTCTAATGAACATAATTGTGCAATTACACCCCGTTGTTCTTTCTTTAGAAGCTTTGTCATGCTATTAGAGCTTATTATCTTTCCTAGTTTCCATACGATACCCTCAAATTTAACTTCATTTCCTTCCCAAAAAAAAATTCCAGAAAAGTATTTGAAAATTAAAAGCTATTGTACCCAAATATTGTAGCCATTGGGCTCCTGGTACAACATCTCTACCACCCATTGGAATGGAAAGCATTGGACTATTCAAGACATATTCTCCCATGTATAGCTTGATATTATGGCACTTTCCAGAGAAATTTATGGTTCCTCCATTTGCAACCATTACTTGACACTATGGTGCTGGATATAGGAAGCAATTCAATTCCTTGGCTATCTTACAATGAATAAAATTATGGGTACTACCTGAATCAATCAACACAATTACCTTTTTATTCTTGATATGCCCTTCTATCTTGAGAGTTTGAGGAGTGATAATGCTTGTCAATGCATTACAAGATATGTTCAGTTTCATTTCTTCTTTCTCTGGGATTGGTTCCTGGTGTATATCTTCTTCTTTTGACGTTTCTTGTTCCTTTTCTTCTTCCTCTTCCCCATCTATGTAAATTAATTTCTTCTCAGCACACTTATGGCCTTTAGTGTATTTTCTATCACAATTGTAACAAAGCCCTTTTGCTATTTTTTCTTGCAATTGTTGTGGTGTCAACCTTGTAGGTGGTGAAAGGCTAGGGGCAACAACACTTCCATCTTTATAGTTATGAGTGGTAGGCTTCCTTGTTGCCATAATTTTGCTTTCAATTTTTCTTGCCAACCTGTATGCCTTCTCCAATGAATCAAGTTCCCAAAGGAGAACCTCATGTTGGATGTTATCATTTAAAGTCCCTATGAAGACTTCAATCCTAGGCTTCTCTGGAATATCATTTACCCTTATATTCAATTTTTGGAAGTCCTCAACGTGCTCTGTCATTAAACCATTTTGTTTGAGATTTATCAATTGGCTAAAGAAGGTGTTGCTCTTTGTATCCTCATAATGTGCTATCATTTCCTCCGTGAAAATTGACCAGGTGACAAGTTGTTTATGAGAACAAATCCCTCTATACCATACAAACTGATTTAGTTCTAAATATAAAGATGCAATACGTACCTTTTGTGGTGGTTGCACATCATGTAGATCAAAATATTGATCCATCTGTAGTATCCAAGTTACCGGATCCTTACCATCAAATTTCCTCATATCTATATTTGGAATATGGTGGGTCTTCAATCCAATGTTAGAGTCTATGAAATCATGATTAACATTTCTTTTATTCTCATCATGAGTTTCCTCTACTACCATTTCGGCATTAGGAAGCCTTACTTGTAGTGACTTTTTCCTACCTTCCTTCAAAAATTTCATGTCTTTCTTCAAATCTTCCATGTTTCCATTCAATTTTTCTTTTATACCATTTATCTTATTGATCATATCTTCGATCACATTCTTCAAATCATCCCTCCAATTTTTCTTACTAGGTGTTTCTATTTTCTTGATTCGAGTCATTTTTTTCTTGCTTTTAGGAGCTCGATCTTGAATTTGTTGTATCTCTAAAATTTTGGATCTCCAAAGTATGAAATTGTGAGCTATGGTAGCTCTCTGCATCCTCTTTCCAATGCCACCAGTCTCATCGGAATATATTCTCCAAGAAAGAGGTATGCCCAATCTCCCAAGATGACCTGATTATATACTTTTTTAGTAGAGCGAACTTGTATGAAGTTCCACGTGTCACTGTTTTGACCTTCATACTTGAAAATCATACAAAGAAAATTAAATTCCATCCTCTTTCTATTAATTCTTATGAAATTTCAATCTGATGCTCAGAGAGAAAGTTATGATGATTTTCCCAAGGTCACCTGTTTTGGATGTAATTTGGGAGCCTGCAAAATCCCTAAATGTCTTGGACCATATCTTCGAAAATATAGAAAAAAAAGATCTGAAATTCGGGCCCGAACTTTATCATGATTTTGGATCAAATGGGTTTTAATTTTAGTCTGAACCTTCATAGAAAAAAATTATAGTGAATATTCCACGATGACCTGTTAGAGATGAAATTCTAGAGCTTGCAAAATCCCTAACTTCCTCAGATCATATCTTCGAAAATATAGCGAGACAAGATTTGAAATTTAGACCCAAGGTTTAGAACAATTTCAACTGAAATGGGCTTTTTTTAGCTTCCGAAAATTCATAGAGAAAAATTTAGAGTGGAAATGCCACAATGACCTGTTTGGAGCAGCGAAACCCTAGAATCCAAAGCTCTGATACTAAATGTTATGAAACCAGCTCACAAAAAGATAAAAAAGATAGATCAACTACTTCAAAATAAACCTCTTCAAGGGGGTGATCTCCTTTAAAGTACAAATGAACCATTCTTGGATGATACAAATGACAAGACCTCCTTTCTATATATAGGAGTCTAAGGGGTCCCAATACAATCAAAGCCTACATAACAATAATATTGTAGGGGCACAACAATAACAATAGTGGGCTTTTACAGGGCATAATAATAACAACATGGGGACTATATGGGCATAATAATACAATAACGGGGTTTCATTAATAACAATAATGTGTTACACTAGTAGTATAGGGACCTAACATTGGCCCAGGCGTCAATTTTTCCAGAATTCTCGCAATTTTGACACTTCAACTTTGGAAGCTCATAAATTGAGTTTTGCTTGTCCAAATGAGGCCTATGATGATTTGTTAGATAGATAAAATCATGGATAATATCCATTAAATGGTTGTATGACCATATTTGGTCATTAAATGAGTATAAAATTTAATAGAAAATCAAACTCCAAATTTGTAACCAAAACTAATTTTATGAGTTTATTTTTTACATTTTTCATTTGCTCGAAGCCTCTGTTGATTTGTAGATCCATTCATTTATGTTCTCTTTGAACAATAAGATCTTTAAAAGGATCAATGGAAAGTTCAAATTTCTTTTTATTTATTTATTTAATTAAATTTGATTGGAGATTTTTGTTTTCTAGATTTGTTATTTTTTATTTTTATTTTAATTTTAATTTAATTTTGATTGGTTTTTGGCAGGAGAACGGTTGAGAAGATGAGGAAGAGAAAATTTGGATCAATGGTATTGCTCCAACAAGAGAGGAAAAAGAATTATGGCCAATCAAATTTGTGGGAGAAAAATCATTTTCCAAGACAATTCTCTCATTTTGATTTTGATTTGTAATTATAAATAGGGATTTTAAAGAATGTAAAAAGGACTTCTCTCTTCTCCAATTTTTTAATTCTAAAAGAATTATTGTAATAGGGAGGATTCAAATCTGATAGGAAGAGAGGAAAAAAAATACTTGAGCTTAAATTCCATTTGTACAGAGGGATTTTAAGACTCATTTTCACTACTATAGTGAGATCAGATTGTTCTCTGCAGACAAGGAATCAAGTTTAGAGGCAGCAGAGGACCTGCACTGTTGTGATTCTCTGATGTTTTTGTAATTTGATTCATTTTTATGATCATATTTATTTCTGTAATCAGTTGTATATCACTACTTCTTCTTTTGTTATTGGAAATATATACTTCAGGTTTCAAATCTCATTTTTGGTGTATGAGTATGTATGCTTCTTTTCAACACTATTGTTGACTGTTTACTATTATGCTCATTTAGAATATGGTCAAGCTATCTTGCAGAGTTAATTAGAAATTAGTTTTAATACTAGAAATTGTATAAGAACATACCTTTATCTCTTTAAGTTGCTAGATATCTAAAAATTTAATGTTATAAATGTCATGCTTTCTACATGTCATGTATTTGAACTATTTCAGTATTGCGGCATGAACCTTTAGTTCTTATGCATAAGTTTTAGTAGAAGTTGGAGATTCTTGTTGTCAGATGTCTGCTAACTATTTAATAGGCATTTAGTTGTATACATTTACTTGAACAAGGATTAGGTCTTGGAACTATTTCCCTTACCTATTTCCTTTATTTTATTCCAATTTCAACATGCTTTGGTTTCTTTTCTTGTCCTTTTAGCTTGCTCTTAAATGAGAGAAGGACTAATCCGTCCTTCAATCAAGATAGCTTAGGCGCATTTTGGATTAGACTTTGTATTTTAGCTTTAATTTCCACATCTTAGAAGTTCCCTTATATGAGGGTAGTCTTTAAAGTGGTTTAGCTGAGCCATAAAGTCATCTTAAGCATCACTTTCTTGCTTGATAAACAAGAAGAATCGATCTGATGTCTCTTCTCTATTAGTAGGTGAAAGTCATACTTTAAGCTAGTAGAGGTAGAGAGGGTAAGTGGACCTAATCGAACCAGTCATAACCACCATTTCAACAGAAAAGGAGTTGTTTTAAGTTCCCGATCGGGTGGCTTTCCCCCAATGTTGAGGCAGACATTTCGAGCCCACAACACGACAATAAATGAGAGTGTTATTTCATGTTAGTGCCCATTCTCGATTTCAATCTCATCTTTTGACAGATATTGAGCTTTGCCTACAAAAAGTACAGGATTATATATATGATATGCAAGAAGTGAACGTTAACATCAAATTTGAATTTAGTATTGAGATAAAAAATGCAACGATAAATATTGAATATTAACATCAATTCATTTCACAGTTGTGGAGTTATCAATTGTCAATCTCATAAAAAAGCTTTAATTGTCAAAAAAAAGTTTTTAGTTGGTAATTTTGTCAAAATATTCATTTGTCTACCAATCTGTTTTTCATAGTTATTAAACACGAATGAATAAGTATTAGATTTTTTATCTCAAATCATTTCACAAATATCAATAATCAAACTAGTTGTGCATTTTTAATTTTTTGATAGAGGAAAAAGTTTCAACTATCAAAGATATGTTGTTAGTTGTTAATTTCCTCTATTGGGTTAGATTGTCAAAATTGTCTAAAACCTTCAATTGTCAAACAAGTTGTGAGTTATCAATTTCACTGAAATGTTTCAATTGTCTATCTACAGTGAGGTCAACTTATTGAACAGAATTATCTTATCTTGTAGTCCTTTCTCCAAAATTATAGTACCTACAACTGACTTGCACAAGACATATCAATGTCAACAGTTTCATACTTCATATTTAGTATATACCACAAGCATTGTGTCCTAATCTCAACAACTTTCTTCTTCATATTTCCCATGTTATTTTCTTCACTTAAATATCAATACAACCTAGCCTAGACATCCAAGTGTATTTTAAATTGAGTGTTTTTCACATTGTTTATTTATACAATTTTAAGCCTATTCGTCATTTTAGAACTTAAAAATATGTATATGCATTTACATTGTTTAAAATAATTAGAGTGTATAAATTTTTATAGAAAAATAAAAAATTAAATTGGATTAAAATTAGTTGTGGCAAGAGGGGGTGGGATTTTAATAAATCTTGATGTATATCCAAAAATCAAGTTCGCTTGGGGTTGGGGATAGAGATCGAACAATCTACTAGATATGTATGGCCTCTTCATGGGCCTTCAACTGGCCAAGAGATTTGACATCTTTTATGTTGTCATTATAGGGGACTCTCTCATCTCAATTTTCTATCTCTTCTCGCGCTCCATTCCTATGAAAAACCTTCTTATGCTCCTCCTTGTTAGAACTAACTGCATACTGGAATCTATCTCTCACAAATCCTTTTTCCATATCCTTTGTGGACAAAACAAAGAGGAAGATGCTCAAGCCAATTTATCCTTCCGTCTGGAAGAAGGGAAATGTGAGGTCAATGGTTCCATAAACTGGAGTTTAATTCCATGAAAACATTATATAAATTCTATATCCTCTCCCTCTTAAATAGAATGTAAGAAGTGAATTCAACATGGAACAAAGTGGATAAGTATCAAAGAATAAAGAATGATGTTGCCTCCCTTAATAAGAATTCAAAAATGGGAAATTAAGAGCATATTCCGAGGATAAACAGGTGGTGTGCTTGGTATGGAAATTTGCAAGTAGTGGAAGGCTCAAAGAATGTCTATCCTGATGTCATTTATGTTCAACATGTGTCGAAGATTGACATGTGATTCTTTAGTTCTTCAGCATTCATCCCTGTGCTTGGTAAGATGGGATATTTTTGAGATAATCCTATGGTATTAGATAGGGCACTATCTCTTGCTACATGGGAAAATTTGGTCTTCAATCCTGCACTCATGGAGACTAACCTCAGTTCCATGACACATGATCAGGAGAATCTCAACATTAATTAGAGTGCAGGTGGACATGCAAGCCAACATTATATGAGGAAGGATGGGGTCGAGCTTAATTTTAAGTCCCTTAGCTGTCATTCTCCTCCCAATGATAGTTAGGGACTTTTCATGGCCTATCACATCCTCTATTTTCTTGGAAATTGAGAGCCCAAGTTGCATGAGAACATGCTTGTGTTGCTTCAATTAACTCTGTATGATAGGAACAAACTCTAGGTTGTAGCAATTGATACTTTTTGGATTGCAAATTCCATCAATTTTTCTATCATCGCTTTTGGGCACATAAATAATTAGCGCCAATGAAGTAGAGGATGCATTGGAGAGGCTTTTGGATCACGATTTGAACCTTCAAAACTAGTCTCCCTTTGCAGAGGTATCCTTGTCAACTTTTAATCTTGCTCAATGTGCTCTATCTACTTGATCCGAAATTAAACACGAACACAAAAAATCACAAATATAACCATAAATACAGAGATGCAGTGGAAAGAACACTTCATTTCATTAATATCAAATACTGAAATATTCTTACAAACATAATGGAAATAAAGTAGCTCGCGCGATGCTAGCTTATCTCTGAGAAGAGATGTGGCAACTACATGCCTTTCAACTGTGTTCCAGTGAGGCTTGAAGGCCTATTTATTATTTAGAAACAATGGAAAACCATAAACATCAAAAAACATAACCCTAGGAGATGAAGCGCCAAAACTATGGGCCCTGTTTGGGTAAATTGATACATCAACTTCCCGGGGTCGTAACTTCGCATACAATCTTTGTTTGACACGCAAAATACCTTGTTAGAAAGATATATCCAAGTACTAATTTTTTTTAGTGATACTCATGAGGCTCCCTGTTTTCCCCAAAAAAACGTCATTTAGGGCCTCAAAAGAGCTCTGGAAGTTCAAGACCCGAAAAACTGCCAAAAATAGTACACTTGCTACAATTAAGGAAACTGAAAAACTGAAAGAGACAGTGTTCGAGATCTAAGTGGAATAGGCTTGTTGCCACCAATATCCACCTGGATCAATCCTCCCCTCTTAGGAAGCAATGGTCCCCATTGCGTTGAGTGCCTCCATAAGATGGAGAAATTCTACTGCACTTGGTCCCTAATGAGCCACTTGCCTTGGTGTAAGAGTTGGCCTACTTTGACAACCCAATATAGTTGGATCTTTTGTTGGAAAGTGTTATTGATCTGTGTGTCCATGATCTGATCAGTTGTGGTCTATTTCATGCAGTCTGAGTTTAGCTCTGTTGGTGTTAGTTGTTCTGCAATGTCAGATATGTCCAACAATGGTGGGAAGTATGGTTGAAGGTGGTCTACATTGAACAATGGGTGCTAAACAAGGAATGGTGGAATGTTGAGCTCAAAGGAATTGTCCCCTACAAGTATGGTCCATATTGGAGCAGGCAAAGGAATGGTGGGGTTCAGCGAGGTATGCCTTCTACAAATGTATCCAAACTTTGTCACCCACCTACAACTTGTGCGGCACCCGATGTTGATCATGGTGCTACTTGTACTTAGTATTGGATCTATCCAATATATCATGGACCTACTGGCAGATGTGTTGAATTCACTCAATGAAGTTGTTAGTCCTATTGGCTTTTCACTGGACATGAGCTGAATCTACCTGAGTAACTATGAAGGGTATGGCCACATCAATGGGACATACTGGCTGAAATCCCAGCCCTACCTGAAAGGGGTTGTGGCCCATTGAGTTGTGGAGAGCTCTGTTATAGATGTGTTGGACATAGGAGAGGATTTCATCCCATGTGCATGGATGCTTCGAGTTGTACATGCGTAGAATGTGTAAGATCATCCTCTTGACGATCTTTGTTTGGCCATCATTTTGGGGATGGAAATCCATGGACATGGTGAGTTTGGTATCCAACATCGACCAGAGACTTGACCAAAATACACTCAGGAATCTATTGTCCGGATCTGAGATAATAGACTGTGGGATCCCAAATTATACTCACACTCGCTCAAAGAAGAGCTTAGTTGTGGCCTCTGCTGTGATACTCTTCTTGCAGGCTTCCATAATGGAAATATTAGAGAATTTGTCGACGACCACAAAAACACAGTCGTTGTCATGCTTAGTAGAAGGAAGGCCCAACATGTAATCCATGGAGATGGATTCCCAAGGTTGACTAGGAGTAGGCAGAGGAGTATATAGGCCTTTCCTCTTGATGGTTGGTTTGGAAATGGAGTAGGCAGTGTAGGATTTAATGTACATCCCAACATCCCGAAAAAGGTTCGGCCAATAAAAATACTTTTGCAGAACTGTCACTATTTTATCTACTCCAAAATGTTCAACGACTCAAGTGTAGTGCATCTCCCAAATCATCTTGGCACGCTTGCTTGAAGGAACACATATGTGTCCCAAGTGGCATAACAGTGCATCCTGAAGGTGAAAATTTGGAACTTGCTTTCCTTCGAGGAGTCTCTGGTATGTGCTGCCAAATTCTGGATCACTCTTGTAAAGATGCGGCCACCTAGAAGTCTCGTTCCCATATGAGTCGAGCACAATGATCAATGCCATGACTGATGATCGGCTGAGGCATTTTGCAACATTATTGGTGCTACCCTTCTTGTACTTAATGTTCAAATGAAATTGTTGCAGGTATGGCAATGTGAGCACTAGTACAGAGCAGAGGTGTTGCTTCAACTTGAAAAACACCTTATGTTGAGTTTGAGACCAAAATAAATTTTCTTTCGCTATGCCCTTGGTGACTTGAATTAAAGGCCAAGTGATATGAGAGAACCCCAACACGAACCTGTAGTAAAAATTGGCAAGGCCCAGAAAGCTGCTGAGCTCTATTAGAGTGGTCGGGGGTGGCCAATCTCGAATGACTTGTATCTTGGCTAGGTCCACATGTACACCCTTCTCATCAATGATATACTCCAGATATTGGACCTGGGTCATGCCAAAAGTGCATTTCTCTAGATTGGCACACAACTTGTGTTGTCGTAGGGTTTGGAGGACCTGTCGAATATGGTGGAGGTGCTCTTCCTAACTCTGGATGAAGATTAAGATGTCAAATAAATACACCACCATGAATGCATTGATGAAGGGTCGCAAGATGTTTTCCATCAATCTCATGAAGGTTGTGGGGCCATTCGTCAACTCGAAAGGCATGACCAACCATTTGAAAAGGCCCTCCTTGGATTTGAAGGTAGTCTTCCACACGTCGGAGGGTTTGATACACACCTAGTGATAACTAGACTTCAATTCAATCTTGTTGAAATATTTTCCCCCCTTGAGCTGATCTAGAAGGTCATCAATCTGTGGGATTGGGTACCTATTCCGGACAATGACCTTGTTCAGCACCCAATAGTTAATACAAAGTCTCCATGTCGCATCCTTCTTCTGTACCAATATAATTAGGCTCCCACAGGGTGACGAGCTCGGCCTGATGTGCCCTTTTTGCAACAACTCTTGAATCTACCTCTTGATCTCATCGTTCTCCAGACCAGAGCATCGATAGATCGGTCCATTGGGTAGTGGAATGCACAGGGTCAGATCGATGGAGTGCTTGACCTGACAGTGTAGAGGTACGCCCATAGCTGAGGCAAAAAATGTCCTCATACTCATCCATGACCATATCCATCTGCTATTGTTGTGTGGAGGGGCCCTGTTTGGAAGTTGTGGCCATAATATTCTTCTTGCCTTGAGGGTGAATCATAAGGAAAACAAATTTCCTAGTTTTTGAAATGATCTTACTGCATTGTTTTGCAGAGATCAAAGATATGGCGGTAGATGGGCCTACCTCCGGTACCCTGTACAACTTATTTCCCAAAGTAATAATCATAGAGCGAGTTCTAGACTCATATATAGCATGTCACTTCCACAAGTATCATTTTCCTTATAACACATCACAAACTTCAAGAATAGCAACATCACACAGTACCTCATCCGTGAAGGGCTTGATGTTGTAGGGAAGGTGACATTGTTGGCTGACGCGTAGATTCTTGGTGAAGCCACCCGATGGTGTAAGGATGTGGATGTGCTATAGTCAGTATACCCAACCACTTCATGACCTCTGCTAAAATGAGGTTCTTTTGGATTTCGTTGTCAACAATGAACTGTAGCGGAGAACCCTTCACCCACATCTGTGAGTGGAAGAGGCGTTCCCCCTCCTCTGGATCGTCAGGCTCATTCTTCTGGATCTTGGTGGTGACCACGGTGGAACTGGGCTCCACGTCAATGATTTGCTTGCCTTTGCCATTCCTCTTGTTAGGTTTTGACTCAGAGTCGAAACATGTGTCTAATTCTGAAGCCTTCATCTCGGCCACCAGTGACTGCTTGGCCCGACACTCACTTGTGTCGTGAGTGGAGCTCTTATGGAACTCACACCATTTTCCTGTGTCCTTCTTTGTCTTTGGGGTGTTTTTCTTTTCTTGCAGCTTTAACGGGTTGTCCTCGGTTTTCTTGCCTTGGCTTTGTCCTTTAATTTACGGTTTTGGGATGCCTTTCCCTTGCTTCGGATTCCTAGATCCAAAGTCGTGCTTATTCTATTAAAAATTCCACTCAATATTGATAGTTTATCAGTATGCCATGCTGAGTGAGGATATTTTCAGGAACTCCATCTTGTCCTGGATGTATCTGTGTAGACAGTTGGCGTACTTGAGTATGAAATGTCACTCAGAATCCTTGATACCGAACTTCGTGCAAAGGGTATGAAAAACATTGTTAAACTCTGGGATGTCTTGGTCCCTTCCCTGCTAGAGTGTGGTCCACTTTATGTATTTATCCCCATAGCTCCAAATAGGGTAGTACTTCTCCTTGATAACATCCTAAAACAAATTCCAAGAGGGTACAGTTGAAAATAGTGAGGGTGTACTTTCGTCCTTCTTCTCACGGTAGGTTCCCACTAGTCCTTGACGTGGGGAGTAGCTTTGTGAAGTGAAAAAGTATTTTTTTCCTGACTGGAAAAATCATGAACATAAAAATATCCTTCTAGCAGATTTAACCATATATCTATGATGCCTCCATCTATCTGACCTTCAAATATGGGGATGTCAAAGTTAACTTGTACCTTAAATGGCGTGGTGCTTCCAGAGTGGCTCATGGAAGAAGATAAGTTTCCTTTGGGTAGTTGCTTAAGGATCTAGGTAAAGTTGTCCATCATTGCGTTCCTCTATCGCTTGAGGGCTTCTTCGAGCAATATTTTGAAAGGATCTCCTGCCCGCTCGTCTTTCTTCTCTTCTACCATGGGAGGCCATCAAGATTTACGAGGTTGGTCTTGCAAAGGTTCGATGAGCTCAAGCCATAACTCCTTACATCTCGACATCGTTGGGGACATGCAAAGAAAAATAAAGAAAGAGAAGACCACGTTGATACCACTGATCCAAAATTAAACAGGAACACAATAAATCACATATATAACCATAAATATAGATATGCAATGGAAATAACACTTCATTTAATTAATATCAAATACTGAAATATGCGTGCAAACAGAATGGAAATAAACTAGCTTAGGTGATGGTAGCTTATTGTTGGCATTATGATGCATGTGTTGTACTTGATGGCAAACAACTCATAGAAGATCAACTCACTTATATATATCTAGATGAATCTACGGAAGAGATATCAGATGACAATTCTCAGTATGACAAGTCCAAAGGGGGAGATTGTTGGCATTATGAGACAAGTGTTGTCCTTGATGGAAAATCACACAAATGATAAATTATAGTGCAGCAAATTTATTTGATAAATTATAGTGCAACAAAGTTTCCTTCATGTAGAGAAAAGTTCACGCACTTTTATGCAGAGAAAAGTTTATTCCATGTAGAGAAAAGGTCACGCACTATTATGCAGAGAAAAGTTTATTCCATGTAGAGAAAAGTTCACGCACTTTTATGCAAAGAAAAGTTTATTCCATGTAGAGAAAAGTTCACGCACTTTTATGCAGAGAAAAGTTTATTTCATGTAGAGAAAAGTTCACGCACTTTTATGCAGAGAAGAGTTTATTTCATGTAGAGAAATGTTCACGCACTTTTATGCAGAGAAAAGTTTATTTCATGTAGAGAAACGTTCACGCACTTTCATGCAGAGAAAAGTTTCTTTCATGTAGAGAAAAGTTCACGCACTTTCATGATTGGTTCATGGTATTAGTCCGACAGTTTTTGATCCTATGGTTTTGGTCCATGGTATTGCATCCAAAAGTGTTGATCTCACGCACTTTCATGGTTGGTTCATGGTATTAGTCCGACAGTTTTTGATCCTATGGTTTTGGTCCGTGGTATTGCATCCAAAAGTGTTGATCTCACGCACTTTCATGATTGGTTCATGGTATTAGTCCGACAGTTTTTGATCCTATGGTTTTGGTCCGTGGTATTGCATCCAAAAGTGTTGATCTCACGCACTTTCATGGTTGGTTCATGGTATTAGTCCGACAGTTTTTTATCCTATGGTTTTGGTCCATGGTATTGCATCCAAAAGTGTTGATCTCACGCACTTTCATGGTTGGTTCATGGTATTAGTCCAACAGTTTTTTGATCCTATGGTTTTGGACTGTGGTATTGAGAAAGGACTAAGGGTATAAAAGAGGAAGGAGATCATTTGGCAAAGCATCATCTGAATTATTAAATATCTCATAAAGTGCTAGATCTGGAATACTGTGATTGGGTTATGGTGCAGATCTAGATCTGAGCTAAAGAGGGATCTCACTAGTTGATGGAAAACAAGATCTAAGGATAGATTGGGATCAAATGGTTTGAAATGAACTATCTCTATATATTTGATTATGCTTATTCTAGATCTGTATACTGACGCTTGTAATGATCTGAACTGGGTATAACTTGAGTTTGAAATCGCTGCAAGTCATGTTTGAATATTTATAGATCTGTACGCGGGTTGGCTTTGGTGTAAGCGCGTATGTATGCAGGTTTGGTTCATTGTAGTAGCGTATACAATTTGAGCTATGATATTTGAAGTCACAGGTGGTTCTGGTTGTTGATGGGTTCTGATGACAGTTTAAAGGTGTCAGAATTCTGCATATCCTGTTTGGTTGATTTTGTTTAGCTTCAATATTGATGGATGAGAACTAATATTGGATCAGGATCATAATGGCTCATATTTATGTGATCTAATGGACTAGATCTGGGTGCTAACACATATATTATCCTTGTATATGTATTGATCTAGTGTTTGGGTGATTCAGAAGATTGATTGATTATGTGCTTCAATGATATTAATGGGTCCAGTATGAAAATGTATGAAACATGGTACCTGGAGGAGAGAAGATTGTAGGCCGGCGCCTATGTACTAGTATCTTAGCTAGTACAAGAGCTAAGGGGGTGGCAGCTCCCTTCCAGTAGCAGTTGAAAACTTTGGAGCATTGTAGCAGGTAGCAGCCTGCGTACTAGTAAATGGATCGGCTAGTACAAGAACTATGGGGGTTGTAGCTCCCTTCCAGGAAAGACTAGAGAACGAGAGAGGGTTGTAGCTCTCTGCAGGTAGGAGCCTGTGTATTGGTATAATACTGCACCAGTACAGAAATATTGTAAAAGGATTTTCTTATTAAGAAGAAGATTGAGATGACTTGCAGCAGGTGGTTTTTTCACATTGGGTTTCCACCTTATATCATGGTGTTCATGTGTGTGGCTTATGCGTGATGATCTGTTCTATTTTACTGCACCTGTTTACTGTTAATATGGTTGATAATGTTCTAATTCACTCATTAAGGATCAACTAACTGAATCATAAGAAGTTGTGGAAGTAGCATATATGAATCTGAATATGGAAATGAAAAAGTTTTATTGATGTGATAATACTGATTCACCCCCCCCCCCTCTCAGTATTATTTCCAACAATTGGTATCAGAGCAGGTCCTTTGGTAGAAGCTTGATCGCTTGAAGGAGATCCGTGGAACAATGGGAAAGAAGCTTAAGAAGAAAGCTCATAAGAAGAAGAAGACATCTCAGAAGAACTATGACAGTGGGAGAATCGATTGGGGATTAGGTATAAGAAGCTCTTCAGATTCAGATTCAGATTCGGAATCATTTCAGAATGAAAATGAACTATCAGGTATGAATTTGCTATCCTCTGATGTTCCAACTATCTATCCATTTGGAAAAGATGGAAGTGATAACGAAACAACTGAATGTGCTCTTATTGGTGAGGAAGAAGGATATAAAATAGAAGCAGAATTTAACAGGCTGACAAACAAAATTAGTGAACAAGAAAGACTTCTGAACATAAAGAGTGGTGCCCTCAAAGAAGCTGTTACTAGACAAAAGGCTCAACGAGAGTTATTCAAGGAGAAATATCAAAAGTTGCAGGTTGAAGCAACATCTCTAAGAAATGAAGTCAATGAAAAGAACACAACCATCAAGAAACTCAGAGATAGATCCAGTTACTATGAAAGTCTTGAAGCCACGATCCGCTCTCTGAAGGAAGATCTTGAAGAATCAAACAAGCAGAATAAAGATCTAGTCCAAGATATTGAAAAACAGGGAAACGAAGTTATCAGCTTAAAATCTCAGCTAGAATGTGCCTTCAGAATTCGTCAAATGCAACAGGATCTGAATGAAGAACAAGAAAAGGATATTCTCAAGCTAAAGCATCAGTTGGAAGAAGAAAGGAAAGCTGAAGAAGACATGAAGAAGCAATATCTAGAAAAAGAAGAACAACTTCAGGTTGAGGTAAATATCTTGAAAAGTAAATTAGAAGAAAAGGATAAGCTCTTACATTTTCAAGATAGTACTAAAGTCTTGGATGATATTCTTAATAGTCAAAGATCTCCTTCTATCAAAACTGGTCTTGGCTTTCATGAATCTTTTGAAGGTGAATCTAGTTCACAAGGTGAGGCAAGGAACTCTAAAGAGAAATCTAAAATGATCAACAAGGAGATAAGAGAGATGAAAGGTCAATCTCATCATCAACCAAGGAAAGAAATTCTTCAAAGAAAATCTTTTACTCCTCCTATGAATAATGTTGAATGTTATGTATGTCATAACCTTGGACATGTTGCAGCCAGATGTAGAAGAAGAAGGGTTCAATATCATCAAACAAACAGATCATCTCAGTCAAGGTACTTTAATGGATATTGCTTTGCTTGCAATATGTTTGGTCACAAAGCTGCTGATTGCTACAAAAGGAGTATGAAACATGTAAGATGTTATGCATGTAACAAGCTTGGACATATAGCAAAGGAATGTAGGAACAAAGCATGGACATCACACCAAAAGGAGAAAACATCATCACACTTGAAGATATGGAAGAAAAAGGAAGTTCAGTCAGAAAGTGGCGGCACAACACATTATACAGACATAACATAGGGAGTCGGAAGTGTAAAACTTCAATCTCCTACGCAAGCTTGATAAAGGGAAGTTGCATATATACGTGAATTTGTTACTGCACAGTCGCGTATATGATTGTTTGATGAAAGGCAGTAGGGACAGATTCAAGAAAAGGATCAGTTTTGCTCTAATTGATAATGGTTGGATTTTGCTAATGATGTGTGGATATGATGGTTAGAAGTATTTTGGTTCTAACTTGATATTGTTGATGTCTTGATACTTCTTATTAATATGCATGATCAGATCTGACAGATTTCACAGGTTTAGGGGGAGCATATGCTCTTAATGCATTGTTGGCATTATGGTTAATAGTCCTTGGTGATGATGCTTATATGGATAAATGATTCATCTTGCTATGATATGGTTATGAGTTGTTCAGATGATTCTTGGGGTTACATAGTTGATTCTCTAATGGTTCTTACATGGTGATCTTCATAAGGATAAGGAGAAGTACATAGCTTGAATTCACATCTTCTTTACTTGATGATGAGTCACTCATATGTTGTTGTCGTCATATGCATAAAGATCATATATTACAATTATGATGCAGGATTCCTATTGTTCTTGGCACATATATGGATGAGGATTGTTGGCTAGATACATGGATGATTATTCAATGTTGCATTGTTGGAGACATGATGATGATGATTTCTTACCTATATGATGATAGATACTATGGAGCAGATCATACAGTGTTGTTGCTGATGTTTATCATGATCTTATTTAGGTGTTTGGTCTCTATATAAATGTCATGTATATCATTCGATGTAAAGTTCATATCAAGACTCATGATGTAATAGTGTGTCTCTATCTTTTGTAGTCATTTGATGAGATCTCTTCAGGTCATGTAACGGCCTATGTTGGTTTCCCCACTATGCATGGGATGAAGATGTAATGTTCTTGTTTTATCATGTGTAAACTTTTGATGTATCCCCACTTGGTTGGGTGGATGAGTCAATTCTAGTATATCCCCACTTGGTTGGGAAATGGATGTATGGATGAGTCCTTGGTGATAGGAAGGTCATTTATGATAGAGTCATGTACTTCTTGTAAAACATCTTTTTTCAGACCTTGCTTATAGTCAGGGGGAGCATGAACAGCACACTTCAGCAGAGTAGAGACTTTAGCATGTACTCAAGGGGGCATGGACAGATTGGTACACCTTGGCATATACAAAGGCGAAGCTCATTCAGAAATTTCAGCAGGCACTCAGGAGGAGTATGGATAGAAAAGGAAGAGAATATCTTCGTTTGCCCTTTGCCCTTGATGTCAAAGGGGGAGAGTGATTTGGTAGTGTTGCCATCAAGTCCAAAGGGGGAGATTGTTGGCATTATGATGCATGTGTTGTACTTGATGGCAAACAACTCATAGAAGATCAACTCACTTATATATATCTAGATGAATCTACGGAAGAGATATCAGATGACAATTCTCAGTATGACAAGTCCAAAGGGGGAGATTGTTGGCATTATGAGACAAGTGTTGTCCTTGATGGCAAATCACACAAATGATAAATTATAGTGCAGCAAATTTATTTGATAAATTATAGTGCAACAAAGTTTCCTTCATGCAGAGAAAAGTTCACACACTTTTATGCAGAGAAAAGTTTATTCCTTGTAGAGAAAAGGTCACGCACTTTTATGCAGAGAAAAGTTTATTCCATGTAGAGAAAAGTTCACGCACTTTTATGCAGAGAAAAGTTTATTCCATGTAGAGAAAAGTTCACGCACTTTTATGCAGAGAAAAGTTTATTTCATGTAGAGAAAAGTTCACGCACTTTTATGCAGAGAAGAGTTTATTTCATGTAGAGAAATGTTCACGCACTTTTATGCAGAGAAAAGTTTATTTCATGTAGAGAAAAGTTCACACACTTTCATGCAGAGAAAAGTTTCTTTCATGTAGAGAAAAGTTCACGCACTTTCATGATTGGTTCATGGTATTAGTCCGACAGTTTTTGATCCTATGGTTTTGGTTCGTGGTATTTCATCCAAAAGTGTTGATCTCACGCACTTTCATGGTTGGTTCATGGTATTAGTCCGACAATTTTTGATACTATGGTTTTGGTCCGTGGTATTGCATCCAAAAGTGTTGATCTCACACACTTTCATGATTGGTTCATGGTATTAGTACGACAGTTTTTGATCCTATGGTTTTGGTCCTTGGTATTGCATCCAAAAGTGTTGATCTCACGCACTTTCATGGTTGGTTCATGGTATTAGTCCGACAGTTTTTTATCCTATGGTTTTGGTCCGTGGTATTGCATCCAAAAGTGTTTATCTCACGCACTTTCATGGTTGGTTCATGGTATTAGTCCGACAGTTTTTTGATCCTATGGTTTTGGACCGTGGTATTGAGAAAGGACTAAGGCTATAAAAGAGGAAGGAGATCATTTGGCAAAGCATCATCTGAATTATTGAATATCTCATAAAGTGCTAGATCTGGAATACTGTGATTGGGTTATGGTGCAGATCTAGATCTGAGCTAAAGAGGGATCTCACCAGTTGATGGAAAACAAGATCTAAGGATAGATCGGGATCAAATGGTTTGAAATGAACTATCTCTATATATTTGATTATGCTTATTCTAGATTTGTATACTGACGCTTGTAATGATCTGAACTGGGTATAACTTGAGTTTGAAATCGCTGCAAGTCATGTTTGAATATTTATAGATCTGTACGCGGGTTGGCTTTGGTGTAAGCGCGTATGTATGCAGGTTTGGTTCATTGTAGTAGCGTATACAATTTGAGCTATGATATTTGAAGTCACAGGTGGTTCTGGTTGTTGATGGGTTCTGATGACAGTTTAAAGGTGTCAGTATTCTGCATATCCTGTTTGGTTGATTGTGTTTAGCTTCAGTATTGATGGATGAGAACTAATATTGGATCAGGATCATAATGGCTCATATTTATGTGATCTAATGGACTAGATCTGGGTGCTAACACATATATTATCCTTGTATATGTATTGATCTAGTGTTTGGGTGATTCAGAAGATTGATTGATTATGTGCTTCAATGATATTAATGAGTCCAGTATGAAAATTGGATGAATCGTGGCCTTTCAGATTATGTGTTGTGCTTCAGGAGTATCCAGTATGAAAATGTACGAAACGTGGTACCTGGAGGAGAGAAGATTGTAGGCCGGCGCCTACGTACTAGTATCTTAGCTAGTACAAGAGCTAAGGGGGTGGCAGCTCCCTTCCAGTAGTGTTATAGACATTTTTGTGCCTTACAGCATAGAGCATGAAATGTCAATAATCTAAGGGATCCAAAGTCCCTAAACAAGTTGTTCTTACCCTTAGAGGAACAAGGTCAGCAAACCACAGCACTGCAAATCAGTTCTCCACTGAAAAACACTCAAAAACAAGTCAGTTTTGGGTCATTGCAGCTGCTCCACTAGGCATCTGCGCTGCATAGCAGGTACAACAAAGGCTACCTGCGTTGCATAGCAAGTAGAACAAAGGCTACCTGTGTTGGGCGTACTTGGACATGTGGAGGAATCTTTTTCTCAAAGTGCCAGTGCCCAGGAAGCTTCTAAAAAGACACTTGATGATAAGATTCGCCTAATGATGAGTTAAGAGCTTCTAAGACTCCAAGTGGAAGACAGAAACTCCGAGTGAAGAACTGAAGAACAACTGGAGTTGAAGAGGACAACAAGTCACACATCAAGCTGACTTATCTTCACTCCAAAACTCTATATAAGGATCTCATCCCATGGGATCTAGAGGGGGGAATTTTGTGCAAAGAATTGCTGTTGGTTTACAGTTGTGAGCATTGGGTGATTGCTTGAGGGAGGTGAAGAAGAGATTTCTCTCCGTCGGGAAGGTGATGCTGGATTGGACCTCTCATGGTTGTATCACCGCCTGAACCTTACTTCCATATATTAATAAAGCATTTGAGGTTCTTCTATTCGCATGTGTTTCAATGATGTATTGTCTTACTTGCGTATTTGATTTATGCTAATCCTTGAATCAGTTATGAATGCATGCCTCTTGTAGTTTCCTTTCTTTGTCTTGTTTGCAGGATCTCGTGTAGCTGGGCCCGTGAAAAGACTTGGAGCTGGGAGAAAGCGGCAATCAAAGGAGATTGGATCGACCATTTGCGCAAGACATCGGTAAGTGGATCTCTTCCTTTTATCTCTTGCATGTCATAAAGAAGAAACTTTAGATAGCTTTGCTTTCAGCTGTTGCTAAGGAACTGTCACCCTTAGAGTGGGTTAGGGTCATTCCGAGTTGGATACTTTCCCCCACAATAGACTGGAGACCATACTGGGGAGCGTGTCTTGTTGGTAGCTTGTGTTTCTTGCTATTCATTTCTTGAACAAAGAGAGTACCGAATCGAAGTGCATTCGAGTCTTTCGAATGCAAAGTAGAGGGCAGCTACTCTAGCCCAGTGCTGGGCCTGTTTATGATTTGAAGAGCAGATCCATGAGGACTCTTTTTAGCTCTTTGTGATAGTATTCATCTTCCTTTAATCATCCTCTAGTGTATACTTGACTGACAGCCTCTGATTTGGCCAAAAACTGCTCATTTTTTAGCAAACTGTGACCCGGAATCTGAGAGAGACGTGACTTGTCTCATCAGTGCAGCTGCCACAAAGGCTACTTGCACTGCAACGCAGGTCCCGAAGGGGCTACCTGCGCTGCATCTCAGATTGACAGTGCAGCACCTGCGCTGATCCAGTTTTGCCTTGTGCAACTGGGATTCCCCACTGTCTGTTGCCCAGTTTTCAGTATTGTTTTTGCAGCCTGTTGTCAACCTGTATACCCACCTGAAACCACTTCTCTTTGCCTTCATTCTACCTCAGTTGTATGAAGAAACCGTGATTGTTCTTATTGTATTTCTTGCTGTCATTCACAGTTTCCCATAGCGAAAGTGAACTAGTCTTGCTATGACCTCTTGAATCTAGACCTGTGAGAAAGTGTCGTTGTGATCCTAAGAGTTAGTTTATTGCTGTTCATAGCTGCTTGAGCATTTGCTTTCGTTATATGGTTCGAATTTCAGTATTTCTTGTGTTGAAACGAGTGAATCTTAAGGTGTTCTTTTGATTGTTGGACAAAAACTTGTTTTCTTTCACTTGAAATTGAATTCGAAATTATACAACAGCTTTCTTTTTGTAATACATCAACATTAAGGAAGAAGAAAAGAAATACTTGCATTGTGCATGTGCATTTTGACAGTTTGCATGTCGATTTAGGAAAAGTGCATCAGTGTGTGCTCTATGATCTGTTTGAAAAGATGATGTCTTTCTTTTCCTTCAGTAGTTAAGGTTTTCATAAGTTGAAAGAATTGAAAAAGCTTGCTTATCATTCTTAGACTGCATTTAGGAGTTGTATCATACATCACGTGGTGATCCGTAAAGGCAAACTGCTAAGCAAGATCAACCTAAAAAGAACTGAATTTATCTAACAACGCTTTGAAACATAATGAAACACAGTAGAGGTCTAGGTAGAGACGTGAACCGACGTCGTTAAACATAGTGACTGTTGATCTCTACGAAGGTGGGTGATTCCTCCTGAGGGACGATAGCACTAATACGGACTTGTGCCCCCGCGTACCGTCGCGTATATTGGGGGACCCCTATAGGAACAAAGCCTTTATCCATAGGAAGCCGCGTCGGCCGCCCTACTGATCGTGATGCAGTGAACACAGCATTCACGAAGATCGACCACTCGTACCGTAAAACGTATTCTGTGGTTTCGCGAAAGGTTTGGCACACCCTTGCCTAGAACTCCAGAGCAGTTTCTTTTGGCCTTTTTCAAACTCTATAACTGAAAAAGTCCATCCGAGCATTTGTCACTTCGGGCTCGTTAATACATCGAAGGAGACTAGAGTCATCTTTAGCTTTTTCTCGACTCTTAAAACATGAAAAAGCAAGTTGTGTCTTAAAAGCGTCTAAAATTAATTCATTTCGAAAACACATTTTACCCTGTGCATTGTTGGTTGATCAAGTAATCCGCAACCGTGGAAGAAAGTCAATCGATGAACCGTCGTTCGCGGAGGAATACGAGACAACCGTCTTTGTCCCCGGAATCGAAAACAACCCGGGCAAAGTGATCTCGTTCAACTGGTTCCAAATCTCCTGTCAAAGTTAGAACAAGTGTTCCGACGACATCTGAGGTTCCGGTTACTCCAAACATTTCTGGAAACCCTGCCCCTATTGAAGAAGTTCAACAGCCCCAGAAGGACACTAACACTGATCCTAGCCTGAGAGCAAGTACTTGTGTTACTGAATCAGTTCCGTCAGTGATCGGTTCAGAAAGTCTTGCTCCTCAAACAACTGTCGCTGTCGAAACAACCCCTTCTTCGGCACCAGAAATATTCTACGGACCTGACGGTCTTCCTCTTCCACCCGGTCTGATCGCAATAGAAGAGATTGTAGAAGATCCGCAAGCAACTACTCCAACACATTTTGGAGCAGGGATCACTCTACTTCCTACTGCATCAGAAGCTAGCCTATCACCCAGAGAAGTTCCTGAAGAATCACTAGGCAATCTACTGGATAGACTAAAAATGTCTGAACAACCGTCGACATCTAGGACTGTGCCAAATGACACAGCGACCGCAGAACTCCCTGCGGTCATTCCGACAATGTTCGCCGGCATACCATCTGTCCCTAACTCTCAACAGCTTGAGGGGGTCCCTTCGGGGGCCATGACGACAGTGTGGTCTGTTCCTGTTTGTTCTCCCGGGATAATACCCGGTAACTCCTATGTTGGAACTCAACAAATCGATCCTTTCGGGAATCCATTTGGGCAATCCGGTCCTCGAGGTGTAATAAATCCTCTCGGTGCCGGACCACCACCGTATGGGGGGCAATATGCTTTTTCATTACCCCCTCCTGGAGGGTACCCATACGGGAGTTCACAACCATACCCAAGTTATACTGGAATAACTACCAGTGGTTGGATACCTATGCTACCCCAGCAACCAAGAGTTGTGTATTCTATGCAGCAACAAATGCCTGTGACGAACATCCCGACGACACCAGCAATTGTGACTGTGTCGCAAGTTCAAACGATACCTGTTGCATGTCAACCTCAATTTTCTCAGGTTGTAATGCAACAACCCGTTGACCCTGCAACTTAACCACAATCGCCGGATGGCGGGGCGACACAAGCACAAACGGGTACCCTTGCCCCTCATCTTGGCCCAGTGGTAAGCATCGCACAACAACCAATGGTATCACAACCATGGTTGGTGCAGTATCAACAACCGCAGTTCCAGCAAGTGTACCAAGGTACCGAGCAGCAGATTTTTGCGAACAATGGACAACCATACTTACAGTACGGTCAAAACCAACCACTATATAGTGGAGTAGTCCATCAACCGTATCAATCATATCAGCATCAATTACATTATGCTGGTATGCAAAGGCCAACTTCTCAGGCAATTCCGTCATACCCTGGGTACGCTTCACCTAACTTGAGTCAGCAGCTGCCATTCATGGCAACTCTGGAGTTACCCGATCTACATCGGTTGACAAACGATCCTATCGCCTACGCCCCTTGGTGGCCCATGATTCCTCACAAACTTCCATCGGACATTCCTAAATTCAATGGAAATCCAGGTGAAGACCCGTCGAATCACGTCATGACCTTTCATCTGTGGTGTTCATCGAACACCCTGAACGATGATTCGATAAGACTTCGCCTCTTCCAGAGGACATTGACAGGTCCGGCGGCTAAATGGTATATAGAATTGCCAAGAGCCTCTTTCGACAATTTCAGCTCCTTAGCCACGACTTTCTTAACCCATTTTCAATTACCAATCAGGTATGAAACAGGAACCGAAATACTGACCAACTTCAAACAGACGACAGCTACTCACATATCTGATCATATACATGAGTGGCGTCGTCGACGTAGGATGGTGAAAACATACGTTCCTGATCAGCTATTAGCCGAATGGTTTATAAAGTCATTACTTCCAGCTATAACGGAAGATGTGGCCAAGGGGGGAGTCGTAACCGAGGAGCAAGTCATTGCTCGTGCTCAATATTTAGACTTGGTATATACTCAGTCTGGCACGCTCTATGACAAGATACCTGATGCCCCCAGACCTGAATTTTCAATTCCTCCCCCTCCTAAATCGAATATTGACTCTCATGCCGGAGATGGCGTGATTGGCACTGCAAGCGCGAAGTCAAGAAAGGCTTCACCTCAGAAAGCCCGTAAGACTTCAGATCGAAATGCCCATGAAGAGATTCTTGCTTCGGAAGTAAATGCCATATCAGCAGATAAAGGCAAAGAAACCAATCAACCAGGAAGCAAGAAGAAGCAAAACAAAGGGAAGAAGAAGCAACAGGATGATCCGTCACCTGAAAAAACTTCTTCGAACTCTCTTGAGAAAGGGAAAAAGAAATGGTCCTGTTCGATATGTGACGAAGATCACAAGACAACAGAATGTCCATACAAAGCTGAGCTCAAGAGATTCTTTAAGAGTCCAAAGAACCCAGCTGTATTGACAGATCCTTTTCCCAAACCAGGTCAAAATATGGTTGATAGTGGAAATGCTTCCCCGTCGCAAGTGCTGATGTTGTCGATCTCTAAGCAGCAAAATGATGCTTTGATTTCGACAAGGAACAAAGATTATGGGAATCCGCAACTGTCAAACGAAAAAGGTAAAGATCAACCTAGTAGTTCGACAACAACTTCGTCAGAAGTTGTCCCACCCATAATGCCAGAATTAACAATAAAACCACCTAAGGGTGTAGTACACAAGTTGACGTTTAATCCTCGTGCCAGAGCGGCGCAGCATTATAACATAGTAGAAGATTTGGCTCAATCGCCATCCGCTATGTCGACTCTAGAAGTACTACAAAATTGTCCATCCCAAAGGCAGGCATTGTTATCGGCAATAGGGGGGGTTGATCCTAAGGATTCCAATCTTGTGTCCTTTGATCACAAAGGGTATGACCCTCAGTTACCAGCTCAGCTGGCTTTCCTGATTCAAGTGAAGGCCCTCAACAAAACTGTTCACAGAACAATTATTGACGAGGGAGCATCGACATGTATTATGTCAATGAGCTGCTGGAAAACGCTAGGGTCACCAACCTTGTCGAGATCTTCGACAACACTAAAGGCTTTCGACGGTAGGACATATACCCCTTACGGTATCCTAAGTAACTTGAAAGTTGAACTAGGTGGAAAAACAGTAGAGATTGATGTTGAAGTCATAGATGGAAATCTGGATTACAACATCCTACTGGGAAGACCATGGATTTATGCCATGGCAGCTGTCGTGTCGACTTATTTTAGGAAGATCGCTTTCCCGTTTGAAGGAGGGATTACGGTCGTCGACCAACAGAACTTCCTCCTTAATGGTTCACAAGTTACGGGAAGCATTCCCATGATCCATGAAATCGACCATTCAATTCAAGATATAGGAGTAGGCCTGTTGAAAGACCCCACAATGATGGGGACTTTCTCGCTACCAAATCATATGTACATAGGAAATGTACCATTGGTGGCCACCTGCAACATGATATCTTCCACGAAGGTCGCAAAAGACAAAGTCATCATGGATCGGGCAATGGTGTTACACCCGAGCCCAATCGAAATATTGTAGCAATCAATGTTTCAGGCATGGGAGGCGAGCCCAAATCAATGCTCGTCAAGCGTTTGGGTAGATAGGTCAGGAGAATGTGGTACCCCTTTGGATCCTTGGTCACGAGTGCATGCAAGTGACGAAGGAATCCTGCAATCAATGATGATTGAAGGGGCACCATGGGATGATAACCACCATCGTTCCCTTCCAAAGGAAGATACTCAAGGCGACCTGTATCACCCTTCAGTATTTGAATTCCTAACAAATACTGTAAATACGGTGGATTCCGAGAGAAACCTATCCAATATAGAAGAGACTATAGCCATAAATATCTCGACCAAAACAGACATTGTAGAGAATAATTATGTCAGCAAAGGTTGTTCCCCTTCAGAACAAGAAATATATAAAGCTCTTTTCCGCGAATTTAGAGATGTCTTTGCTTGGTCATATGATGAAATGCCAGGCATTGACTCGAGTATCGTTGAACATGAAATTAAGATGTATCCTGATGTCAAACCAGTAAGACAACGGCTTCGGCAGGTACACCCCAAGAAGGCCACTGCCATTAAAGCAGAAGTTGAGAAGCTTCTCCATGCTGGTTTCATCTACCCGGTTCCTCTAACCGATTGGGTATCGAATATTGTCCCTGTTATGAAAAAACAAGGAACAATGCGAGTGTGCGTCGATTATAGGGATGTAAATCAAGCCTGTCCAAAGGACAACTACCCTACACCCTTCATCGACCAGATAATTGATGAATGCGCCGGATGTGAAATCTTTTCGTTTATGGACGGATTTTTCGGGTATAATCAAATTAATATCCGCCCACAGGACCAGTCAAGGACTGCATTTATTTGTCCGTGGGGCACCTTCGCTTATCGAAAATTACCCTTTGGTTTAAAGAACGCAGGGGCGACGTTTCAGAGAGCAATGAATTATGCTTTCCATGACATCAAGAACATCGTTCAACCTTATCTCGATGATCTTCCGGCTCATTCGCAAAAGCGGACTGATCATCCGCATCATTTAAGAGCAATATTTCTACGTTGCTGACACTACAAGATAAGACTCAATCCGCACAAATGTGTGTTTTGCGTCGGTTCTGGTCGTTTACTTGGCTTTATAGTCTCCAAGGATGGGATTCATCTCGACCCTTGCAAGGTGCAGGCAATCATTAATTTGCCTCCACCTTCGAACTTGCTTCAGATTCAGAAACTCCAAGAGAAAGCAAACTTTTTGAGGAGGTTCATTCCGAATTACGCAGAACTTGCTAAAGGTTATACCCGTCTCCTGAAAAAGGATGTACCTTTCGTCTGGGACCAGGTTGCACAAGCTTCCTTTGATGCTTTGAAAGAAGCGCTAGTCAAAGCATCATTAATGTACGCCCCAGACTATCTAAGGGATTTTAACCTGTATCTGGCTGCAGCAGATACGACCATTGCAATGGTTTTAGTTCAAGAAGTCGATGGAATTGAACACCCTATATATTATTTAAGTAAAAACTTAAATGATACGGAAAGTAGATATTCTCATGTTGAAAAGCTGGCATTAGCAGCTGTTCAAGCGATTCAAAGATTTCGACATTATGTCCTCTTTAGGAAGACCACTATATTGTCAGATTGCAACCCCATGACTTATATACTGTCGCGACAGTTGCTTGGGGGAAAATATTCAAAGTGGATAGCTATCCTTCAAGAGTTTGATCTGGAATTTGTGAAATCCAAATCAAAGAAAGCTTTAGTTTTCGCAGAATTATTATGCGATCTCCCGTCATCGTACAACGATGAAACGTCCAAAGAATCGATCGTGGACGAAAGTTTGTTTCTGATATCAGCAAGTGATGAGTGGTATGGAGATATAATAGTTTATCTCCAAACCCAAAAGTTTCGGCCAGACACCTCTCACTCAGAACGAAAACGCATTCGATACCAAGCAAAAGACTACATGATCGTCGGTGATACGCTTTACCGTCGTGGTGTCGATACGGTCCTGAGAAGGTGTCTAACCCATGAGGAAGCCGAAAAAGCCCTAAATGAATGTCATTCAGGCACCTGTGGGGGGCATCAATCTGGATATGCTACAGCACAAAGAATCTTACGAGCAGGATACTTCTGGCCAACCATGTTCAAAGATTGCATAACCGCAGTTAGAAGTTGCCATGCATGTCAGATTTTTGATAGCAAAAACAGAAGACCCCCCGCTCCTTTACAGCCAATAATAGCTGTGGGGCCTTTCGCCAAATGGGGCATCGATTTCATGCAATGTAACCCCACCTCGACCGGGGGGCATGGGTATATTATAGTCGCGGTTGACTATTTTACCAAATGGGCCGAGGCGATGCCTACATTGGATAACACTGGTGAAACATCAGCCCTATTTTTTTTTAATCATGTGGTCGCTAGATTTGGCGTGCCACAGGCCATAGTGACAGATCATGGATCGCATTTTCGTAATCACATGATGGTTGAATTAACTGCCAAACTAGGATTGTCTCACGACAGCTCTACTCCGTACTATCCGCAAGCTAACGGACAAGTTGAAGCGATCAACAAGGTCCTGAAGCGCATGCTGCAAAGGATGGTGGGGGTTCACAAAAGAAGATGGCATTTGATCCTGTACTCGGCTTTGTGGGCCTACCGAACATCGGTAAGAAATGCCACTGGGTTCACACCGTTTCAACTGGTGTATGGCCTGGAGGCGATCCTACCAATCCAGTGTGAAATTTCGTCCCTTAAACTCGCAATTGATCTCCTCCCCGGAACCTCAGAAGAAGAAGCTCGTTTCTTGGAGTTAATCCAGTTGGATGAAACCCGTCGTGATGCCGCTTTGGCTAACGAAGCCCATAAGAAACAAGTCAAGGCGCAGTCCGACAAAAATGTCAAACCTCGTGTCTTCTCAGAAGGGGATTTGGTCTTGCTTTATGACCAAGAATCCGATAAATTGGGAGCTGGGAAATTCAAGTCCTTATGGATGGGCCCTTATATTGTTAAAAGTGTATTAGCAAAAGGTGCCTACGAGTTGGTAGATTATGACGGAGTTCCACTGGCGCAACCCCGCAACGGGTTGTACCTTAAGCGTTACTATGCCTAATAGTAACCTGTATGCTTTTGTTACATTTTTGTTTTCGCTAAAGTGTTTGTTCCAGTTTAAGTAATCCGCTTTTTACACTTATTGCAGATGTCAAATCCATTGGAACCGTGGGTTGGATATGCTGACGGAGCGAGTCGTAGTTCGAGGAACCTATCCTCTGCAGCATGGGCCATTTTTAACCCAAGCGGCGAGTTAGTGAGTTTCAGGGGGGTATGTATTGGTCAATCAACAAATAATATCGCTGAGTATAGCGCGTTGATAGAGCTCCTCTCTGATGCCATCACCCATGGCATACGCCGGCTAGTCGTCAGGCTAGACTCACAGCTCGTGGTACTACAGCTCAATGGTACCTACTCTGTCCGAAATCCAGCTATTTATCGCAAGTTCCTAAGAGTTAAAATCTTGGAAAGACAGTTTGATTTTATCCAATATCAACACATTTCCAGAAACTTAAACACATTAACCGACTCATTAGCAAACTATGTGTTAGATAGACATCTGCAAAATTGATAAAAAGAGAAGCATCATCGATGTTTCATACATGGATCACATAAAAACTGGAATAAACCCCGAAAATCAAAAATATACATAACTGTTTACGGTTTACATGTAATGTTCTGTAACCAAGACAAAATCGGTCATATGACCCCAAAACTCAAAAATGGCTGGGGGGCACCCTAACCTAGTGATGCTCATGATAACATGCCACGGCCTGTGCAATCATGCGCAGAAGACGAGACCATCGTCTGGGAACACCGACAGTATGTCACTGCAATCGTAGAGGCAACTCGTCGATCCGTACATCCGGAATCCCAAGGGTAAGACCCTCGACATGTTCCTGCACAGCTGTAAGAGTCTCGGCCAAGTCAAGGTCACGGAGAATAGCTCTCCCAGGAGCCTCCCCTGCGGGGGCAGCGGCCGAAGCTCTCGGACGAACTGCTGGACGGACAGGGCCCACATCTGCATGCACACATGAGTTTGATTAGAGTCTTGATAGAGTAAAGCACAAAGACATTATAAATAAAAACAGTAAATAGTGATAAGGTCAAAATATTTACCAAGATCACCCCACTGCTCGCCATCCGGTAGTACCAAATCCGGATCACCTCGGAAGTCCATGCCAATATATGGATACTCGGAAAAAGCCATATCCTGCCGCTCAAACCACCTAAAGAAGGCATCAGTAAAAGTAATCTTAGATTGACCCGCATGTCTAGCCATGTGGTCAACCCACCTCTGCATGCGTGGCTCAGTGGGAGAGGGCAAGTCGAGAACAATGTACTGAGGTTGCATCAGGGGTATCTTCTCCAAAGCCAAGGCAGTCAAAACTGAACCAAAGCCAAAATTCTTCAGTCTCCTGTCCTTTACTCTGGTCAACTGGTTTTTCATCTGAACCAGTACTGCATCACACCAGTTAAAAACTTTCGGCTGAAGACACTCCAGGGCGTGCTGCACATATGACTTGTTGGCAACATGAGGGGATGCACTACCGGCCATCCTACAAATCGTGTACAGAATAGACCTGAGAGACCTGTCAGTGACATCACAGATAGAAATCTTGCCGTCTCTGCTCGGCTGAGATCCCTCCCTGCAATACTGACGGATATAATCTTTCACGGAATCACTCCCTCGGGCCGAACCGGACAAGGAAATGGGGGCACCCCGCCTTGACAACCCAGTCAAGAAGTAAATGTCCACTATGGTCAAAGGGATGGACTTGCCCCTAATTTGGAACGCTTGGTTAACAGGATCCCAAGCATCAAGCAGGTACTGCAGTAAACGTATCTGTGCCCTCATGCTAGATATCCGGAAGAATTTTAGCAAGCCACAGTTCCGCAATGCGCTCACGGTAACAGGATCATGGAGGGCAATCATGTCCTCCTCTTCATGCTCTCGTTCTCGCCGCGTAAGAGTCATTCTGCTCCAATAAACTCTGCAAAACAAACAAGAGGAGGAGTAAGATCCCTGACTCAGTAAAGAAAATGGCGAAAATCTCATGAAAAATTGTGCAACCAAGATGTTTTCTGCGCCCAACGCAGGTAGGGAAGGGTCTCACCTGCGTTGGGGCACAAACTGCCTTTGAAAATGAGAACCCCAATGCAGGTTTCGATATAGGGAACCTGCGCTGATGGCAGAGCGCCCTAGAGAAACCCCAGGGGCTCATGGGGGCAGGAAAACAAGCATAAAACTGAGAAATAAGACCATGAAAAGATAGAGCTAGGGTTTAGCTCCTACCTGGTGGAAACGGCGCTGAAAATCGTCCACAGAATCTCCCGAAATCAGCTGGTGAAAAATCAAGAGGAAGAGGCACCTCCAAAGCTCCAACAAACCAAATGCACACGAAATGGCAAAATGAGAGGTAAAAACATCTTTTAAATTGCTTTTTACGTAATTCAAAGTGGAATATTAGTATTTTTACTTCATGTTATCCGTTTCTAACAAAGTTTGTTGCAGCAATTGATGATACAGTACTATCTCTGAAAAAGAAAAAGCTAGTCATGGTAAAATATGAATTTGATCTTATCAAATGAGCAGTTTTGGCAAAGTTCATGCTCGTTAAAAAATAAACGCAAAACCGAGCAGTTTTCGCAAGTGTTCATGCTCGTTAAAAAATAAACGCACATGTGAGCAAGCTTCCCCCAGAGTTCAAGCTCATTAAGAAAAATGAACCGGTAAATAACCATTTGAGACCGTAAATTCATCAGCCATAAAAGCCTTGGTCGTGTTTGTGCACCGTCACCTCCACTTTTCATTTGGCCGATCATTCACATCCACTTGATTGTTTACCTATTTTGAGGAACAGCTGCGAAGAGTGATTTCACCTAGCCATCCTTGTAATACTGCCGTGATTGGAAAATTCCAACCTGTACCTGGAATCTGCTGCTATCCCTGTTTATCACTCGTTCCTCAAAATACGAGTCTTCTTTGAGCTCTTTTCACTGACTCGTAAAAAAATGAAAAGTTTGCCGAGTTTTGGCCTTCCAGCTCGTTAAAAGGACCGGAAGAGCTATCCCTCCTCTAGATTTTAATCTTTTTGGACCTGAGGGATTAGTGCACAAAAAGATCGAGCGCTTGTCTGGTTCGGCTCGATAAAGATATCGAACATTCATCCCTTCTGTATTGTTTTATACTTTTTCGGACTTAAGGGATTAGATGACGAAAAAGGACCCCTGGAGTCCACTTTATGTACCCTTTTCAGACTCTCTAAAAATGAAAAGGACCGAGTTGTCTTTGTCGCTGGGCTCGTTAAAAATATTAGATAGCGACAAACTTGTCTTTAGACGAGAACGAGTTTCCCTATCGCTAGGTTCGTTAAAACATAGCGATGGGCTTGCCCGAAGGGCAGGTTATAGAACAAGCATATGTTATCCTCCTCAAGCTTGACAAAAATAAAGAGGTACTGGTCAGAAATGACTGGGGAAAAATTGGGAAGAACCTCAAAGCTTAATGGTAGCAAATCGCTCTTGAACATGACACTTTTTCCTCCGTAAATATCGGGTTGGGTTATTATCATTCACCGGTCCCTTCACCATGGTCTCGCCATACCATCCATACATGGGGTAATGCTACCGATCCATCACATCAGTGTCGTTATATGTTCAAGAGAAGTCATTCAGAAAGTGTCAACCGGGTCCCATCCACTACCATACATCATCTTTTCATCCTTCCATGACCGCCACCCTGAATCATATTTCACAGATCGTTTTCACCATCATCACTAGCTCCGTTCCGTGTCACTGATGTGGGATTCATTAAGGCCCTCCTTTGACGGATCACTTCTTGTCGACATCAGCTCATTATCCAAGAAGTTGATCTAGGAACACCCCCTCAGTACTTTGAAGCTTGCATGCCTCAATGGCAAGTTTCTCACTTCCGGCGATAGGTATACATTAATGACCTTCGACCGGGAGACTTTGCGTGGTGTTCGACGTCAGATCCTATATTCACACCACGTGAATTGTGCTGCAGTACCTTGAGGGTCATCATCATTATCGGTGATTCCTCTCGCGCTTGTTAACAGTTTACATTATTGACTGGTAATCAAGCGATGTCTTTCCATGTTCGACTTCAAGAAATTCTCACATGGATCGACTTGTACTAGAGTGAAGATCGAACAAGTTTGAAGACCCCGGATCTAGTTTCATCCATCCGGGCTGCGATATATATTCAGGAGATAAAAACATAGACATGTGCAGCAGATGAGCATCCTACTAAAAGGATGATAATTAAAAGCAGAGAATTATCCGTCTCTTATCAGACGATCGTCTGTTTATGTACGGCAAATGTATTTATAAAGCTGATCATGGGAAATGCCCGCATCAGCTAGATAATGAAAACAAAGTATGAAAAGATAATGTATTGTATTGTATTTTGTTACAGGTCACCTCCCGGCAATTGAATGAACTTCGGATCCTCCTAATAAAGCATTTCACCCGATAAACGACCTCATACTTTAGGGGGCAACTGTTATAGACATTTTTGTGCCTTACAGCATAGAGCATGAAATGTCAATAATCTAAGGGATCCAAAGTCCCTAAACAAGTTGTTCTTACCCTTAGAGGAACAAGGTCAGCAAACCACAGCACTGCAAATCAGTTCTCCACTGAAAAACACTCAAAAACAGGTCAGTTTTGGGTCATTGCAGCTGCTCCACTAGGCATCTGCGCTGCATAGCAGGTACAACAAAGGCTACCTGCGTTGCATAGCAAGTAGAACAAAGGCTACCTGCGTTGGGCGTACTTGGACATGTGGAGGAATCTTTTTCTCAAAGTGCCAGTGCCCAGGAAGCTTCTAAAAAGACACTTGATGATAAGATTCACCTAATGATGAGTTAAGAGCTTCTAAGACTCCAAGTGGAAGACAGAAACTCCGAGTGAAGAATTGAAGAACAACTGGAGTTGAAGAGGACAACAAGTCACACATCAAGCTGACTTATCTTCACTCCAAAACTCTATATAAGGATCTCATCCCATGGGATCTAGAGGGGGGAATTTTGTGCAAAGAATTGTTGTTGGTTTACAGTTGTGAGCATTGGGTGATTGCTTGAGGGAGGTGAAGAAGAGATTTCTCTCCATCGGGAAGGTGATGCTGGATTGGACCTCTCATGGTTGTATCACCGCCTGAACCTTACTTCCATATATTAATAAAGCATTTGAGGTTCTTCTATTCGCATGTGTTTCAATGATGTATTGTCTTACTTGCGTATTTGATTTATGCTAATCCTTGAATCAGTTATGAATGCATGCCTCTTGTAGTTTCCTTTCTTTGTCTTGTTTGCAGGATCTCGTGTAGCTGGGCCCGTGAAAAGACTTGGAGCTGGGAGCAAGCGGCAATCAAAGGAGATTGGATCGACCATTTGCGCAAGACATCGGTAAGTGGATCTCTTCCTTTTATCTCTTGCATGTCATAAAGAAGAAACTTTAGATAGCTTTGCTTTCAGCTGTTGCTAAGGAACTGTCACCCTTAGAGTGGGTTAGGGTCATTCCGAGTTGGATACTTTCCCCCACAACAAGTAGCAGTTGAAAACTTTGGAGCATTGTAGCAGGTAGCAGCCTGCGTACTAGTAAATGGATCGGCTAGTACAAGAACTATGGGGGTTGTAGCTCCCTTCCAGGAAAGACTGGAGAATGAGAGAGGGTTGTAGCTCTCTGTAGGTAGAAGCCTGCGTACTGGTATAAGACTGCACCAGTACAGAAATATTGTAAAAGGATTTTCTTATTAAGAAGAATATTGAGATGACTTGCAGCAGGTGGTTTTCTCCCACATTGGGTTTCCACCTTATATCATGGTTTTCATGTGTGTGGCTTATGTGTGATGATCTGTTCTATTTTATTGCACCTGTTTACTGTTAATATGGTTGATAATGTTCTAATGCACTCATTAAGGATCAACTAACTGAATCATAAGAAGTTTTGGAAGTAGCATATATGAATCTGAATATGGAAATGAAAAAGTTTTATTGATGTGATAATACTGATTCATCCCCCCCCCTCTCAGTATTATTTCCAACACTTATTTCTTAGAAGAGTTGTGGCAGCTACAAGCCTCTGAACTTTGTTCCAATGAGGCTCAAAGGCCTATTTATTATTGAGAAATAATGGAAAACCCTAAACATCCAAAAACCTAACCCTAGGAGATGAAGCACCAAAACTATGGGCTCTGTTTGGGTAAATTGGTACATCAACTTCCAGGGTCATAACTTTGGTGTACGATCTCCGTTTGATGTGAATAGTACCTCGTTAGAAATATATATCCGAGGAATACAAATTTTGAGTGGAAAACATGATACAAAGACTCAATTTTACCCTAATTTTCCAAAAAAAATATATTATGGCCTCAAAACAACTTTGAATTTCAGGACCCGAAAAACTACCAAAACTAGTAAATTGTGCTACAATTAAGGAAAATGAAAAAATGAAAGAGACGGTGTTGGGGCTGCAAGTGGAATAGGTGGGTGACCACCAATATTCACCTGGATTAGTCCTCCCCCCTTAGGAATAAATTGTACGCATTGCGTTGAGTTCCTCCATGAGATGGGGAAACTTCTATTAAACTTGGTCTCTGGTGAGCCACTTGCCTTGGTGCAGGAGTTGGCCAACTTTGACAACGCCCTATAGTTGGATCTTCTGTTGGTGAGTGTTCTTGATATGTGTGTCCATGATCTGATTAGTTGTTTCTTGTTCCATGTAGTTTGGGCTTAGCTCTGTCAGTGTGAGTTGTTATGCAATGTCGATTGTGTCCAACAATTGTGGGAAGTATGGCGAAAGGCAGTCTAGATTGAACATTAGGTGCAGACCAAGGAATGGTAGAATGCTAAGCTCGAAGGAATTTTCCCCTATAGCCTTGGTGATGGTGTATGGCCCATATTGTAGTGGACGAATCTTGTGGTGGGGTCGAGCGAGGCGATCCTTCTGCAAATGTAGTCGAACTTTGTTGCCCACCTGGAACTTGTGCGGCACCTGATGCTGATCATGGAGATGCTTGTATTTAGCATTGGCTCTATCCAATATATCATGGACATGATGGTGGATGTGTTGAATGCACTCAATGAATTCGTTAGCCCTGTTGGCTTCAAACTGGACATGATCTGAGTTTTCCTTAGTAGCTGCAAATGGTATGGCCACATCAATGGGACATAATGAATGAAATCTCAGCCCTACCTGGAAGGGATTTTGGCCCGTTGAGATGTCAAGAGCTGTTGTAGCTGTGTTGGACATAGGGGAATATTTAATCCCATGTGCATGAATTATTTGAGTTGTACATGCGTAGAATGTGTATGATCATCCTCTTGATGACCTCTATTTGGGCATCAATTTGGGGATGGAAATTCGTGGAATTAGTGAGTTTGGTATCCATCATCAACCAGAGACTTAACTAAAATTCACTTCAAAATCTGTTGTCTCGATCTGAGACAATAGATTATGGGATCCCAAAGTGTACCCACACTCACTCAAACAAGATCTTAGCAGTGGCATCTGCTGTGATACTCTTCTTGCAGGTCACCATAATTGCCATCTTAGAGAATTTGTCGACAACCACGAAAACATAGTCGTTGTCGTGCTTAGTAGAAAGAAGACCTGACATGTAATCCATGGAGATGGATTTCCAAGGTCAACTAGGAGTAGGTAGAGGAGTATATAGGCATTCATTCTTGATGGTTGGTTCGGAAATGGCATAGGTAGTGCAGGATTTAATGTACCTCCCAACATCTTGATGAAGGTTTGACCAATAAAAATACTTCTGTAGTACTACCATAGTTTTTTGTACTCTGAAATGTCCAGTGACCTGACTATAATGAGCCTCCCAAATCATCTTGGAATTCCCACTTGAAGGAACATATATGTGTCCCAGGTGGCATAACAATGCATCCTGGAGGTGAAAATTTGGAACTTGCTTACATTCTAGGAGTGTTTGGTATGTGTTTCCGAATTCTGGATTGCTCCCATAAAGATGCAGTTGCCCCGTAGTCTCATGCTCACATGAGTTGAGCACAGTGATCAACGCCATGATTGGTGGTTGGCTGAGGTAGTCTACAACATTATTGGTGCTTCCCTTCTTGTACTTAATGTTCAGATCGAATTGTTGCAGGTATGGTAATGTGAGCACTGGTGCAGAGCAAAGGTGCTACTTCAACTTGAAAAATGCCTTTTGTTGGTTTTTAGACCAAAAGAACTTTTCTTTCATTACGCCCTTGGTGACTTGACTTAAAGGCCAAGTGATATGAGAGAACCCCACACAAACCTGCGATAGAAATTGACAAGGCCCAGAAAGCCGCGGAACTCTGTTAGATTGGTTGGGGATTTCTAATCCCGAATGACTTGTATCTTGGCTGGGTCCACATGCACACCTTTCTCATCAATGATGTACCCCAGATATTGGACCTGGGTCATGCCAAAAGTGCATTTCTCTAGATTGGCACACAACTTGTGTTGTCGCAGTGTTTAGAGGACCTGTTGAATATGGTGGAGGTGCTCTTCGCAACTTTGGAAGAAGATCAAGATGTCATCTAAATACACCACCACAAATGCATTGGTGAAGGGTTGAAAAATATCATCCATCAATCTCATGAAGGTTGTGGGGGAATTCGTCAACCCGAAATGCATGAACAACCATTTGAAAAGGCCCTCCTTGGATTTGAAGGTAGACTTCCACACATCAGAGGGTTCGCTAGGCACCTGGTGATAACTAGACTTCAAGTCAATCTTGTCGAAATATTTCGCCCCCTTGAGCTGGTCCAGAAGGTCACCAATCCATGGGATTGGGTACCTTTCTGGACAGTGATCTTGTTCAGTGCCCAATAGTCAATATAGAGTCTCCAAGTCCCATCCTTCTTCTATACCAATACAATCAGGCTCCCACAAGGTGATGAGCTTAGCCTGATGTACCCTTTCTACAACATCTCCTGAATCTGCCACTTGATCTCATCGTTCTCCATAACAGAGCATTGATAGATCATTCCATTAGGTAGTGATGCGCCCGGGGTCAGATCGATGGAGTGCTTGACCTGACAGTCCAGAGGTACGCCCATAGATGTGGCAATAATGTCCCTATAGTACTCCATGACCATATCCATCTATTGTTGTTGTGCGAAGGGGTCCTGTTTGGAAGGTGTGGCCACAATCTTCTTCTTTCCCTTAAGGCTAATGATAAGGAAAACAAATTTCTTGGTTTGGGAAATGATCTTACTGCATTATTTTACAGAGATCAAAGAGATGGTAGTAGGTTGGGCTACATTTGGTATCCTGTACAACTTATTGCCCAAAGTAATAATCACAAAGCGAGGTCTAGACTCATATACATCATGTCGCTTCCACAAGTATGGTTGTCCTAATAACAAATCACAAACTTCAAGAGGAGAAACATCACATAGTACCTCATCCATGAAGGACTTGATGTTGTAGGGAAGGCGACATTGTTGGCTAATGTGGAGATCTCGTCCTTGGTGAAGCCACCTGATGGTGTATGATTGTGGATATGTTGTAGTTGGTAGACCCAACTGCTTCACAACCTCTGCTAAAATGAGGTTCTTTTGGCTTTCGCTATCAACAATGAACTGTAGTGGATAACCCTTCACCCACATCTTTGAGTGGAAGAGGTGTTCCCCATCCTCTGGATCTTCAGGCTTGCTATTTTGTATCTGTGTGGTGGCCATGGTGAAACTGGGCTCCGCGTCAATGATATGCTTCCCTTTGTCATTACCCTTTTCTAGTTCTAACTTAGAATCTGAACATGCATCTAATTCAGAAGCCTTAAGCTTGGCCACCAGTGATTGCCTGGCCCGAAACTTACTTATGTTGCGAGTGGAGCTCTTATTGAACTCACACCATTTTCCTGTGTCCTTCTTTGTCTTCGCGGTGTTGTTCTTTGCTTGTGGCTTTGACGAGTTGTCTTGGGTCGCCCCGCCTTGGCTTTGTCCTTTGCTCTGTGGTTTGGGGGTGCCTTTTTTCTATTTAAACTTTTGCTCAATATTGACAACATATCGATACGTCGTGCCGAGCGAGGAGATGTCCAAGAACTCGATCTTGACCTAGATATATCTATGTAGATAGCCATAGTACTTGATTACCAAATGTTGCTCAGAATCCTTGATACCCAACTTCGTGCGAAGGGCATGAAAAATATTGGTAAACTCTGGCATGTCTTGGTCCCTTCCCTGTCACAACGTGGTCCACTTTATGTATTTATCCTCATAGATCCCGACAATGTAGTAATTCTCCTTGATGACGTCCTGGAATGAATTCCAAGTGGATGCAGCTGAAAATAGTGAGGGTTTACTTTCATCCTTCTTCTCACAGTAGGTTTCTCATCAGTCCTTGACATGGGGGGTGACTTTGAGAAGTGCAAAAGTAAAATTTTCCTAACTGGAAAAATTATGAAGAGAAAAATATCCTTCTAGTAGATTTAACCATTTACCTATGGTGCCCACATCTATCTGACCTTCAAATATGGGGATGTAAAAGTTAGCTTGTACCTTAAAGGGCGTGGTACTTCCAGAGTGGCTGATGGAAAAAGATGTGTTGTCTTTGTGTAGCTGTGAAGCATCTGGGCAAAGTTGTCCATCATCATGTTCATCTGTCGCTTGAGAGCTTCTTAAAGCAATATTTTGAAAGGATCTCCTGCCCCCTCATATTTCTTCTCTTCTGCCATGGGAGGCCGTCGGGATTTGCGAGGTTGGTCTTGCAAAGGTTCAACCAGTTCGAGCCCTAACTCATTATATCCCAACCTCATTGGGGACATGAAAAGAAAAACAGAGAAAGAGAAGACCGCTCTGATACCACTGATATAAGCTTAAACATGAATGCAAAAAATCACAGATATAACCAAAAAAACAGAGATGCAACGGAAATAGTACTTCATTTCATTAATATCAAATACTAAAATATTCTTACCATCAGAATGGAAATAAACTAGCTCAAGCGATGGTAGCTTATCTCTCAAAAGAGATGTGGCAGCTACATGCCTCTGAACTGTGTTACAATGAGGCTTGAAGGCCTATTTATTATTAAGAAACAATGGAAAACCCTAAACATCCAAAAAGCTAACCCTAGGAGATGATGCACCAAAACTATGGGCCCCGTTTGGGTAAATTGGTACATCAACTTCTCGGGGTTGTAACTTTGGCATACGATCTCCATTTGATGCACACAATACCTCGCTAGAAACATCTATCCGAGGACTACAACTTTCGACTGTCACAAATAGTGAAGGATTTGTTTTTGCACCAATTTTCCCTAAAAATTTCATTTAGGGCCTCAAAACGGCTCTAGAAGTTCATGACCTGAAAAATGCTAAAAATAGTAAACTATGCTACAATTAAGGAAACTGAAAAACTGAAAGAGAGTGTTGAGGCTCCAAGTGGAATAGGAAGGTGGCCACCAATATCCACCTGGATTAGTACTACCTCAAAGTGATGATGAACGAGGCTTATCCTGGGTTTTTATATCCCTCTTCCAAGGTGCTTCCAGACTCCTCTATAGGCTTGGGTTCATTCCCTCAACAGAAAGACATGAAACTTCTTCCTTCGACAAGAAACATGTTGGTTGATTCCACTGTGACCTCTTCCATCAACCTCTAGTGGACATTCAAGAGGATATAGCTAAGCTTCACCATCACAAAAATCACCTAACAAACATAATCACTTCGTTTTTTGCGGATCTTCAAAGTAAAAAAGGTAGACCAACCACACTAGAAGAGGAGGTGGATTGGCTATGTTGCCACCAATTATACCTACAAAGTGAATCCTAAATTCAACAAATCAAAATCAGTATATTGGAAGAGGAGGCGAAGGTACTTCAAAGACAACAGGAAGACCATCAAGCCCATCAAAATCATGAGGATAACAGAAGCACGACCAACAACGCCCCCGTAGAACCCTTAGACATAATGTCAATCGACCCCCGAGCATAATTTATGAAAATCCCTAGTAAATGCATTTTGCTATACGACCAATACTACATAATCTATAGTAGTGATTGTTTTTTTGCTCTAGCTACAGTAGAAGCAAATGTCTGGATGTAATCTTTGAATTTCCTCCCTCATCTCGTCTTGATTATAAATCTCCCTTTTTTTCCTATTGCGATGGAGCACAAACTTAATGAAAAATTCTTATCATTTTTGTAATAAAAAAGGGATTAAGATTACATCAAATCTTCAATTTTGATTTTTATTTTAGCTTGAAATATTTGCAAACCCTATGGACATTTGATGTATGCAACTCTTGTTTTATAAAATATTTAATAGATACATTTATTTTGAAATAGGTTTTTAAAATTTTAATTTAATTATCAATAATTAATAAATGGATGATAGAGATTGAATATCTATTTAATAAACATAGAATATTTTATTTGTAATTAAGATAGAGAGTTGAGATTTATCTCAAACATAGTAAAGCACTTTTTGCATTTAAATTTAATTAAAAAAAAATATTAATAAATTTAATTTAATTAAAAAATAGAAAATATTTTGACTATTAAATGAATTATGGTTTTTTGGGCTTGTGGTATTGATAAACCATAGTATTAGCTCATGGTATTGTAATAAAGTCTATTTACAAGTTAAGAATCTACTTGGTAAAGTGGAGGTGAAACTCCATAGTTAAGAATCTTGTTACATGCTTGTTAAAATGGATATATGTTGAACTCATATACCAATTCTTTTTATAATTATCACATCTATATAAATTAAATTTTCAGCAAACGTCCATAGGCATCAATCATAATAAAGATCAAAACACTTATTTCATAACACATATTATGTTGCTAAAATTAAAAAAATAATAAAACTAGCTAAATTACAACTTTATTTTAAATTTATTATTATCATTATTAATTATAACTAGCCTAAATCCACCTTAACCCTAGATCTATATTGTGCCGAGAGGGATAAAAAATATCAAGGTGCAAACCTCTTTTTTGAGTGCAAAACTTGAGGAAAGGTTTTCACCTCGAGAAATTTGATCCCTCTCGGCACTTGATATATCCAAGGTTAAGAGATATCTAGGATGGATATTCCCCTTCATCTCCATGTATATCTCCCTCCCTTTCTCCTTCTCTCTTCCCCTCGCTCTATCCCCCACTGCCTCTATCCCACAACTCTCTCTCTCTCTCTCTCTCTCTCTCTCTCCGCATATTCCACCGTATCTACGTCTCTCTCGTTTTCCCTTTCTCCCCCCACTATATATATATATATATATATATATATATATATATATATATGTAGATAGATATATATATACATATATATATATCCCTCCATCTATCCTTTATCTCTCTATATCACCTCCCCAAACTCTCTCTCTCTCTCTCTCTCTCTCCATAACTATCGCTCTTCCTCCTTCCCTCCCTCTGTGTCTCTCTTCTTCCCTCTCTCCCCCCTCCAACTATATCTCTATCTCCCTTTGTCTCTCCTTATTTTTCTCTCTTATCTCACCCCCCAAACATACACACTCTCTCTCCATATCTATCTATCTTTGTCTTTGTCCCTCTTCCTCTCCCTCTCTCTCTATTTTCCTTCTCTCTCTCTCCCCTCTTCTCTCTTGTTCTCCTCTCTCCTTCTCCATCTATCCCTTATCACTCCATTTATTTTTCCACCTTTGTCACTATATGCCTTTCTTCTTCCCTCCCTCTCTCTCCCCTCCAACTCCATCTCTCTCTAGCCCTTTCTTTGTCCTTATCTCTTTCTTCCTCCCTCTCTCTCCCATTCTCTCCCACCTCCCTATGTCTCTCCCCCCATCACTCTCTCTCTCTCTCTCTTCCCTCAAACTATGTCACTATCTTGCTCCCTCTCTCCTCTCTCTCCCCTCCATCTATATTTCTCCCCCTATCTCTCCCCCTTCTCTCCTTATATCTCTCCTCTCTTTCTCTCTCTCTCTTCCTTCCTCTCCTCTCTCCCTCATTCTCTCTTTATCTCTCCCTTGTCACTCCACCTCTATCTCTATGTATTTTTTTTCCTCCCTCTCTCTACCCCCCCAACTTTGTCTCTCTTTCCCTCCCTCTCTCTACCCCACTAAATTTGTCTCTCTTTCCCTCCCTCTCTCTCCCTCCCTCTCTTTCCTAACTCCTCATCTCTCCCCCAATCACTCTCTCTCTCTCTCTCTCTCTCTCTCTCTCTCTCTCTATCTACCACTGTCACTATCTCCCGTCCTCCCTCTCCACCCCACCCCTCTTAAATTTGATTCCATTGTATTGTATTTAAGAAAGTATCTAAATTAAAAACTCAGTTGGTTGTAAATATTAAACATATATTTTAGAACAATCATGTAAAAAAAATACAATAATGAAAAACTTAAAAGAATCACCCGCTATCTTTCCTCTATCATTGTTAGTAATTTTGGTTGATCTCGTCGCTTGGATCCTTAGCTAATATGGATCTATGCTAGTTCTTGATAATATTATTTATATTATATATATTTCACATCTCTCTATATAAAAGTATTTTAATTTTTTATTTTATCAAAACCTTGATTTCATTTCTATAAGAATATTTTTAGTATATCAAAAGTAATTATAACTTCTTTTTTTAGATTTAATTAAAAAAATATTATAAAATTAATTTAAAATAAAATATTTATAAAACATTTTGATTGTGAAATAGGTTAGGGTTTTTGGGCATGTGGTATTGATAAGCCATGGTACTGGCCTAACAAAGCCGATTTACAAGTTAATAATATCCACAGTAAAATGGGGGTGAACATCTATGGTTAAGAATCTTGTTATATTGTTATATAATATTTTGATTGTGAAATAAGTCATGGTTTTTGGGCATGTGGTATTGATAAGCCATGGTATTGTAACAAAGCCTATATACAAGTTAATAATATCCATGGTTAAGAATATTGTCATATTGTAATTTTATTGTAAGTATTAAGTTTTTATGTGCTAACTGATTAAATTTAAACATGGTTATGGAATCATTATTTTAGTTTATAAGGTAAAATGGATCTTAATTTGTAGCTACAACGTATATGTTACATTTTTTAATGTAGTAGGGGAAAAATTGCTCTCTCCATGGATTCTAGCCTCGCCAAGAAGCTCGTTGCAACAAATCCTACTCCGAAGAAGGAGAAAGCTAGAGGCACTAAGTCGAAGCAGAAAATGCCAAGGTCGAGCTAGTGACAACTATTATTGTTGAAGACAAAGTGCCGAAGTAGTCATCAACCAAATTTAATGTAGTGGCGGCACCTGGCACCGACATAGGGCCTAGGGTCGGCGGATTTGCTGGAAAGGTGAGGAAGGGCGTGAAACTACAAATGAAGAATTGATACACAACATCCTTCGTTGCTTTACTTGGCATGATGAGACCGATCAGAGGGTTTCGCAGCATCAGAGAACAATGGTTTGGCCGCATTTGGGCCCTGATTGTAGTCAAAGGAATGTGATCTGTGAGAAATCATGGTCACAAACCTCAGACTATCTTCCAGTCATAGATTCTATAGATCTCATTGAATCAATAACTCTTGGAGTTTGGTCCAATCTATTGGATTTGGGGAATTTCATGGATTGGAGTTTTGGAGCATTTGTTATTGGGGAGGCTCTCAACTCTATCTTCTACCAGTATTTGGAAAAAATCTCTTAGGCTCCCAATTTACCCTCGAATCTACCGGTCGAGACCAATATGTGGATGGATTTTGGATGCCAATCCCTAAATCTGCTTGAAGGGGTTCCAATCCAAATTTTTATTAAAACGTTGAGAGGGAAATCAATGTGTATGAGGGTCTAGATCTAGTATCAGGTGCAAGCTCTTAAGCAAGAAAAGTTGGGTATTCCAGCGAGACTCCAAAATTTTATTTATGCGGGGAAATCATTACAAGAGGACTACAATTTGTAGGATTATGACATTGTACCTGATTTAACCATCATCTTGAACATGAGAATTCTTGAAGGTTGTCCTTGATCTAGTTCCAAAGGTCAAGTTTTCATTAAGGACATAATTAAATGGAAGACATATCTACAAAAAACTGTAGAACAATTCACCAATATTCCTGGTCCATATATTGTGGAGTAGATGAACCAGGTGCCGACATTGACATTCAATTTTCCCGAGGTAAATGAACTCTACTATGATTTCCATGCAAGAGTAGTTATATGTAGATTCAATGGATTCTGGCCCAAATCAAAGAATTTACATCAATGGATTTTCTCTACTTAGACAGAAAGTTGTGATATTCACCTATGTTTTAGGGGATTTTTTTATTGTAAAGTTTAACACAACAAAAGATCTCGATTATGTATTAAACAAGGGACTATGGTTTTGGGGCAATGTAGGTCTATTCGTGATACCTTTGTTTCTGAGATTTGGTGCAAATACCATGGTGTTTGTAATAGCCCTAGTGAAACTTCCATGTAATAAAAGTTAATAAAGGCAAAATAATAACCACGGTTGATGGGACACTTATTCCAAGCTGAATGTTGGGCAAGACATCCTAGTGTGGGTGTTCATTTGGTTATTAATGGGTAAGAAAATTGACAAATCCAATGGCTAAGGGTTTGGAAATGCAAAATGGCATTTTTGGCACATTTATTTATGAAAATAATGGAAATTAGGAGAAAAGGGGGGTTAAAGGTCACATGTTTCATGTGAGGAGGAAATTGAAGGAAATTAATGGAAAATGAAGAAAATAGAGGCCTCATTCGTAAAAAGGCTTCCGAGGATAAATACAATGACTTTTATCATTTCAGTTTTGGAGCTCTCTCATTATTCTCTCTCTCATACTCTTGGATACTTAGAGTTTTCTTGGAGCACTCTTGGATGGTGTGGTATACTTGGATTTTTAGAGCAGGAAAGCATAAGAGGACATAAGGATCAACATCTATAATGGGTTTTTCTTGTAGGTACCAAGTTGCATGTATGTTTTCCTCACTAGTTTTGGCATGCATGGGATATGCATGTGGATTATTGGTCATTATCTATCACTGACATGGAGGATTTCCTGGATTGACAGTGGATTTCCTATCCTTTCCATTTCCTGGATAGCCATGAAGATTGTGGGTTTGTTTCCTTGTTTTGTTTTGGTTGTTTCTCATATTTCCTTAGCTTAGGTTGAGTTACTTGTCTCGGAAGCCCTGGTTGGACAAACGCTCTAGAAGCCCTGTAACAACTTGGGTTGAGTTACTAGTTCTAGAATCCTTGGTTGGACAAATGCTCTGGAAGCCCTTGGTGGGTTGAGTTACTAGTCCTAGAAGCCCTGGTTGGACAAACGCTTTGGAATCTCGGAATGAGCTATGGGTTGAGTTACTAGTCCTGGAAGCCTTGGTTGGAAAAACGCTCTGGATCCCTAGAAAGCTTGGATAGAGACCAATCTAATGATGGTTTTGTGATATCTGATCGTGAGGTAGAATCACTATTTGATGGGTTGAGGTGGATGGCCTTTGGAAGCCCTAGATGGTTTTGGATTGATGTGTTCTATGAGATCCCACATTCATGCTTATAATATGGCACGTGGGTGAATGAATGAAGAGAGATTTGGCCCAACCATTCTACGGTCAGGTGGAACGTGGAAGTCCCATCATGGGTTTGGATTTTGCATCATCAATATGAGATTATTTCTCCTTGTATTTCTATGAGTATTATAATGGTTTATATGTGGATCATATGGCTGTGATTTCATTGGTATTTATTTTTCTATTATGCTAGTTATGTATATGTTTTATGATAGTAGCTATGTATGGCTCTCATCATGTTTTTACTGGTAAATGAATGAACAATGTATCTATGACCTAATGGATGAAATGTCAGTTAATGTGTTGAGGCATCAATGCTTCTTAGCTATTCTCAGCTAAGTATGAGACCCCTATGCTCAGATATGATATTTACACCTATGGAATATACATATTCGTGATATGTTTGACAAAATTATTGTCATGGATAGTAGGGGTCCAATCAAGGTCTTGTTCAAGAAATTGCATTTGTAATGTCATTTCCCTGTTATCTTACTATTATGAAGATGTCATTCAATTCTGGGCAGTGACCTAGGCTCTGAGCTTGAAAAAGTGGCTCAAATCCAGGGCACACTAGCACATCATTGAGAAAAATAGTCCCTAGATGTTGGCATGCCTTGTCATGAGAGTGTCCAGAGCCTCCTGGATGTTGACAGGCCTATAGCATGGGAGCATCCGGGGGTCAAGTAGTCCAAAATGTTGGTGGGACCCAAGGGTTGGTTGACAGAAAGGTTGGGTTGGTTCCTGAGGGTCCTAATGTTGATGTTGAAGGTCTGTCTGGTGTGTTTCCGTCAGTTCCACTTAACGTGTTTTAGGATGTTGAATCATATCATAGTGGCCTCTCGTCGCATGTTTACTCTGATTGACCGATTGCTTGGGTAGATGTGGGAGGAGGGTGTTACATTGGTCTCCAAAATGCCAGTGTGAGTCAGGTTACATAACCTACTCTTACATTTTTGGCATCACAAAGTATTAGAAGGAATAGGGAATTCCTTGGGGAAGTTCCTAAAAGTGGATGTAGATAGAGTCTAAAAAGGCATTTTCACTTTTGTTAGAATCTATGTAGAAGTAGACCTTAGTAAAGGTTTACCTAATAACATTACTCTTATTCACAACAATCTGCAGTGGTCTTAGCCCCTTGATTATAAGAATACAACTTTTTGTTGCCATATATGTTTACAAACCAACCATCTTCAAAATGCATGTCCTCAAGCAAAAAAAGACCCTAAAAGGAAAAAGTGACAAGCTCCAAAGCCAAAAGGTTGGCAGTTTTTAGAATCCCAGGAAGTCGAAGTAGAGGATGCAGAAATCCTAGAAAACATCTCAAACAATAATGACCAGAAATCCCAGGAAACCATGTTGAAGAGCGATGTTGAGCATAATTCTTCAATAGTTCCAATTCCTTCCATTCAGTAGTAGCAACAGCAGATTGAGAAAATCCCATCTGAAAAAGAAGTCAGTGGTACCAAACGAATTCATGCATTAGAAAGTTCAGATTTTGATAAAGAAATCCCTGTAAATGTAAAAGAGACTCAAATGACTATTGTATCTTCCACTCCCAACTCTAGTGGTTGGCGGAAAGTGGAAAAAAAGAAAGGTAGAAAAGAGTAGACTTGTGTTAACTCTTTGATGAGTTGTTATTGATCTTGGATACCAGGATCTGTTGTTTTACGCATATGCTTTCTAGCATCTACAATATGTAATTTTGTTCATTATGAATAAAATTGTGATTTTTCCTTGGGAAAACAAATGTTATATATATATATATATATATATATATATATATATATATATATATATATATATAATGATTTTCTTTTATCTAGAAATTTGTTGTAATTTTATTAATGAAAAAAATCAAAATATAACAAATTGAATTTTATTATTTTAATACTTTTAACTTTTTATTATTAATTTAGACAACATTTAAATGTTTACCCTCATCCCCGGAGCAAAAATAATTAACATATATATATATATATATATATATATATATATACATGAAAAAACATGGAACGAGATTCTTATCCATGGATATTTGCGCCTACTTTATCATGGACATTCTTAATTTGTAAATAGACTTTGTTAGAATACAATTCTCCAATACCATATCTTATCAATACCACATACTCAAAAAACTATAACTCACTTCATATGAGCTATTTTTTTAAATTAATCAATTTAATTGAAAAAAACAAAAAGGACATAACTACTTTTGAGATAAATCTCAACCTTTGATTTGTGAATATTACTAAGAATATTTTAGAATATTTCATCTAGGTTAAATCCCTACCATCCACCTAATAACTAATGCAGTCATATAAGTTAAACATACATAAATCCATAGTAAATATCAAAATACTTCATGATGATAATGATGATTAAAAAATCATAAAAACTAACTAAATTATAATTTTATTTTAAATTATTATTATTAATTATAAAAGGAATTAATATATAAGTTAAACATATATACAATTGAAAAAACATGAGACAATATATTTAAACATAAGATTTTCCTTCACTTTACCAAGGAGATTCTTAATATGTAAATAGAATTTGTTACAATATCATGGGCCAATATCATGGCTCATCAATACCACATGCCCAAAAAACAATAACTCACTCCATATGATACTTGTTCATATGGATTTTTTTTTAAATTAATCAATTTAATTAAAATGGTAAAAAGAACAACTTTGGAGATAAATCTCAATCATTGATTTGTGTATACAACTATGAATATTTTAGAATATTCCCTTGAGGTTAAATCCCTACCATCCACCTAATAATTATTGATAATTAAATTAGAATTCTATAAGCCCTATTCCAAAATAAAATTGTGGCTTAATTATTGATAATCAAATTAAAATTTTGGAAGTCTTATTCCAAAATAGACACGCCTATACTGATGTAATTAATAATGTAAATAATAATAATAATTTAAAATAAAGTTATAATTAGGTCAATATACTTAACTATTTTAAGGTAGAGCTTCCAAAATTTTAATCTAATTATCAATAAATACTAGGTGGATAGTAGGAATTTAACCTCCACAAAATATTCTAAAATATTCTTAATAGTAGTTATAGATCAAGGTTGAAATTTATCTCAAAAGTAGTTATGTCATTTTTCCCTTTTAATTAAATTAATTAATAAAAAAAATATTGTATGAACAACTGTCGTATGAAATTGACTTAGATCCATCTTAACTTCGGATCTATCTTGTAAAGTTGTAAGAGGGGTCAAATCTCTTGAGGTGCAAACCTCTTTTTTGAGTGCAAAAGTTGAGGAAAGGCTTGCACCTTGAGAGATTTGATCCCTCTCAGCGCTCAGGTTAAGATGGATCTAGGCTAGTTATATAATTCTATATAATATCTATATTTGTCTCTTTCTTATTCCCTCTCTCTTCCCCCTTCATCTTTGCATTTATCTCCCTCCCTCTCTCCTTCTCTCCCCCTTGCTCTCACCTCCCCAAACACACACACGCACTCTCTCTCTCTCTCTCTCTCTCTCTCTCTCTCTCTCCATATTTATCACTCTTCCTCCCTCCCTCCCTATACCTCTCTCTTCTTCCCTCTCCCCCCTCTAACTATATCTCTACCTCCCTTTGTCTCTCATTCTTTATCTCTCTTATCTCACCCCCCAAACATACACACACCCTCTCCATATATATATATATATATATATATATATATATATATATATATATATATATATATATATATATATATATCTATATATATATATATATCTCTCTCTTCCTCCCCCTTCTCTCCCTCTTCCCTCCTTCTCTCCTATCTCCCTTATCACTTCCTTTCTCTTTCCACCTTTCTCTCTCTATGTCTTTCTTCTTCCCTCCCTCTCTCTCCCCCCCAACTCCATCTCTCTCTCCCCTTATCTCTCTCTTCCTTCCTCTCTCTCCCATTCTCTCCCACCTCCCTTTGTCTCTACCCCATCTCTCTCTCTCTCTCTCTCTGCCCTCAAACTTAGTCACTATATCCCTCTCTCTCTCCTTCTCTCCCCCCTATATATCGATGCATCCCTCTCTCTCTCTCCCCCTTCTCTCCCTATATCTATCCTCTCCTTATCTCTCTCTTCCTTCCTCTCCTCTCTCCCTCATTCTCTCTCTATCTCTCCCTTGTCACTCCCCATCTCTCTCCACCTCTATCTCTCTATGTATTTGTTCTTTCCTCCCTCTCTCTCCCTCCCTCACTCCTTCTCTCTCTCCCCTCCTCTCTCTCTTCCTTCCTCTCTTTCCCTCTCTCTCCCACCTTCCTCTGTCTCTCTAACCGCATCACTCTCTCTCCTTCTATCTCCCTCTCAGTCATCCAACTCTTTCACTATCTCCCACCCTCTCTCTCCTCCCCCCTTCTCTCTCTTAAATTTGGTCTCACTGTATTTAAATTAAAAAAATCAATTGGTTGTAAATATTAAACCTATATTTTGGATCAATCATGTCAAAGAAAATGAAATAATTAAAAACATAAAGAATCATGTGCTATCTTTGATCACTTTGGTTGCTCTCATTGTTTGGATTCTTTGTTAATATGGATATATGCTAGTTCTTGATAATATTATTTATATTATATAAATTTCACATCTCTCTATATAAAAGTATTTTCATAATTAATTTTATTAAAACCTTGATTTCATTTCTATAAGAATACTTATAATATATCAAAATTAATCATAACCTTATTTCTTTTAGATTTGATAAAAATATATTATAAAATTAAATAAAAATAAAATATTTATAAAATATTTTGATTGTGAAATAGGTTAGGGTTTTTGGGCATGTGGTATTGATAAATCATGGTATTGGCCCATGGTATTATAAAAAAACCTATTTACAAGTTAATAATATCCACGTAAAAGTGGGAGCATGGTTAAAAATCTTGTCTATTTGTTATAAAATATTTTGATAGTGAGATAAATTATGGTTTTTGGGCATGTGGTATTGATAAGCTATGGTATTGGCCCATGGTATTGTAACAAAGCCTATTTACAAGTTAATATTATCCACGGTAAAGTGGGGGTCAATATCCATGGTTAAGAATATTTTCATATTGTAAGTTTATTTTAAGTATTAAATTTTCATGTGCTTATCAATTAAATTTAAATATGGTTACAAAATTATTATTTTAGTTTTGTTTCATAAAATGGATCTTAATTTATAGTTACTGCTTATATGTTATATTTTTTAATGTGATATGTATATTATGATTTTCTTTTATTTAAAAAATTGTTAATAATTTTATTAATGAAAACAAAATCAAACTATAACAAATTGAATTTTATTATTTTTATTACTTTTAACTTTTTATTATTAATTGAACCAAAATTTAAATTTTAACACTCATCTGGGATACTGAGCTTTATATTACTTCTAACTTTTTATTATTAATTTAGCAAACATTTAAATTTTTTAACTTTTTATTATACATTTAAAAATGTTGACAAACTTTCTTAATATAATAATAATAATATCCATTTTTAAGGTCACGGCCAGGCCAGACACCAAATTGGTGTATGAGACCCCCTTTTTTTAACTTTTTATTATACATTTAAAAATGTTGACAAATTTTCTTAATATAATAATAATAATATCCATTTTTAAGGTCACCGCCAGGCCAGACACCAGATTGTGTATGAGACCCCCTTGCTTGTGGGACTACGAAGGCATACATACTCTACCCCCCTTTGGTTTTGAACCTGTGACCTCTTAGGAGGAAACACATGCTCTTAACCATTAGGCCCACTGTATAATGGGTTGTAGAGTGCCTCTCGTGCAATGAGTTATGGTTTTTGGACATGTGGTATTGATAAGCTTGGCCCTTGAGATTTTAACAAAACTTAGTTATAGGTTAAGAATCTCCATGGCTTAAAATCTTGATAAAATTTATATATGTTTAACTCATATTTTGATTATTATGCTAAGAAATCCCATATAGTATGGAAGAGATGTTGTAACGGCCTTGTAATGTTATGTAAACATTTTGAATGGGTCAAATTACATAAAAATAAAAATAAAATTTCAAAAAATAAAATAAAATAAAACAAATAAAATTAATAATTAAAATAAATTTGAGGTAAAATATTCAACTTATGACAACCCATCATTTTTCCAATGGTATATATATATATATATATATATATATATATATATATATATATATATATATATATATATATATATATATATATATATATATATATATATATATATATATATATATCTTAGATCCATCTTAACTCCAGATCTACGAAGTGCAAAGAGGGATCAAATCTATTTTCACTGTAAAAAGGGTCAAATCTCTTGGTAGAGTTAAGATGGATCTAGGTTAGCTTTTATTGTGTTGAGAGGCGCTCTCCAACCCAATATGAAATAGATGTAGTAATTTCATGTCTTGTCATGTTATGTGAACATTTTGACTCGGTCAAATTACATAAAATAAAATAAAATTGAGGTAAAATTTCCTCGATATCCGAAGACAGTGAAGGGATGGAGGGGGCCCTGCCACCCTCGTCCACTTGGCATAGGAATTAAACAAGTGTGTCATGCGTGCTTTTTGTTGCAAGTGTGTGTTGATATATCTAGAGGAGGAATGAGACTTATATGGTAGTTCTAGCTCTTCATACCATCGTTGGATGAGTGAGTGTATGAGTGTAAAGGTGGTGGGAGGAGCTGGAAGTCAAGGCTCCGTAGGGTGGCATTTTGGTTGCGACGACCCTTCCTCGTCAAGCTATGGAAAATTGGAAAGGAGCTAAAGTTCGTTTCAGTAGTCCTGCTCCACTCATTATTATGGTTAAAACTAAGTGAATATGGGATCCGAGTTCGAGGTGGCCTCCCTAATCCATCTTATATGTCTGTGTGGTTTGGTTGGAGTGGTAGAGGCGGGGCTTGGGACAAGGAGCCTAACTACCAGAGAACGCATTGGATTTCTGTACTTTGGTAAAATTCGTATACCCCATTGTAAGGATGGATTACATTATCCTTTTTTGTTCGTATGCATGCATTTTGATTGGTCCTATAGGTTTTGTCTTGCTAATTATTGTTGAGTCTATTGATAAAAGTTGGAGGGACTTGGCAGCAAGAATAAAGAGACTTCTATGCTCACTGGTGTCTTGGATTATGGAGACATGAACATGGCCTATAGGGGGGCCTCTTGGGATTTTATCTAAATTAGCATCTTGCTTCTTTTTTCGAAGGGTATTTTTAGGAAGCAACAAGCCTTATCCATTTCTTGGCCTTGTTTTTCTATTATCTAAAACCTTGGCTGAAGATTTCTCATTTATGGTCAATGGTTTATGTGGCTCTCCACTCTTCATTGTATTCCAGAGAATTCTAGAGCTTTGGGTGGGTGGCGGCTCGAAGGTCTTGTTTCATGTTCGAGTAACCTCAATTGTTACTCATTGTTTTCCGGAGGAAATTCACTCTGTTGTGGTGGTTGCAGTTGAGGTGGTGAATTTTGTTGTGGATATGAGTAGAGTGCACTTTGGGTCAAGCAACTGGAGGTTGGTTGTTGAATGGAAACTATCAAACACCAAAAGCCTAATGGTTGTTTACAATGTCCTGACCACTCTGGGCTCGGGAGGGTCATGACAACCAAGGGGTTTGTTGGTGGTTGAATGTGACTACAATAAAAAATACAATGCAAATTCAAATGTAATAAAATGAAAATGACTTAAAATGTAGATTTGTAACTGAGGTAAAATGATTATGGGATATTTTTATTAAAATATTAAAATATTCCCTCCATGCATTAGAAAAATATGAGGGTTAGGGGTTTTGTAGGGAAAGTCAAATTCAATTTTCTCTCTCTCTCTCTCTCTCATGCTACATAGGGTTCTGAGGGTCTAGGAAGATCGCGGAGGCAGCACAACCTCCCTACCGCCATGGCAGGGAGGGCTGCATATTCTATAAATTCTATTTGTGTTAATGGAAAAGGAGTTCGAATTGCAACATTATGTGTTTATTTCTAGTTCAATGTTTTTATGTGCAAGTATTTGTGAAATGTTTGCAACATTATGGCAGTGGATTTAATTTGCAACAATGTGTGTTATGTGGGAGTTTGTTGTTTGTTTGTTTCCCACATATGTTTGCAAGTGTTTTTATGATTAGTTTCTGTAGTTGTGTCAATTTTTTGTTTTTGTTTTCTTTTTGGTGGCCCTCCTAGCCAAGGGGGCCACAACAAAGTGCACTAGATGGGAAAAGTATGGTTCTCCTCTTCAGTCAGGTGGCAACATTAATGAAGTGAAGCAAAACCAATTGAACTTGTGGTTATATGGAGGCTATGGTTTTGGCCAGCATGTAGCTTCAGGAAGAGCACAAAATTGGTGACTTCTTGGTTGGAAAATTTTTGGGTTCATAGTGGTTTCTCATGTCTTGGCAAGCACTAGCACCTTGTAGCAAGAACGTTTCTTGTTATGGACTTCTCATGTAATCTCATCCATTTCCATTTATTGAGCCTTCTTGAAAATGTCCTCAACCCACCTTCCATGTTTCGGCATTTCTCCAATCGTCTGTAAGTCCATGACCGAAAATCGTGAGTGGGATAGATGGAATCAAACCCATGACCAAATCCATGTGTATTTGGTGTGCTTGGAAAATTTTGTAAGGTTCCAATAGAACAAAGCTCGCAGGGGTCCTCTCATTGGTAATTAAAAAGCATGTAAATATAGGCAAAGATGTTATTCTCAAAGACTCAGTCAAGAGGACGACCCCAAAAAATCGTGCAAGGAAAGAGAATGCGTATGAGTCGGGTGTCAAGTGCGATGGACTACCAAGATGGGTTAATGATGGAGCTATGAACTATTGTCCAAGCGTAGCACCAGTGTTGTGGAGTCAGAGAGAGAGAGCACTACAAGAGTTCCTATGGAAATTGAAAATTCGCTGAAGATGAAAGTGGCACTACAAGGAAACCTGTTGGATCTTGATGGGCCGAGGGTAGACAGGGTTGCGCAGGTGCATGCAGAGCAACATGGTTGTGCCACAAGGATGACCCCATAAGATCGTGCAGTTCCAAGAGGGCATGCATTGTGGCAAAAAAGGGCGCAGTGTCCAAGAGACATGCACAGGGCTCCATACTCAAAAGTGAGTTGTAAATATTGACATATGGTCTATTTTGGTTTAAAGAAAAGAAAGGTTTCCAAATTGAGGATGAATGACATAGAGTCACTGTATCCATGAATACTCCACCAATGAGTGTGGTTGTGATCATGATAACGATGACAAGAACTCTCCAATGCTTTTTCAGGCTCGACAAGGTGCAAGTAGCCCTCTTGATGCAGTCAGAATATCCATGGCTCTTCAAAATTGCATGTACTTATCGAAACCTATGGTAACAATGGATAATTGGGTTTTGTTTGCATGGAGGTTGTTTCTTTTTTAATTAAAACCATGCATGAGTTGTCAAAGCATTAATCTGAGACTAATTTAAAAAAAAATGGAGAAGTATTGTAAGGGTGTATACTCAATTATATGTTCAGGAATATTGTAGTCAAATTATCCTTAGGGAGTAACATGAAGAACCCAAAAACTGGTACAACAATGTTTTAAATATTGATTGTATGCCTATATTATTTTGTGTTGTTTCTATTGTTCTGGTTTTCTATTTTTTTGGCTCATGAAGAGCCCTTGCAAATAACGATATATGGGAAATATTTATTAATACCCCCACCAATGCTGTAAGCTAGTCCTACGCAACTAGTTGGCACACTGCAATTTCAGATGTCCCAGAGTAGCAGAAAATGCAGAAAGAGGGACATAGTTTTACAGTAAATGAAATCCCCAACAAAAACAAAGGTATCCAAAAACATCGAAAAGTGACAAAGGACAAAGTATCAGAGCAGGTATGGAAGACGTGGACAATGGAAGAAGAGAGAACAACAATGAACTCGAGGCATGTTGTGGTAGTTAAGAACATATAACATACAATAGAGTAGAGAAGAGAAGAAGAAAGTGGGGTCTTGCGAGCAGGGGCTAGGACATCCATGGGAGAAGAGCAGAGATGGGGTCTTGCAAGCAGGAGGCTGGGACACCCATAGAAAGAGGAAGAGGTGCAGTAACAGGGAGCCCAGAGTAGAGGTTAGTGCAGAACCTACAATACAACATTCAAAGGTGGATTAGAATTTCATAGTAGCAACACAAGTGAGCATGGATGTCTGACTGCACCTGTGTTGGGATGAGCCAAGATTTTTGCTAGGGGCCTATTGGAGATTGAATTTGACCGTAATTGAATATAGAATGTAAATGAAAATGAAAATGGATTGAAATGTAAATTTATAATGGATGGAAAAACGATTATGAGATATGTTTATTAAAAGATTAAAATATTCCTTCCATGCATTAGAAAAATTTGAGGGTTAGGGGTTTTTTAGGGGGAGTCGAATTCAAGATTCTCTCTCTCTCTCTTGTGCTGCGTATGGTTTTGAGGGTCTAAGAAGATATTTGACCCGGATTTAAACAGGAACACAACAAATTACAGAGATAACCATAAATACAGAGATTCAGCATAAATAATATTTCATTTCATTAATGTAGAATACTGAAAGATTCTTACAAATAGAAATGGAAATAAACTGGCTCGGGTGATGGTAGCTTATCTCTGAGGAGAGATGTGGTGGATACATGCCTCTGAACTGTTTTACAATGAGGCTCGAAGGCCTATTTATTGTTGAGAAACAATGGAAAACCCTAAACATCCAAAACCCTAACCCTAGGAGATGAAACACCAAATTATGGGTCTCGTTTTGGGTAAATCGATACATCAACTTCCCAGGTCGTAACTTTGGCATACGATCTTTGTTTGACGCGCACAATACCTTGTTAGAAAGATCTATCCGAGGACTACAACTTTGGGAAGAGCAACATTAGTACATGGCCACATGTTGCTCCCAATTTTCCCAAAAAAACGTCGTTTAGGGCCTCAAAACGGCTCCAGAAATTTAGGACCTGGAAAACTGCCAAAAATAGTAAATTGTGCTACAATTAAGGAAACTGAAAAACTGAAAGAAACAATGGTGGGGGTCTAAGTGGAATTGGCGGGTGGCCACCAATATCCACCTGGATCATTCCTCCCCCCTTAGGAAGCAATGGTCCCCATTGCGTTGAGTTCCTCCATGAGATGAGGAAATTTCTGTTGAACTTGGTCCCTGGTGAGCCGCTTACCCTGGTGAAGGAGTTGGCCTGCTTTAACAAATTGATACAGTTGGATCTTCTGCTGGTAAGTGTGCTTGATCTACGTGTCCTTGATCCAATCAGTTGCAGCTTGTTCCATGCAATCTGGATTTAAATCTGTTGGTGTGAGTTGTTCTACAATGTCGAATGTGTCTAGTAACGGTGCAAAGTATGGCCAGAGGCGGTCCACATTGAACACTAGGTGTAGGCCAAGGAATGGGGGAATGCTGAGCTCAAATGCATTGTCTCCCATAGCCTTGGTAATGGTGTAAGGACCATATCGGAGTGGTCTGAGTATCCGATAGGCTCCGGTAAGGCGTTCCTTTTGCAAATGCAACCAGACTTTGTCTCCCACCTGAAACTTGTGTGGCACCCGATGTTGATCATGTTGTGCTTGTACTTGGAATTTGATTTCTCTAGAATGTTGTGGACCTGTTGGTGAATATGTTGGATGTACTCAATGAAACTATTTTCCTTATCTGTTTCGGAATGGACATGAGACGAATATGCCTGAGTTGTTGCAAATCGGATGACCACATCAATGGGACATAGTGACTATGATGCAGGAGCATCTAGGCCTAACCAGCAATGTGATGGTGTGGTCACATGTTGTGGCTAATGAAAGTTTTGAGGAAGAATTGGTTGTTTAATTTTATTAATTGCAAAGTATGTAAGTATTTAATTGTTGAGTAATTCTGAACAGAATTGGGAATAAGTGGCAAGTGATCCTCCCTATGTGGAGATCAAGCCAAGTAGTTGTATTGATTAGTTAGGGTAGGATATGATTTCTAAGTATATAGTGAATTCCTTCATATGTGGAAGGAGACTGTTAGATAGAGCATATATGTATTTTCCTGTCTTTTATGAACAGAGAGGATTTGAGAGGATTCAAGATGGGATTGTAAGCCTACGGGCAGATTAGGAAAACAGAGGCTCCAATTAGAAGAATCAGGCCAGAGAGAGATGGAGAGCCTCAAGATGTAATTACGTGTTTGTATGTTTATATACAGAGAGTTGATTCTGAGTGTGGAACTGTGTATTTATGCCATTTTCGAGTTCTGTTGTGTATATATGCGTAGATCGTTTAAAATTCCATCTGTAGGCATGTTGATCGACCATCGATCACTGTAGGATCGATGGTGATCCAGTGAGTAAATGAATGATTGTTATGTATATGGAGTGTCGTGTTTAAGACAGAGTATGGCAGAAACTGCGTTTTAACACAGAATCCATCAAACAGTGAACGGAATGAAGTCAAAGAGGAATAGACTGATCAATGCATAGTGGCCGTTAGATCTCATAGATCAATGGACCAGATCAAATCACGGAGAATAGACCAAGTGATATCGCATCAGAGGAGAGTTGTGTTATCAGAACCGGCCGAGGAGACTTAGCGATGGCGATCATGCGATAGAACGTCAACCGTCGGATTGGAAAGAGGATCGACGGTCCAGATCTAATCGCATATTGCAGAGTTTCATAGTGATAGCGATCACGTGATTTAGTGTCAACCATCGGGTCAAAACCAGATCAACGGTCAAGATTTGGTCGGCGATCGCATTGTAGAAGGTTAAGTGACAGTGGATTGTGGAACGCCGATACGCCGATAGCAATAAAGTGTCAATCGGTGATCGGAGGGTTCAGCGATCTGAGGTTTCGGAGATCGGAAAGCGCGGTGGAAATTTTAGCAAGGAGTAGACCCGACAATCATTTGAATGCGATTTTATAGATTTTGAGATCTGGCCTAAGTGTTTATGGTTAGTTTTCTATGTGTTGTAGTGTATTCTGATATTATGTGTCTGTGATAGTCACGATAGCGATATTGCTATAGATCCTTAGGAAGGGGCGATGAGCAGACCCAAGGGAATTATAGATGCGGGTGAAATCCTTTTGAAGTCTGGCCTTAAGGTTTAAGGTGGGTTTTTCGTGTATTCCTGTGTATTTCAATAAAGTGGCATGGTCCTAGGGTTTTAAAGGAAAAGGCATATAGATTAACGCTTCCGATATGTATATGTGGGCATGAAGCTTAAAAGGCTTATAAGGGTGAATGAGTCTCGATAAGGTGTTTAGGGTGTGGCAGCCATATGGTTGCATCATTTTGGTATCAGAGCAAGGATGTCTTGCTTATGAAGGTTATGATTACAAAGGTATGAAAGTAGCAGCGGTTGAATGAATGGCAAAGTTTGGCACCAGACTACAGCAGTGAGACTGTAGGAAGAAATTTTGGAAGTTCTTAGAGATTGTAGCAGAACCTCATTCCAGCTGAGGCTTGGAATAGATAGGGACAGAAGAGTCCTTAAGAGTAGTGGGTGTAGCAACCAGAGAGAGAGCAAGAGTGCTCAGTGCAAGTTCTAAGGAAAGAGGACTTGGAGACCAGGCAGAGGAGAAGCTTGGTGAGAAGATCAACTTAGAAGAAAGTTGATTGGTTGCAGGTGTAGAGCTCACACAGAAGAGAAGATGGCTATGGAAAGTCATATGGAAGGTTCAGAAGAAGGCTACAAGATGAAGGAGAAGGGTGCTCAAACAATCCGTAGGAAACGGATGAGTCAAGCAGAGCTTGACAAGGAAATGGCTGAGATAAGAGAAGAACTCGATGTGTTAGTAATGTTGCTAGAGGAGAACCAAAGACAAGGTTGGGTCTTGAAGAAGAAGCCAGTGAAGTGGCCTTAGTTGCAAAGAAGGCTGCAGCAAAGACAAGTAAAGTGGTTGATAGAAAACCTCAGAGAAGCAGAGGTAGAAATGGAAGTTTCCATTTATAGACCAGAACAGGGTGAAATGTTGGGTGAAGAGGATAATGGGAGATCAGCTACAGATCTCATGGACTATTGGCTCCTCAAAGATATGTTGACAAGGGAAGTAGATGAGGCAATGAAGCCTTGTGATTTTAATTCTCATAGTTTGTGTATGTTTGCAGGATATGCAGAGGATGATGGATAGTCTGGCGAAACTGTTACAAACAGGAATGAAGCTCTTGAGGTGAAGTATGATGGAAAATGACTTTTAGAGGAAGAAGGTGTTGATTTATTACAACATAAAGAGTTCATAAATGAATTTCTGTTTGGTGTAAGATAGTCAGATGAAGTCGATAGGGACCAGAAGTCTAATGAAAATACCATAGGGGTATTCCAAGAAGGTAAATAAATGAATTTGTTTAATGAAATTGATGAAAGAACTTTGCAATATGATAGTGTAGGAAACAGGATAATCCAGGAGTATTACCAGAAAAAAGATGAAGCTGAGGATGGAAGTTGTGATGAACTGTTGGAGAGATTTCACATGGAAATAGAATTCTTGGAAAGATTGCTCAAGGAACCTGAAGGAGAAATGAAGCTTTCAGAACCTGATAAAGAAAAGGATATGGTTACTATGCATGATAAGGATGAAATGTTTCTAACATTTATAGAGTTAAGTAAATGTTCAGACTCTTCAGTTAATGATGTGACTATAGGTATGGAAGACATCATTAATAAATATGATGCTGAAATCAGAGATATTGAACAGAGATTATTTGAAGGTGAGATGAAAGATCAAGAACAACAAGGAATTTATGTCCTTAGAGACATGAAGGAGACAGAAGTATTAATCTAGCAGGATGAAGATGGAAGAAATCAGCAATTTAAAAGAGATTATCAACAACATGAGAGTGAATTTGAGGAAGGCATTAGATTGCAGGAGTATAGAAATTGGCAGTAGAATGAAGAACAAGAGATTAGTCTAGCAGTACAAAGAAAGACAAATGAAGACTGAAGATACAGATGGAGAACGAAGAAAAGGGTCAAGTGGAAGCTATTGCAACAGAGGTGGAATGACAAGATGGTGAACGAGTTCAGGGAACTTGAACAAATTCATATTGATTTGTTAGAGAAGGAGAGACTCAAAGGAATAGAGTCACCACAAGAAGGATCTGCTGAAATCTAGAAAATCTATGATGGAAGATTGGTGCTTGAAGCATCAAAAGAGGACGAAGGGTCTTGTATTTTGAAAACTGATAATTATTGTTTGCTTGCAGGTCATGTAAACTTGAGAGAAAACAAGCAGTTATTGGAAACTGTCATATCAACAGGTGGAAAGATGACTACCCACAGTCATATGAAGAATAAGGAGAAAAGTTACAGTCAAGTGAAGGAAGATGTCCAGTCAGATGACATCCAAAAGATAAGTCAGAAGGAGGATGGCAAAGGAATTATTGAGATGAAAGAAGTGTTTGGAAAGGAAGAGATACATTCATACGAATATGGAACAAAGAGTTTTCTCAGGAAAACGGATGAAGTTAATAAAAAGAAAATGGAGAATCTTATGGTGTGTTCAGGAAGTGGGAGTCAACTAGAAGAGTTGATGATGAAATTCTTTGAGGAGACATTGGTGTTTCATAGTTTTAAACCTAATATTTTTTGTAAATGCAGGATACACTGAAGTAAGGCAATTGTTTAATGTTGTCATAAGGCAAAGGAAAAGCAAAGATATGATTTTTTGGAAGTTAGAAGAAGGAAATTCACATAATCTTGTGATGAAGAGGAAAGAGTAGCTATTAAACATAGTTGTAGTGAATTATGCAGATATTGGACAACTATTGAGGATTGAAGCCAAAGGAGAACAGCTACCGAAAGTTGATATAGAAGACTTTGTTGATGTGAAACAGTTATTGAAGATTATTGACCTTGAAGAAAGCCAGAGTAGAGAAGGACTAAAGACAGATGTTGCAGACAATGAAGTTAGTAAAGATCGTGCAGAGCTCTTGGGAGAAATTCCAAATGAGATGGTAGATTTGTAGCATGAGTCAATTCTTTTGGAGGAGAGGCAAGAAAACCAAAGAATAAGTGATCGGATTGTACAACCAAAACTGAATGAGAATGAAGAAGTTGTCATGGATGACAAATATGGGAAAGAAGTTGTCAGAAATGTGGGCATAATGAGGAAACAGGGTAACGCATTTGTGTTTAATGAATTAATTGATTTTGGTGAACAAGAACAAAGCAATGTGAAGTCAATTTGAAACAAGGAGTTGATTCTGAAGATCAAATCGAAGTAAGGAAGGGTGAGATCAAAATGTCTCAGAAAGATGGAATGATGTTGAATTTATAGTATGGAATTGTTGAATTGGAGATGAGTTCAAAAGATGATAGTAACAGGATTACTATTGTGCAACAGGGAGTTATTGATGAAGAAGAGGCTGAAAATGACATTTCAGAAGCAGACAAATATGATGCCATAATCATTAAGTGTGCATAAATTAAGTTACTAGAAGAAGAGGTATTCCAAGTACCTAAGCAAGCAGGAATAATTCTTAGTTTTCAAGAAATTTGTGGAATTGCGGGTATACTGGAATTTGAAGTAAGAAGTGTTGAAGTCATGAATGAGAAACCAGAAGAAGGAACTGGAATTATTGTAGAGGATCAATGGAGAAGGCATTTGTACGTTTCAGAGATGTATATGGGAAAATATTGGCATAGGGATTATGATGTTCTTATGCAAGAACACATCCAGTTGTAGGAGAATAGTATTCATCATCTGAGAAGTGAAGTGGGCAAAGAAACTGATGAGTTGTGGAGACTCATACAACAACATTCTAATAAAATATATAAAGGACAAAAGAAGGAAGGAAAATTGGCTGGAAAGAATGGTACAGGTGAAGGTAATGGTAAATTTCAAATTAAGGTGTGGAAGCTTGACATAAATTGTGATGATGAGCAAAAAGCAGTAAGATATATGGAAGAGATAGCAACAGACAGTAAGAGCATAGCTAGTGGGGCACTGCAACATAAAGTATGGAGACCGGGAGAACAACAAACAACAACAGTAACCAAGGACAGACTACCGAACAAAGTATGGGATCGAGGAGGACACAGATCAGAAGCACATGATCAGGAGATCATGATTATTTTTAACCTTGGGAGTCTGAAGCAGGAGCATCTAGGCCTAGCTAGTAATGTGATGGTGTGGTCACAAGTTGTGGCTAATGAAAGTTTGGAGGAAGAATTGTTTGTTTAATTTTATTAATTGCAAAGTATGTAAGTAGTTAATTTTTGCCTAATTTTGAACAGAATTGGGAATAAGTGGCAAGTGATCCTCCTTGAATGGAGATCAAGCCAAGTAGTTATATTAATTAGTTAGGGTAGGATATGATTTCTAAGTATATAGTGAATTCCTTCATATGTGGAAGGAGACTGTTAGATAGAGCATATATGTCTTTTCCTGTCTTTTATGAACAAAGAGGATTCGAGAGGATTCAAGATGGGATTGTAAGCCTACGGGAAGATTAGGAAAACAAAGGCTCCAATTAGAAGAATCAGCCCAGAGAGAGATGGAGAACCTCAAGATGTAATTACGTGTTTGTATGTTTATATACAGAGAGTTGATTCTGAGTTCGGAACTATGTATTTATGCCATTTTCGAGTTCTGTTGTGTATATATGCATAGATCATTTAAAATTCCATCCGTAGGCATGTTGATCGACCATCGATCACTGTAGGATTGATGGCGATCCAGTGAGCAAATGAATGATTATTATGTATATGGAGTGTCGTGTTTAAGACAGAGTATGGCAGAAACTGTGTTTTAACATAGAATCCATCAAACAGCGAATAGAATGAAGTCAAAGAGGAATAGACTGATCAATGCACGGTGACTGTTAGATCTCATAGATCAACGGACCAGATCAAATTGCGGAGAATAGATCAAGTGATATCGCATCGGAGGAGAGCTGTGTTATCGGAATTGGCCAAGGAAACTTAGCAATGGCGATCATGCGATAGAACGTCAGCCGTCAGATTGGAAAGAGGATCGATGGTCCAGATCTAATCGCATATTACAGAGTTTCATAGTGATAGCAATCACGCGATTTAGCATCAACCGTCGGGTCAGAACCAGATTGACGGTCAAGATTTGGTCGGCGATCGCATTGCGGAAGGTTAAGTGATAGTGGATTGTGGAATGCCGATACGCCGATAGTGTGCTGATTGGCGATCGGAGGGTTCAACGATCAAAGGTTTTGGAGATCGGAAAGTGCGGTGGAAAGTTTAGCAAGGAGCGGACCTGATGATCATTCTGAATGCGATTTTATAGCTTTTGAGATCCGGCCTAAGCGTTTATGGTCGGGTTTCTATGTGTTGCAGTGTATTCCAATATTATGTGTCTGCGATAGTCGCGATAGCGATATTGCGATAGATCCTTAGGAAGGGGCGATGAGCGGACCCGAGGGAATTATAGATGCGATTGAAATCCTTTTGAAGTCCGGCCTTAAGGTTGAAGGTGGGTTTTTCATGTATTCTCGTGTATTTCAATAAAGTGGCATGGTCCTAGGGTTTTAAAGGAAAAGGCGTATAGATTAATGCTTCTTATATGTATATGTGGGCATGAAGCTTAAAAGGCTTATAAGGGTGAATGAACATCGATAAGGTGTTCAGGGTGTGGCAGCCATATGGTTGCATCAGACTAGAATCCCAAGCCCACCTGAAAAGGGTTGTGGCCAGTCGAGCTGTGGAGAGCCCAGTTATAGTTGTGTTGAACATAGGGGAGGCTCTCATCCCATGTGTGTGGATGCTTTGAGTTGTACATGCGCAGAATGTGTACGATCATCCTATTGACAACCTCTGTCTGGCCATCGGTTTGGGGATGGAAGGTTGTGGACTTAGTGAGTTTAGCGTCCAGCATCGACTAGAGACTGGACCAAAATGTACTAAGGAACCTGTTGTCCCGATCTGAGATGATAGACTATGGGATCCCAAAGTGTACCCACACTCGTTTAAAGAAGAGTTTAGTAGTGGCTTCTGCTGTGATATTCTTCTTGCAAGTAGCCATAATGACCATCTTTGAGAACCTGTCGACGACCACACAAACACAATCATTTTCATGCTTACTAGAAGGAAGGCCCAACATGTAATCCATGGAGATGGATTCCCAAGGTCGACTAGGGTAGACAGTGGAGTATAGAGGCCTTGCTTCTTGATGGTCAGTTTGGCAATGGCACAAGCAATGCAGGATCTGATGTACTTTCTGACATCATGTTGAAGATTCAACCAATCGAAATACTTCTGCAATACTATCACCATTTTATCGACCCCGAAATGTCCAACATCCCAACTGTAGTGTTCTTCCCAAATCATCTTGGCACGCTCACTTGTAGGAACACAAAGGTGACCCATGTGGCACAATAGGGCATCTTGGAGGTGAAAATTTGGAACATGCTGACCCTCCAAGAGTGTCTGGTATGTGTGGCCAAATTCTGCGTTGCTTTCATAGAGAAGTGGCCAATCAAAATTCTCGTGCCCACAAGAGTTAAGCACGGTGGTTAATGCCATGATCGGTGGTCGACTGAGGCAATCTGCAACATTATTGGTGTTTCCATTCTTATATTTGATATTCAAATGGAACTGTTGCACGTATGTGGACCACTTCTGATGGTGATAATTCTGTAACTTCCCTTGCATCTGTATGAACTGCAGGGTCGGTGGTCTGTGTGGATGACCATTTCCTTCCCCGAAATGTAATGCTTCCATTCTCAGCAGGCCTGCACAATGGAATGCATCTCTTTGTCATAGGTGGGATACTTTCGGACTGTGTCTGAAAGTGTCTCATTGTGATATGCCACTGGATGCTCGTGTTGAGTAAGAACTACCCTAATAGCATAGTTAGAGGCATCTGTTTTGATCTCAAATGGTTGTTGCAAGTTTGGTAATGCGAGCACTGGTTCCAAGAAGAGGCGATGTTTCAACTCTGTGAATGCCTTCTATTGAGATTCAGAACAAAAGAATTTTGCTTTCGATCCTCCTTGGTGACTTGACTCAAGGGCCAAGTGATATGAGAAAATCACAAAACGAACTTGCGGTAGAAGTTGGCAAGACCCAGAAAGTTGCAGAACTCTATCAGAGTGGTTGGAGATGGCCAATCCCAAATGACTTGGATCTTGGCTGAATCCACACTGTTCATTAATAATATATCCCATATACTGAACTTGGGTCATGCCAAAAGTGCATTTCTCCAAATTGGCACATAACTTGTGTTGTCGCAATGTTTGGAGAACCTGTCGGATGTGGTGGAGGTGCTCTTCCCACCTTTGGCTGAAGATCAGGATGTCATCCAAGTATACCACTACAAATGAGTTGGTGAATGGCCGCAAGATGTCATCCATTAGCCTCATGAAGGTTGTAGGAGGATTTGTTAACCCGAAAGGCATAACCAACCATTCGAAAAGGCCCTCCTTGGCTTTGAAGGTAGTCTTCCACACATCAGAGGGTTCGATTGGTACCTGGTGATATGCTAACTTCAAATCAATATATGTGCCCCCTTCAGTTGGTCCAGAAGGTCATCAATCCGTGGGATCGGGTACCTATTCTAGATAGTGATCTTGTTCAGCACTCGATAGTCAATACAGAGTCTCCAAGTCTCATCCTTCTTCTGTACCAACATGATTGGGCTCCCACACGGCGATGAACTTGGTCGGATGTGACCTTTCTGCAGCAGCTCCTGAATCTGCCTCTTGATTTCATCGTTCTCCAGAATGGAGCACTAATAGATTGGTCCATTGGGTAGCGGCGCACCTGGGGTCAGATCGATGGAGTGCTTGACCTGACAATGTAGAGGAACCCCTGCGGGGGAGGTGAAGATGTCCTCGTACTCCTCCACGACCTTGTCCATCTGTAGTTTTCGTGCGGAGGGGCCCTGTTTGGAGGTCATGGCCACCGTCTTATTCTTTCCTTGAGGGCGTATCATCAAGAAAACAAATTTCCTAGTTTTGGAAATGAGCTTACTGCATTTTTTTGTAGTAACAAAAGAGATGGCGGTAGGTGGTGCTACCTCTGGTATCCTGTACAACTTATTTCCCAAAGTAACAATAACAACACGAGGCCTTGACTCATATACAACATGTCACTTCCACAAGTATGGTTGGCCTAATAATACATCACAAACATCAAGGGGAGCAACGTCACACAATACCTCATCCGTGAAGGGCTTGATGTTGTATGGAAGGTGACACTGCTGGCTCACGCGAAGATCCCGTCCTTGGTGAAGCCACTCGATGGTGTACAGTTGTGGATGTGTTGTGGTCGGTAAGCCTAGCCGCTTCACGACCTCTGCCGAAATGAGGTTCTTTTGGCTCCCGCTATCGATAATGAACTGTAGCGAGGAGCCCTTTACCCACATACAGGAGTGGAAGAGGTGCTCCTTCTCCTCTGGATCTTCGGGTTCCTCCTTCTGGATCTTCGTGGTGGCAACGATGGTGTTGGGCTCTGCATCGATAATCTGCTTCCCTTTGTCATTCCCCTTATTGGGTTCTAACTCAGAGTCTAAACATGCATCTGATTTTGAATAATTTAGCTTGGCCACCAGTGACTTCTTGGCCTGACAATCACTTGTGTTGTGAGTGGAGCTCTTATGGAACTCACACCACTTTCCCGTGCCCTTCTTCGGCTTCTTGGTTTTGTTCTTTGCTTGCGGCTTTGGCCGGTTGTCCTGGGCCACACTGCCTTGGCTTTGACCTTTGTTCAGCGGTTTGGGGGCGCCTTTCCCTTGCTTTGGATTTACAGATCCAAATTATCACTTCTTCTTTTTAAACTTTTGCTTGATCTTGACAGCGTATTAGTACGCCGTGCCGAGCGAGGAGATGTCCAGGAACTCCATCTTGTCCTAGATATACCTGTGTAGGTAGACGTGGTATTTGAGTACCAAATGCATCTCAGAATCCTTGATACCCAACTTTGTACGAAGGGTATGAAAACTATTGGTAAACTCTGGCACGACTTGGTCCCTTCCTTGCCGCAGCGTGGTCCACTTTATGTATTTATCCTCATAGCTTTTGACAGGGTAGTATTTCTCCTTGATGGCATTCCGGAATAAATTCCAAGTGGGTGCGGCTGAAAAAAGTGAGGTCGAACTTTCATCCTTTTGCTCAGAGTAGGTTTCCCACCAGTCCTTGATGTGGGGGGCGGCTTTGATAAGAGTGAAAGTAATCTTTTCCCGGCCGGAAAAATAATGAACAAAAAAATACCCTTCTAGTAGATTTAACCATTTATCTACAGCGTCTACATCTATCTGACCCTCAAATATGGGAATGTCAAGGTTAACTTGTACCTTAAAGGGTGTGGTGCTTCTAGAGTAGCTGCTAGAAGTAGATGTGTTGCCCCTGGGTAGCCGCTGAAGGATCTGGGCAAAGTTGTCCATCATCACGTTCCTTTGTCGCTCAAGGGCCTCTTTGAGCAAGATTTTTGAATAGGATCTCCTGCCCCCTCATATTTCTTTTCACCCACCATGGAAGGCCGTCTGGATTTGCGAGGCTGGTCTTGCAAAGGTTTGACCAGTTCAAGCCCTAGCTCCTTATATCCTGACCTCGTTGGGGACATGCAAAGAAAAATAAAGAAAGAGCAAACCCCTCTGATGCCACTGATCCAGATTTAAAAATGAACGCAACAAATTACATAGATAACCATAAATACAGAGATGCAGCAGAAATAATACTTCATTTCATTAATGTAGAATACTGAAAAATGCTTACAAACAGAAATGGAAATAAACTAGCTCGGGCAATGGTAGCTTATCTCTGAGGAGAGATGTGGCGGCTACATGCCTCTAAACTATCTTACAATGAGGCTCGAAGGCCTATTTATTGTTTAGAAACAACGGAAAACTCTAAACATCCAAAACCCTATCCCTAGGAGATGAAACACCAAACTATGGGCCCCATTTTGGGTAAATTGGTACATCAACTTCCCGAAGTCGTAACTTTGGCATACGATCTTCGTTTGACACTTACAATACCTCATTAGAAAGATCTATCTGAGGACTACAAATTTGGGAAAAGAAACATAGGTCCATATGTTGCTCCCAGTTTTCCAAAAAAAACATTGCTTAGGGCCTCAAAGCGGCTCCGGAAGTTCAGGACCCGAAAAACTGCCAAAAATAGTAAATTGTGCTACAATTAAGGAAACTGAAAAACTGAAAGAAACAATGGTGGGGGTCCAAGTGGAATTGGCAGGTGGCCACGAATATCCACCTGGATCAATATTGGAGGCAACGCATCCTCCCTGCCGTCATGGAAGGGAGGGCTACATATTTTGTACATTTTTTGTGTTAATGGAAAAGGAGTTCAAATTCCAGCATGATGTGTTTATTTCTACTTAATTGTTTTTATGTGCAACTATTTGTGAAAAATGTTTGTAGCATTATGACAATGGATTTAACTTGCAACAATGTGTGTTATGTGGGATTTTGCTGTTATTTTTTTGTCCATAGATGTTTTTAGATGTTTTTATGGTCAGTTTCTATAGTTGTGGATTTTTTTTTTCTTTTTCTTTTTGGTGGACCTCCTGGCCAAGGGGGCTACCAACAGGGCTTCAAAGGGGTTGACATTCATAGCTAATGGATCTTGAATATTGGTGCAAGTTTGTTAAATAGGTTTCCATGTATAATTAGTGAGGCTAAGTCCATCAAGGCATTAGGCCACATGGACAAGGGGCAAAACACCAAATGGAAATTCACGATTTGGAGCAAGAATTAGACCTGCACCCAACAAAATCCCCTGGCATAATTGAACTACCCAGTCCTTTTGATTCTCTAGACAATTATCTTTAGAATATCACCTTTCTCCTAGAACAACTTGGATGTCGCTAACATGAGGATAGGAACATGGTCATTGGTTTCATGAATGATCTTCAATGATACCAATAACACATGAAGGATAAGTTGGATTCTCTTCCTCGGGGCCAAAAAAGGATTTACGAGAGGATGAAGCGTCTCGAAGGAAGATTAGAATACATGGAAGGACATAAAAATTATGCTTTCAACCCTCCTTCATCACCAAGAAATTATCAGGAAAACCCAACTCCGGGTAATTTCTCAGACCAGGGATCATCATAGATTGCATTAAGGTTCTTTGGGTTTTTTGGTCTTATTGGGCTATCTATATGTGCTCTTCTAGTTTACTTTGTCTATTGATAATATGGTTTTATTATTATACTCTTGCCAACAATTCTAGTAGGAATACGGCCGAAATATTTTTTCCAATCATCTCCTCATGATATATCTTTGAGTTGAATTAATAGAAACTCTCGACTTGCAAAAAAAATTGAGGTAGAATAGTCAATTTATCGTAGTTTTTGGGCTCCAGGTTTTGAAAATTGTTGATCTACGTGGATATTGGTGGCTACCCGCTTATTCCAATTGGACCCCCACCATTATTTGTTTCAGTTTCCTTAATTGTAGCACAACTTACTATTTTTGGTAATTTTTTGGGTCCCAAACTTTTGGAGTCGTTTTGAGGGCCTAAATGATGTTTTTTTGGGAAACCAAAGAGACTGAAAAAGTGAAAAATCAATTTCCCAATAATAATTTTGGCCTTCTCTTGGAAATATTCAAAACGAGGTATTATGATAGCCAAACAAAGATCGTATGCCAAAGTTACGACCCTGAGAAGTTGACATTCCAACTAACTCCAATGAGGCCCACAAACTTTTGGTGCTTCATCTCCTAGGGTTATGTTTTTGGATGTTTATGGTTTCCCATTGTTTCTTTCTGATAAAAAATCCTATGAGCCTCATTGTAACACATTTCAGAAGGCATGTAGTCACCACATCTCTTCTCAAAGATAAGCTACCATTGCTTAAGCTAGTTTCTGCATGTAACAATTTTCAGTAATTTGTTTTTTTATGTGTAAATCAACTTGTTATATTAAAAATGTACATAGATTACAAAAAGTCTGCTCATGCAGACAATGGGCTGCCACATTGCATTGCAAGACCCCACACAATTACCAAAAAAGTTCAACTTACGATCCCGAGCACACCACGCAGGGTGGCAGAGTAAAAAGGGGTTTGACTTAGACCATTTAACTAAACAAACACCTAACTGAAACAACAGACAGAGACCACTAGCGACATACTAGGTAGAGAGCACCAAATACCACCCAAAAGACCAACTCGAGCAGAAGCCAGGCCAATTACTTCTTGAGCACAGTATTGGTGAGCTCCAGTATTGTAGCAATAATGCTACAACTCCTGGGGCTTCCTGTCTCTCATTTTATCAACCCGGTAGTTCGTACAAACTTGGAAGCGACGGTGTGCTATATGCACAAGTACTAGCTCTTGTCGCAGCTGTCACTTGGTCAGCTGGCACAAGTCCGCTAGGGCTCAAGCCAACTTCTATAGGCTCTCAGAAAAAGCTTGCTAATTGATGGATGAAAGCTATTCTCAAAGGAAAACTACTCTACTTGACAAAATGGACTGAAAGCAAATCAAAGCATGTAAACCTAGGAAACCCTAATTTAACTAGTCTAACCTCTACAATGCAAAAAATGTGAATGAAACTTCTACCAATGCTGCTGTTACCTCTAATAAGTGCAAATGCATGGATCTAAACTACTTGCATCATGAAAGATATGTTTTTGTATTTTTCCTTTAAGTGTGTGGAATGATTGTGATCTTGTGCTAACTAGGGTTTGGTTGTGCAGATGGGATGGAGAAGGAAGGAAAGCGTGGGACAGGTTGGGGAGGCTAGGAGAGGTCCCTAGGGATCCTTAGCATCCATCCACAGAGGTTCCTCACATTCAAAAGCTCGGCAACCGAGTGAGTGGTCTCCTACAGGAAGTCTGCAGGGGATCCTACAGGATACTCTGGTTTCTACAGGATGTCTACCAAAAGCTACAGGATGACCTACCGTGAGTGTTTGGCGTGATGGAGGGGTGATGAAATGGTAGGGGGAGATGTGTAAGGTAGGAATGAGGCTGGTGATGGCTGTAGAAGTGGAGGAATAGGATAGGGAGTGAATGTAGGGAGTAGGTTGGAAGATAGAGGGCTAGGTCAACGAAAGGGCTAGAGAATGGAAGTACGTGAGGAGTGAAAGACTTTAGGAGATAACAGAGCGGAGCAAAGGTCAAAGATGTGTTTGCATGCGTGATCAAGATGGAGGACGAAGTAATGGAACGAGAGAAAGCAGTGTAATTGGAACAAATGCTTGTGACTATCACCAAACCGAAAATGCATTAACTTAGACTACCTGTGCTTATAAATTCAATGAACAGCAATCTAAACGCGAAGGAGAATGTGCATGAAGCTGTGGTAAAGGAGTGTGGTGCAGGTGTGAATCATGTGGAAGCATCTAACATAACGTGACTGTGTTTGCAGCAATCATGGAATAAAGAAATGCGTATTTTTGGTGGTTAGTCATGGACTGCACTCCAATCCCAGATGAGATGGCAGTGAGCCTTAACAACCTTTTTGTTGGAGCTCCAATAGATTGTATCTATCCTCTTCTAACCTAAGCAACTGTAAACCAATTCACCATAAGCAAATCCTATCTAAACTCATGAAAACAACTAAATTAGCAACCTGTAATTCGAATTGCATGTGAAAAGGAAAACTCAAAGTGCTGAAACGAAATGGAAACAACACTACAGCAGAGGGGATCTATGGCTCTCAGGTTGGGCCCTAACCTGAGAGCTATAGTCTCCTTAAGAAAACTCAGAGCTAGATCAAAATCTGCCTTCTTTATTCATAATCTGATGTTATGCCAAATTGGCTTACAAAAAGGAACAAAAACTGAGCTCTAGCTCGTACTTTCCAATTACAAGAGTAATGCCAAGGTTCAAAAAGCTCCTCTACAAGGCTACGGCCTCAGTATTTATGCAAAAACGACTATCCAACAGGTTTCCTTGATTTTAGGAGCTCGGCTGTCCAACTAGAGTTCAACTGCAGATCCTATAGGACGGTCATAACTGTTGTTCCTGTAGAGCAGTTTATAACTGTTGTTCCTGTAGAACAGCTGGCTGCTTCTAAGCTCGGAGGGAAGATGGATTGGAGCTCGGAGTTCTTGGTGGGAATCACGAGGAATGTCCCCAAGACCGTGGACATCCTCTCCTAAAAACCAGCAGTGCCACCTCATTGCCTCCTTGTCTCCTTTTCACGTGGTCTTTTCTCCCTTTTAATGCAAAAAACCTGAAATCATAATGCATTAGTCACGTAGATAAAGTGTCTACCCTTATTCCTACAAACAACATGAATAAACTAAGAAATGCATGCATAAGCAGTAAAAAGTGAATGGTTTGAGCAAATAGAATGGGCCAAAATGAGCCCGAATTGTACCAAAATTGGGGCTCATCAAGTATGTTTCTTGGAAGCTTCCGAGGCTGAATCAGTCATCGAGGTGCCTACCTGCACAGGCGTGGGTTGATTACTCTGAAAGTTGCCCGCGTGATCGTCCCCTCTATTCTCATCCCACCTAACATCCTGCCCAATGGTTTGCCTTAAGAGCTTAATTAGGACCGTGAGCTTCTTCGTGATGGTATCAACCTCTTGTTCCAGGGCACTTGTCTTGAAATCCAGGCTCTCTAGGATGGCTACGTGTTCCTTAGACATTGCCTCAATATCACGTTGGATTTGACGTAGCTGGTTCTCATAGCTTCCCTACAAATTAAGGGCTTTGGCTAACAAAGTTTTCATTCTCTAACTTTCAGCTTACGTTCTTATAAATTGGGTAGCACGTGTGGTAACAGAGCCTGGATCCTGGATCCTGTCCACCTCCTTCTCCATTTCATGCTCTTCCAGATTCCTTTCCTCTTCAGTTACCTTAGCCTCCAGGTCTTAAATCTTCCGCTTGTCCTTCCGCGAAGTGCAGGCCTCATATGCCTCCCTGGCTCTTTTTAGGTCCCTGTTGGCAGAGGCATTTCAACTTCCTTCCCCTGCCATGATCTTATTGAGACACATAAGACTGCTCTGAGTTTTGCTGGCGCAAGAGACGGGTTCAAACTTACAACACGATAAAACTATACTTTTACCCTTGCCTGTTGTTGTGATTATATAGAAGTTGAAGGAGGAGTTACCGGCAGAAGACCGTTCCTTCCCTTTTCTCTTGCATGTCTTGTCATCATTACTTCTGTGCGGAGACAGATTGTTTTGGTTATGTCTCGAATTCTTTCCCTTGTTATCACCTCCTCTCTCCTCCTCCGGATCATGCCAAGTGTCCCATTGCTTGACGGGGCGTCAGCGGCGCAAATCCTTTGTGATCATTTCTGGGATGAGCCTCCCTTCCTCCTGCTTGAGCATTGAATGCTCCTGATCTTCTTGTCCTTTCTTAATAGTGTCTATGATACGCGCATGCCTTTTCATGGAATGCCAATGTTTTAGAATACTGACCCAACAACGTCATATTTCGTTGGCCAAATCCTGCTTTGAGAGCATGGTACACTTTTCTTTCAATTCGGGGCATGCTACGTCCTGCCAACAGCTGTCCCATATGCTAGTTGGGTGCTCAATTCCATAATTCGCCAGATGGTCCGCAACCATATTGGCTTTACGTCGCACAGCCTGAAAAATCAAGCCTTTCAGCTCCCCCAGATGTTCTGCTATGTTTTCATTAACCTTGGCAAGTCTCCAGTGTTTAGTTACCTTGCTTGTTTTTGTTCCCGCATATAACTTTCTTGCCACTGTTATCACTAGTTGGGAATCTCCCTCAACCACTGCTGCGCCACACTAAATTTTCCTGAGAATTCTGAGACCTTGCTCCATGGCAGCGAATTCCATCTCGTTGTTTGTTCCTTCTCCTAAGGCTCTACTGTAGATATATTGAATCTCACCTGCATTGTTCCTGATGATACCCGCGATTCCTGCCAGACCTGGATTGCCTCTTGACGCTCCGTCGAAGTTTAGCTTGAGAAAGCCTGCAGGGGGTCGTTTCTAGAAAGTTGACGTGGTGTTCGGCTCCTGTTAACAGTTTGTTGTGACCATGCTTCTTCCATCATCCAGCTTGAACGCTTTTAAAATACGTAAGTCTCTAGCCGAAACTTGGTTATCTTTGCCTGCTTTGCATCTGACTAGAATTAATTGCCTCACATTTTGGGTTATTGTTTCTAGCGAGTGATTTATGTCCCTGTGTTCGGTTAGAAAAATTCTTCTATTCTGCTCCTTCAAAATTGTCCAGGTGATAAATCCTGGCAATGTTCTCCATATACTGTTGATTCTCGAATTGCTGGAATAAATGCTTCGCCAATTCATAATGGAGTCCTGGATAGAGTCTTTGGTTCTGTCTGTCTGTTGCATTATGTCTTCCGCCCAATTCCATATGTGACAAGCCCAAGCGCATTTGTTGAAGAGATGATTCATCGATTCTTCAGCCAAATTGCACATGGGGCATCTGGATGGGCCGTGGAACCCTTTCTTACGGAGATTTTCCCAGGTGAGTGTTTTTCTACGCATCAGGAGCTAGAGGAAAGTTTTAATCTTGGGCCAAAACAAAGAATCCCAGACTTTGCTACTCCATTGAACCTACTCAATTAGCTCTAAGTTTTCAAGGTTATCTATGGCTTCTTTGAGCGTGAAGTTGCCACTTCCTTTCCTGCCCCATCTTAGTTGGTCTTTGTCCTCAGCTTTCCTGATTTTTCTTTTGTTTAGAATGTTAAGCAAGTCCCTGTCATTGTTGTTCACCTCAGTTGTGTTTTTTGTTTCGTTAATCATCCATTCTCTCCATTCCTGGTCCCTGCTACTATGGTTCCAGTACTGATTTACTTTGGTTTTCCCCATCCCCTGACATTGTCTTTGAAGGTTTGCAAACTCGGGTCCTCCCAGCTTTGGTAATTGTTGCCAGGCATCTTCCCAGAATAGAGCTGTCTCCCCATTGCAAATTTCCCAGAAGCTTTGTTCCTGAACAATCCCTCCATTCCTCCTGGCAAGGTTCCAAATTGGAGATCCATCTAGACTTTCCTGCATTCTGATCAAATCTTGATTGCTGTACCTTGGAGCATACTTTTCCTTCCAGTGCTTTGCCCACGGAAGATTGGGTTCCTTCAACCATCTCCACCAAAGCTTAGCACCACATGCCTTGTTGATCGTAGATAGGTCTGACAGATTTAAACCACCCAAGTTCTTAGATTTGCACAACTTATCCCAAGACACTAGTGCCCATTTTTCTTTTCTGCATTGCCACACCACACGAAGGATCTTTGTATTACTCTCATCTATTGTAATACTCCTTTTGGAGCAGGGAGTATTGAGAGCAGGTAATGGGGAATGGCTTGCAAAACTGCTTTTGTTAGGACAAGCCTCCCTGCAAAATTGAGAGCTCTGTGGGTCCAGTGTTGACATCTCTTCTCCATATTAGCTAGAATCTTCTCCCAATGCTTTTTTTGCCAGGGTTTATCTGTTAGTGGAGCACCAAGGTACTTTGAGGGGAGATTTCCCCTTCGGAAGCCTAAAATTCTAGACAGATTCTTTTGAATAGCTAAATGCGTATTCAAGAAAAATATGGTAGATTTAGAAAGATTAATCTCCATACCTGAGGCTTCACTGAATAGATTGAGAATCTTCTTAAAACCCAGGGCTTCTTTGACAGTCGGCGACCCATGCAGCATTGTATCATCAACAAACTGTTGGTGAGTAGTCGATGGAATTGTTGGTAAAGGTTGTAATCCTTTGATCTTTCCTTCTTCCTTAGCTCTGCATATGAGTTTGCTCAGACCTTCCATCAGGATGACAAAGAGGAAAGGAGACAGTGGATCTCCTTGTCTAATACCACGGGAGGGGGAGAAGGGCTTGGCAGGGGAGCCGTTGACAAGGATAGAAAACTTAGTGGATTTAATCAGTGCCAAGATCCATTTAATCCATTGAATGTCAAAACCAAAAGCTTTCAAGATGGCTTCAAGGTAGTTCCAGTTGAACTTATCATAAGCCTTAGATAAGTCCAATTGCATCATTATCCCTGTTGTTTTCCTGGTGTGCAGAGTATGAATCATCTCCTGGGCCAGTAATATATTGTCCATAATCTGTCTTCCTTCAACATACCCAGATTTCTCTTCAGAGATTAGGCCAAGAAGAATGGGTTTCAATCTATTAGTAATAACTTTAGAGATGATTTTGTAAATTACATTACAAAGAGCGATAGGCCTGAATTTCGTTGGGGTGTTAGCTTCTGCTTCTTTGGGAATCAGGGCGGAAGGTAAAATTTAGCGATTTGAGAATCGAGCTAGATCGTCGAGAGTCTTCCACCACTTCCCAGACATCCGTTTTAACAACTTCCCAGCATGCTTTGTAAAAGTTGATGGTGAAGCCATCAGCGCCAGGTGCCTTGTCATTCAGCATGCTCTTAACAGCTACTTCCACTTCCTCCAACGAAATTTCCCTAATTAAAGCCATGTTTTGTTCATTGGTGATTGTTTTAGGAATGGACTTGGTAAGCTCCTCTATTGCATTTGTTCTGTCTACTTCCGGCTCCTGGGCTATGTTATTGAAATGATTTGTTAGCAGGGTAGCCACTTCTTGATGATTCTGAAGAGTTTCTCCTCTTTCGTTGTTGAGACTGAGGATTTTGTTGGACCCTCTATAATCCAGAGCAAACCTGTGAAAGAACTTAGTGTTATGTTCCCCTTCCTTGAGCCATTGTATCCGGGACTTTTGTTTCCATAGTGTTTCTTCCTGTTGACAGCGGAGTTGCCATTGTTGCATTAGGATTTTTTCTTGGTCTGCTGAGTCCTGGTCACTGTCCCCATTCGTCCCACCTTTGTGAATTTGTTCTAATTTCTCCTCAATTATGGCTTTCTCCTTGAATATGTTCCCAAAGACAGTAACATTCCACTCCTTGATTTTGTTTTTGATGTATCTTAATCTGCTTTGTATTTTGTACATTTTGGTTCCTCTTAAGTCCGTCGGTTCCTGCCACCACTTCTCCACAAGTTGAATGAAATTCGGGTGATTAAGCCAAAATTTCTCGAATCTAAATGGCTTGTTTCTTGGAGTCCCTTGGATAGCAGCCACAAGAGAGATGGGCCAGTGATCTGACCCCCCAGATGGAAGAATATCTGATTCCACTATTACTCCCTCCAACAATATGCCTTCAGAAACAAGAAACCTGTCTAGCCGAGAGGATATCTGTTTCTCACCTCCTCTCCTATTATTCCAGGTAAAGGCTCCACTTTTAGGTAGAATGTCCACTAGTTTGGCTGAATCAATGAAATCATTGAAAACTTCCGAGTCCTTGTAGAGTTTTCTCATCCCTCCTTTCTTTTCCAAAAGTGAAGTTATCATATTGAAATATCCACCTATGATTATCTTCATACTGGGATATCTGAGCTTTAAATTTGTAAGAGAACAAAGGAACATGAATTTTTCTTCTAGTTTTTGAGGTTCATAAACGTTGGTGCATAGAAATATCTCAGAATCGTCAATCAGTTGAGTTTCTATAACTATAAAGGATCTGGTCACTTCTGTTGAGCGAATGTTGATCACCCGGGAGTCCCATAGGGTAACTAGACCTCCCTCCCAGCCATGACTGGTTGTTTCCATATATTTTATATGCTTACCAAGGCTTTTGCTGATAGTCTCCGTGGTGTTTCTTGCACATTTGGTTTCTTCTACAAACATGATATCTGGTTTCTCTTTTTGGATCTTCCTTTTCAGGAGTCTTTGTTTCGCTTGGCTATTGAGCCCCCTAGCATTCCACGAGATGGTCTTCATTTAAAACTACAAAGGTTATTGGTAAGGAGGGAAAGCTTCCAGAGCTCTCATCTTACCAGAGTTTATCATTAATATTCCTAGGTCCTGCAGTGTCTCACTGTTTGTTCTGCGACCTCTCATCTTCCTTTGTATCGAGCTGGTTGATGAATGAAGTGGGCTTTTTGTGTGGATTCCCAGTCCTTTCGCTATGCCTAATTTCTTATTCTACCTGTCCAGCTCTGCCTTCTGCCTTGCAATAAATATATTATTGATTTTTCTAATCTCCTCTTCTGGGACATTTTCCAGTTTTCTGCCATTACTGGTAGGTTAACACCTTCCTGTTCCAAAACCTCATTAAGTTCCATTTCATCACTTCCCACATCACTAATCATCATTTCTGCATCTGCATCTGGCCCTTCTATTATTCCTTGCATATGAACTTCTACATTATTAAGCTTCTCCTCCACTCTTTTGGTTGTGTGATCTGTTTTTTCTTTATTTCCTTCATCCATATTTGGTTCCTTATTTTGCTCTTCTGATTCTGTTTCCGTATCTAATATTTCAAAGGCATTGTAGGTGTTGCCTTGTGCTGTGCCTGTTCTATTTGGTCTTTTTCTATTTGCTCTCTGTCTTGCTTTGGGTCTTATGAAGGTATCCCTGTTCTTTCCTGCCTGCTCTCCTCTAGGTTCTTCCTCTTTCTTTTTTAATGGACATTCTCTCATTAAATGTCCATGTTCATGACATTTTCTACAGCGAAAAGGGATCTGCTCATAGTCAATAGCTTGAAAATAGTCCTCATCCCTATATTCCAACCACAACCCCTCATGTAAAGCTCCTGAAACATCCATCTCCACACATATTCTAGTACAGGAGGTGTACCTTCTCTGCATTATGGCTTCCGAAGCTTTTATGAAAGTTCCTAGCTGATCTCCTATCTGCTTTAGAGCTGCATAGCCCCAATAGTCTATCGGTAGGGAGAAAAGGCGTATCCAGACTGGAACCTGAGTGAAGGTTTCTCTTTTTGGCACAAAGTTGGGTTTCCAAGGTCTCATATAGAGACCTGCCGAGGCAAAGAAGAAAGGTCCCCCATCAAATATTCTATCCTTATCTTCTAGATTCGAAAAAACAACAGTAAAAAAACCTTTAGCTCCTAGGTGTAATCTAACATTACCTTTGGGTTTCCATTGCTGTTTGATCCATTGACATAGTGCTCTTTCTATTGGACAGAGTCCCGTGAACTTGGAAATCACTGCATGTTCAGCCATATGTTCTCTGTAGGCTTGAATTTATGGATCTGTGATCACCACCCTCAGGGCCTCTGCTTTCTTGGGTTTGCATGTTCCCCGCGCTGTTTTATCATTGCTGGTATTTGGTTCGTTCCTTTCCTCCTCTTCTCCTTGTGATCGGTTTTCCTCCTCTCCCTTCTTCTCCTTCTCTATATGATTAGTCTCATGGACAGAATGATCCTGCCCTGCTTTTCCTTCCCTTCTGTTGTTCTCCTTTTCGGTGCTCTCTTTTCCTTTCATTTTTTAGTTGCTAGTTTCCTCCTTGTTCTCTTTCTACTTCCTCTCCTTGCCTGTGCCATCTTCTTTCTTTTGCTTTCCATACCCTATTATCTTCACTCCTTCTTGCGCTGCTTGTCTCTACATGACTATTTGACTGAAAGTTGGGGTCCCTATGGACCCCTCGTTTACCATCTGTCAGGTCAATCCCTATCCCCTCCTATGAAGTTCCGCTATTCTGATCCTATGCGCCTCCAGTTCCGCCCCTGGTTCAGTTAGCTCTGAAACCTGAAACCCTAAGCTTCGAGCCAGCTTCCCGCTCCCAGTCCCATAGTTCAGTGAGGGACTAATATGGTCTATTGAACCTTAATAAGGTAAGAAATTAATCCAAACTCTTTGACATATTATTTCTATGCTTCTTCAGTACTTTGTTATTAATGAATTGAAGTTATGTTTTCATTGTATCTTTGTGTTTATGTTCATTTTTGTATTTCATTTTGTTCCTTCATAAATATGGACCAATGGTATTAGAGCGGTATTCTCTTTCTCTGTTTTTATGTTCATGTCCCCAATGAGGTCGGGGTATAAGGAGTTAGGGCTCAAAATGGTTGAACCTTTGCAAGATTGGTCTCGTCGACCTCGATAGCCTCCCATGGAAGAAGAAAAGAAAGGCGAGGGAGCAGGAGATCCTTTCAAAATATTGCTTGAAGAAGCCCTTGAGATATAAAGGAGCGCAATGATGGACAACTTTGCCCAGATCCTTCGGTGGATGCCCACCGACAACGCATCCTCATCCAACATTCACTTTGGAGGCGCCTCCCTTTTCAAGGTACACATAAATTTCGATATCCCTATATTCGAAGGTTAAATAGATGCAAATATTTTAGATAAATGGTTGAATCTATTGGAAAGTTACTGTTTGGTCCATAGTTTCTCTGATAGGGAGAAGATTACTTTTGCACTACTTAAGGCTGCTCCCCATGTTAAGGACTGGTGGGAAACTTACTGTGAGAAAAGGGCTGAGGAACCCTCTCTTTTGACAGCCACCCCCTCTTGGAACTCTTTCTGAGACGATGTCAAGGAAAAATATTACCTCATGGGGAGCTATGAGGACAAGTACATATAGTGGACCACGCTATGAAAACAAAGGGACCAAAATGTGCATGAGTTCACAAATATTTTTCATACTCTACGCACAAAGTTGGGTATCAAATACTTTGAGCGACATCTAGTGCTCAAGTATCGCAGCTGTTTGCACACATACATTCAAGAATAAATGGAGTTCCTGGACATATCCTCGTTTGGTGCAGTATTCAAATATGATGCCAAGATTGGACAAAAATTTAAACAAAAAAGGCATGACTTTGGATCTGCGAATCAGAGCCAGGGAAAGAGTGCCCCTAAACTATAGAACAAAGGACAAATCCAAGGTGGGGTGACTTAGGAAAACCCACCGAAGCCACAAGAAAAGAAAACACCACAAATTCAAAGAAGGGCATAAGAAAGTGATGTGAGTTTCATAAGATCCCTACTCACAACACAAGTGAGTGTCGAGACAAGCAGTCACTGGTGGTCGAGCTGAAGGCATCATAGTCAGATGCATGTTCCAAATCTTAGTCAAAACTCAACAAGGGGAATGAAAAATGGAAGCATCTTATTGATGCAGAGCCCAGTGCCACAATTGCCACCACCAAGATCAAGAAGATTGAGCTCAAAGATCCAAGGGAAGGGGAGTGTCTCTTCCAATCGCAAATGTGGATGAAGGTGTCTCCACTTCAGTTCATTGTTGACAGTGAGAGCCAAAAGAACTTCATTTCAGTAGAGGCCATGAAGTAGTTGGGCCTAACGACCACACCACACCCACAACCATACACCATCGAGTGGCTTCACCAAGGACGAGATATTCGCGTCAGCCAATAGTGTCGCCTTCCCTAAAACATCAAGCCCTTCACGGATGAGGTATTGTGTGATGTTTCTCCTATTGAAGTTTGTGATGTATTATTAGGCCAACCATACTTGTGGAAGTGTCATGTTCTGTATGAGTCAAGGCCTCACACTGCTATTATTACTTTGGGAAATAAGTTATACATAATACCATAGGTTGCCCCCCTATCGCCATCTCTTTAATCTTTGCTAAGCAATGCAGTAAGATCATCTCCCAGATTGGGAAATTTGTTTTCTTTTTTATTCATTCTCAAAGTAAGGGGAAGATCGTGACCACATCCATGATCCCCGTAAAAGGTTCCACTACACAATAAAAGTTGGTGGATAAGGTTGTGGAAGAATACAAGGACATCCTCTCCTCATCCACAAGGGTACCCTTGCACTGTTAGGTCAAACATTCAATCAATATAACCATCGGAGCACCTCTACCCAATGGGTCGATATACCACTGCTCCATTTTGTAAGATGAAGAGATCAAGTAGCAAATTCAGGAATTGCTGCAAAATGGGCACATCCGACCAAGTTTCTCACCTTGTGGGAGCCTGATTATATTTGTACAGAAGAAGGATGGGACCTGGAGGCTCTGCAATGATTATTGGGCACTAAACAAAATCACTATCAGGAATAGGTATCCAATCCCATAGATTGATGACCAACCCGACCAACTCAAGGGGGCCAAGTATTTCAGCATGCTCAATTTGAAGTATGACTATCACTAGGTTCTAATAGAGCCCATAGATGTATGGAAGATCGTGTTCAAATCTAAGGAAGGCATTTTTGAATGGTTGGTCATGCCTTTCAGGTTGACAAATGCCCCTATTACTTTTATGAGGCTTGTTGTAGCTTATATTGTGTTTAAGCTTATTTATCACTTTTATCACAATGTGTGGTCTAAAAATCATTGTAGGGGTTCAACCTTAATGAAGCTCTCTTATTTTCTTTACATCCGTAAGGGAAATGAATTATTTTGTTTATTATACATTGAAATCGCAAAAGAAACAAGTATAAAAGAATTGGCCCCCGTATACCCATGCAATCAAGTTAAATTGTATTATAAATGGTTATATGGAGCCATAACCAAAATATATATGTATATGTGTTAAACGATGCGATCAAATCGCAATCACAAACCGCAGCAGCAGTTATATGAAATCACCCCTGGCTGGACCCGAAAGGTATATACATCGTGGTTTAAAGTCTCGTCGGGTCCACCGCACCGGGGAGCTATGGAAGTTGGGTTTCGCCAATTGCGACTTGCGATGGCAGACCCGAAATATATATATATATATATATATATATATATATATATATATATATATATATATATTGTTGTAAAGTCCTGGCGGGTCCGCTATATCGGAAAGCCCTTCATATACCTTATGGTTACGCATTTTTATATGTATTTCTATTATAAAGGATTATAATAGAAATAAGCGTTGAACAGGATGGACCCGAAGCGTATATATATTATGTTTTATAAGCCCCGGCGGGTCTGCGATCATCGCATAACACTTTATATATGTGTATTGCGATTTGTGATTTGCGATTGCGGGCCGGACCCGAAAACATATTTATCGTGTTTTATAAAGTTCGGCGGGTCCGTAAAGTGCCTTATGTATATGTGTTGGCTCATTCCACCGATTGCGATTTGCGATTGGGATTCCGGACCCGATATTATATATGCCATGTTTTATAGCTCCGGCGCGTCCGTCATATCGCGGTTTGTTAAGGATTGGGTCAATACAAAGATTTAAAGCGTTGATTGTGATTTGCGATATGAAGCGGATCCGATGGATTTATGAAGTAGAACTAATTATTTTTTAGTTCCATAATAATCAAAGGTTGCGTTGATTTTGCTGTTTAAGGGAAAGAATCAGTGTTAAAGCCGAATCCGAAGAAAAGGCAATTGGTCGGGTTTCTTGGTGTTTTGGCCAATTAAAATGTATCTGATACATGTGTAAGCCTAGGTTTATACAAGTCAAACACAGTTCATTATGATTAAAGTGGATTAAGGCATATACAGAGGAACTCGGCAGTGATTAACAGAGCCGAAAAGTCAGCAGTCATAGTCATCTTCTATGTTCAATTATTTTATGCTATTTTATGTTCTTTGAGATGTCTTTACCCTCTGTGTAATATTTTGTAATAATTCTTACTTCAGATAGTTAGAGAAACAGTTTTAGTAGTTTGAAAATTTCAGAGATCAGCGACTATTTCACAATGTATAAAAAGAGGAAAATTTACAGAGAAGGGTTGGTGGTTCGACTTTTGGATAACCCAAAGACTAGGCTACTGTATTCCTGATATAATTGTTGATTAATGAAAGAATCAAAAGTTTCCATGAATTGTTGGATATAATTTTGTAACCCTTTCTATTATGTGTCATCTTATGTTTTCTTCTTTCAAGTATAGTAATGAAGTTGCAGGTCTTTATTTGCTTATGTAGATAAAGTTAAAATTCCTTAAAAGAGTGCTCCTATACTTGAAGTTTTGACCTTCCTTTCTAAGTTATAGATAATAGTTTCTGTGAAAGACCAGCATATTATCTTTAACTTCTCCAAGAGTCACAGATAGTAGTTTCTGTGTTAAACAGCATATTGTCTATGATTCAGTTCTCAGTTTCATAATTCTTCTAAGTTACAGATAGTAGTTTTTGTGAAAGATAATCATATTATCTTTAACTTCTCCGTCAAGCATTCTTCATTCATCATTTGTATCTAGCAACACATGACACTCTGAGATGTTCCGATCATACATGTATTAAGGGTTAAATACCAAGTTTTCCAGGTCCTTCATTTGAGAACACAACAAACAATAAAGTGACAGTAAATAATATTTATTAATGTCTTAAGCACAATTTTTCTACATCCAAGAAATTGGTTTCTTAAGGTACAACATTAATTGGCACCGCTGCCAGGGAGAGAAGACAAGAACATTTTCCCCTGGGTTTTCACTATTTTCCTCTGGGTGTTTAGTGAGGAGGAAATACTTGGCTGTTTCTAATAAAAGCAATAAAAGGCGACTCCACAATAACAGAGGCCACAACCTACAAAATAATTGAATAAGAGCACTTTTCCTTGGGTTTATTAAGTTTGAAGCTGATTCTTGAGAATGACAATTTTCAACAGTTGGTTGTACATTCTCACTTGTGATTTTCACTTACAACTTTGATTGGCTACTCCACTGCACTTTGAAGTTTTCTTTTCTGGGTTTTAATGGCTCTCCCTGCATTCTTATTCCATAAATTTGATCCATTTTATTTTACTGGGATCACCGGCTATCCTCATGATATGCCTGCATTTTCCGCGTGGAATGAGTATCTCCCGAAATTCAGTAGAAAGGAATATGAAAATATGGCTCAGCATCTCCAAGAGTTTCATTCATGAAGATGTGAAGATGAAGTTGTTTTTGTTTTCTTTGGACCTAGAAGCTAGGGTTTGGTTTAGGTCTCTGCCTTTTGCAAGCATTTCATCTTTGAAATATTTCCATTCAGTATTCAATTCTTCTTGTAGAATTTATTATCCACACAAGTTTCTTTTTGAAGGTTGTTGTGAATATTATGATGCGAAAGAAACTTTAAAGGCTCAAGATAATCTTGTTGAAGAAATTATTGATCTTGTTGATAATATATCAAGCATTCAAAGAAGTTATAGCCATATTAACTATAAGAAAGTCTCTGAAAGTGAGGAACTATCATTTTCTCAAAATGATGTGGAGAAGTTTATAAAGCATTTCTCTTCAATAATCTCCCAAGCAGTGAATTGGTTGACTATGTTCCAAGCAGATCGAGCATCATTTTCTCAAAATGATGTGGAGAAGTTTATAAAACATTTCTCTCCAATAATATCCCAAGCAGATAATTGGTTGACTCTATTCCAAGCAAATCAAGAGAGTATTCAGATGGAGGAAAGTTCAAACATGCATCAAGAATTTCTGCTCAACGGTCGAGAAGAGGAAGAAATAATTAAGTTGCAAATAAATCCCCAGAGTTCCTATTGTGTTAAATTTGATGATCCTTCTATCTATAATGAAAATGGTTTAAATGGGGAACAGGATGAAACTCTTCAAGTTCATCAGTTGGGTGTTGAATATAGAGAAAGAAACCAGCAAGTGAGATATGTTGGACAACAATATATTGAGCCTTCTATCATAGCAAAAGAGGCTATTCTATGTAAAAAGAAAGCTGATAAAGAGATTGTATATCAGTGCATTGAAGAACATCATGATGCCCATGGATCAAAGGTAAACAATCTATTTGAAGTTGACCATATGTCATAGAGTAATGTGAAAAAATTTCTTTTTCTTCCTGATGTTAAAATTACAAATTATTTTCAATCAAAGCTTAGAGATGAAAAGCGGAGACACGAAAGTGACATAGATCATTTTCTTAAAGATGTTGCTGATTGTTTTGTTGAACATATTATCCCAACAGAAGGTTCAATTGAGCAGGAACCTTCATACATAGAGAATTTCTTTTTTGGAGCTCATCAAGAAAAAAAAATTTCTTATACTTTGGAAGATCCTGTGGCAGATTACATGGAAGAATTTATCAGCAATCTACACATACCATTTTGTGGATATACTCCTAATCTTTGTTGTGAGATGCTTTTATGCATAATTTATTTTTTGTTCAAGATGAATTGTTTTTTAAAGATTCACTGGCAGAATGGTTCTAGATTAAGCACTCAAATGTTAACCTGGTACCATTGGAAGATTGAATTCACCTGATGGAGATCAATCATGTACATATGTAGGAACTTGTACATAAATAAGCTCAGGTGTTGAGCATTTGGTTTCTAGTTACAGTTCTTCAGTTTAATCATTAGTTGATGAATAAGGGTGACTTTCCCAGTTGGAAATTGGTTTGCAGAGGTGTCATACTTCAAGATTGTTAGGTTCCAGTTTGTTAAATTTTAGGGTTTTCACAGTTTTGGACTCCATGCCCAACTAAGGCTATTGATCTACGATTCTCAATATTTTGCTATCAAAGCATTAGCATCCTATTACTTCAGATATTGACGTGGGTTCACTGTACAAAATTTTCACACAGCTAAGTTTGGTGAAGCAATATATGACTCCATTCCCAATGGATAAGGCACTAATCTACAGTACTTAGTGCTTCTATGGCAAAAGCACTATCCCCAGTCAGAGCCAGATGTTGTAGCTTATATTTTGTTTAAGCTTATTTATCACTTTTATCACAATGTGTGGTCTAAAAATCATTGCAGGGGTTCAACCTTAATGAAGCTCTCTTATTTTCTTTACATCCACAGAGTCTAAGGGAAATGAAGTATTTTGTTTATTATACATTGAAATCGAAAAAGAAACAAGTATAAAAGAATCGGCCTGTGTATACCCATGCGATCAAGTTAAATCATACTATAAATGGTTATATGGAGCCATAACCAAAATATATATGTATATGTGTTAAACGATGCGATCAAATCGCAACCGCAAACCGCAGCGGCATTTATATGAAATCACCCCTGGCTAGACCCGAAAGGTATATACATCGTGGTTTAAAGTCCCATCGAGTCCGCCGCACCGCAGAGCTATGGAAGTTGGGTTCCGCCGATTGCGATTTGCGATTTGCGTTGATTTCGCTATTTAAGGGAAAGAATCAATGTTAAAGCCGAAGGAGAAAAGGAAATTGGTCGGGTTTCTTGGTGTTTTGGCCAATTAAAATGTATCTGATACACGTGTAAGCCCGTGTTTATACAAGTCAAATACAGTTCATTATTATTAAAGTGGATTAAGGCATAAACAGAGAAACTCGGCAGCGGATTAACAAAGCCGAAAAGTCAGCAGTCATAGTCATCTTCTATGTTCAATTATTTTCTGTTATTTTATATTCTTTGAGATGTCTTTACCCTCTGTGTAATATTTTGAAATAATTCTTACTTCAGATAGTTAGAGAAACAGTTTTAGTAGTTTGATAGTTTCAGAGATCAACAACTATTTCACAATGTATAAAAAGAGGAAAATTTACAGAGAAGGGTTGGTGGTTCGAATTTTGGAGAACTCAGAGACTAGGCTACTGTATTCCTGATATAATTGTTGATTAATGAAAGAATCAGAAGTTTCCATGAATTGTTGGGTATAATTTTGTAACCCTTTCTGTTATGTGTCATCTTATGTTTTCTTCTTTCAAGTATAGTAATGAAGCCGCAGATCTTTATTTTCTTATGTAGATAAAGTTAAAATTCCTTAAAAGAGCGCTCCTATACATGAAGTTTTCACCTTCCTTTCTAATTTATAGATAATAGTTTCTGTGAAAGATGAGCATATTATCTTTAACTTCTCCGAGAGTCACAGATAGTAGTTTCTGTGTTAAACAACATATTGTCTATGATTCAGTTCTCAGTTTCATAATTCTTCTAAGTTATAGATAGTAGTTTCTGTGAAATATCAGCATATTATCTTTAACTTCTCCTTCAAGCATTCTTCAATCATCATTTGTATCTAGCAACAAATGGCATTCTGAGATGTTCCGGTCATACATGTATTAAGGGTTAAAGACCAAGTTTTCTAGGTCCTTCATTTGAGAACACAACAAACAATAAAGTGACAAATAAGTGACAATAAATAATATTTATTAATGTCTTAAGCACAATTTCTCTACAGCCAGGAAATTAGTTTCTTAAGGTACAGCAAGGTTGATGGATGACATCTTGCAACTCTTCACCAACTTGTTTGTGGTTGTTTATCTGGACGACATCCTCATCTTCAACAAGAGTTGGGAAGAGCACTTGAAACACATTAGGCAAGTCCTTCAAACCTTGTGGCAGCACAAACTATGTCCCAACTTGGAGAAATGCACCTTTGGAACGAGTCAGGTCTTATATCTGGTTTACATCATAGATGAGAAAGGTGTGCATGTGGATCCGGCTAAGATCCAAGCTATTCAGGATTGGCCATCCTTGACCACTCTAATAGAGCTTCATAACTTTTTGGGCCTTGCCAATTTTTTTGGGAGGTTCATGTTGGGATTCTCCCATATCACTTGGCCTTTGAGTTACATTACCAAGTGCGAAGCGAAATCAAATTTTTCATGGTCCGAGTCCCAACAGAAGGCATTTGTTGACCTGAAGCACTGCCTCTACTTTGCACCTGTACTCACATTGCCAGACCTGCAACAACAATTTGAAATTGAGATAGGCGCCTCTGACTATGCTATTGGTGCAGTCCTCACCCAGCACAGGCATCCGATGGACTATCATAGTGAGAAACTTTCTGATACAATTCAAAAGTACCCCACCTATGATAAAGAGATGTATTCTATTGTGCATGCTTGTTGGCAATGGAAGCATTACATTCTGGGGAAGGAGATGGTCATCCACATAGATCACCGACCTCTTCAATTTATACAAACACAAGGGAATTTGCAAAATGATCACCATCAAAAATGGTCTATATATCTGCAATAATTCAAATTGAGCATTAAATACTAGAAGGGAAAAACCAATCATGTTGCAAATTTCCTCAATCGGCCCCCAGTTGCAGCACTGACTAATGTTCTCAACTTTTTGTAGCCATGAGACCTCTAGATGGTCGTAAATGTACAAAAATGATCCATGGTTCGCCACCACATACCATATGCTAGTGGATGGAAAGCAAGTTCCAAATTTTCACCTGTAGTATGCATTATTATGCTACCTGGGCCAACTTTGTGTTTCTTCAAGCAAGCATGGCAAGCTAATTTGGGAGGCTCACTACAGTCGAGTTGCAAGACACTTTGGTGTGGAGAAAACTATGGCCATACGACATAAGTATTTTTATTGGCCAAAAATCCGACAGGATGTTGGAAAATATATCATATCCTGCACTTCTTGTGCCATTTCCAAGTCAAACATCAAGAAGAAAGGCTCGTACACTCCTCTTCCTATTCCCAACCAGCCCTGAGAATCCATCTCCATGGAATATTTGTCTAGCCTCGCTTATACCAAGCTTGGTAATGATTGTGTATTTGTTGCCGCGGACATATTTTCTAAGATGACTATATTGGTGGCCCCCAAGTAGAGTATCACAATAGAGGACACTGCCAAAATCTTCTTTGAACGAGTATGGGTACATTTTGAGATCCTGTAGAACATTATATCAGATCAGGATAACAAGTTCCTAAGCACATTCTAGTTGAGCCTCTAGACACTATTGGACATGAAGCTCACCAAGTTGACTGCATTCCATCCCTAGACTGATGTCCATATAAAGGTCACCAACAAGGTGATAGTGCACATACTTCGCATGTACAACTCCAATCATCCATGGACCTGGGATGAGAGCCTTCCCTATGTGAAACAAAACTATAACATATCTCTCCACAACTTGACTAGTTGTAGTCCCTTTCAAATGGGTTTGGGGTTTCAACCCTTGTGTTCAATTGATGTTTCCATGCCTCATGCGACTACACAGACAAAATCCACACATGTATAGTTTGAGGTGGATAAAGAAACTAGGTTTATTGAACACATTCAGCACATCCACCAGCAGGTTCATGATATCTTGGAGAAGTCCAATGCCAAGTACAAGCAATGACATGATCAACATTGGGTGCCACATAAGTTTCAGGTGGGTGACAAATTTTGGTTGAATTTGTAGAAAGAACGCTTTTCCAAAGCCCATCAGAAGATCCGACCACTTTGATATGAGCCTTACACCATCACCAAGGTTGTGGGTGACAACACTTTCTATCTTAGAATTCCCCATTCCTTGGCCTACACCCAATGTTCAATGTGAAATGCCTTCGGCCATACTTTCCACCATTTTTGGACACATCATACATTGGAAAACAAATAACACCAACATAGATCAACCCAGATTACATGGAAAATTCCACAACTGATTGGATTATGGACACATAGATCAAGGCCACTCGCCAACATAAGATCCAAATGTATCGGGTTGTCAAAATTGGCTAACTCCTACACCAAGGCAAGTGGCTCACCAGGGATCAAGTTCATTAGAAGTTTCCCATCTCATGGAGGCACTCAACGCAATGGGGACCATTGCTTCCTAAGGGGGTAGAAGTGATCTAAGTGGATATTGTTGGCCACTCACCTATTCCACTTGGATCCCCACCATTGTTTCTTTCAATTTCCTTAATTGTAGCATAACTTACTATTTTTGCCATTTTTTTAGGTCCTAAACTTCCAAAGTCATTTTGAGGGCCTAAGGACATTCTTTTGGGAAAACAGAGAGACCGTAAAAGTGCAAGGACGATATTTAATCTTTTTTTGGCCTCCTCTTGGAGATCTTCGAAACGAGTTTTTATGATAGCCAAACGCAGATCGTATGTCAAAGTTACGACGCTGTGAAGTTGACGTTCCAACTAACCCCAATAGGGCCCACAAGATTTTGGCGCTTGGTCTCCTAGGGTTATGTTTTTGGATGTTTATAAGTGTTTCCCATTGTTTCTTATGATAAAAATTCCTCTGATACTCATTGTAACAAAGTTCAGAAAAGCATGTAGCTACCACATCTCTTCTTAGAGATAAGATACCATCGCCTAAGCTAATTTATTTCCATTCTGCATGTAACAATTTTCAATACTTTGTTATTAATGAATTGAAGTTTTGTTTTCATTGTATCTCCATGTTTATGTTCATATCTGTATTTCATTTTGTTCCTTCATAAATCTAGATCAACCGATGGTTTTGCTAATGGTATTCTCATGTAGGAATATACACACACACACTTGAGCATAAACATAGACTGATCTATGTTAAGGTAAGTTGTAACAACCATAAATTAGATATACTTAGCAAATATCCAAGCCTAAAAGGGACATGCATATTTATAAATGAGGATCTTATTCCAGATGACCAAATTAAACTAAGGAAAGAGGTTCATAAGGTAAAGGAAGCAAGAAAGGAAGGAAAATGGGAAATCATTAGAAATAGGAAAGTAATTATTATAGATAGAGACCAAAATAAGAGTAATAAATAGGAATTGGGAACACTTCGGATCCTCTTATGGAACTATTTTGGTTTTCCATGGCATAAAGGTCTTATGTTGAGTTGGATCCTGAGAGATATTGATCTTATCTTCCTAGTTGAAACTTGGGAGCATGATGAATCTAAGGTACCCAACATAAATGGATTCATTCTCTGGTTGATATAGAAAAATAAATTCTCTCATAGAAGTTTTGGTGGAATAGCGTGTTATATAGAAAATAATATTTCTTTTGGCTTCATAAGATAGACCCCCTCAACTAGTACATTTGAATCAACTCTAACAACAATTGGATTTATCTTATTGTTTGTTATTTTTCTCTTATCAATGCTACCTCATATAAGAAAAATAATCTAGATAAGAACTACCCCTTCAATACCTTAGAAAATAATATACATAGTTTAAGGAATGAAGGTAATATCCTCTTGCCAGGGGACTTCAATGCAAGAACCACCACTAACCAAGCTACTCTTGTAAGTATTAAATCTCACCTTAATCCCCTCTGGTTAGATGAATACTTTGACTTATCTAATATATTTAAAATATATTTTGAAGACATAATTGTGAACTTATTTGGTATTGAGCTAGTCAAGTTTTGTAGTTCCCAAGACCAGATAATTTGTAATGGAATTAATAAGTAGCCAATCTCTAATCAAATGACTTGTATTCATGGGCTTGGAAGTAATGTTGTGGATTATGCAATATCTAATACCCATGTTCTCAACCGTATTGTAAATTTTGACCTCCTAATTTACCACGATCTCGATTCTAACCACATATCTCTAACCTTAACTATAAACCTTAACATGCACACTAGTCACATGCAAGAGAATTGTGAGTCAAAGGCACATTCATTTTGACATAAGTAAAATGGATCTCTTCTTAAATAATTTAAAAAGGAATTTAGATTTCTTAACATATAATGATAACATTGATCACATCTACCACAATTTTACTACAACCCTTTCCACTACCATTAACAAGTTCTCTACCGAGGTGTCTTATAAAAAGAATAATAGAACTTCCAACCCTTGGTATGATAATGATTGTAAATTGCTAGGAAAGTGATTAAACTTTCTCATAATGAAACCATTAATATTGAAAAAAATAAATATGTACAAAGCTCTTATCAAAAGGAAGAAAATATCCTATATAAATAGGAGGCAAGAACATCTTCTTCACCTTTTTAAAGTTGAGCCTAGAAAGTTTTGGAGGAAAATTCTTGTTCATAAAATGAAAGAAAATAATTTGATCCCCTTAAATAACTAGGATATCTATATTAAGAATCTTTATGATTCCCCTAACACCATGGGAACCATCTTGAACACTCCTATAGAGGAGGATATCTTTTCTTTGGAAGACATGGAGTTCAGGATTAAGAAACTCGCTAATGGGAAAGCTAGGGATATTGAAGGCTACCAAGCTAAAATTTTCAAAATGGGAAGGTTTGTCCTCATCCCTCATATACACAAAATCCTTAATTTGGTAGTGAAACAAGGCTTCCCTAAGCCTTGGATGCAAAGCCTTATTATGCCTATCTTTAAAAGTGAGGATAAAAACATTCCCTCTAACTACAGGACCATTATGATTAGCTACATTTTAGCCAAACTGTATGGGCTCATTTTGTAAAATAAGATTAGCCTTTCACTTGAAAACCGAGGTAAAAGAGCTAAAGGGAAAGATGGATTTAGAAGACTTCTCTCAATTATAAACCATATTATTTTTAGGATCGTTATGGAGGAATGTCACAATAATAAAATTAATCTCTTTTGTTGTTTTGTAGACTTTAGAAAAACTTTTGACACTATTCCTTGGGATAAGATATGGAATAGGCTAGAAGAGATAATGGTTCCTCTTGAGTCGAGGGTTTTTGTGACTAGGCTATACAAGAATGTTATTACCAAGCTTAGGACCATCGAGGGTCAGTGGAATAAATTAAATGCAATATTGGAGTTAAGTAAGGTTGTCCTCAATCTCCTACCATTTTTGGCATTTACATTGATGAGCTAGAATAGTGTTTGGAAGTTGCACGATGTAATGTCCTAGGTGTTAGAAAATGTAACTAGGTTCAGTCTTCATTAAATGTATTTGAGTCATCTTGTAATGTACTTGTCAAAAGAATAAAGAAAAGAATTGTTATTATTATTTTTGTGACTTATTAAGGTATGGGTTTCATGCCTAGGTCGCCATGTTTTAGGTCAAAGTCCCCATTGAGTACTTCTAGGATTTATTCTGAGTCAATAGAGTCATTGTCATTTTAAAGAGACCCTTCTTGGGCTTTTGAATCATGTAAAAAGGTTTAGTATTGAGTCAAATATAATTTATGTATCCTCCACATCAAGTCAACCTAGAAGAGAGAAATTCGACCTCCCTTGAATCCTATAAATAGAAGCAAATCGAATTCATTTGGAGCATCTCATCTCAAGCAAGTTAGATATCTCTAAGGAAGCTGGAAAAGTGCAAAGTGGGTCTAAGGAAGCCAAAGGAAGTGCGAGTTGGGTGGAGTCTAAGGATAAGAAGAAAAACAAAATTTTGGTGTCTCTCTCTCTCTTTGTTTCGTGTCCTAGTTTGGGAGATCGAAGTCTTCCAAGTTTTATTGATGCCTGAAGCTTCCTAATGCCGAAAGATGTCTGCTGTCGGAAGATGCTACATAGTTGAAGTTGCTAGAAGAGAGTTCAAAGATCTCAGAGGTTGACTTGGTGTGGAGGGAAGGTTTGTCTAGGGTGAAGAGTCTCAAATAATAATATTTAAAGGAAGCAAATTTTGACTGGGTTTTCCCCTCAAGGGGGTTTTGCCCTCGCATAGTGCCAATATCTAGTGTCCATTATCTTACGTGCTTTTGCTTTGGTAATTTCTTGATGAGATAAAAGAAAGAAGATATAAAACTTAATAATAAGTCAAGAACATCACAAGTAATTATCAAGTATAAGGAAATATTTATGCCTTTTTTATTTTCTAACATGGTATCAGAGCTTTGGTGAAAAAAAAAGAAAAAGGAAGTCTCAAGCACGTAATCAAGGAACCATTCAAAAGGGTTATTTCAGGGAAGAAGTCCACTATATTCAAGGAAGATTTCTAACACAATCAAGGGAGAGAACACACTTTAAGGAGCCTCAAACTCTAAGTCTTGGAAGAAGAGGATTGACCTCATCCTTGAAAATAACAAGGTTCTAGACTTGGTCGAAGGAAAAGTAAAGAAGTCTATAGAAGATTCTAGTGATTCTAACAAAGTAAGGTTCAAGGAACTAGAATTGGTCGCCATGACTCTAATGGTAGAAGGAATAAAGGACAACCTTGTCCCATTCATATCCAACATCAATCATGCTAAGGAGATGTATGAAGCCTTGTCAAAGTTATTCACTATTAAGAACATTGGTCAAGTAGCAATTTTTAAGAATGAGCTAAGGACCATAAAGATGACTAAAGAAGACATAGTGGCCTCATTCTTTGTGAAGATAGAAAGAATTAGGGATGATATTTTGGCCATTGATGAAATTTTTCTAGACAAAGAACTTGTGATCACTGCTCTATTAGGATTGCCACCTACTTGGGGTGCATTTGCTGCAAGACTTAACAATTGTAAGGAAGCTCCCACTTTTGAAGAACTATGGACTACCTGCAGTCAGGAAGAATTAAGGATCTCATTAGTTTCCAATTCTGAAGATGTTTCAAATGCCTACATTGCTCAACATAAAGGAAATAAATCAAAAGGACCAAGGAAGAAAGTTGACATGTCCAAGGTAGAATACTATCAATGTCATAAGAAGGGTCACTACAGGAGTGACTGTCCCGACAATCCAAGAAACAAGAAGCGAGAAAGAGATGAAACCAATGCTGCTGAAGAAGAAGATCCAAAGAAAGTCAAACCCAAAGAATATGACATAAGAGACTTACACTACTAAGTCCTTTTCTTTTAGTCTTAGTTATTCTATTTTGTATTTTTTATATTTTGAATTTATAGGTTTTAACATGTTTTTGGAAAAGACATTTTCTTTTGTTTTATAAGTTTATTGGTATCTGTCAAGCTTTGGAGGGAGCCACCAACAACTCCCAAAGATAAGTATCTCATTTCCTTTTAGTTTTTGGTTTCATGTACTCATTTAGCTTTGATTATATTAAATACTAATCATAATTCTCCCTCCATTGTCTTGATTAGGAAAAACATCTGCTATATTCTCAAGGAGTATGAAAGAGGACCTCTCAAGAAAAGGTTTTTCAAGAAACAAAGGTATGCTTTAAAACATTGATTTCTTTATAATAAATGTTTAATCATTTGATAATCTATTACTAACATTATTGTGACTAGCTATAGTCAATCACATTGATTCTTATTTTGGGTGATTCATCACTTGATAAATATATCTTACTCCTATTTTTAACTAATTTTATAGAACCATAGACAGGTTCTCTGGAAAACCATAACCTAAGGGTATGCTCTTGTGAATGTATGAAACCCTAGGGATATTGAGAAATGTTATTTGAAATTTTTATTGATGATGTCATATTTAGGATTTTGGTATTATCAGGAAAACCTAACTTGTTAGGGCTAAATGATAAACTCTAAAATCCCAAGCCTTTGAAGTATTGGTTATTTTGGGTTTGTTATGTTCCTATATTGAAACCCTAACTCATTAACGTTTGGTGGAATGTGTAAGAAAGACCCTTATAATGTCTTAGAAATGATTTCCTTGGTATGTGTGTGTTTTTCTGATCAAACCCTAGTCTAATCAAGTTTGTTGTATGTCTAATTCTTATTGATCTTTGTAAATTTGGGTTTGACTAATACATGATATGAAATGCCTATGCATGATGATGAATTCCTAGATGTATGAGTTGAACTATTCATCAATGGTCATGAATCCTATGGTTTGGAAACAAGATCTAGTCAAAGTTTGTCTTTCTAAGATGATAATATTTGTGAAATTCTAGGGTTTTGGAACTGAACCTTAGTAGAAGTAAAAATATTTAATGTATGATGGCAATATGATGATTTGAGATTTGTGTAAGATTTTTGAAATCTGAGTTTCATTTGGGATTGATGTTTGATTGAAAAATATAGGGTTTGCAACTAACCCTAGTAGAAGTTGTTCATGTTAATGACTAAGTTGTGATTGGTTTTGATTGATTATCTTGTATGAAATCTAGGATTTGTATGAAACCCTAGTGGAAAATCTAACATATGAATTCTGAAAGTTGTTAGATACTTTGTTGATCTATATTTGTTTTGATTGTTTCTAGGGTTTGCTATATGTTGTAGTAGGGTATGTCACACCTTTGAAAGAAACATTGAAACCCTAGATGGAATGAAAAGTTGTTATGAACTAGTCTAGGGTTTATGAAAAAGTCCCTAGAAATATGTTGAAGAATGTGTGTTTCTTTTTTAATTTCGGGTGTTTTATATATGTGAGGTTGAAATGCTTCCATAATTCTGATATGGCTAACTTCATGCTTCTATAGTTGTGGTTGTACTTTCTATCTAAGTTGTGCAGGTACATAATCTTAAATATGGTGAATATGTTTGTTGATGTAATAATCATGATGGGGATGAGGTTAACTCTGATGAAATGGTTGGAATCCACGAAAGATTCTCTGATGACGAAAATATAAGAGATCTCCCTTAGATTAAGAGGGAGTCTGAATAAAGAGGTGCTCCCTGGTTGAGAGGGAGGGCATAACTTGGTTTTGATTGAAGAATGAATTTCAGAGGATATGTTGTTGCATGGGAAGTAGGAAAGGAAAGTGTATGATTGAGGAATCTTCTGTCAGAGATTTGGTTGATAGTCCTACTATGAAAAGTTGAGAAGCAACATCAAGTTGTCTGGAAGACCCTGAAGGTTTGTATTTGATTATGTACATATGAAAGTATATTATTGATTGGGGTTGTGTTTATACATGTAAATTTCTCGAAGGTTTTGATAACATGCTAGTTACCAATCAGTTTGATTGGGAGAGATTGGTTATCCTTGATCTGTTGGATCTAGGATTGTTGAGGTTTTGTGAGTGAAGCATTGATTGGGAGGACATATGGCTGACACTTTGTGTTGATGTCTAGGTACCAAAGTTGGAAAAGGTGGTGTTGATTATAGAGCTCTGTTTTTGGATACATGCCTGGATCTTTGGGTTGGTGGTTAGCAAGTAATCTTGATGGTAACTAGAGAGGTTGAAAGCTTGAGTCCATCTTAGTCCCTCCCGAATAGATTACCCTGGTCAGGAATCTAGTCTGTGGCATTGTGGTGCCTAAATTAATGAGAGACCAATGGATATATTGCCTTGGTAAGGAATCTAGTCCATGGCATTGTGGTGCTTAAAGTTTTTCATGGTTCATATAGTTGAGATCTTCCTTGTATTTGTATATGATGAATGCCTCCCTAGTTAAGAGGGAGTGTTGGAAAATGTAACTAGGTCTAGTCTTCATTAAATTTATTTGAGTCATCTTGTAATGTACTTGTCAAAAGAATAAAAAAAAAGTATATTATTATTATTATTATTATTGTGACTTATTAAAGCATGGGTTTCATGCTTAGGTCACCATGTTTTAGGTCAAAGTCCCCATTGACGACTTCTAGGATTTATTTTGAGTCAATAGAGTCACTGTACTTTTAAAGAGACCCTTCTTGGGCTTTTGAATCATGTAGAAAGGTTTAGTATTCAGTCAAATATAATTTATGTATCCTCCACATCAAGTTGGCCTTGAAGAGATCAAGTCGGCCTAAGCACATCAATTCGACCTCCCTTGAAGTCTATAAATAGAAGCAAGTCGAATTCATTTGGAGCATCTCATCTCAAGCAAGTTCGACATATCTAAGGAAGTCAGAAAAGTGCGAAGTGGGTCTAAGGAAGCCAAAGGAAGTGTGATTTGGGTGGAGTCTAAGGAGAAGAATAAAACCAAAATTTTGGTGCCTCTCTATCTTTGTTTCATGCCCTAGTTTGGGAGATCAAAGTCTTCCAAGTTTTCCTGATGCTGAAAGTTTCTTGATGCCAGAAGATGCCTGATGTCAAAAGCTACTACGTAGTTGAAGTTGCTGGAAGAGAGGTCAAAGATCTAGAAGGCTGACTTGGCATGGAGGGAAGGTTTGTCAAGGGTGAAGAGTCTCAAAGAATACTATTGAAAGGAAGAGAATTTTGATTGGGTTTTCTCCTTAAGGGGGGTTTTTCCCTAGCATAGTGCCTATATTTGGTGTCCATTATCTTATGTGGTTTTGCTTTGGTAATTTCTTAATGAACTAAAAGAAAGAAGATATAAGGCTTAATAAGAAGTCAAGAACATCACAAGTAATTATCAGGTATAAGAAAACCTTTCTGCCTTTTTGATTTTCTAACACTAGGAACACTGGTATGGTCATTAATCTTCTCCTTTATGTTGATGATATCATTCTTCTTTCCAAGAGCCATGAGGATCTTGATAAGCAACTTAGAATCCTCCAAGATTATTGTTACAATATGGGTATAATTGTTAATACCAACAAGAGTAAATTCATGACAATTAAATCCAAAAATATCAACTACGATAATTTCATTTATGATAATAACTACTTAGAGAAAGGTTCATCGTATAAATATTTGGGAATCAACGTTCATCATCAACTCAACTGGAATTATAGCACTAATAAAATATAATTGGAGGCTAGAAATTTTACTACATGCTTGAAAACAATTGTAAGTCAACATATCTTTAAATATGGAGTAAAAAGAAAGTTCCTCTTTGAGATTTCTTCCATCTTGGTTATTTCATATGGATGTGAGGTTTGGAGTTATAGTATATCTAGAGAAACATGGAGGAAGATTGAGTTGATCCAAAGGAAATTTATAACCTACAACCTCAAGATTAAAGGAAATACTCCCTACCCTATCCTCTTGATTCAAGTTAACCTTTCTCTCATTGAAAACATGGCTATGATTAGGTATCTCATGTATAAGAAGAAGCTATACAACATGGAAGCCAAGAGGTTCCCCAAAATTTCTTCTAACTCTAGACAAAACCCCCACCTCTAGCTCAAGCGAGGTTGGCATAAGGATGCCCAGCCTTGGCTAGACCATTAGGGGGTAAAGGAGGAGATCATCTTAGAGAATAAGGATAATATTAAAATATTAATACTTACAAATCTAAGGATAAGTTGTGGGAGAATAAGGAGTTAGAGGGGAAAAGGGAGCTAAGGTATTATAAGGAGGTGATCAACCTCAATCTTGATAACCAAAATTATCTTTCTGTCTTGACCAGTGCTAAGAAGAAAACATTGCAAAGATAAGAACTAATTCTCGTGAGCTTCTAAGTGAAATCGGGTATTGGTACATTCCAAAAACACCTTGGGATGAAGAGTCTATTACCTTTTTCATACTAAGAGGGTTGAAGATGAAAAGCACTTTCTCCTAGACTTCCCAACTCTTACCCACATCTGTTCTAATTTTCAAAATATTTTCCACACTTCCAACCTTCTTGACTTGTTAATTCAACAAAGTTATGGTGATCTAGGAGCGCTCATCTCGCTTCTTTGTCGATCATAGAAATAAAACATTAAAAAATATCAACTAATATCTTACTTTCTTTAGGTCCGATATACCATATTGGTCTTAGTGGACATTAATCATCATCATCATCATCATCACACACACACACACACACATATTCATTCTACCACCCAAGATCTATCTTAACAACAAATCTACCAAGTGTCGAGAGGGATCAAATCTCTTGTGCTGCTAACCTCTTTTAGAGTGAAAAAAGATTTGACCCTATAGATGATTGGTAGCTTTGGAGTTAAGATGCATCTAGGTTGGTAATTGCATTGAAAATCACTCTCTAGCCTAGTATGGAAGTGATGTTGTAATGTCCTGCTATGTTATCTTATGTTATCTAAACATTTTGACTCGGTCAAATTACCTAAAGATAAAAATAAAATACAAATACAAATACAAATAAAATAAATTAAAAAAAAAATTATAATTATAATTATTAATTAATATGGTTTGATTCCGTCAATTACATAAAAATAAAATAAATTTAAAAAAATTATTAATTATTAATAATTTAACCAACCTAGATCCATCTTAACTTCAAATCTATCAAGCATTGAGAGGGATCAAATCTCTCAAGGTGCAAACATTTGCACAAGTTTTACATTAAAAAAAAATGTTTGCATCTTGAGAGATTTGATCCCTCTTAGTGCTTGATAGATCTAGAGTTAAGATGAATCTAGGCTAATAATAATAATTGTTGTGCCGAGAGGCACTCTCCAACCCAGTGTGAGAGATATGTTGTAAGGTTATTTTATCTTATGTTATATAAACATTTTGACTGGGTCAAATTACATTAAAATGTTTAAAATAATAATTAAAATTATTAATTAAAACATTTTGACTCGGTTAAATTACATAAAAATAAAAATAAAAAATAAAATAAAATTATTAATTATTAATAATTAAACCAACATAGATCCATCTTAATTCCATATCTATTAAGCATCGAGACAGATCAAATCTCTCATGCAATGGTTAAACTTGATCAATATTTACCCATATTTTGTCTTTTTAGCCATAAGATACTAACAACTTTAAAATCTACATGTCATCATTGACCTTTAGTTAATTTTTAAAATCGTCAATTTCTTGGGTGAAATAAAAAATTATTTGTATATATTTGTGGGTGTGTGTGTATAATATCGTGTAGTCTAACTTACAGACAAAATGGTCTTTGTCACATATGTTTTCTAATTAATTTTAACCAAAACCCAACAAATATTTTTAAAAACATGAAGTTTAAGTTCTTTAGTCTGCAAAATTGGAGTGCCTCATGGGTTCTTTTTTAGGGTGCTGAATCCATTTGTACATTCTAAAATGTATTTGAAACAACAAAAATCACAATCCTGATTGAAATTGTATCGTTAGATTTTGGTGAAAAATCCATTTCGTCTATAAGTTAGACTATGTTTCCTTGTAGATAGAAGGATCCAGGATGTTGTTGGAATCACACAAGAATGCATTCATTCCATAAAAAATCACAAAATGAAATCCTTCTTGATGAAGATTAAACTTATCAAAGCCTATGATAGGGTTGATTTCGATTTTCTCGAGCCGATTCTGCATAAATCAGTTTCCCACGCAAACATATTAGTTGGATAAGGACTTGTGTCTCGATGACGAATTTAGTTGTCCTCATCAATGGGATTCCTTCTATTTTTTTCTAGATTACCAGAGGATTGTGACAAGGTTGTGCGCTCTCACCACTTATATTTATTTTGGTTATGGATGGACTTAGCGGAGGATTACGAGATGTCAAGGAGGCCGGGAGGATCACTAGATGCAAGGTAACCACCAACACACACCTGTCGCACTTAAGGCTCGTAGACGATGTCCTATGCCTAGGCGAAGCGAAGCTATCAGAATGGAAAATCATTCATCAAATCATTACAAAAGTTGGGAATGTTTAAGGACTCATTCTTAATATAGATAAATCAGAAATAATTTCAGACAACACTGTGGAGGAGGTGATTAAACATATAGTTGAGCTATTCAGGGTTAGAGTTAGACCACTTGTTGGAAGTTTCAAGTATTTGGGATTTCACCTAAAGCCCTGTAACTATGAGAAGAGGTATTGGCAATGGATCATTCAAAATTTTGAAAAGAAACTGTGGTTGTGGGAAAATAGATGGATTTCTTTAGGCGACATGATGGTCATGATCAAAGCAATCCTATAAGGCATATCCATCTATTGGATGCATTTGTTTCACATTCCAATGTCATTTATCCACAAAATTTAATCTATTATCATATAGTTCCTATGGGTGGGGTCTGGTTGTGAAAAGAAGTTTCACCTATCAAACTTTACTCTATTTGTAGACCCATTGAGAATGGAGGTTGGGGCATTAAACACACATTGATATTTAACATGGCACTGCTCACTAAAAATATGTGGAGGGCCTTTATGAGTCCTGGTATCTGACATGATATCATCAATGAAAAAGATCTCAATCATTCTTTCTTGGAAGACTGGAACCTTGTTGGGGCATTGGTTAAGAATAATGTGTCATTCATATGGCACAGTCTGATGAAATCTAAGTCTTGGTTGTGTGGCAATATTATATAGATGGTTGGTTGTGGCGAAAAAATATATATTAGACTTGATGCAATCATTGGTATGGCTGGGAATCACATGCTTTCTCCCCCCATAATCTGTTTTCTACATGGGAGTGGGGTTTTTACTTTGTCCAACATTGGCTGGCAACATATAGCTGATTTTCCATCTACTAGTTGGCCACATTCTGAGGATTTGGTTGTTCCTCTGGAGCACTTTGTAGAATGGGAAAATTACCAATCTCATCTTTGCCATGTAGGGATTGCAATATCTAGGAGAGAATATAGGATTTCTTGGGGCGGTCGCTCACATGGAGGACACATCTATGCCAAAGGAACATACACATATATCTAAAATCAGAAGTGGCAGGGTCCTCACATAAAATGGCTAGTGAATATGTGGAGGTGCAATATTCCTACAAAATTGAAATGTTTTCCCTAGCTTGTGTTCCATAATCGCATACTCACTTGGGAGAATCTAGCCAAAAGAGGATTTCAAGGCCCAAGGTTCTGTCCTCTATGAAAATCCACAATTGAGGAGACTATTCATTATTTTGAACTGTCCTTTTGTGAACTATATTTGGGCGGAGGAATCTTATTCACTCATCATCAACTCACAAGTGGACAGGTCTTCTATTGCGACATGCCTCATTAATTGGTCGATCAACCATCAATAATTCATGGTTATTCCTATATACATCTTTTGGGGCATTTGGTGTTGTAGAAATGAATCCATTTTTTAGAACAAAGTCCTATATTTTAGATCCACCTCTTTGAAAATTATGGCCTACTTTATGGAGATTGTGTTATGAAACCAGCTCAAGAAAAGATAGAAAAGATAGATCAACGCCTTAGAATTCAGCCTCTTTGAGGGGGCAACCTCCTTTACATTACATAAATGAACAATTCTTCGATGATTCAAATGACAAAACCTCCTTTCTATATATAGGAGTCTAAGGAGTCACAATATAATCCAGCCGACCTAACAATAATAATATAAAGCCACAAAAATAACAATAGAGGGATTCTATGGGGCACAGAAATAACAATATGGGGGTAATAGGGGCACAACAATATAAATAAGGGGTATAACTATAATAGTAATGGGTAATCACTAGTATTATAGGGACCCAACATGCCCCTCTCCTTCAAAAAAGTGTTGTCCTCAACGCTTGAGTAATTCTGGATACTTTTGCATAAAATTCTCATCCTCCCATGTGGAATCTTCAGCGGATAAGTTCTTCCACTTGATAAGATACTCTGAAATTGATCGATTTCGTAGCTGTCGAGTTCTTGTTTCTGTGACTGCTTCTGGTTCCAATATAATTTTTCCTTCCTCGTCAAGTTCTGGCAATATTGTTTGAATTGGGAGCTTGTCGCCTATAACCTTCTTTAAACATGAAACATGGAAAACTGGGTGCAATCGAGAAGCTGCAGGAAGCTCCAATTTGTATGCCATAGTACCAATCTTTTGCAACACCTTGTACGGACCATAATACTTTGGTGATAATTTATTATCCTTCTTAGCTTGCTTTAGGGACATTTGCTTATATGGTTGTAGCCGTAGGAATACCCAATCACCTACATCAAAACTTCTTTCACTGCGATGTTGATCTGCCTGTTGTTTCATTCTATTTTGTGCCAACACGAGGTTATCCTTTAAGAGTTGGAGGACTTGTTGTTGATGTTCGATGTGATGTTCCACTGCCTGAACCTTAGAATTTTCTCTTAAATATGATGTGATGGATGGTGGTTGATACCCATAAAGTGCCATAAATGGGGTCATTTTTGTTGCTGTATGGAAGGAAGTGTTATACCACCATTCAGCCAGAGGCAACCATTTGACCCATTGTGTCTGTTTATCAGATACAAAGCAACGAAGATATCCTTCCATTGTTTACTATCTCAGTTTGCCCATCAAATTGAGGATGATAAGATGAGCTATGAGCTAACTGAGTACCAAGACAAGAAAATAATTATGTCCAAAAATTTCCAGTGAAAATGGGATCTCTGTCACTTACAATAATCTTTGGGTTTCCATGTAGCTTTTGAACTGTTTCCATAAATGCAGTAGAAACTGTACTGGCTTTAAATGGATGTGATAATGCACAAAAGTGTGCATACTTGGTAAGTCTGTCAACTACCACCATGATGACACTCTTTCCCTCAGACTTGGGTAAACCTGTGATAAAATCCATTGAAACCTCCTCCCAACGTTGGCTTGGAATGGATAAAGGTTGTAATAGACCCGGTGTCTTAATTGTTTCAACTTTATTTTGTTGGCAAACCAAACATTCCGCCACAAACTTTTGAATATCTGATTTAAGGCCATCCCAAAAAAAATCCTTCTTAACCCTGTGGTAAGTTTTTAAAAATCCTGAGTGCCCTCCTAAGGGAGAAGTGTGCAATTCCATAAGAATCTTTTGTTTTAGCTGGGAATTCTTACAGAGGTATAAGCGATCTTTGTACCATAACGAATCATTTTGCCAGCTAAATGTATCAGAAGTACTGGAATCTTGTTGTAGCTTTCGAATAAGTGCCCACACTTCTTCGTCATTCTTCCATTCCTCCCTTGCTTCGTTTATCCAATCTGGTTGGATAATAGAAATGGCACACAACAATGCTTCCACATCCTCATCCTTTCTTGAGAGTGCATCTGCCACCACATTTTGCTTCCCTTTTTTGTAGATGATTTCAAAGTCATAACCCAACATCTTTGTGACCCACTTTTGTTGCTCTTCAGAGGATAATCTTTGTTCTAAAAAGTATTTAAGGCTATCATGATCCGTTTTTACCTTGAAGTGTCTTCCCATTAGGTAGGGTCGCCATTTCTTAAGTGCATGGAGTATTGCCAACATTTCCTTCTCATAAATAGCTTTGCTTAAAAACTTTCCCTTGATTGGACGACTTTCAAAAGCAATGGGTCTTTCATCTTGCATTAGAACAGCACCAATTCCATTTCCTGAAGCATCACATTCCACAATAAAGGTTTTTGTGAAGTCCGGTGTAGCTAAGACCGGTGCTTGGCACATTGCCTCTTTAAGATGTTCAAAGGCCTTTGTTGCTTCCGGAGTCCATGAAAATGAATCTTTCTTCAATAATGTTGTTAGAGGTGCTGCTATTCTCCCATAATTCTTAACAAACTTGCGATAATACCCTGTCAACCCAAGAAATCCTCGCAGATGCTTTATGGATGTGGGGATTTTCCATTCCTTAATGGCTTTAATTTTGCTAGGGTCTACCTTAACTCCTTCATGAGATACAATATGACCCAAATATTCCACCTCCTGGACTCCAAAGAAACATTTGGATCTTTTTGCATATAATTGTTTCTCCTCCAATAGTTGTAGCACCCTGTCAACATGTTCAACATGATCCTTCCAAGACTTGCTGTAGATTAGTATATCATCAAAAAATACTAACACAAATTTTCTAAGGAATGGTTTGAAAATTGAATTCATCAAACCTTGAAATGTTGAAGGTGCATTGGTAAGGCCAAAAGGCATGACCAAAAATTCATAATGACCCTCATGAGTTCTAAATGCCGTTTTCGGAATGTCTTCAATCTTCATTCTGATTTGATGATATCCCGAACGAAGATCCAACTTGGTGAAGTAAATTGATCCATGCAATTCATCCATAATTCATCAATGACAGGAATGGGGAACTTATCTTTAATAGTGAGCTTGTTGAGCTCCCTATAATCCGGACACATGCGCCATGATCCATCCTTCTTGTGCACCAATACTACTGGAGCTGAGAAAGAACTTTGACTCGGTTGAATTATACCAGCCTCTAGCATTTCTGCAACCATACGTTCAATTTCACTTTTTTGGACATAGGGATATCTGTACGGCCTGATGTTTGGAGGAACACTTCCTGGAATCAGATGAATAGCATGATCATGATCACGCATAGGTGGGAGACCTTTGGGAGTCTCAAATACCTTGGAATGATTGTCCAGGACTTTTTGGAGATCTGGAGAAATAGATGATTCCAATGTGGAAACATCTAGCGAACATAATTGTGCAATTACACCTCTTTGCTCCTTTTTTAGAAGCTTTGTCATGCCATTAGAGCTGATTATCTTTCCTGGTTTCCCTGCAATACCCCTTAATTCAACTTCCTTTCCTTCCGTAGAAAATTTGATGAAAAGTTCTTGAAAATTAAAAGCTATTGTACCCAAGGATTGTAGCCATTGGACTCCTAGTACAACATCAGCACCTCCCATTGGAATGGAAAGCATTGGGCTAGTCAATACATATTCTCCCATGGATAGCTTGATATTATGGCACTTTCCAGAGCAATTTATTGTTCCTCCATTTGCAATCATCACTTGACACTCTGGTGCTGGATATAGGAAGCAATTCAATTCTTTTGCTACCCTACAATGAATAAAATTGTGGGTGCTTCCTGAATCAATCAACACTATTACCTTTTTCTTCTTGATTTGTCCTTCTATCTTGATGGTTTGAGGAGTGGTAATTCCCGCCAATGCATTACAAGATATGGTCGGATTTATTTTTTCTTCATCTAGGCTTTGTTCCTGGAATATATCCTCTTCTTTTGACCTTTCTTGCTCCTTTTCTTCTTCCTCTTCACAATCTATGTAGAATAATTTCTTCTCAGCACACTTATGACCTTTTGTGTATTTGCTATCACAATTGTAACAAAGCCCTTTTGCTCTTTTTTCTTCCAATTGTTGTGGTGTCAACCTTGTAGGTTGTGGAAGACTAGGGGCAACAACACTTCCGTCTTTATAGTTGTGAGTGGTATGCTTCCTAGTTGCCATAATTTTGCTTTCCATTTTTCTTGCTAACCTGAATGCCTTCTCTAATGAATCAGGTTCCCAAAGGCGAACATCATGTTGGATATTATCCTTTAAAGACCCTATGAACACATCAATCCTATGCTCCTCTTGAATATCTTTTACCCTTATGTTCAATTTTTGGAACTCCTCAATGTGCTCCATTATTGAACCCTTTTGTTTGAGACTTATCAATTGGCTAAAAAAAGTGTTGCTTTTTGTATCCTCATAATGTGCTATCAATTCTTCCGTAAAAATTGCCCAAGTGATAAATTGTTTACGAGAACAAAGCCATTGATACCATACAAACTGATTTGGTTCCAAATATACAGTTGCCATACGTACCTTTTGTGCATTTTGCACATTATTGAGATCGAAGAATTGCTCCATCTGTAATATCCATGTGGCAGGATCCTTGCCATCAAACTTCCCCATATCGATTTTTGGAATATGCTGATTCTTCGATCCAACATTAGCATCTATGGAATCATGATTAACATTTCTTTTGTTCTCATCATGAGTTTCCTTTACTACCTTTTCACCATTGGTAAGTATTTCTGGTAGAAAATTTTTCAAATCTGTCTTCAAATCTGCCATGCTTGTCTTCAAATTTGTGTTCAAATCTATCTTCAAATTGTCCATCTTAGCTTCCATGCCATTCATCTTAGCTTCCACGCCATTTATCTTAGCTTCCACGCCATTTATCTTAGCTTCCACGCCATTTATCTTAGCATCTGTTAACTTTTGTGAGCGTGACATTTGTTGCACTTGTTCTTGTAATTTTGATATATCATGTAGCATTTCTTCCTCTTCTTCATGAGTCATGCTAGAGCTTTCAGGTTCCTTACTAGGTGTTTTCATTTTCTTTCCTCGGGGCATCAGTTACCGATAATAATGCTCTACTATGCCCTTTGAATTCCTTCAAAATAAATTTTCAAACCAAGCTTAAGCAAAAATTTAAAAAAATCTACACACCTTTTTTCACTTTGTAGGAGCTCGATATTGCCTCTGATGTATCTCTGTACTTTCCAATCATCTAGTTCTGAATTTGTGACCTGTAGTATCTCTCTGTGTCCTCTTTCCAATGCCACCAGTCTGATCCAAATTGGATTCTCCAAGAAAGAGTTATGCACAATCTCCCAAGATGACCTGATTATAGACCTTTCCAGAAGAGCGAAGTTGTATGAAGTGCCACGTGTACAATTTTCGATATTTGGTTCTGAAAAAGATATACAAGAAACTAAAGTCCGTCCTCTTTATGTACCTTCTTACGAAATTTCAATCTGATTCCCAGAGAGAGTTATGACAATTTTCCCCAGGTCACCTGTTTTGAATGTAATTCAGGAGTCTGCAAAAATACCAACTTCCTTAGATCATATCTCCAAAAATATCGCGCGAAAAGCTCTGAAATTTGGACCCAAGGTTCAGCGTGATTTCTTCTCAAATGGGTTTTTTTTGCGACTTCTGAAACGTCACAGAAAAAAGTTATAGAGAAACTTCCACGATGACCTGTTTGGAGTAGCGAAACCCTAGAATCCAAAGCTCCGATACCAAATGTTATGAAACCAGCTCAAGAAAAGATAGAAAAGATAGATCAACGCCTTAGAATTCAGCCTCTTCGAGGGGGCAACCTCCTTTACATTACATAAATGAACAATTCTTCGATGATTCAAATGACAAAACCTCCTTTCTATATATAGGAGTCTAAGGAGTCACAATATAATCCAGCCGACCTAACAATAATAATATAAAGCCACAAAAATAACAATAGAGGGATTCTATGGGGCACAGAAATAACAATATGGGGGTAATAGGGGCACAACAATATAAATAAGGGGTATAACTATAATAGTAATGGGGTAATCACTAGTATTATAGGGACCCAACAGATTGGTCCTCAGAAACCAGTTTTCCAATGGCGCCAATGGACTTATAAGAACCTAGGTAATTTCTCCCCTATGTGTTTCTTTTACGGTGCCTCTGTGAATGATGAATGTGGATGTGGTGTTATTATCATTTTTTGACCTTCTCTGGCCTATCATTTCTTCTAGCCAGAGGCGTATCACACCAACATTAGAGTAGAGTTGTTAAATCTTTAGGGGGCAATGAGATGTGCATTGCATTTGGGAGTAGAGGATATTTTGATTGTTGGAGATTCAAAGATTGTGATTGATTGGGCCAATGGAAAATCCTCTCTAGAGGTGCCTCCTTTACGTTAATGGTTGAATCAAATTAATCATTTGAAGTCCTCTTTTATTTACATCTCCTTCTATCACATTTATTGTGAGTAGAATTCTATAGCTGATTCACTCTCCAAAATAGGGTCTTAGGTGATGCCTAGGTAGACTCGGTTCAATTAAATGGTCAATGGATCCATCAACAGCTCAAGGGCTTTCTTCCTCTAGTGCTGCTTGTTTTTCTTCTTGCATCTTATCCTTTTTTTCTCTCTTGCAACTTGTAGCAATCTCCCGGTCAATTTTTTCTAATTGTGCGACGGAGCAACATTATTTTATTTTTGTAGATTTATCCTTGTTACATACCTCAGAGACCTGTTTTTTGTTACGCTTAAGACAACTTTTATGGCTACTCTCTGTGAGTTTCTTTGCCTCGGTTTCTTTTTCAGTTTTTTCCTATGGAAATAGAGGTTAATGGATGATCACAAAACATGCAAATGTAACCATCTTTCATTTGTATTAATGGAAGATTGCCATTTTTTTTCTTTTGGAAAAAAAGTTAGAATATATATATATATATATATATCTTTGTTTGTGTGAGTGTGAGAGAGATATCTGTTTATATATGTATGTGTGCATGATAGAAAGAAATATCTATTACATATATATTTATAACTCTATATCTTAGATATAAGCAATTCCAAATTGGATTGGAGAAAGTAAAAGAAGTTAGGCACAAGATGAAACTTTAACATAAGCACACATCACATGGTGCTTATAGACTAATATAAACACAAATTGTTCTCATGGTATGAGACTCACTACACTGACTATGAATAACAATGTAAACTTTGAAACGACAACTCTAAACTCAAAACAGGAACTCTGGCCACGAAACCCCAAAAAAAACATGAAAAACAGTGCTCAAAACGAAAAATGTGTATACTGGAACGTTGGTTTTTTTTTTAGGGTCAATTTTCGACATGTTTTAAAATGGCAGTGAAAACCAATTTTTTGTGCAAAAATTGTACAAAAAACACCCTAAAAACGAAAAGTGTTGATACTGGAACGATGGTTTTTTTTAGGGTCAATTTTCAACATTTTAAAAAAATGGCAGTAAAACCGAATTTTTATGTGCAAAAAATAGTTGTTTTTTAGGGAAAAAGCACACTAATGTTTTTGGTAGAATAACATTTTTCTTTACTAAGTATAATTTCAACATGTTTTGGTAATGACGATAAAGATAAAATAATGGGATCTAAAACACATTAAAATTCTATTAGTTTTCATCCATATTGTTAAACATATAATAACATGACACTAAATATCGCTAAAATTCTAATTGTTTTCAAGCATAACATTAAAGATACAAAAAAATGAAAAAATTTCAACCCTAAAATTAAAAAACCATGACATTATGAACAAATTACATGACTAAATTAATCAAAATGTCATTATTTGTAGATTGAATGAAACATACATTATATCTCTAAGTTATTGTTGCATTATAGATATTCTAAACAATAAAAATCATCATAATTAAAACATATAATCCAACAAACATAAAAATGCCATAACTTCTGATTTAACACCATATGGAAATCAATTTTTTTATTTCAAGATATGATGCAAATATCAGTTATATAAACTATCTAAAACAATTATTCAAAATCACTCATATTTTCTTGCACACCATGAGAATTCACATCTTCAGATGAATGACTGGATGCAGATGAAGGTGTTCCATATTCTTCTCTTTCATCAACTAGTGCCCCATCTAAGTCCACATGCATGCCCACCATTTCAGGTTTCATCTAGATCTACGATTGGTTTCAGCAGACTCCCATCTCAAACATTGTTCCTTCTGGTAACAACCTTTTCAGAATCTTTATTGTCTTGAAGCGAATAGTTCCTCTCTTTGTTAAATTGAAGTCATAAACAAGTATGTCAACATCCTCCAATTTTAAGAGGTATGTGCGATGACGATTTATATTTGTACCCTTTCATTTTCTCTTTCCGCCAATTTTTTTATCAACTACCATCTCTGGCTTATACACACCATTGAATGGGTTTGTATTTGTGGCATACCAATGTACTTCAACACTTGTAACATCTTCATTTTATGTAATGACCTTTATAACCTTAGCAACCCAGAATGGATAGCCATTGCGATCTCCATATGCTAGCATTGCGATCATGCAACCCTCCTCAATATCCTGTACTGAACCCTTGTAAAGGTCTTCCATGGATTCATGTTGTGCACGAGATCTTCTGGAACCAATATACATCTCTCTTTCCTCTGCCTATGAAGAATTAATAATACCTTGAGATTGTTGCTATTCAAAAATGTTTCTTTCCTCATGTTCATTTGACACATTTTGTGGCCAAATAAATGGATTTTTCAAAGGTATATCTTCATTTGTTGTTCTTGAAATGATATCACTTTGATTATTGAAAAAATACTCCCACCAAACTAAATCAACAATATCAAAGTACTCATATGTATATCTAATACATTTTTTAATTTCTTCTAGGCAATCAGAATAATTTATATCTATATTTTGTCTGCGTGGATTATGAACTTCAGCAACTGATTTTAATAACAATATATTTGATGCAAAAATTGGATGATCTGGAATGAAATTCAAAAATTCCAAACCTGATGATGGTGCCCATTCTGCAGTAATTGAATACTTCTTGCCCCATATTAGTGTTTTCCCATCAATTTTTTTGATACGAAATTGATGGTGGAAGCTAATGTCATTAAGTTGTTCAATGCATTTCTCCTCACCATGCAATCCCAGAATAAACCTTTGCATGTCAACAGTTTCTTCCAACACATCAAAAGTAGGCTCTGGCATGTATGATTTCTTCATACATTCAATTAATGATGGCAAGCTCCCAACTTCCTTCCTCTGCAATGTGACTGAAAAACGATTGAACATCTGATCAATATGGTCATGAGTGTGCCCAACAAGAAGGAAACCAACCTTTACCTTCTGGAAAATTCACAATTCAACAAGCATGTTAAGATATCCAAAAACAATCTGATTTTTAAGCAACATGAGAGGGTCGAAGGTAATGCGCCTAGCAAGGGTAACCATGAGGTTTGGTTAGACAATGAGTGCATAAATAATATCACAGATAACAGAATTCAGGGAGTTCCAAAGATGGAACGGGAGACAATAGCACTTTCTAAAATGCTCTTCTTTTATCATCATTCTTTAATCCTGATGATGGATCCCATTTGGGATTTGAAAAGTTGGTATAAAAATGTTCATACTGTGGATTCTCGAGTCACTGATTCAAAAGATACAAACCACAGATCTCTTAAATCCAAAATCTGATTTTTGTTTTCATGATAAGTGTTGTCCAATTGTAGATACAAAACTTCAGGAATATTACCAGACCAACGAGAAATCACATCATGAATTATGGTTATTGTCAGATTTGCATCATTATGAATATTTGGAGCTATGAAGTATACCCTTTGCAACATTTTCCCATTGAAGGCCATACAACCGACCAAGTGATACTGAATAAAATTTTCCTCCTGTAAATATTTGGGTGTGCGAACAAAATGTGGTAGAAGTGTTTTCTTCTAGTCCACACCATCAATTATCAAACCCAAATATTTATTCGGATTATCATAACACTTATTTCGATGCTTATACAACATTTTCCTTTCACTTGTTTGTTATTCACGATGCTCATGAAGTGCTTTGACAATGGAATCTACACATAAAAGAAAGCCATTAAGAAATACATTTTCATAGTTGATGACTATACAATTTTAAAAGTTAAAGTTATGAATGCTTACCTCTTTCTGACCCTTCACATTTATCCCCTTTTGATTTAAGAGAAGCACATGTACTGTAAATCCCCATCCTTGTCTTCTTAGGAATACATACATTGTTGAATTCTTTCTTCCATACCTTCACAAGATATTGATATGTAATAAATCGACCATGTCCCTCAACACCTTTTGCATATTCTTTGTATAATTTGTAGATTTTTCATCTTGAGAAATTATCTAGAATATGTATTGTCTCTCTATTTGGCATACACTCTCCATGCTTTGAAAATAAATCTTTCATCCATGGCATTGTAGTATTTAGTAATGGCCCAAACTATCGTTTATGACGTACTTCTGAATAAAATGTGGGATCCTTTTCCAAATTTTCTTGGATTATTGACAAAAGAAAATTACCCATTGAATGAAACATTTTGAAAGTATTTCTATAGATAAATGAAGACCCAATATGATAATCATAACCTGACAATCTAGATTGCATACACCCCACTAAATATGAATTTTGCATGCTTTTATTCATTGACAAATATCTCTTCATTTTCTCTAATGCAAACTTGAAATCTATATGTTTCAAGCAATATTTTTGACAACATTCACTTGAAATGAGAGTGCTGATAGAACTTCTTCTTGTCAGATATTCTGCTCTACCCCTTGTATAACTAGAACGTCTTGGATTGATACGAAAAGGTCTTCTCCTACTCCTCGATACAATATTTCCTAGCAACATCTCCATCATTGGATCCTCATTTGTATAAGAATTTTCATCATAATTCTGAGGAATGTCATCCTCACTATGATCATTTGTGCTTTTGAAATACTAACTTGGAGGATATTCTTCATCTTTCCCTTATTCAGTGCTACTCTCATAGTCCTTATAATTAGGACTAAATGGAAAATTTGACTCGATGTCTATTGGATATTCTTCATCATGTGCATTTCCAGTGCTGCTCTCATAGTCCATAGGATTAGGACTACATAAAAAATGTGACTCCTTACTTACTGAAAATTCTTCATCCTTCCCTTTGTTACTGCTGCTCTCATAGTCCTTAGGATTAGGACTAAGTGCTTCATCCTGTCCTTCGTCACTACTGCTCTCATAGTCCTTAGGATTAGGACTAAATGGAAACCACAACTCTTTATTTATTTGAAAATCTTCATCATTCTCTTCATCACTGATGCTCTCATAGTCCATAGGATTAGGACTAAGTGGACATCGTGATAGTCTATTCATTTGAGATGATTCATCATGTTCTTCATCATTACTGCTCTCATAGTCCATAGGATTAGGACTACATGGACACCATGACACTCTATTCATTTGAAATTCTTCATCATGTTCTTCATCACTGTTGCTTTCATATTCCATAGGATTATGACTAAGTGGACACTATGACACTCAATTCATTTGAAATTCTTCATCATGCTCTTTATCACTGCTGCTCTCATAGTCCATAGGATTAGGACTAAGTGGACACCGTGACACTCCATTCTTTTGAAATTATTCATCATGTTCTTCATCACTGCTTCTCTCATAGTCCATAGGATTAGGTCTAAGTGGACACCGTGACACTCCATTCTTTTGAAATTCTTCATCATTCTCTTCATCACTACTGCTCTCATAATCCATAGGATTAGGACTAAGTGGACACCGTGACACTCTATTCATTTGAAATTCTTCATCATGCTCTTCATCACTGCTGCTCTCATAGTCCATAGGATTAGGACTAAGTGGAAACTGTGACTCTTTATTTATTTGAAAATCTTCATCATGCTCTTCATCACTACTGCTCTCATAGTCCATAGGATTAGGACTAAGTGGAAACTGTGACTCTTTATTTATTTGAAATTCTTCATCCTGTCTTTCATCAGTGCTGCTCTCATAGTCCTTAGGATTAGGACTAAGTGGAAGATTTGACTCTCTATTCATAGTGGAAGAATTTCTGTTATATTCATCAATATGAATAGAGTTGTTACGCGACGAAGATGTTGATGCTTCACAAAGCGAAACTTCACTATCAGAAGAATCCATGCCTTTCAAACAGAAGAGGTTGAATGATACAAATTCACTCTCTCCTAATGATAATATATAGCTTAAAGAATGAAAATTTCCCTCCAAAAATTACGTTTCATGTATTTCCCTCCATAATTTTCTTCTACAATTTATTAAAAAAATTTAACTAAAATTTTCTTATGAAATAAATCTTTTAAAATAAATATTTAAATTAAAATTGTAAACTAAATCTTTTACCTAAATTAATTTTTTACTTTAACTATATAGTATTTACTAGACAATTAAATCTTTTTTAATTTTATTATATCTTCTAAAACAAATTAATCCCACATTCACCGTGCTGTAAAACAATTTCGTAATGTTCGCTCTATCATAGTTTACTATATCGCCATAACAAGAATTATATGTTAAAGTCTTTATAAAAACAAATTAATCCTATATTCACCGTGCAGTAAAACAATTTCGTAATTTCCGCTATAACATAAATTTCATTATCGCTATTCCTCACATCACAACAAGGTTTTTCAAGGTTCGTTAAAATACTTGGAGTGAATTTGTGGAGTAGCTACATTGCTATTAACAACATATTCAACGAAATATTATCATATTTGAAAGGTTAGTTTCTCTTTTGTCATGTGCAAGTTTTAAAATTCAATAGGTTTAATGATTTTATTTTTTTTAGAAATTAAAAATTTAAATGATTTCGATTTACGCACTACGTCCACAGTGGGTGTGGTGGGCCTGATCATGCTCCTTGGCAGCCCAACGGGCCCATGGGGGAGGGGCAGGGGGTTAGCCAGCCAACCCCTCGTCCCACCCTAGTGGCCCAATGGTCGGGTCGAGTAGCGGGTTGTTGGGTCGTTGGGGTGGGGCGGGGAGTCCGGTGCCAGCCCCCCCACCCCACCCCAACAGCCCACCACCCGGGCGCCTGTTGGGCTATCGGGGTGGGGCAGGAGGCTGACGCCCAGCCCCCCGCCCCACCCCGACGGCCCAACAGCCTACTGGGGTGGGGTGGGGGGGCTGGCGCCCTGCCCCACACCCCACCCCGGGTTGGTCGTTGGGCCGCCGGGGTGGGGTGGGGGGTCAGGCGCTAGCCCTGGTGGCGGAACGATTTCCGTGGTGGGGCGACAGGGGGCTGTATTTTTTTAATTTCTTATTTTATTTTTTATTTTTTTAAAATTGTTATGTTTTACAAAATTAATTATCATTTATTGTTTTGTTTGTTAATTTAAGCGATTATTTTTTGTAATTTACCCATTTATGTATGTGTATTTTTTTTGCTGGAAATTGACATCAAAGAAGAGTTCTATGAATCTTTTTGGACCAATGACTGCTAAAATTAAAGGTGGATCCTCAAAAAGCATTGTTGAATGAACCAAACCTGAGCTGATAGCTACAAATCTATCAAGTGCCTCAAATGATAAGAAGACGATTTCATACTAGAAGAAATCAAAAGAAGTGAGACTTCCAGAAAATGTATGGTATGTGAAAGAAAGAGAAGGTGAAGATGTGCAGATATATCTATATGTTGATATCCCTAATGATAGTGGAATTTATGAGGTGCTGGGAAAGGTCATAGACATGTGTTTGGTACCAGACACTGAAGTTGTTTATATACTTACAAAACCGCCCAAGTCACATGACATGATTAAATATCAGTTATTATATTCATTGTATGACATGAGAGAGGTATCTACAAAGTTGTGTAAACAAATCATAAATGAGATTGCACAAGATATCGTAAGTATTGTTATTTATTTTTGTGTTTTGTGTTATTGTAACTGTCTCATTATATTTTTATAACTTAGTTTTTATTGACATATGATATTTTGTTTGACAGAATTTTGTTGAAAGCATTTTAATTATGTTGGGAAACATTCATTTCATAGAGCAAGATATTATGAACGTTGTCAGCAATTTCTACTCAAGGCCAGAAGAAGATATGGCAAACAAGCAAAAATTAGTAATTCATGATGCTACAAAAATACATCCAATGGATCATAAAAAAATGCCTGTAGTGGATAAATCTAGCAAAGGTAGACAGGTTACTTTTGAAGATGAGGAAGTTGAAAATGACATTGAAGAATATGTTGTTGTTACTGAGGATGACATTGGAACTGATGTTAGAAATGAGAAGAGACATAAAAGACCAAAAGTAACAATGCCCAGGAATGTCTCTATTCTAGTTAATGATGAGAATATTAGGAGGAAGAAAAGTAAAGTTGAACATTTTCAAGTAGTCATTACCAACAGTGAAGATCCTAGTGAAACTTCAAAAGAAAGCAGGGAAATCATTACACCAGGAGCTGATTTAGAGGATGGCATTATTAAAAAAAAACAAAATGTCGTTCGACAGAACTTGACAAGAGAAACTTAATTGAGGGTGGTCGTACATTTTAGCTTAATGTGAGACAAATCTATAAGGCAAGTGAAGGACAATGTAAATATCAAATCAGAAATCCACACCACCTGCATGTTCACAACTTAAAGACATTGATGAGGTATAATCCATATGCTCATGTGGTTAATTATGTGCTTCTTGTTGATCCAGTTCAAGTTCCCAACAAAGAAGCATTTGATAAGTCAAAATGTTTTGAATACAATTATTATGTGCTTGGGGAGAACCATTCTGTAGAAGCTCAAAGACAATTGATGGAGGAATATCCCAATAACCCATGTTTTATGCTGGTTTATCCTATACATAAGCAATTTTAGTGGCATGAGATTATAATTCAGATAATGAATATAGGATGTCTATGACTTTCATCCAAAGAGTTAGATTTATTCATAGTGAATTTGAAGATAAATGTTACTGTAGATTTCTGAAAGGAATGTTGTATGGAAATAAGCTATCAAATTGAGGAGAAAATCAATTCAAAAGGCGATAGAGTAAATACTGATATGTTCAGAGGTATTGATAACATTTTCCAATTGGCATTTAGAACTGGAGAGATATGGGAATTGATTAATGAGATTTTTAGCATGTGGGAGAACATTGACATTAAAAACCAGAAGTCCAAAAGGTCTAAATCATTGATATGTAGCAACAGTAAATCAGGGCTTGAAATGAAGCAGCCTCCAGAAAATATGACTATCACACCTTGGAGAGCATTGCAAGGAGTGAAGGATGAAAAACTTGCCAAATCAATATTATCTCGTGTGAGGTCATGGGAATTATCATTAGAGGAAATGTATGAGGAATTTCAAAAGTAAGTTTGTTGAATTATTTTTAATTATTTCTAGATTATAATTTTCTTTTAAATATAACATATTGTTCTTGGTAGTATTTGTTATACATATCATTATATTAATTTTTTTACTTTATCTATTCAGTCACAAAGTTTACATGAAAATACAAGAACAAATGGTTAAATTGTTGAATAAAGATAGTTGGGATGACGTTGTACGCAACTATCCAGATTCAAGTTCTACATCAACACTAATTTTTTTTTTTTTTTTTATCTTGCATTTAAAAAGGTATGTTGATTTATACATTCATCTTTATTCATATGTATACTATTTTTATTTTATAACTTATACATATATTTGTTTATTTTATTAAAGATGAGGAAGGATGCAAATAGAGCACCAGATAGTTTCAGAACCTTTATTAAAAAAATTAAGATCGAAAGACCGAAGAAGCAATGTCTTAGGAATGTTGAATTTGATCCAACTCTTACTCATTTCATTTGGAATGGGCTTGACACTATTCAATATCAAGTAATACAAGGCGATTGTGAACACATTGCTAAAATCATACCTAAAAGGGATTATGCCCTAGTTATTGTAAATATTCCCCATGGTTTCAATATCTCAAACATTGACTATGATAGTGACCCTTATACTTATCAAGCTCTTAGTAAAGTGGTTGCGGGATTTGTAGAAATCACATCATCCCATTATGGATATTTGTGACATTTCATTCAGACACACAATTGGTAATGTTATTGTCAAGCTTCAAGGGGAAAACAAACCCAAGGATGCAGCTTACATGGTAAGACGTTGAAAATGTATGTTTGATTAATGTTAAAAAATTCATTTATGTACAAGTTAATTGAACTTTTGCTATTTCATGTCACAGGCAAAAGTCAAATCTTCTTAACTGTGAAGATCAACCATTTATAAATGATTGTGAGTTCATCCATATTGATAGTTGGGCAAAAGATGATAGCTATATGTCTATGCTTTTTAATTGGGTAGATGGAAAGAGTCATAACCAAGTACTAGCTTATATCGTTGTTGTGAAAAAACTAACAAATGAAGACAAAGAAGCAAAAGGAGATATAGTTAACATTTATAAAAAACGACAGTTATTGATTAACTATCTTATAAACATATGTTCAAATGAAGGAGATTGGGTTCTGGATTTATTTTTTGGCTCAGGTAAGTTTTATTATATGGAATTGAATTTCAATATCTTCTTTCTTAATTTATATGTCATTATACTAATTTACTTCATTATTTCTTTTGTGCTTGATAATTAGGTACAACACTAGCATGTTGCCTACAAAAAGGAAGAAATTGCATTGCCATTGAAAAAGATCCAGTACAATGCAATTTTATTCAACAAAGAATTAATGCTCTTCAATTTCTTCTAGATGCAATGCAAGAAATTGGGTTGAAGAAAAGGGATTTTAGTGAATCACGTGTGGCAAAAAAGGCAAAGGAACCTCAACCACCATTACATGGAATGATTGGAAAGGCATACATTGGGAGATTCACAGACATCAAAGATCCATTAGAAGAGGAAAATGAGCAAAATGAAGCAAAAAATATTGTGGAAGAAGACAATGATGAAACTCTAGAGGATGAAGAGTTTGGATTACGTGATATTGTTGATTAAATTTAAGTTATGCTTGGAAATCAAACTCATTTTTTGTAACTATTAATTAGTTATACTTGTAATGTTTTGACTTTGACATTTTATGAGAAGAATAAGCATTCAATTAATGTTATTATGTGTTCAATATTTGTATTATGTGATTTTCACTTTAATTTTTATGTGAATCATTATTTTTTGAAAAAAGCAGTGATTATTATTATTTTTTGACATGAAATTCATAAAAAAGCTATTATTTAACCATTTTTTGTTAAATTTTTCCTATAAAAATTGTGATTTTGACATGTCATTTCTAGCAAAAAATTATCAAAATGTGTAATTTTTTAGTTATATTTATGTTGAAAATAGTCATTTTTATGTCAATTGTTAAAAATTATTTTTTTAGAGACAATTATTTGATGTGCATTGAAAAATTAATTAACGATATATAAATATGTAGAATATCGAAACTTTAAAATATCGACCTTCTTCTTTAAATATGAAAAACGACAAAAACCTCACTACAAAAAAAAAATAAAAGAAAATATGAAGAAGAAGACCACTCCAAAAATTGTTAAATTTAGAAAATAATTATTCACATTTAATATATTAGAAAAATTAAAGTAAAAAAAAAAAGGTCTTTTAAAAAGGGCCAGATGCAGAATCAACACTTTTTAAAATCAACATGCAAATCACTAACATTCTAAAAACTAATGTGCATAAAAGAATTTAAAGTGTCAAAAACTATGCTAAAAAAAATATGTGTATTCTGCATCACACTTTTCAAAATTGGGTCACTTTTTTGCTACCTCTACGAAACGAGTAATTGTATTAGTTCCCGTTTCAAAGTTTACATTGTTGGATCTTTGGGCATGCCAGAGAAAACTTGTCTTCATCCTAACTTACATCATACAATTCCACACCATGCACCCTGAACCCAACTCCGAAGCCTGAAGGTTGAAACTCATTTGCTCACCCATGGGTCATTTGTATGTTATATAAAACACTAATCTATGGGGTTAAATTAGAATGAAGAGTCTTTTAGTTGTTCAATAAAAATAATAAAATGACATAACAATTTTTAGTTTGATTTTAAGAGTTTTTATGTGGTTTGTTCAATGTTAGTATGCTCATGATAGATCCAAATTTTGATAAAATGGATCTACTTCGTGGTTGGAAATAGAAATCTCAAATGGTCAGTAACCATGACTCCTATGCATTCCATAAATTTGTAATTGAATTTGAACATAACTAGGTTTGGGCCTTTCAAATCTCGAGATGTTGGCTAGAGAGATCCATCCTTGCTAAACAATCTTGAATTTCTTCAAAACACATACATTGTCTATTTTTTTCTATGTGATTCACAAATCATGGAGATTGGTGACCACTACATCCACAAATTATTTGTACTAGGCAGATCCACTTGAAGGGATCACTTCATGTCATCTCAACCATAAAGCTTGACCGCAAGAGTGTCGAGATAATTGAACTCATGACCTCCCAATAACAAAGGCGCTTTAACAATGGGGACTCGATTAATTGAGTTAAGCCTAGATGCTAACACATGCCTTACATATTATTATTGCTTTCCATTTATATTTTATTGCTTGAAATATTATAATCCTCCTAAATCCATATTTAAAATTAAAAGTGGGTTCACGTTTGTTTATTGCTATAAGGTCCTCTTTCAATCCAACTCATCACATTGAAAGTTGAGATCAATTCTTCCTCTTCAAAATACATCACAACTAATGGGTTTGAGCATGTTTATTGAGAACTTTTGCAAAATAATTCAACAACTTGCAAAGGCTCTAGAATTACATAAAGAACCACTATACATAATTTTCCTAAACAATTGGTTGGTTTCACTGTAACAAACATGATTCAATATGTGAACCATGACTATACATAATTTTCCTAAATCATTGGCTAGTTTGGTAGTAACTAACATGATTCAATATGTTTGTTCTTTAATGCTTATATATATTATCTTTATTGATTTTATTTTGCTTTATGGTCAAGGTAGAATTGATAAGATAAAACACAAAACTTATATCAACAAAAGATTGCTCTGTAAAAAAATAATAAAATAAATATAATAATAACATATAAATGGTGGACATAAATAAATATAAAACATCATGTGAAGGACAATTTTAAAAAGAGATCTGTCATAAAAAAATTACTTGACACGTGGGAGTGCCCATCAAGTTTATGCCCTACTATAGAGGTGCAAACATGTTATCAAATTTTGCACTAAAAAAAGAGTTTTGCACCTTGAGAGATTTGTTCCCTCTCGGCTCTTGATAGGTCCAAAGTTTAGATGGATATAGGCTGGTAATAATTTAACATCAAGTTATAATTTAGTGATTTTTTTCTTTGATTTCCACTTTTTGTTATCCATATTATTTTTGAGAGTGCCTTTTTTATTAATCACATCATTAGTTGTTTTGACATTTCAAACCATCTAATGTGGTTCATCCTCAGGACAAAGATGAAAACCCCGATCTATCCATATGTTTAAATAGCATAAATGTATCATGTTTCAAATATAAACATTAGAGAAATAAGATTAATAAAATTTTAATATTTAATTAAAATATGCACGATAGTTTACAATACTAAGTGATTTTACTATTTTTATAAGAAAATATTAAAAAACAATCTGTTAAAAAAAACACACACTATATATATCTGGGAAAGAAAATTAATAAATAAAATATAGAAAAAAAGAAAAGAAATTGGACAAAATTTATATTATACTATTTTATTATATAATAAAGTGATCCAAATATAATTATACTACTATTATTATACTAGTATAGAGTATTATTATATAAAATTATTATATATATCATTAAATTTATATATTTATATTATTATATAATAATAATTATTATTATCCAATTTTAAGGTCACGGCGTAGCTAGACATCAAATTGGTGTATGGGACCCCCTTGTTTGTGGGACAAGGGACCCACCTCCTCACAATGATTTGACTACTAAGTCTACGAAGGCATACATACTTTACCCCTCTCTAGCTTTGAACCTATGACCTCTTAGGAGGAAACAAATGATCTTAACCATTAGGCCCACACAAGTTGTATATTAGGCCCACTCAAACCATATATTAGGCCCACTCAAACTATATATTAGGTCCACTCATTACATATTATTATTCTATATATCAATATTTATGTAACCGATCAAATAAAATTAATATTAAAATATGAACTTTAGGTTTTAAAATTTTGATTTTTTTAATAATATATAATTAATTTTGAAAATAAATAAATTAGAAACATAACCGTTATATAATATAATAAAAACATAAATTTGTTAAATAAAAAATTATAGAAAAAAAATACCAATTTATAATATCTTGGTTTATTATATATTATAATAAATGGAGAATAAAGTAATCAATTAAAACAAAATAGGAAGATATAATTCTATCATTATATATTTATATAATGGTATATAGTATTATTTTGTAGTATTATTATATATAACATAATATTTTATAATTATAATCAAGAATCAATTAGAATGAAAAATAATATATATATTTATTTATTTATTTCAACGGTGGTTCACAGTGATATATTTATATTATTATTATTATTAGAATTATATATATAACGAATCTAGGGTAATGAAATTGAAATGACGAATATAAGAATAATACTTATAATTTACAAACAAACAATAAATGAACTATGAAAAAAATGGGGAACTTGAGACATTCATGAAGAGAGTGTAGGAATCCAACTCTTACTTATTTTCGAACCATCATCCCTGTTGAGATTATTCACCTGCTTCTCAATTTCAATGGTCTCCCTTAACTTCCTATGATATAAGTGATCAATCCTTGTGATGACCTAAGAATTCTCAATGCAAACATAGTGCCTAGTTTTCTCAACATCCTCAACTATAGGTGAGGAGTGGGAACAATTGTGTTTAATGTCTATTGCATGCTCTTGAATTCTCTGATTAATGGAGCAATCAATTTCCCCAATGTAGGGAATCCCACAGGAGCAAGGGATTAAATAGACCCTTTTCATGTCTTTAGGGTTTACCGGGTCCTTAATAGATCTAAAGGAGCTTCAAATGGTATTAAGGGGCTTGAAGGTGGTGGATACTTTATTTTTTTTTAAGAATATGAGCAATCTTATCAGTGGTCCTGTTACCCACCGTTTTGTGGGTGATATCCCTAGGATAAAAAATTTCTCCAAGGTGGTCCTCAACCGGTAGCCAGCGACCCCTTTCAGCCACCAACTAGCTCATTGTGCCATTTCTCCACCACCTGAGCCATCCATGTGGTCCCTCACCCATCTGCCATGATTGTATGTTTGAAGGTTAGCCTCCCAAACGTAAAGGTATGCCTTGTCATTTGGTAATTGAGTAAAGTAGTTTGCTTATCATGGACACTTCTGGGCATGGATTAATGGGGGGATTTGGTGGAAAGAATAGGCTAGGTATGTTCTCTTGTCCCCTAAACCCCTTATGGATATTAACCTTGGCTTCTGGTCCCGTGGGATCTCTTTTATTGACCATTTGGCTTGAGGGATGGTATTTCACGAGAAACCTTGATTTTAGTTGCATGGTCCTGCTCCCTCATCCACATATACTACCCCCTTTCCACTCATTATCACCCCATTCATCATTTCTCCCACCTGGGTCCACATAGGGCTAGCTCTCCCCTTCCCCTTGTGCAGACCTTGGGTTAGGCATGGAATGATGCCCCAAAGGTCGATGCAGCTAAAAAGAAAAGTAAAAGCATAATTGGTCACATTCAACAAGAAAACATACCGCAAAATGTAAAAGATGGTTGAGACAAACACTTTTAGCACATGGGAAAAAGCCAATACATGAGCTCTACCCCATCATCATGGTCTTCACCCTGGTTCCTACAGGCTCTATGAGCCCCCTTCATCATATAGGAACCCATGATTGTCCCAACCCCTAGTGGGCAATGAACCACCCTACATTAAAAGGGGGCATCCACTGCTATATCTCACACATCATGCTCTTACCCCTTGAGCCCCGAGCAGTTAATTAAAGAAAAATCATAAAAGAGAAAAAACATATAAATAAGGGTGGAAAAATCAAGGTCGAGGCACCTCATGTACCATGATTTCTCCCTCCTATACATTATATACCCAAGTGTGGGCTTCCCTTTTATTAGCTACCCTTGTACCCCAACATGTGGCCTAGGGCCGCCCCTTCTCATCCCCTATTCCATTCACCTCATTATCACGTACCACCACCTTTTAAAGGATGTAACTTGGACATATTACCCCCTTTACGAGTAGAAACCACCTAATAGGATACTTGGTTAACCCCATTTGTAGTTTGGAAACATTAGCACATGCCAAAGCCCATTATGGAAGGGCAGGCCATTATGAAGTCCCCACCTGTGGTCCATGGTTTGTAATCTCTTTTACTTAATTTCTTTAATGACTTGTTGTACTGGAAGGCTGGGGGATGCATTGGATCTTATGCAGGGTTGCAGGTGGTCTCCATCTTGGATTTGGTCTCCCGATACGGGGTCCTAACCCTCTAGATGGGTACATTAGCACATGTAGGGTGTGTGTTGAGAGCCACAGACCTCCACAACAGTAGAAAATACTCCATGTATCCCCATATATGTTCAAATATTGGCTCGAGATCCATCTATGGACGAGGAAGATGCACCTAGTTCACCTTTGCCCAACCAATCCCACAGATGTACCATGCACTTGGCAGCTAAACCAAGACTTGTAGGATGATGTGGCATCACATACACCATCATTGGAGCCCTTACAGATGGTCTACAGTCACCTTCGACTCATTTGGAGACCCATGAGGTTATTATTGTACCCCCACACCCACTAGGAGCACCACAGGTTTATTGTTTGAAGAACAAGGGGCCACCCCCTTGTCCATCACTTTTGAGGGTCCTATTCTTCATTATGGAACCTATGGACCTCACCAAGCTTATCATTTGACCTCTTAAGAGGCTTATTATTTCATTTATGAACTAGTTTGTTGGGCTTGTCACCAAAAGTTAGGTTATTGAAACATTATTTTATTTTTGGGGCTTACGTAGGCCTAATAGACTAATTCGAACTCCTAATTAGTGTATAAATACAAGTGAGATAATTTCTCATCATCACTTTGGATTGGATCTCTCTTCTCTTTAGAGAATTTCACACTTTTTCTCGGATGAAGAATTGGAGCATGGGTGAATTTTGATGTTTGGATTGGAGTATATTTATCTTGGATCTTCTTTATTGTCAAATTGTTGATGGTTGGATATGTTATATTACATGTAAGTACACACTTGTAATGTTATTCTTGTTTTACTTTTGTCATAAGCATTGAATGGTATTTTTGCTATAATAGGGCTAATTGTTGCATTACATAATGCAAAATTGTGGAATTATTGTTTCTATATAGCATCTCTCAATGTTTGGTCCATGTATGTGAATGAAATCTCCTTGGGATAATTCCATCGAGGAATTGATGTTTATAAGCCATCTCCTTTGCCAAGTGAAGTACAAAAGTTTTGAGGTCTCTTCCTCTTTCCCTAAAGGTTGAGCGAAGAAGTCCTTAAGGCCTTCTTGATCGAAATACAAGGTCCTTTCTCATAATTATCCTGGACTCCATTCTCCCCAAGGATTAAGGAACAGATCCTCCAATAGGTGGTCACTCAACACATACTTTTTTTCACCTTTCCCTCTCTCTTCTAGGTCTAGCCAAGTTAGGTCACATAGGGCATCATTTTCCCAAAAAAATAGCCCAAGAAAAAGTTTGATCTCCTAGCCTCTCCTGCGTTGATCTGTCCTCAAGGCCTCCTCCAATTTTTAAGCTATTCCAATGGTGGAGTTGTGAGATAACCCAAGCCCTAGCTCTGAGATAAAAAATTTCCCTAGTGTTCCCAAGGCTAGTGCCTCATAGGATCAATTTGACACCTTCAAGTGAAAATTCTTGTTTTGATCCTTTCCCCCTCCTTGTCTGGGTCAAGAACATCATTGGCTGCTAGATTCTTCCCACTTAACCTAGGCTGGGTCCACTTAGTCCCATGTGGTCCCACACTTTTGAAAAGTCAAACCTTCAAGAACCGTTCAGGAAGTCAAGTCCAATAAGGATTTTAGGATTGGGAAACCCCTTCATAAGGCATATTCCTCTAACCTAACCCTTAAATCTTCACCCCCTCATCCTAGAAGTCTTTTCACCTTGCTTAACAAGCAAATAAATCCTATTCTTAAAACCCTTCTAGGAAAAGGATTATTAGGGTCACTTCACATCCATCGGTTGATTCATCCTTCACATGTGACCTTCTATATAATGGGTATCCTCCCATTAGTGAAAATTCATAAAGAGTAGGGAGTCTTAGATGAGGTGACAATGGGCTAAGCCTCCTTCATTTCCCTTTAATCTAATAATTGTCTCTTTAGGAGTCCCTTTCATGCCCCCCGCTAGTTTGAGTGGTAACAGGTCCCATGGATGAAGGGAAGTTGAACATTAGTAACTTGTTCATCATGAGTTTTTTTAATCCTAGGTCCTTTACTAGCTCTTTGAAAATATCTAAGACCTTGTTGTTTTCTATAGCCATTATTTTCAAAAACTTCCAGAAGATGGGATTTCTCATCTTCCAGGTGATTATCATAAAAAATCCTTAGAGCACGGGAAGCTAGCGTGTTAAGAATTACGAATTTCTGAGCTGGAAAATGGTGAGAACTGGCATGAAGATATTGTTTTGTGTGAGTTTTTTTACAAAATACCTAGTGTGAAAAGGAACCATCTTCTATTCTAGAGAGGAGAACATCAAGGAAAGGAAGGATACCATCTACCTCAACCTCCATCACAAATTTGGTAGAGTCATATTGAGAATTAAGATGATGAAGGTGTTGGAGAATCTACTAGGGCAACTGTTTAAAACAATTCTCCTTATCCTTAATAATTGCTTGTGAACTTTAGTTATATTCTTATTGTTCTTTATTAGATATTTTTATGAAACAATTATAAAGAGAAGAAACAATAAAGACAATAGAAACAAGAAGTAGGCTCCAAGCCAGGGAAAAACCCCTCTAAGGGGAAAAACCCAGAAATAATCTCCTCTTCTTATAGAATCGGTTCAAATGGGAATTCCAAGACCAAACACCAAAGTTAAGACCTCCTCCAAGCACCAAATCATCCCTCCAAGAATCAATTTTATGCAATTCAAATATTAACCAAGTAAACAAAGGTCAAACCTCTTCCTTTTGCTTTAATTTAGAATTTTCAGTCTTCTATTTCATATCTACAACTTTAGCCAATAAACCCTAGTCTTTTGCACATGTCAACCTTCCAAGAGATCTTCCTTTAAGTAAGTCAAGGTCTTCAAAGTCAACAAAAGTCAAACCTTCTTCAAACTACTCTATTCACAGATTCCACCCCTTGCTTCAGACCTTCAACTTCGGCCTGCAACTTTCAACTCTGCAACAACTGAAAAAATCCTAATTCCTTCGCATGTGTGAGTAGAACAGTACACAAAAATCAAAATTTCTGTTTTCTTCTTGAAATGCTTCCTTCTTCACTAGGTACATACCCCATCCGGATGTTGACTAGGTATGTCCTTTTAGGACTATTTTTGTCTTGGATTTCCAATCCTCAAAGAATATCAATCCTCTTCGACCACTCTTACCTTGGATACATGTCCATTCCTCAAAGAGTGTGGGTCAAAAAGACTACTTCCTATCTTGGATTATATATCCTCAAGGAGTATTAATCTTAAATGCTTATCCGATCCTCCATTCTCCTTCCTAGTGCCTTCACCAAGACTTATGACTGTTAGTCTTGGTCTAGTGCATGAGACATGGAGAATATAGTGTCTTTAACATCACTCCCTCTTAACCTAGAGAGGAGATTCTCATTCCCTCTCGATTGGGGAATAGATCCTTGCTCCTTTACAAACATTTAAGGAGTTTTCTTACTCCCTGTAAAGCATAGAGGAGATTCTTTTACTTCCTTTCAATTGGGAATCTTTCTAGTGTGTCTTCATCAATACATCAACTACTAGTACTTCATGGAGATCTTCAAGTAGATACATGGATCCTCCTCTTCTTCGTATCTTCATGAAATTGAGCTTTCATCTTCCTGAATGTAATGGAGCCAAACTGTGATAGGATTCAGGCTATCAACCTTTCATATCATTATCCTCTAGTCATCATCAACAAAGTAATTATATTGAGCCCAACAAAGTAGAGTTAATCATAGCTCCCCCTGGACATGAAAGTGATATTGATTGTTATCGAAACATGAACATCAGGTTACCTTCTTATACTACTACCTTTCAGTCCCAAGATGATGTAGACATATTGATTACATAATCCTTCAAGTATTACCAAAACCATTCACTCAATCAATGTATTCATTGAATTGAGTCCAAAATCAAAAATTGTAGATATACTTTCCTCAACTATTTTTCTTCAAAATACTTTTAGGTAGCAAAAAAAACATATATCGACTAGATAACCAAAAAAAAGACATCAATATCAAAATTACCTCAATATGATGGCCTCTTCAGATTCTTTCTTACTTCTGAGATCAACATCCTCTGACATGGTCTATCTTCATCTTTTGCCAAATATCCTTCTCCATGTTGATCACTTGTAATCAAAGTTCCCATGGAACAAAATGACTAGTAAGATGCAATTTCTTCTTCCTTGGAGTTGTCATTATCAACTCTCTTTATTTCTTCAGGAAACCATATTCAATGTTGATCAATATCATCATATCTAAGTCATGTCATCTTGTGGAAGAGTCTTGATCCTTAATCATTCCAAAGTATGCCAAACTTCTTCCAAGAATCAAGTAACCATATGAAATACTTATCGACACATTTTATAACCAATTCCTTTTGCATGATTCGTGTAGATATGAACCCTACCTTAGAGAATAGTTACTTAAAAACATGCATACCTTTGCTTCCATACAACCATCTAGCCATACTTTCTTTGAATGAGCTTGCTTCCAACCTTATTGAAGATAAGCTTTCCTTTAAGAGGAGAAAGACTTTAATTCTGCCTCTCAAACTGCAACTCGACCATCTACATACCTTCATCCTGCAAGACTATTGTTTCCATACTAGATGGAATATATACCAGTCATAATTCTTCTTCCAAGAACCTTCCTAAATGATGGTTCTTATTGGAGGATATTGATGATCCTTCTTTGCAAGATGACTACCTCTAACATTATGTTAGAAAATGCTTGGATGAACTATAATGTGCAATATGGTCAATTTTCTCATTCTTGTAAGCTAGATGATTCCTTCTAAATCAATTTGATCATGTAGATTCTAATTCCTCTACTATCATATGCTTCTTTATATGATGCCATGCTTTACAAAAACCAAGACTCTTCTAGAGAATGCAGTGGTGTATGCTATTCTACTTTCTACTTTCTAATAAAAGAAAGAAAAAATATAAATGAACATGATAGATATGGAGCTTTCTTTAATAGTAAAGATCCTTGGGATCTTCTCCTTTCGACTTCTTCTCAGGTTATCCCTTTTCTTTAGCTATGTGAGCTTCAACCCTTTCCTTCCTTTTGTTTTTTTTATTGTTTTGACAATATTTTGTTTTTTTCTTGTTGTTTAGACAATCCCTCTTAAAATGTCCATACTCATTGCATCTAAAGCATTGAATCTTGGACATATCTTGTTTTCCTTTGGAATTTCCAAACTTCCCTTTCTTCTTCTTCTTCTTGGTATTTACAACAAAATCTTGATATTTTTCATTTGATTCAGTGTCATCCTTTTCCTTTATCCTAGTTCTTCCAGGATACATTGATCCCATAGTTCATCAAAAGGAGTAGTATCATTTCTTGAGTAGACACTAGTTGTAAAATTTATCAAATCAAGTGACAAAGCATTTAATACACAAGTACTCATTTCTAAATCACAAAAGACTTCCCCAAGCCCTTGCAATGAGTCCGTTATTTATGAGATCTTCATAAGATAAGTGACCTTGTCTTCATCCTTTGACTTCCTTATCCTATATAGTTGATTCCTCAAGGATACCTTTTGACTTGATGTACTTATAGAGTACAACTTCACCAACTTATCATAGATTTCTTTAGATGAATTCAAATCAACAATAAAGGGAATGAGATGATCTTTTATGGATTCAATAAGAATCCTTTGTGCCCTCACTTTAGGGTTCTAGTATCTTGCTAATTCTTGAGTCTCCTCTTTGTTTGGTTGTGTCACTTCACCAAGAACAACTTCCATGACCTCACATTATGTGAGCACCAAATCAATCCTCTTCTTCCATGCTAGGAAGTTTGTTCACCCAACGAGCTTGTTGCTTTCCTTGCATAGTGTAGTCATCTGATCTGTAGATTGAGACATGGAGCACAAAATGGTACTTACTTCTCAAATGAGTGTCCTTATTGATGGTGTATCCAACTATCTTGATTCTTTGAAGACCTTCAATGTGTTGAAAATGTAAGTATTTTCAATCTTCATAATTGTTGTAACAAGGTTACATATTTGTTCGGTTTTCATGAAATACGTATCAAAGTTACCAACCATTTAATTTATATGGTTTATGATCCTTTTTAATCTTGGCAATAGATGTATGGTAAGCTAAAGTGTTTTATGTCATGGATTGATGCCTTCAACATTTACCAACCATTTAATTAATATGACATACACAATTTTTGAGTGAAATATCAATGCATAGACTTAATTATCCACGTAATCTAGCTTATAGACGAAGTGACCCTTTTCACTGGAATTCTATAATTAATTCCAAATCTCTAATGACAATTACTCTCTTTTGTTCAGATTGTTAGTGGCTTTTTCCTCTTTTCCTTCAACTAAATTCATTTTAATTGACCACATATTTGATAAGAGTGGATGCCTAATGATGAATTGAAACCAATCAAAGTCAAATCACTAACAAAAATAACACTTTAATTTATTTTAACATTTTGACTTGTTTTTAATATTTACCAGCCTAGATCCATTTTAACTCCGGATCTACCAAGAGCAGAGAGGACCCTCTGGGTGCTTGGTAGATCCAGAGTTGAGATGGATCTAGGCTGGTTTAATTTGCCCCTTTAAATAGGCTATATTCCACATGAATACCATGGGTCAATATTTAAATAGGCTATATTCCACATGAATACCATGGGTCAATACCACGGGTTCTCAATACTGTGGACCATCTTTTATTTTTTGTTATTATTTTATTTTTATAGAGTTATTTTTATTTTTATTTTCATTTTTGACCTAGTTAAAATGTTTACATTAGGTTATACTAATCTTTTTATTTATCTCCCATACTCGACAACATATCTCCCATACTCGACGGGTTCAATGAAGTTAGTTAATTAGTGGACAAATTTTAGGTAATTTTTTTCACTTTCTTCATTAGTTAGGAAGGTGAATTACCCATGAAATTGGAATAGGTCATAAAAGAATCCCTTAATAGCCCAACCATTTATTCAAATTTTAATTAGTTAAATAATTTTACATTTTCAATCAAATTTAATCTAATTTTGATATTTGTTTGTTTGTTTGGAAAGACCTATGATAACTCAACCAAACTAGTAGTGGGACAACTATCATTCAATGTAATCTACAAATACAAGTTGACTCATCACTGTTACTTAAGTAAAACCACACTACTTAATATTACTATATTTCAATATAATAAAATAAAATTTAAATATATTAATTTTCGATAAAATAATATATATATATATATATATATATTTTTTTTTTTTAATTTATAACCATTCAATAAAATAATTACAACTAGTGTATATTATATTGCATAATATAATGTGTCACCCTATATTGTCATTGAGATGCCTTTGAGGCAACTTCTTTACCTTCATTAACTGCAAAGATCCATCTTAAATACAGATCTAATATGAGTCTAGAGGGATCAAATTTCACTACGTGCAAACTTCTTTAGGGTGCAAAATACAATGCATTATTTTTCACTCTTTAAATGGTATTTTTAAATGTTAAATAAAATATATATAAGACCAAATAAATGATTTAACAATAAAAACTTAATTTTTTCATGATATATACATAATAAATGATTTATAATATATACTTAATTTACATTAAAACATTTTATTTAGCATGTACATCGAGACACTCTATCACACAAATTAAAATGGATTTTATTATTAAAATATTTGATTAATAATCCACATTGAATATTTATTTATATACAACATTAAAATGTTTTATTTTAACAATTTTTTTCCTATATAGATATATAAGAAGTTGATATCGACATAAATTAGTTAACATACATCTTCAAATAATTTATTTAAATCTCTGTTGAAATATTTTTGAAAAATATCAGATTTAAACATCTTACTCATACATTTTTTTATTTTTATTCGTTTTTTTATTATAGCGACATTGCTTTTCTTTTTAAAACATAATTTTTATTTTTTATTCTATTTAGAACATAGTTTTTATTAACATACATCTTCAAATAATTTATTTAAATCTCTGTTGAAATATTTTTGAAAAATATAAGATTTAAACATCTTACTCATACATTTTTTTATTTTTATTCATTTTTTTATTATAGCAACATTGCTTTTCTTTTTAAAACATAATTTTTATTTTTTATTCTATTTAGAACATAGTTTTTATTTTTAAAGGGAAGCAGATGTACGAACAAACTTACGCATTACCTCACAAGTTGTAGAATAAGCCTCTGAGCTCAATAAGTCCTATCTCCATTATCCCTACTCAAACCATATTACCATTATTTAATTTTAATTTATATATTTTAATAAAATAAAATATAATCCTACTTTATTTTTTCAAAATTATAATTATATAAATATATTTGAATAATTTAAAATTTTAATTATATAATTAATTTAAATAAATAATTAGTTGGAGGTATCTAAAATGATCGGATGCTCGTATCTTTTTCAAATACTTGAATTACGTGGAATCAAATACTTATTAGTAATATTATGAATATTGTTAGAGTAACTGTATTTATGAATATCATTATATTGGCTTTATACTTTCTAAGTATATTTGTAGATTAACCTTCCAAGTATACTTGTGGACTGGCATGGACCAACACTCTCACTTTAAATATTAAAGTTTTTTCTTCTAAATAAATTAAACTATATATATATATATATATATAAATAATTTCCCCTCCATTAAATAAATTATAATTTTCAATAAAAATCTTTAAATCCCTTATTAAAAAGGAAAAATATCAATAAAACTAATCCGTTAAATATATATATATATATATATATAATAAAAATAATTTCCCTCTATTAAATAAAGTATAATTTTCCATAAAAATCTTTAAATCCCTTATTAAAAACTAAAAAATATCAATATAAAATTTTATTTAATTTTCCATAAAAATCTTTAAATCCCTTGTTAAAAACTAAAAAATATCAATATAAAATATTCTGTTAAGTAACTTTCCTCAAATATGCTATTTAAAATTCCTAATCATATTACAGGTGGATTGTTTGGTTATAAAAAAACGATGGTCAATATTACCCCCAATCAAATTTCTTAATCGCATGTACGCGTGGATTCATATTTCCATGATCGTCGGTGATAAAAGAACAATAGAGACTATAAAATTCCATACTATATAAATACTTAGATATGCTTGTTTTTGGTGTGGAGCTGACACTAAAAGTGACCTGCCTTGGTAGCAGCTCAAGTTGAAGTGTGAGGCTCAATAGTTGCAGGAGAGGTCTATGCTCTTCTTGGTTTCAGGAGAGAAACAACATAGGATTGTTCACCACTAATATCAGCAAGTCCCAGCATCACTGTCAGGGTCAAATCAGCTAAAAAATCAGGTACACATTCTTATTTCAGACCTCAATCTGAAAAACCCAGTTGTCAATTTTTCACTTTTCAAGCTCAGATCTGCTTAAAGCAAAATAGTCTCGACATACCCAGAAAGATTTCAAGATGGTTTTGGATATCAATCCAGAGGAGGTAGACGTCGTGATCTCTGCTATTCACCCTGATCTGAGTTTCTTAGAAGCATGGAGACCCTTTTTATCCCCTTACCATCTTATCATAGTTCAGGACCCTGAGCTTGAGCAGAATGTTGAAATTCCCTCAGGGTTTGATCACACTTTGTATACTAAGCATGACATGGAAAGAATATTGGGTTCTGGTGTTTTATCCTCATTGGGCTTCAGAGGTCATAGCTGCAGGTCATTTGGGTACCTTGTTTCTAAGAAAAAGTACATTTTTTCATTAGATGATGACTGCCTTCCTGCTAAGGATCCAAGTGGGAATTTGGCTAATGCCTTAGAACATCACCTGATAAATCTCAAAACCCCCTCGACCCCATTTTTCTTCAATACATTGTATGACCCTTACAGGAAAGGGTCAGATTTTGTGAGAGGGTACCCATTTAGCCTTAGGCAGGGGGTCCCATGTGCCATTTCATGTGGGTTGTGGTTAAATTTTCCTGATTATGATGCACCCACACAGATCCGGAAGCCGGAAGAAAGGAACACTCAATATGTTGATGCAGTCATGACTGTTCCCAGTGGGGCCATGTTTCCTATGAGTGGCATTAACATTGCATTCGATAGAGAAATCATTGGTCCTGCAATGTTCTCTGGGCTCGGTAGTTCTGGATCTGGCAAAACTGCGTTGTCCCGGCACAGTACTCTGGAAGACATTTGGTGTGGTTTCTGCTGCAAGATTATATGTGATCACCTTAGGTATGGGATCAAAACAGGGCTGCCTTATGTGTGGCGAAAGGAACTTGGGGATCCCGTGGCTAACCTTGAGGGAGATGCAAAGGGTGCTCAGTGGCTTGAAGAGGTTGTGCCATTTTTCCAAACAGTTCGCCTGTCTCGCTCTGCCCTCACTGTGGAAGATTGCTTTGTGGAAATCGGTAAACAAGTCAAGGAGAACCTCAAGAATGCGGATCCTATCTTTGGGGAAATTGGCTCCATGATGGAGGAATGGATCAAAGCATGGAAGTCAGTCTCATCTTGATTCATTTCATTTTTAATGCAAAGTAATCCGTGTTTCTAAACTATCCAGAGTGTTGCTACGTACTCTTGAACGAAAGGTTGGCCCTTCAAATTTTCTCTGCATAGATAATACTAATCATTCCTGTTTAGAGATTGACGCACAAGCAATTTATCAGGATTAACATTGAGTAATTTCATATTGCATAGTTGGTATAAGCTTTAGAAGTTTAGGTATCTGAATAGAACTGGTTCATTTCAGATTTTGGTTGTTTGGGTACGAGGACCTTGTCTTCAGTTCTCAATCTAAGATTTCTTTGATGTAGAGCCATTTGAATATTTAATATTGAGATAAACTATTTAAGTGACGAAAAGGCCTTCTGGTTTGAGGAAGTTATTCTATAAACAAAGGAAAATCGAAGAGAAATTTATGCTTTTATGTTGCTGATGATGCTTATTGGGAAATTTAGTTCCAGGTTATAACCTTTTATCTGCTATAAGTATAAATAAATGAAATGCTTGGTTCTGAAGGATTTTTCTAATTTGCTATGGGATTTGACTTCTTTATGGAAGATTAAATATGTTACACAAATAGATTAGATTCTTGTATTAATGAATTCATAGTTAAACACAGGCATGGATACTAAAAATAAAGAATCAGGATGGTTTTGGAAAGTTTTCTCTTTTTATTGGTTCCATGGTTTCTAGATCTGGTTTTGTTGTCCTGCTAACATTATTGGAATAGACTTTGCAAATGTGTTTTTCATTTTCTAATTTTGGAAAGCATCCTTGGATGGGAGATTTTGTTTAATAACTGGCAGTGAATTTAACAGATTTGTTTTATAAATGATCTTAACAGTTTTGGCCTTTTTAAGAGCAATGTTTATAAGAGCTTTTCAGAAGAAATTTCTTCTTCCTAATCATGTAGCAGGTTTTGGATTCGAAACTTGCTCACAAATTATGTATTATTCTGTCCTGGTGATTATTGGTGTTTCATAATCTGACAGTAATGAGTTGAGGATTGTTTCAGACTTTGCTTTATAATGTTTCTTTTAGGAATTGGTTCGGATTCGTTTGCATGTCTTTGAGATTACTTTTGGTAATCTGAATTATAATTGATATGATGCTCTAGTCCAAGTTTTAATTCATTATTTTCAACATATTATTGTAAGCTATTTCCTTAATTTTCATATGTTGGGGAAGCTTATTACACAGTAGAAATCAAACATTCTCGGACTGACGCAATATCTGCAACTGGAAGCAATGCCACTCTTTAAGGATCCACAGTTACAGTTTCTTAACCCTAGCATCATATTTGCAGGGCCATGAGTTTCGATAGCCCTAAATTCCCTTTACAAATAACAGTTCCAAACTACCATTCATGTATCGATACTTACGTTTCTCTAAAATTCTAGAAGTGCAATGCACAAAAGTTGGAAAGTTACCTTGTTGAGACGGTTTTTAGAAAGTGCCATGTCTAGATGTGGTTGAAGTTCTTAAATTTTGTGGTCTTTTATATTTCCTACCTGCCTTTTGGGAATTCGTTTACCCAGCCACTGAATTCTCTCCTTTAAAAACCGTCCAGTAAATCTGCTACCAATCCCTGTGTGATCTTGTCTAGCGCAATTCGTTTCTTTGTCAAAATGTTTCAAGGCATGCTCAATCAGCAAGTTTCTAGGCTTGAACTATGTAGTTCACTGGTATGATGTTCTTGTCTGGTTCACATGTTCATTTTTGGTTTATGCAGTCCAAAGGTATTCACCTAGAGGTGATGAATAGGGGGATAGTTTCCTAGACTAAGAAGCCAAATTTGTAGATTGGGTGACAAGTTGCCGAACGTGCTTCCCTTCTAAGTTCTACTAATTAGAGGTTTTTCTTCCAGTCAATTAAGAATCCTTTCACCCACAGGTTACCTTATCATACACATTTAATGAGGTTGTGCAGAATTATGCTCTGGAAATCCCGAGTGTGCACAGGAAGTAATCTTGCATAGCCTCTAATTATCCTCTGGAGGTTGATTTCCAGAGTATTTATCCCCTGATCTGTGTACATGAAAACCATGCGTTTGATGTTTAGTTGAATTTTGATGTTCTTAGGAAGTAATCTTGCATAGCCTTCAATTATCCTCTGGAAGGTGATTTGCAGAGTATCTATCCCCTAATCTGTGTACCTGAAAGTCAGTTATTTGATGTTTAGTTGAATTTTGATGTTCTTAATTATACGATATTGCTCGTGTATTATCTGTCAGGTTACATAGATGTATGATGCTTAACTGCTACTTTTTTATATTGTCAACCACAACTCTGCAAATCTACAATGAGAAGAATAAGGACAATGACAATTGGGTTGAAATCCTTCAGTTAAAAGGTGAAAACTAAGCCTTCGGAATATGCTGTTGTGAAGGTTTCTTGAGGTAGTCTCGTGAGAAGCTAAAATTTATAATGGGAAATATAAATTCCATGGACCTCAGGAGTGAAAGATGTTGAAAAATTGTGACAAAGCAGAGCTCTTTCTTTGTTCACTGTTGCCCGACATAAAGAAAGCTGTGCATGGATCTCAAACGAAAGAGAGTCTACAAGTCTGGTAGGTGGCAGGACGATAAGATATTTTACGGATGTTGCTTTTATCCCTTTGTAAGAGATAATCATATGTTGATAGATGACATTGCACGGAGTCGACCAGTGTCCTCTAAAATGACATGTTTTTGCTCTATTTTAATGTCCTTTGTAGGGTTAATTTGCTGTGGAGTATTATCCATGAGTTTGGAACATCGATTTTTAGGGTCATGACTTTTGCATAACCAATACGTTACCTCTTTATCAAGTCTACACTAGTGAAGCTGAGGGTTCAAACTTCAAACTTAACTTTCTGTTTCTTAGGCATCCACGACCTTACCATGGTTTGGGAGTCCACACTAGTTGGTTACAAATTTTCAGTAATCTTGATGTTTCCATACGGTTTTACTCACGAGGATCCTAGTGAGCTAGGGCACACCTTCCAAACTATAATCTCCCTGAAGGGATCCTACAGAGTTGTGCCAATCGTGGCGGTTGAACTGTAAAAGTATATCAGTCGATCTCTGCATACCCTAAATAGAGGGTTAACCATACCATACAAGCATCATTACACTAGCATCAATGTTTGCAAGAATATGATTTTTGGTCAAATTACTACAATTGCTGAAAATTTTCTTATAGGAATTACTATCTAGATTGATCACAATATTCCATTTCTTCAAGCATACAGAAGACATGTCCAGCCTGCTAAGATTTGAGTTACTCAGTTTTAGAGAAGCTATATTGAAATCAAACATTCGCTGAGCTTTCTCATGACATAGTTGTAACTTTCTCATGACATAGTTGTAACTTCCTTACAAACTCTTAGACCGTGTGCTTCAAGTATGAGAAGAAAGGAAGAGAAAAGCAAGCTTACAAATCAAAATGCAACTCCCCAAGTATGAGAAGAAAGGAAGAGACAAGCAAGCTTACAAACCAAAAGGAAAATGCACAATTCTAGCGGTTTTAAAACGTGTTTAAAACCGACTAATCAATTAATGAGCTTTTACGTTAAATAGAAAAATCATTGTCTCAACTTTTGATGCAAGGAAAAATCATGAAACCAGGGCTGAGCGTTGACTTTCTTGGTATCATCATTTTTCAAAATTTAGGGTTTGTGTGTATGTTTTTAACAAAAACTGGAAATTTCTATTATAATATAAAAGCGGTGACAGAAGTCACGAAGAAGTACAGCAACAGAGCAAAAGAGACATCTAGTGTCCTGGCCCTGAGGGGCGATTAAACAACATATCTTCTTACTAGATCAGAAAAATCCCATTTTGACCCAAACTCACGGCTGTATAATGCCTTGATAATACTCATGTCCATCAAATATTAACTGCCCCAATTTTTTTTATTATATATGCCAAGGTTGGTTTGTGTGTTTGTTTGTTTGTCATTGGCATGTAGGATGTGAAACCATTGCATCGATTCAAACTTTCCTTTCAAGGTTCTGATTTAAAAAAGAACCTCAGCATTACTGTCCTTGGGAGTTTTACCATGAATCATATCTCTAATAATTGTGAGTTTTACCATGAATCATATCTCTAATAATTGTGGAATCTCCAAATACTAGTAACTTTTGTATTCCCCACTGGTGTGCCAGTTATGGACGTTGGAGTAGGGCATAAACTTCTAACTTTTGTATTCCCCACTGGTGTGCCAGTTACGGACCTTGGAGCAGGGCATAAACTTCTGATTGGTTGTTTGTCATATAACCAACGGACTTTGGAGCAGGGCATAAACTTCTGATTGGTTGTTTGTCATATAACCAAAGCTCCATGCAAAACTATGCTCTATGATTTTTCTAGGCAAGAAATAAACGGTGTTGTCTATTGATGCAACAAAATAGCTGGACGGCAATTTATTGTTGGAATTTCGACATATTTTTTTTTTTTAAATCAGGTACTTGGAGTGTTTGAATCAATTTTTTTTTAATGGCTGAAATGGATTCAGCACCATTAAAAACAAGGTTCCTGTAATCAAGGTTTTCAAAAATTTCTACTTGATTTTTTCATAATCTTCCAAAATTTCTAGGCTATTTTGTGGGTTTTTTAAACTACATGGAAATAAACCCCTGCACTCACAATTGTAGTATGCATACTCTATAGTGGGCATGGCTCTCGTTCGTATGCATCCATGTTTTGTAGGTACATTAAAAGGTGTAATAGATGTAATGATAAGTGTATTGGTTACGCTAGGGGTAATTATGGGGTCTTGACAAAGGCAAAAGACTTCCATAAAGTTGATTTTATGGAAAACAATTTGATAGTGTTGGCATATTAGAAATATGTGAAATGTTGAGAAGAGTTTGTTAATACACAAGTTAATAATATGGATTTTAGAGATGTGTGCCTATGAGAGGTGCATTATAGCTATAAAATATGTTTGCTTATCAAATGCGTTACACTATCATAGATAATGAATCCTAGTATTACCATGAGTCACATTCAACTTTTTGTTGCCACAATAATTTTCTATCTTCAAAATATTAACTTCAAAATATGTGAGTGAGATGTTTAAACTTTAGATTTTTCAAAAATATTTTAACACGTATATATATCTATATATAGAAAAAAATGTTAAAAGGAAATAATTTAATGTTGTATAGGATAAAATATCCAATATGAGCTATGAATAAAATATTTTAATATGAATTAATATTGACGTATACTTTAAAATATATAAATAACAAAAAAACTAGTTTAATGTGCGTTGATAAAATGACACAATGCACATGATATGCAATTTCTATAACATTCAAAAATACAATTTAAACAATAAAAAATCACACATTGTTTTTTGCACTCTAAAATAACTCTGCACCTAAATTTTTTTTATCCCTCTCAGCTCATGTTAGATTCGTGGTTAAGATGGATCTATGCTGGTGACATCTTCTTTACATATTTAGTTGCTTCCAAGGAGACTATGATTGTAATTCCATTCATATAATTTTCTTGGCTCTTAATCCTCCCTAAAGAGGTTCATGTTCATTCCAGATTCACCAACATATAGTCCATAGTGCCTTTATCCAATGATGCATGCTTCAAAGAATATTCTAAAACCTAATCAACTAAAGTAGATCTCTTTGATTGCATTCACATAAGATCTACATATAACTCTACCAACATTAAACACTGCTTGATTATTTTCTTTTCTTTTCCAACTTGTCACCTTCTTTTGAGTAATGGTCCATCAATAATTATCTCATGATTTTGTATTATCTAATGTAATCCCTTCCTATGTCATGCCATATCAAAATTGAATCAATCTCTTGGTTTGCATTTACTTCTCATTGAAGCTCTTTGACAATGTCTCATCAACAACATGAATTGCCACAATGCTTACTAACAACTTGATTGGTTGAATACTTCTCTTGACAATAATTTCTTTTTGGTGGCTTTAATAACTTAGTAAATATAGGAGTTACCATTGTTGATTTTCCTCGATGATAATCTAAACAAATTTTAGGATCTATGATGACAAGTTTCTTCAATAACATAGGCTTCATGGACCTATTGAATTCACTCGATATAGTCTTTTTCTATCTGGTTGCTTCGAGTTGGATACCTTCTAATAAATGTAGTGCTTTTGTTACACATTGAACCATCACTTCTTTTTTTATTGCCAACACTTATTGACAATGTCTAATCATTGTGCATACTCTTGTAGTTATGATGGGATTCTAATGAAGAACTTGTATTGTTGATACTTTTTCCTAGTATTGATTGATAGTGAAGTCTATTAACGCTAAATGGTGCTTATGTGACATTTCTTTTGTCATTATACACCTCAACAACTTGAATGATGCACAAGGAAACATATCCTTTATCACTGAAGATTTTAGTGCATAGATCACTGCATTTTCAACAACTCAAGTTTATCATATGCGCAAATCATGGATTGGATCTCTGTAAACTTAGAATCCCTCCCATAGAAGACTAGCAAGCAAAAGAAAAATATTCCCACCATGCCTTCATTAGATCAGTGTTCTCAGCCTACTGCTTTCTTCGACGGGGCCGCACAGATGGGTCAATGCGGTTGTGGTTTCTTCATCAAGATAAATGAATCCACGCATTTTTCTTCCTTCTGGCACGGCGGTCACGGCTCCAATAATATGGCTGAAGCCATCGCACTCACTGGACTATTAAAATTTTGTATCTTCCTTGACATTCAGCAGGTTGCTATTTTTGGAGATTCGAAAATTTTGGTTGATTCGGTTAATAGGAGAAATCACATATTGGCGCCGCACCTGACCGGTTGGAGAGATAGGATCAGCTATTACTGGGACTGCTTGGTTGGTAGTACTATTGAGCACATCAGCAGGGTCAAAAATTCTACAGCTGATACTCTTTCTAAATTGGGCCTCCTATCCACTCCTGGTCTATGGTTTCTCGAGATTTTCTCTGAGGGAGTTACATTCCAGATCCATGAATTTTCATTACCGGACTTTTAGTCTCAGATGTTTGATAGTTTTGCCTCATCTGCATATGCTTTTCTATTTTAGTTTCATAATGCCCCTCTATATTATGTGTTACTGTACTGGTTATAGGACATAGGTAGTTATTTAGTTATTTTGATAATCTGTTATATCATCCATGCAGATTATAGGAGCATATAAGACATAATGTGGCTTATAGACTATATTAGAACATCTCGGATGTATCTATTTTTTTGGACTCTTATATTTCTCATATAATATATTGAAGCTTTTTTCGTTTTGAAAAAAGAAGATTTTAGTGCATAGATCTTGCTTTGAAATTTGCATTTACACTTCTACAAAATGTTCTCACGAAGTCCTAATATTTCTTGCAACACTTTTTCTACAGTACTTGTAGGGTTATAACCTAACATTCATAATCGTTCAAACTCCATTGAAGCACAAAATATCTCTCTCATAGAAGTACTACCCCAAACTAAACATGTTACCAAATTTCATAGGGAGTATAGTTGATACTCAATTGTTCACTAAAATCACCATGGGATTGATTACTAGAGTATAGGTTAACTCCTCAACTACAAGGCATATGCAAGATGAGGTGAGATATGAAAAGTGGACAAAGGTGTAAGCTTGTTTCATTAACAAAGTATGTTACTTGTATTTTGTAGTGGTTATTAGATACTAACCCCCACTAGATTTCTCACTATAACAAGAGAAAGATAGACCATTGTTACCCTTGCTATCTTATTGCAAAGACAAGCTAAGAGATAGAACAAAAAAATACTTTGATGGAGAAGACATTGTTGTTGTAGACGCCATGTGCCCTCTTGTCCTACTTGCTAGAAACAAGGCATCCTTGCCAACCTCATTGTTGGGACGGGGGAAATTATTGCTAGCTTCCTTACTAGATCAAGAGAAATTCTAATATGACTATAGGGGAATATGTCGCAAAAGGAATTAATTATTAATGCAAGTTGATGGAGGATTTGATTGGCAGTGAGGTGGCTGTTCTCCCTGATGAGTAGTTTCCCTTCCTAGAGATGAAGTTGATAGGTATGTACCATTTGTCATGACATTGCCTCCCCTCTATTATTGATAGGTAGTCAAGCCCTCTTTCTTTTTATTTACATCACATGACAATCTTGGGATTTTGCTCACCAACTTAGGAGGCAAGTAGATAATATCTCATCACATGTTAATGCATCGAATCTAATGAATCCTTGGCCTTGAGTCAGTGTTTCCAAAAAATAGAATGACACCGCTGATACGTTCAACATTATTATTTACACAATTACAACATATATTGAAGTACCAAAATATTTTGGAATGGCATCATCGAACATAAAACATTATTATTTACATATTTACAACATATTTGGAAGTGCCAAAATTGGTGTTGAAAGCTAGGAGTTACCTTCAACATTAGAATGAAAATGTCCAATATGTCATCTGCTTATCCCATTGTATTGATCAAGGATGGGATGCACATGACCAACATTAGAGATGGGCTTCATAATATAGTTGGCAAACAAACATAAATTCTTAAATGTGAATAAATCACAAGTCTGACCCGACCAAACTTATTCAAAATTTTTACAATTCATGGCAACTAAAGGTGATATGTTTACCAAATAATAAGCAGTGGATATTGCTTATGTCTGTAACTCCTTATGCAAGTTAGCATTGTTGATCATGTTTTTGGCTCTTTCCATTAATAAGAAGCTTGAAGCAGCTATTATTAATGGACCACTAACTCCTAGTGTGTCAAACCAATAAGCAGTGAAAGGATACAAGTTATGGGATCCTTCTTCACGTAAGATAATCATTAGTAGAGATGTAACATTTGATGAATCTTCTCTTCTAAAATTAGATGTTGAAAAGTTGAACAAGAACAGGTATCACCAAATCAACAAATTCAGTTGTAGACTCAACCTTTTTCAGAAAGTGCGAAGGAAGAAGAGACTTTTGAAGAAAAATGCGAAGAAGATGTAAAGGAAACTATAGAAGTTTAGATACTAGTTCAACAACCAGTCACTCTCAGGAGGTCTACAAGGGAAAGAAAGACACCCAAAAGTTATGAAGATTTTGATTCTTCTATTGCATCAATTACTGAATATTGGGAGCCTTATTGTTATCAGGAAGCAATGGATGATGTGGATAGTGAAAAATGCAAGAAGGCTTTGGACGAGGAAATGGATTCCTTATCCAAGAACAAAATCTGGGATCTTGTATAACTCCCTAAAGGGAGAAGTGTTGTCAGATGCAAATGGGTCTTCAAATTGAAGTGAAATGTTGATGGAAGTATTGAAATATATAAGGTGAGGTTGGTAGCAAAAGGGCATTCTCAAGTAGAAGGTATTGACTTTCATGAGATTTTTTCATCAGTCGTAAAACTTGTTTCTATTCATACAGTGTTAGCACTAACTCCATTACTTGATCTTGAGTTAGAACAGTTGGATGCTAAAACAAATTTTCTTCATGGAGATTTGGATGAAGAGATTTACATGGAACAATTAGAAGGCTTTGTACAAGGTTGCAACAAAGTATTAATTTGCAAGCTCAGGAAATCATTGTAAGACCTGAGGCAGTTTCCCATGCAGTGGTACAAGAAGTTTGACTCCTTCATGGTGAGCTAGAACTTCACTAGAAGTGAGTTTGATCATTGTTTGTACTTTTAAATTTTCAATGACATATTCATTATCTTGGTCTTGTATGTTGATGATATGCTTATTGCAAGCAAAAGCATGGAAGAGATCAACATGTTAAAGGCTAAGATTTCTAGGATGTTTATATGAAGGATCTTGGAGCCGTAAAACATATATTGGGCATGGAGATACACAAAGATAGAAAAAATCAAAAGCTCTGGATATCACAACAAAAGTATGTGGAGAAAATACTTGCAAAGTTCGGTATGGACAATGTGAAATCTATTAGTATTCCTTTAGCTTTCCATTTTAAGCTTTATTTGGGTTTGAGTCCTAGAAATGATGAAGAAAATAAGTATATGTCTCATGTACCATATGCAAATGCGGCAGACAATTTAATTTATGCGATGTTATCTACAAGTCCTGACATTTCACATGAAGTTGGAGTTGTCAGCAAGTTCATGGTAAATCCCGGAGAAGAACATTGGCCAGTAGTGACATGGGTGCTTCAATATTTAAGAGACACAAGTGACCATTCTATCATCTTCAATGATTGAGGAGGTTCAGTTTGCATATATGTGGATGTTGATTATGCAAGTGATTTGGACAAGAGGATATCTACTACAGTGTATGCCTTCACTCTTATAGATGGAACAATTAGTTGGATGTCAAAGCTTCAAGAAACAATTTCTTTGTCCACTACTGAAGCAAAGTATATGGCTGCTTCAAATGCTTGTAAAGAGGCAATTTGGTTGAAAGGTCTACTTGATGATCTTGGAAGGATGCAAGAGAAAGTGAATGTATTCTATGACAGCTAGAGTGTTATTCATTTGGCTACAAATCCATCTTATCATAACAAAACTAAGCACATTGATGTAAGATACCATTTTGTAAAACTTGTGATTGATGGCGGAAAAGTAGCTCTCAAGAAGGTCCATACATAGGAGAATTGTGTAGACATGTTTACAAAGACCATTTTAGTAGAGAAGCTACAATGGTGTTTGGCTTCTCTTGTCTTGTAGAAGAGATGATGAATGTGCATGGACAAGGGATTAGGAAAATTGTTGTCAAGCTGGAGATTGTTAACGAATGACAACAATTAATGTTAATAATCTAATTATCTTAGTAAATATGGTTTTACCATTGAGGCAATTTTGTAACCATAGGGAGTTATGTAATAGAGTCTTTGTATTAAAATGATGATTGCCTGAGAGGCTTGATATAACGCTAGAGATCCATTCTTGAATTTGGAGCAATAATAATTCCAATCCCTTACCCCATGGAGGTTTCCTTGACACACTGTTAGGGTTTTACCACCTAAATTCTTATGTTCGTTTGTGTGTTTCAGTTTCTATTTCTTGTGCATTTCTTTCTTATTTCAATGTTAATGGGCTGAAAATACCAACAATTAACATTTGACCATAAATTATTGAACAATGAAAATTGAAAGTACAATCAAATATATTTAATCATTCAATTCTATGTTTTCCATCCTCTTTCTAAATTAAAAACATCATGCAAATAAACATTTATAATAATAAAAATTATAAACAAAAAAGTGTAAACAAATTAATATAAATTTATATATAATGATAATTATATATAATTATAATTGAAAAATTATACAAAATGGTAATTATGGTTGACTATAACTAGTTTATTGGGTTATAAGAAAAGTAAGAGACTACATTTGTTTAAATATTTTAGCAAAGATAATTTTATGCTTTATAATAGTTTAAAGAGCTAATTTTGATCTTTCTTATTAGCATTTACAATCTTTTTATAGTATCTTAATTTCCTTTATCATACCAAAAAAACTCCCCTTAAATATTTTTAATTATATGAATATATTAAATATGTTTTTTTCATATATTTCCCAATGATTTAGCTAAAACTTGGCATTCTTGTTGGCATTATGACACAGGTTTGACACAGGTTTGGCTTGATGACATAAGTTTTGTCCTTGATGGCAACTCACTCAAATAGCAGATCATAGTTCAGGCTCTCAGAATGGTAGAAAATGAGATACCCGCAGGTTCCTCTTCACAAAGTCGCGGACATACGCAGGTGCACCGAACAAAAGGTGCATACATGTACGCAAGTGTACCGAACAAAAAGTGCGTACGTAAAATACACGCACTTTCATGCAGAGAAAAGCATGCACACGTGGGAAATCTTATGGTTGGTCCATGGTATTTAGTCCGAAATTTTGAACCTATGGTTTGGTCTGTGGTTTTGCATCTAAAGTATTGAACCCAGGTATTGGGTCCCTAGTATTGGATCTCTATGGTTTTGGACCATGGTTTGAGTAAGGCCTAGGCTATAAAAAGGAAAGGAGATCATTTGGCTGGGGCAAACTGTTGTGTTGAATATCTTGAGAAGAGCAAGCTCTGAAATACTGGTGATCGGTTGGTGAGTTATCGCTGGATCTGAATCAAGGAGGAACATGAGCATTACAAGATGGTTAAGATATACTGATAGGTCAATATCTCTTTGGCGCATGATTGGATCTGATAATCTGGGTATAATTGAAGATAAATTATCATATAGATCTATACCCGCAGGTCCGACACAGTGGAGGCGCGGATACCCGCAGGTTCGACACAGAGAAGGCGCGGATATACGCAGGTTTTACACAGCGCAGGCGCGTATTCCGCAGGATCGACACAGCAGAGGCGCGGATATACGCGGGTTTGACAGAGCGCAGGTGCGGATACCCGCAGGTTCGACACAGCGGAGGCGCGGATACCCGCAGGTTAAAGAAGTGAATACTGCGTACGTACGCAGATTTCTATTGGTGAAGTTGCGGACTTTTCTTGAAATATGTTTTAGCTGCTTTTGTTTATTACTGTAGTGTTCTGGGTTCTGAATTGGTGTCTGGTTACTGGTACTGTGTTCTGAGAAGTTATTGATTCAGTATTTGTACAAGGAAGTTGGTTGATTGCAAATCTATTTGATGTTTGATTGATATTCATGGATCCAGTTTGAAAATTTATGAAATGTGGTCCCTGGAAGAAAAGAGAAGTCTTCTGTAGGTCAGCACCTACGTACTAGTACCTCAGCTAGTACAAGAGCTAAGGGGGTTGTAGCTCCCTTCCAGAAGAGTCTGGATAACGAGAGAAGGTTGTAGCATTCTGCAGGTTGAAGCTTGCGTGCTGGTATAACACTGCACCAGTACAAAATCATTGTAAAAAGAAGTTTCTAATTGAAAGAAGATAGAGACATATTGCAGTAGGTGGTTTTCACCCACATTGGGTTTCCATCTTATATCTTGTGTTCTTTTGTGTGTCTGTCTGCTCTACTTTTCTGTTCCTGCTTACTGTTATATGGTTTTGACACACAGATTAATGATCAACATCTGAAGAATAAATTAAATTATAAGTCTGGAAGGTACATGCAAGTTTCATTAGTCAGACCTGCAAATCTTTGTATAAATTGAAAAAGAATTTGATAATACTGATTCACCTCCCCTCTCAGTATTATTTTCAATAATTGGTATCAGAGCAGGTCCTTCAGGAAAGCTTGATCGCTTGAAGGAAGATCTATCATCATAGGCAACTACGAAAAGGAAGCATCTATCAGGCCACCAATTTTTGATGGGAGCAACTTCGTCTATTGGAAGGTAAGAATCACTTCCTATATTCAATCTCTTGGCACGGAAGTTTGGGATATTGTGGAAACAGGATACACATTTTCATCAACAACTCCTACAGATGCAGCTGGTAAGAAGTAGTATGAAACAAATGCAAAAGCTGTCAATACTCTATTAGGAAGTCTATCTCAATCAGAATTTGTCAAGGTTATGTAGCTCAAAAGCGCAAAAGAAATATGGGACAAGATCGTTCTGAGCTATGAAGGAGATGAACAGGTAAAACGAGCAAAATTACAAACTCTTAGAATTCAATATGAAAGTCTCAGAATGCATAATGATGAAAGTGTGGCTAGCTATTTCCTACGTATAGATGAGATCGTAAACTGTATGAAAAACTTGGGTGAAGAAATAAAAGAATTTGTTTTGGTTGAAAAGGTTCTAAGATCTTTGTCTCCTAAGTTTGATTCAAAAGTTTCTGCCATAGAAGAAAAGCAGAATCTACAGAGCTTTACCATGTCACAACTGTACAAAATTCTAACTGCTTACAAAATGAGAAAAGGAGGACCATTAGACAGGAGAGAAGCTGCATTTAAGGCTTCAGGAAAAGGAGATTACTATGAGTCAGGACATATGTCAGAGGAAGAGGAAGAATCAAATTTTGTCAAGAACCTTCAACGGGGAACTGGAAGATTCAGAGGTAAGCTACCTTTCAAATGCTTTGCTTATGGAAGAGTCGGTCATTATGCTGCAAAATGTCCTCATAAAGATAAACTAGACAAAGGTAAGGAACCTGTTAGATGGAACAGAAAACAGAATGTAAATAAGAAGAGCTATTACACGCATGAAGACAGTGATGGATTGTCAAATAGTGATGAAGATGAACAAGGTAATGATGATAGACTTTTGATGGCTTTTGAAGATGATGATTTCTTGGATGCTATAAATGAAGGTGGTCTTTATGAAGAAATTTCTAAACTTAAAGTTTTTTTAGAGGAAAAGAATATGATTATAGATACTCTAACATTCCAACTTGCTGAAAAAGATAAACACAATGAAGAGTTAGAATGTGAAATTGTGGGACTTAGAAAAGAAATTGAGAAAACAAAAGCCCTTAATCTCAGATTTGCTAAAGGATCTGAAACTCTAGATGAGATTATCAAAGTGCAGCGTTCTCCTCTAATTAAGACTGGTCTAGGATATTCCAAAGAAGCATCTCAAGCTCAGAAGCAAGTGCAGAAGCCATCCACCTCCAAAAGTTATCTTGATGCAGCAAGGAGAAGTGAACAAGTTGACAATCGACAGCAAAAGCATAATGTAGATCACCAGGTAAATTAGGGACAATTTGCTCGGGGGAAATTTACGTCAAGGATGAACAGAAGCCTCAACCGACCACAGGTAAATCATTTTGGCTCAAGAATGGATGGAAACTACAATCATATAGTTGGTAGATTTGATAATCACAGGAATTTCTTCAATGGCCAATGTTTCTCTTGTCATAACTTTGGTCATAAAGCTGCTCAATGTGTTGCCTACAAGACCATCATGACTAGGGAAGCTCAAAAACAAAGGAGTATGATAGGAATCATGAAAAGAACCTACAATAACTTCTCTGCTCTTGAAAATGAAATAGAATGTTCTATCTGTAACAACTTCGGTCATGAAGATTCTGAATGCAGAAGCAGGTTTCGGCAAACAACTCAGAAGGAGCAAGCTTCATTGAGTTCCAAAACATGGAAAAAGAAAGAAACACAACCGGAAAGATGTGGGATAGCCTTATATACGGAAGGACAGGAAAATCAATGGTACATCGACAGTGGATGCTTGAAACATATGACAGGTGATAAAGAAAAACTTCAGTCATATAGTGCCTTAGAAAAGGAAAAGAAGGTCTCATTTGGAAATGACACCCCTGCATTCATAAAAGGTAAAGGCTCTGTTATTTTGAAGGAAAAGGTCAAGGTTGGAAATTTTATGTATGTTGATGGCTTAAAGCATAATCTATTGAGTGTCAGTCAGATGTGTGATCAAGGAACTGAGGTAATATTTCGATCAAATGGATGTATTGTTCGTGAGCTTGATACGGGAAAACAATGATCAGAGGCATAAGAACTCCAAATAAATTATACGTACTCAAGGGAGAACAACAACAATGCTATTTAAGCAAGAATGATGAACAATGGATATGGCACAGAAGACTGGGGCATCTTAGCTTCTCTCAGATAAGGAAAGCATGCAAATATCAAACAGTTCGTGATCTTCCTGACATCATAATTCCAGACAATACAATATGCAAATCATGTCAATTTGGTAAGCAAACTAGAACTAATTTCCCTGAGAAGGAAGGATAAGCTACCAGGCCACTCGAACTTGTCCACACCGATATATGTGGTCCAACTAGGAAGAGGTCACCTCGAGGAGAAGAGTATTTCATATTGTTCATTGACGACTTTTCAAGGATGTGTTGGATAGGACTCATGAAGTATAAAGATGAAGCTTTTGAAAAGTTAAAGTCATTCAAAGCTTTGGTTGAAAACGAATCAGATCGCAGAATCAAATGCCTCAGATTTGATCGAGGAGGGAAATTTACCTCAAATGATTTTTTTGGTTTTTGTGAAGAACATGGAATACAAAGGGAATTCTTTGCTGCAAGGACTCCTCAGCAAAATGGAGTAGTGTAAAGGATGAACAGAATGGTTCAACAAATGGCTCGTGCTATGCTTGATGAGTCCGGAACTCCCACAACCTTCTGGGGTGAAGCCACATTTGCCGCTATTACTATTCTCAACAAGACAAACGTCCGAATAAACAACACTTAGACTCCTCATGAACTTTGGTACGGTAAGACTCCCACGGTAAAATACTTCAAAATTTTTGGAAGCAAATGCTACATTAAAAGAACTGATGAAAATCTTAGCAAGTTTGAACCTAGAGCAGATGAAGGCATTTTACTTGGCTACTCTCCCCACAACAAAGCTTACAAATGTTACAATAAAAGACTTGGTAAAATTGTTGAAAGTATTGATGTAGTGGTTGATGAAGAAGGAAACACTCCTAGGCAGGTAAAATCTGAAGATCTCAAAGACTATCCGTCAACATCAAATCGGATTCATGACGAATAAGAAACTCATGAAGCACCAGAAGAACAGATAAGGATAGAAGAAAAGACTCCATCCAGATATGTTCAGAAGAATCATCTAGAATCTCAAATTTTGGGGCAAAAAGAGGCAGGTGTACAAACAAGAAGAACCATTTCAGAAGCTTCAAGCTATCTAGCATTGCTCTCCTCCATTGAACTGCAGAATGTAAGAGAGGCTTGCAAATATGAATGCTGGGTCAAGGCCATGGAGGAAGAACTCGAGTAGATTGAAAAGAATAACACTTGGGAGTTGGTTCCTAGACCAAAAGATAAGAATGTCATAAGGACAAAATGGATTTTCAAAAATAAGCTGAATGAAAATGGGAATGTGGTTAGAAACAAGGAAAGACTTGTTTGTAAAGGATATGCGCAACAAGAAGGCATAGACTTTGAAGAAACTTTTGCTCCAGTTGCCAGACTTGAGGCTATAAGAATGTTCCTTGCTCTCTCTAGCTTTCAGAAGTTCAAAGTATTTCAGATGAACGTAAAATCTGCCTTTCTGAATGGAGACTTAAATGAAGAAGTATATATTGAACAACCAGATGGGTTTATTCTTGGAAATGATCCAAAACTTGTATGCAGACTCAAAAAGGCTCTCTATGGCCTTAAACAGGCTCCAAGGGCGTGGTATTATCGGTTGGATAAGTACCTCCATCAACAAGGTTTTATAAAATGATCAACTGATAGCAATCTATATATAAAAATTGACAATGATAAGTTGCTGATACTTGTGTATGTTGATGATATCATCTTTGGTAGTAATGAAGAAGACATGAGTCAAAATTTTGCCTTGGTGATGCAAAAAGAGTTTGAAATGTCCATGCTTGGCGAGCTCACATATTTTCTTGGTTTACAAGTCCAACAAAACAAAGACGACATTTTCTATCACAAACCAAATATCTCAAGCAAATCTTGAAGAAATATGGGATGGAGGATTGGAAACCAGTATGTACCCCTATGGTGACAGGATGCAGCCTCAGCGAAAATGATAAATCGGCAGCTGTACATTAACCAACCTATAGATCTATGATTGGTAGTCTGCTCTATCTAACAGGTACCCGACCAAACATTATGCATGCAGTGGGAATAGTTGGAAGGTTTCAGGCAAATCCAAAGGAAACTCATCTTCAGGTAGTTAAGAGAATTTTCAAGTATCTTCAAGGAACTCAAAACTATGGCTTATGGTATCCTAGAGGTACAGATCTCACACTTCATGCATACACTGATGCGGATTGGGCAAGAAGCGTGGATGACAGGAAAATCACTAGTGGTGGTGCATTCTTCATAGGTCCTAGATTAGTATCTTGGTTCAGCAAGAAACAAAGCTCTATTGCATTATCTACAGTTGAAGCAGAATATGTAGCTGCTGCATCTTGCTGCACTCAACTCCTTTGGATGATGCAAACAATGCATGATATGCAAATCACTTGTACTCCACCTATCTCCATTTTCTGTGATAATACAAGTGCAATCAGTGTTTCAAAGAATCATGTCATGCATTCAAAGACTAAGCACATACCAATCAAGTATCATTTTCTCCGAGAACAAGTGCTTGAACAAAAGGTCAAATTGGAGTATGTTCCCTCCAAGGAACAAGTTGCTGATATTCTCACCAAACCACTGCCCAGGGAGACCTTTGAATACCTCAGACAAAAGCTGGGGGTAGTTGATGCATCATCTTGCTGTTGAATCTTGTCTATTTCAGAGATTGTTGGTTGTACGCGAGTTTCATATGGGGTATACGCGTACATTTGTTGGTTTATGTGGGTACATTCGTATATATGTTGACTTGAAGAAAATCAAGGATGAGAAGAGTCCGATATGGGTCTGTCAGAGACCATCTGGCACAGGTTCAGGGGGAGCATATATTTTTCTAATAATGCATTGTTGGCATTATCGTAGAAGATCTTGGTTCAATTTTTTAGTGTGTTTTGATTTTAGGAGGAGCAAGTACAGAAGGAGAATGTGGATACTGATCTGAATAATGATTGACAGATGCTGCTGATGTTTTGTCTCTATGTCTTAATGAAATGTGCTTATTATATCATGTATCCCCACCTAGTTGGGAGTCGTATGTATGAGTCCTTGGTGATAGGAAAATCAGTTATGATGTATAAAGTTAGATTTCTTTTGTAGAACATTTTCTTGCAGATCTTGCCTATATGTTAGGGGGAGCTTGGATAGCTCAACAGAGCCAAGATTTCAGCATATTCTCAGGGGGAGCATAACCCTTTGCCCTTGATGTCAAAGGGGGAGAAAGACTTTGAAGTGACTTTGGGTTGCCATCAAGTCCAAAGGGGGAGATTGTTGGCATTATGACACATGTTTGGCTTGATGATATAAGTGTTGTCCTTGATGGCAACTCGCTCAAATAGCAGATCATAGTTCAGGCTCTCAGAATGGTAGAAAATGAGATACCCGCAAGTTCCTCTTCACAAAGCCCTGGACATACGTAGGTGCACTGAACAAAAGGTGTGTACATGTACGCAAGTGTACCGAACAAAAAGTGCATATGTAAAATACACACACTTTCATGCAGAGAAAAGCACGCACATGTGGGAAATCTTATGGTTGGTCCATGGTATTTAGTTCGACATTTTGAACCTATGGTTTGGTCTGTGGTTTTGCATCTAAAGTATTGAACCCAGGTATTGGGTCCCTAGTATTGGATCTCTATGGTTTTGGACCATAGTTTGAGTAAGGCCTAGGCTATAAAAAGGAAAGGAGATCATTTGGCTGGGGCAGACTGTTGTGTTGAATATCTTGAGAAGAGCAAGATCTGAAATACTGGTGATCGGTTGGTGAGTTATAGCTAGATCTGAATCAAGGAGGAACCTGAACATTACAAGATGGTTAAGATCTACTAATAGGTCGAGATCTCTTTGGCGCATGATTGGATCTGATAATCTGGGTATAATTGAAGATAAATTATCATATAGATCTATACCCACAGGTCCCACACAGTGGAGGCGCGGATACCCGCAGGTTCGACACAGAGAAGGCACGGATATACGCAGGTTTTACACAGTGCAGGCGCATATTCCGCGGGATCGACACAGCAGAGGCATGGATATACGAGGGTTTGACAGAGCACAAGTGCGGATACCCGCAGGTTAGACACAGAGGAGGCGCGGATACTCGGAGGTTAAAGAAGTGAATACTGCGTATGTACACAGATTTCTATTGGTGAAGTTGCAGACTTTTCTTGAAATATGTTTTCGTTACTTTTGTTTATTACTGCAGTGTTCCGGGTTCTGAATTGGTGTCTGGTTACTGGTACTGTGTTCTGAGAAGTTATTGATTCAGTCTTTGTACAAGGAAGCTGGTTGATTGCAGATCTATTTGATGTTTGATTGATATTCATGGATCCAGTTTGAAAATTTATGAAACGTGGTCCCTAGAAGAAAAGAGAAGTCTTTTGTAGGTCAGCACCTACGTACTAGTACCTCAGCTAGTACAAGAGCTAAGGGGGTTGTAGCTCCCTTCCAGAAGAGTATGGAGAACGAGAAAAGGTTGTAGCCTTCTATAGGTTGAAGCCTGTGTGCTGGTATAAGACTGCACCAATACATAATCATTGTAAAAAGAAGTTTCTAATTGAAAGAAGATAGAGACATATTGCAGCAGGTGGTTTTCACCCACATTGGGTTTCCATCTTATATCATGTGTTCTTTGGTGTGTCTGTCTGCTCTACTTTTCTGTTCCTGCTTACTGTTATATGGTTCTGACACACAGATTAATGATCAAAATCTGAAGAATAAATTAAATTATAAGTCTGGAAGGTATACGCAAGTTTCATTAGTCAGATTTGCAAATCTTTGTATAAATTGAAAAAGAATTTGATAACACTAATTCACCCCCCCTCTCAGTATTATTTTCAACAATTCTAATTTCATACTCGCTTGAGGAAATATAGTTTTACCTTTAATTTTGAGATTATAAGTTATAAAATTATTTGATATGTTCTATATTTCTCCAGGATCCCAAAAATTTACATTCATATAAGATAACAAAAATCATAAGAGTTTTAAAGGGGAGTTTTTTTATGCCACAACTAATTGTATAGTTATTTGCAATTGTTTCTAAGATGATTACAAGGTTTCCACCCTCCATTTTTACTTATTTCAATGTCAGAGTACCAATTGAGCTTGTGATGAATATCAATTCCAACTTGTTTTTATAAAGACATCTTCCAAGCTATTTTTTTCATATACAAAAGAATTATATGTGATATTTTTGGATTTAATTACCATAACCTTTATTTTTCATTGTTCATAACCATACCCATATTATACCCATATTGGGTTAGAAGTCCTTGACTATTCTTATTACCAAGGTCATAGAAACTCATCACCATAAGAACAATATCACTGGTTTAAAATGAAGAATGATGATTATACCAATGAGATTTCAGTTGATAAAACCTAGAATCTCTAAATAGGCTTCTATCTGGTCAACCTACATGCCAAAAAGGGTAGTGGAAAAAGGACAAACTTTCTTGACCCATATATCATTGTTAACTTATTCTAACCAATCTTTATCACTTAACTTGTAAGGAATTTGAACTCTCTTAACATATTACCTGAGTTAGTCCTAGGCACTATGCTAAAATATTTTCTAACATCAACAAAATAGTAAAAGAGATTGGTTCTATTATTATCAACTCCTTTGCAATGATCCTAAGTGGAAGAAGGTGGTCCATGGTTGAATGACAACCTCTAAATGGAGTTTGGACTTTAGCTCATTTTAAATATATTTCTAGCCATGTGTTGATATTCTTTTCTATAATACATGCATATGACTTTGATAAAATTGAGTTGATCATAATGGTCCTATAATTAGAGGTATTTATTTTATCTCAACTATTAAAAATGGGTGAAATGAGATTTTGAGTTTATGGTTTAAGGAAACTCCATTTAATTGATAAATTGAAGAGCTTTTGTATGCAAGATATGAGATGAGGATATTCCTTCCAATTTTTAATGTTTCAAATTGTTATAGCACCATTTACCACCCTTGGTAGATTTGATGCTCTGTAAAATGGCCTAGGGAAACCCTTCCCTTTCAGACTTGGTCCAAATTTAAAAAAACAATGTTTTAAATCCCATACGCTATTTTTCCCTGTATAAATTGCGTGTACATGTGAGTTAGTCTATACCCAACTCGCATATATTTGTTAAAACATTAAAAAATATACAATCTCTTTAGATTCGGGTGGAGTTTACGAGTTTTACCTGTTACTCACCTATGTAGTCGTGGCCCAACTGTTTCCCAACTGAAAAATTAATTTGGAGAAGTATAAATAGACCTCCATGAAAAGGCCTAAGGAGGAGAAAAGATTGGATATTGATATTATAGTTGATTACATCCCTTATAAAGTCTGAAGAAATCCCCATGCCTTATGTACTCCCAAGTCATAGGAAACCTCTATTTCCTTCTTGAGATGTCCTTCATCCCTTTATGACATCTTTGTGTATACTGATGGAGGAGGATTGCTGAGGCCTGCACGGGACGGATCCAGAGGACGGTTTTGCTTGGAGCCGACGGACGACTCACGTTGTATTTCTTCTGTACTTTTTAGTTTACATTAATAAAGAGGTGTTGTTTTGTTCCTGATATTCAAGGCCTTAATGCATTAATCTATGTTATGATTTGCTTACGAATCTTATGTCAATGCTTATTTTCTTACATGATTATATGACCTTACATCTATATCATGAACATGATTTCTATTACTTCTGTTGTATATGCTTTGCTTGAATGAGTTGTAGGTTCTAAAGCATTGGAAGAACCAGAGGGTTTGGACCCTACGGGAATGACCTCAAATGTAGTACCTCCGGGTAATACCTCTTCTTCCTAGTTCAGTAGTTTAAGTATTAGGACTGCCTGTTTGCATGCATCTTTATGCTGTAACCCCTCCACTCTGTTGGGGTTCTCAACTCAAGACCCTAGGGTGACTTTGCCCGTAACAGAATTGGTGACTCCACTGGGTAAAATATTCTTGTTTTTCCTGATTGGGTCCTTGCTTTTACAGTGTTTGTGACCTTTTTTGTTTCCTTGGCATCAAGTTTGATCTTTTGGATTAGGCCTGAATTTTTGTTTTTCTTGATTGAGCTTTATATACACTTTTATCAGAGCACACAGTAGTGTATACATGCTAGTTTCTCCAAATAGACTTGCTTATACATGTTGGGAATGACCCTAGGGTCAATTTTGGGGCTAAAGGCCCAAGTTTTGTATAAATAATGTAAAGTCTCCACATTTTGTGATCGCGGAGCGCGAAGATGTAAATGGTCAAAAAGGGTTTTTTCCCTTAGTTTAGGTAGCTTTTGTCGGCTTGATGAGATTCACCCTTGGTCCGTGGACCATGGGAATGTATAAAAAAGAAGTTTTAGAAGATTTTAAGGCAGTTCAGTTCTTAGTAAGTTTTTGGGTAATTGATTGATGTAATGGGTCTGTGAGATCTAAGAGCAAAGAGTCTTAGCGTAGGAAGATGATCTGCAGCTGAGTGCACAGAGGCCTAGGTTAGAAGTCCGCAGCTGAGTGCACAGACCCCTGCAGCTATGTGCGCAGGGAAGTTAGAATCTGTACTGGAGATCTGAACCATCAATAAAGAGAATTATTCTGGAGATATCTGTGTATGAGCTCTTTTACTTATGTTATGAATGTATGTGGTTATGTTATGTTCAATACTGGGTTTATGATTTAATGCTATATTGATGCGCGAATCTATGTGTTTTACTTTGTCATATGAACACAAGTAAGAATATCTGTTTACGCGAAGATAATCATAATGCATGTTGAAGTTAACCAATACTTAAGCTAATCTGGGTAGACACAGAAGTAAGAGTAATTATAGGGGCACGTAAGTGTTTGAATTGCCTATTTAGGGTCCTTGAAAGACGGTCGCAGACCTTCGTAAAGGTTTTAAAGCCAAATAAGAAAAGTGCATTGATAAGCCCTAAAAGGATTATCGGTCTACGTGAAGGAAGGGTTAAAGTATAAAACGACATCACAACTATCTCAGGGTGCAGAAACTTGGTTCCTGCATCCCTCCATACTGCTTCGAGTGAGACTTCAGTCCATGCTCCGCGGATTGATGCCGAAAGGGCCAGTGGTGTAGGGATTTGCTTGGCTAATTAACGCTGAACCTTGGTCAGGGCCCATCAAGCCACCAAATGGTTCTGTTGCCGGGACCGATATCTGCATAACGAGATGTGTGATGTCACATCAATGGAATCCAACTAAGAAGGAGATCGAAGACTGGTTGGATAGAAATATCCACGAATTCGCAGCGCAAGAGAACAAGAATCTGTGATTGACGAAAGAACAATGGTTGGACAGATAGTTGTACACAGAGATACACAAGATCTTCTTCCGTTCCTTCCCAGTCGAGTTATATGAGTGGATGACGAAATTGGTAGACGACCAAGGAAGGTGGAGGCTTGATGGTCCAATAGTCCGGACCTCGAAGTTAGTGCAAAGATTAGAAGCCTCTGAAGATAAGATCGCGCGCGCTGTCAATAATTGGATTGATCGTATCATAAGAGGGTTCATGACAGAGTTCACGATCGATACCTCGGTCAGTTACAACGAAGCAAAGCACCGCTTCTTCATAGGGTCACGAGGTAAGTATTTAAAATCGTTGAATACCTGGATTAAGATGCTCTTGTGTGAAAAGCGGGTTATGCAGCTACCTTGATGTTTGGGGCTACGCGAAGTGGAAGGACATTCAGGAACAAGGGGAAAACAAGCCCTGAATATAGCCCACTAAACGAACCTCCTCTGAGTGACGATGAGGAAACAGTACAAGCATCTCTGCAAAGCGTTGTTTAGTTGATAAATCAAGGGTTCCTGTGAATACCCCACCCACCCACACCGCCTCCATCTTCACCTCCGCCTCATACACTTTCACCTACACCACTGCCACCTCTATCACCGTTCAATATGGTGAACTCAGTAAAGCTACCTATGTTAAAGGGCGTGGGAATTGAAGATCCAGACCAGTTTTGGTTCATCGCGAAGGCTGTATTGGAAGCTCAGGGTATCATGGATGATCAAATGGAGAAAGCAACGTTGGTTAGTGCTTTGCAGGATCACGTTTTAACATAATACATTAAGTAATGCACTGATAACTCGACGTCCACGTTAGCAGATATCCAGATTACGCTGAATAAGGAATTCAATAGACCTAAGTCTAAAGCGCAATCAATTGTGAGATTCAAAGGGATCATGATGAAGCCTGGTGAGACAGCCTAGGATTTGGATCAGAGATTGAAGTGTACAATCCGCGAAGATAACATGAATCTGACTGATGGGAAGCACCGCGAATGGTTTGTGGCTTCGCCCCTGCCTCATCTAAGGGTTACTCTATCACAACAAAAGATTGGGACCCAGGCGAAAGCTCTAGAAATTGTGATGAGATTGCATGAGACACCGATGCAAGATGATAATCTGGGGGTTCAGTAGATTCATGTAGTTGCAAAACCTTTTCCTAGAAATGTAGAGTTTGAAGAAAGATAGAACAACTTGGGTCAAGGTGCACGAAGAAGTTTGGTTCCTGAAGTGCAAAAGCCAGGGGCATGACAAAGATCACTGTCCAGTTTTCGCAAATTATGTTGTAGCAGGGGGACCAATGCCTCTGAGGTTGGAAGCTCCAGTAGGGCCAAGTACATGGCCCGTGCTATGGTGTGCTATCTATTAGGTAGCTGGAAAACATGCGACAGATAATTTCCATTTGCTGCAGAAATTTGTACAGACACCGCAACAACTCTTCTGTAACTTCTGTCAATCGGTGGGTCATGATGAGCGCAATTGCTGTAGTTATGAATTAATGATGGATAGAACGCCTGCATATAGGGTGCAGGTAGAAACTCGGCCTCCAGACCAAGGCGTTGGGGGAGCGTGAGGCAAGTATCAGGGGTGGAGAGAAGGCCGAGGTGGAGGAGGACTTGGTAGAGGTCGAGGGCAGGTCATTTGTTACAACTGTGGGGGACCAGGACACTACACGTGAGAATGCCCAAATCTGACACGTCTATCATGCTGCTATTGTACTTAGCTTGACCACGTGACAGAGGATTGCCCTATATTATTAGCTAAGATACGAGAAAAGGGGGCGTAGCCTCAACAACCAACTCAGAACCTACAGACGATGAGGGTTGATCCTCGTGAGGAAGATCGTAAGGTAAATATTGTGCTGCGGAGTGGAGCGATGACAGGTGAAGATAAGGGGAAGCATCCTGAAGAAGATGAGTGGGTCCGCAAAACGCCATTAAAAGAGACCAGGTTTGATCTAGAATGCACGAAAGAAACATTTATGGAAGCGAAGCAAAGCTTCACTGAGGCCTCTACCTCAGGAAGTTAGGAGAAGCTGGCTGAAGGAATGGACTCATCCATGATTACTACTTTCTTAGAAAACTGTATAAAGCTATTGCACGATAGCAAGGCTATGAAGGGATTGCATGAGCTGATCAATAGATGTGTTGGGAAGGAAAACTCTACTGATGTACCTCGCGCAGTCAGAAAGATTGGCAGGCATAAGGCGAGAACGGGGTGTGAGATGAGGCTTATTGCGCAGATAGGAGAATATGAGATGGATCAAGTTATTTTAGATTTGGGGTCAGATGTGAATGTTTTGCCGAAGCAGACATGGGAGAGAATGGGGAGACGTGCAATACAGTGGTCCCCGATTTAGTTAAGGATGGCGAATTAGCAAAAATCATCCCCATGGGAAGGTTGTAGGAAGTAACGGATGATATTGAGCGCACGAGCACACTAGCTGATTTTGAAGTAATAAAGATTGTGGATGACAACAATCCCTATCCTGTGCTCCTTGGGATCTTTTGGGCCACTGAAATGAATGGGGTAATCAATTTGAAGAAGTGGAAGATGATATTTGAGAAGAAATCGCTCCATGTAGTGGTGCCCCTGGACCCTGCAGAAGGATTGCACTATACTGAACTGGTCTGCGATTATGAAAGTGATGACGATTTGGACCAGATTTACAAGATAACGATGTGAGATCAGGATTGGGTGAATAGAAAAGCATATGGGCACATTGCATGGGATCACGAAAGTTCCTACACATAAGATTCAGACGAAGAGTTGGAGCACTGGTAGAATTGACTGCATGAAGTATCTACACTGTGCTGTAACATGATGACCAAGTCGTTGCACTATGTATTATCAAAGGTAAGAAATATTCCTTACTATGATGGTTTAACTGATGTTGATAACTTTTTGGATGCATTCGAGAGAGAAGTGCCAGAAAAGCATCACTTCCAAGCCTTGGACTGGGCGCTGTGCGCTAGGCCTGCGAGATGGTGGGGCATGCACAGGGACAATTTTGATGATTGGCGGGTGTACAGAAAAATTATGAGAGTACGGTTTGGTCACCCACAAGTGTGACTAACAGAAAAATATGATGGGAGGAATGACCCGCGTGACCATTTGGCCAAATGGACTGAAGTGTATGGAGCGGAGCCTCAACCGGAGTGGGTACATCTGTGTTGTCATACCTTGGATGTTATAACGATGAATTGGTACTTGGAGACAGAGCTCTTCCATGGCACAGAGGTAGAGCCAACATTTGCAAAGATTGAGGACTACTAGGATGACACAACAATAGATAAGGTTGTTGAATTTCTACGCAAGTATCGGGATCTATTCCCTACGAATTTTTCAGATCTGAAAGGGATAATAGGGGACTTGGGTGTTATGAAGATCACTCTAAAACCGGACGCGAAGCCAATTAATAAAAGACCTTACTACCTCAATCCGAAGTATAAAGAAAGGGTCTGCTTAGAATTGGATAAAATGCTTGCAACATGCATCATTGAACCAATAGAAGAGTTTGATTGGGTAAGCCCAATGGTAGTTCAGGACAAGAAACAGAAGGATGAGATACGAATATGCGTAGATCTCAGGAAGTTGAATGACGCTTGTGTGCATGATCCTTTCCCAACTTCATTCACCGATGAGGTGCTAGATAATGTTGGTGGCTAAGAAGCGTATTCGTTTACTGATGGGTTCTCAGGGTACCATCAGATCAACATCGCGCAAGAGGATAGAAGTAAGACGATCTTCATGATTGAATGGGGATGCTTCTAGTATACTGTGATGCCTTTTGGGCTGAAGAATGCGCCGACGATCTTCTTGCGCGTAGTCATCGCAACGTTCAAAGATTTCATTCACAAATTTCTGGAGGTATACTTTGACGATTGGACAGTGTTTGGACTGGTAAAGCGCCACGTAGCAAGTCTGCGCTTGATGCTGGATACATGCCAAAGGTACCAGATCACACTCAATCTGAAGAAATGTTTGTTCTGTGTCCCTTTTGGGATCTTGTTGGGTCACGTGGTATGCAGACAAGGGTTGATGGTAGACCCTGCGAAGATCGTGGTTATAATCAATTTGGAGGCACCAAGAAGTGTGAAACAACTGTGCGCAACGTTGGGGCATACAGGGTACTATAGAAAGTTCATCAAAATCTATGCCTATATCATCATGCCGATGGAGAAACTATTAAAAAAGGATGCTACATTCTGCTGGAATGAAGAATGTCAGAGGAGCTTGGATGTGCTAAAAGAGAAAATGGTCATTGCGCCAATCCTAGTCTTCCCGGATTGCAAGAAATAATTTCATGTGCATGTGGACGCATCATGTATTGCACTAGGAGCAGTACTGACATAGGCCAGTGAGAGAGAATTGGATCATCCTATAGTGTTCGTTAGTAGGAAGCTATCTAAAGCTGAGAAGAGTTATTCAACGACATAGCACGAAGGTCTGGCTATGGTATATGCACTCCAAAAGTTCAGGCACTACTTGTTAGGTGGACACTTTAAGAAGTATATAGACCATTCTGCGTTGAAGTACTTGGTGAACAAACCTATGTTGGGGGGGAAATATGAAGATGGCTATTGTTGTTTCAAGAATATGATTTTGAGGTTATTGTGAAACCACGACGATTGAATGCCGAGCCGAATCATCTGTCGCTCATTGAAACAGGAGAGGAGCCTACTAATTTGGAGGAAGGACCACCTGACGCGCAGCTCTTTGCAGTGCGCATCTTAAACAATCACTTGGAGGATATTATGCACTTCCTAACAACGAGAACGGCCCCAAAAGGATATACTAGCCAACAAAAGAATGAATTGATGGTACGTGCGACAAACTTTTCTGTCATTGTAGGGCACTTGTATAAAATGGGATTAGATGAAATACTGTGACATTATGTGCCAGAATTTGAACGAAACAACATCCTCGCTGAGGCTCATGGAGGAGTCACAGGAGGACATTAGGTGGGAAAAGAAATAATGCAGAAGATTCTACGCGCTGGGTTGTGGTGGCCGGCATTGCATAAAGATTCAAAAGCGTATTGTAGGGCATGCAATGCATGCAAAAGGATTGACGGACCATCATGAAGGGATGAGTTGCCATTAAATCCACACATATCATTACATCCATTTGAGAAGTGGGTGATTGACTTTGTAGGACCAATTCAGCCTCCAGGAAAGAAGACAAGTGCGCGGTACATCATCACCGCGACTGAGTATTTAACCGGATGGGCGGAGGCACGGCCTGTGAAGGACTGTACAAGCACCAAAAAAAAAAATTCATCTTTGAGTACATGCTGATGAGGTTTGGTTGTCCAAAAATTTTAATGAGCGATCATGGTACGCATTTTCTTAATGAAACGATCAGCGCGTTGACGGAGGAATTTCAGGTTTACCATCAAAAGAGTATGCCATATCACCTGCAGGCTAATGGAACGGTAGAAGTGTTTAATAAGATACTAGAGAGCGCGCTGATGAAGGTTTGCAATGCACAAAGAAATGACTGGGATGTGCACGTATCCCGGTGCTATGGGCTTACAGAACAACTTGTAAGAAGCTGACTGGACAAATGCCTTTTAGGCTGGTTTATGGCATTGAAGCTGTGATGCCAATGGAATACATTGTACCTAGTCTGCGCATAGCGGCATTCACAGGAATGGCGGATTGCAGAGCCATGGAAGAAAGGCTCATGCAGCTGACAAAACTGGAAGAAGATAGGTTTTTGGTTGGATTCCATCAGCAAGTTCAAAAGGAACGCGAAAAGGCATGGCACGATCGACACATCAAACTGCGCACCTTCAAGGTAAATGATTTAGTGTTATTATATGACAACAAGTTTGATAAATTTCCAAGAAAATTTCAGATGCATTAACTGGGGCCCTATGTCATCAAAGAGATTACCGATGGTGGAGCAGTTCAGTTGGTGAAGTTGAATGGAGATCCATTCCCAGGGAAGGTGAATGGTAGCCGATTGAAGCCATACATTAGGGATCTGGCTAGATGACTATATGGAGGAAGTATAGTCTTAGCGCTTTAGGCAGCTGAAAGGAGGCACAGGACTATAAACTACACTTCCCGGGCTATAGAGCTGCGCGATTGAGGTACTGCACGAAAAGGAGGATTGTCATAGTGTCAGCATAAGCGCGAGGGGTGCTGCGCTATTGAAGGAGAGACTGCACAGGGCGGCCAGAAAGTGACCATTATGGTCACTGTTCATGACTTGATAGTGGGAAAACGGCTAAAGGCACCCGAGGGGGGGGGGAAATTAAGTCTAAATTTAAGAGAAAGACCTTTGAAAATCTGCTACCACTCTAACATTTAAGAATAGATTTTGGGGGGAGCGGTTGAATTCAAATTTGAAATTGCCTATAAATTACAGATGGCCGACCAATGAAAAACACTTGGCATTTTGAGAATTGAGGTGTTGAACTATCAAGCGCGCATAAACCTTGAATATTTCAAGGCTTTGGTAGCAAGTTCAGTGTTTGATAAATTGCCGAAGGAAACTCAGGATCTCTTAACTGGCATTATGTCGGCACACGTGGAGACTGCAAGTGTTGGAGAAGCGATGGAAGCTGAGGGAGATGCCCCGGAGGTAGAGAGTGTAGAGGTACCTGCAGAAGTACCCAAATCATCGAGGTCACCCAGGCTAAGGCCTATGCTGACCAGAGAAGGTCCAAAACCAAAGAAGGATAAGCAGAAAGCGGCACAGCCGGTGCGCGTGTTGCCTAGAAATCACCCGCAGAAAGAAAATCCCACATCACAGGAGAAGGGCAAGGTAGGAGACTTGGAACTTGACGAAGACATAGAAGATGTCCACACGGGAGTGGAAGATGTTGACATGGGGGCAAAAGACATTGACGTTGAGGGGGCAGACCCTATCTCCAAGATACTAGCATACGTCCCTCCGCGCCGAGGCAAGGTGAAGGTACCAAAGGACATCGATGAGAACAAAATCACACTCTTCACACCGTTGCTGCCAGACACAATCACATTTGAGGGTCAGCGCCTGGTGCACGTCCCCCATTTAAAGTTGGAGGATTGGGATTTGGCAGATACAAAGTGCTTCCTCACTTGGCCACCGATACATTCATGCACCGCATCTTCTATAAAGACTCAAGTGTGACTGCGCTGGAGCTGAGACATTAGATAAAAGGGGTCGACAAGGAAGGAATGTTGAACCTGCTATGGGTGCCGCATTACAACCGCACACCCATAACTTTGATAGTGATAAAGCAGCTATTATGCTTGGTGTATGATGGGTGCCTGTGGTTAGGAGAGCCGATATTGATCACTGATATGCTAATCCACAGAATTACTTTGCTCCCGCATTTAGTCTTGAATTTGGCCATGGAATTTGGTGGAAAGATGGGTGAGCGCGACCTCGCCAAATGAATGAAAAATAAGTTCAAGCTTGCTAAGATGCCGCGCGGCTACTCCATCTCCAACATAACCAACCCTGCGGCTAAAGTAGCCACCCAGATCTTGGCGAGGAAAATCATGAGGAAGTGTCGCGCAAATGAAGTGCTGACACCAATTGTATCTTTAGCGGCCCAGTGCGCGGAGGGTGTACAATTTAACTGGGCAGATATCTTTGCAACGAGTTCCTTGTGAACTACAGAGAAGCGCAAGACCAAAGCAAGACCTTCCACTATGCATGGTTGCTGCTGTCGATTGTACTGGTTGCATGGGACTTACCGAAGGACATTTAGTTTCCTCCAATTGCAGCGGAGCTGCTAGAAGCAGTGAAGTTTTCTTTGCTCTGGGCCATGAAGGACCCCCAAAGGGTCAAGGATAGTAAGATTTTCTGGATTTTCATGGAATCAAGCATCTACGCCGCAACCAACTACAAGCCATGGCTCTCACCGATTGTCTTTGATAAGTTTTCTGAATATGTGGAGTTCAAGGCGAACTTCCATTGCGTTTCCATCAGAGTGCAGAAGGAACTTGCACAAAAATGGTATGATCTTCCATATCTGGCGATGGATGATGCAATCACCATGGTTTTGGAGAGTTGGTCGGCAGAATGGCGCACGACCTCAGACTTATTAGCTGGGTCTAGTAAGTCTGTCGCGAAGCAAAAGAAGGAAGAGGCCAGGTTAAAGATGGAGCAGTTGGTTGAAAGATGGAGAAAGGAAGCCAAGGAAAAAGCCAAAGCAGAGTGCACGACCAAAAAGCAGGCAGAAGGGGAGGAGGAAGAAGAAGACCGTGAATCTGATAGGATTCAGAAGTCTCCTTCTTCACAAACAGAGGAGCAGCGCTCAAAACAGGGAGGAGCAGACCCAGAGACTACTCCATTCTAGGCTAAGCACACAAGAGAGCAGGAGAAAGTAGGGCTGCAGAAGAAGTCCAAGGCCAGAAAATCATCCCTTGACCCAATCACCTTGATAGAGGGTGATTTGAATGATATCGACGATATAGTGAGGGATGCGACTGTGGAACTGCTGTAACAGTTCGAGCAACAGCAAAAACATGCTTTGGTCGCCATTCAAATGGGTCTGCGTGAGTCACAAATCTAGGCTACTCAGGTGTAGACTAGTGTAAGGCGGGGCTACGCGATGTCGAGCAGTTTGGTGTCTGGAACCTCAAATGCAGCAAAGATGGTCCGTTTAATGGATCCCCAGGCTATTGCGCTCCCGGATGTAGCATTAACCGCAGAAACAGAGGCTGATAGGGCCACTAAAAATGCCCTTAAGAAAGTCGGGTTAAACTTGGCCGTGCTTCCAAGTGAATCCCTTCACACCCTGCTGGATGGTGTGATAGTGAAACTATGGGCTCAGGAACAATGCACCTTGAATGTTATTAGTTAGAAGAAGGTGAACAACGCATATATGTTCGTCGAAAAGACGTCCGCGATTGATCTTCTTAAGAAGGTCACAAAAAAGAATGAGCGCACAACAACTGTGGTGGTTGAGGCATGCTAGACTGTTCCAGAGCTGAACATCCCACAAGATGTGCTAGTCAATGCAAGAATCCGAAAGCTTGCTGCAGGTGTGCATGAGGCACGAATAGAGTTGGCTAATGTTCAATTTGAATTGAACCTTAAGATCACAGAACTTGAGTTGAGGGCCCAGCCTTCGACCCCACCAGAATTCAGAGAGCAGAGTGAGACAACTATCAAAGATGTCGTTGCAGTTGTCAATACCGTAGTGCAAGATTTCACTGCGCTCTTCGAATAGGCGCTCGAAGTAGCTACCAGTCTGCAGGAAGACCCCAACCTACAAAGGCTAAAAACTGAGGCATGGGAGCTGCACCGTCACCATCAAGCAAAGGTTAGCGAAGCTGTAGGAAGCAAAGGCACTAAAGGAATAAGTGGATGCAACTCAACATAAGGAGGCGGTACTGAAGGCCAGATTGGGGCCTTGGCTAGAGGCAGTGCTCACGACCTCCATTGAAGGAAAATTGGCCAGTTTGCAGGTGACACAACAGAAAATACAAGCAGATAGTGCAAGACTAGTGACAGAGCAGCTGGTCGAGAAGGCTAAGAAAGTGGTGACGCAGTGTACCATCGAGGTTGCGGTTGTACAAGTGGAGCTGGGAGGTCTTCGCGACAAGATATCCGCATTGGCCGAGTGACTCGGGGCGAGTCACCATATTTGTGTTGGGGGCCTATTGGGAACGGGTCCCCTAGGGTCAATTTTGGGGCTAAAGGGCCAAGTTTTGTATAAAGAATGTAAAGTCTCTGCATTTTGTGGTCGCAGAGTGTGAAGATGTAAATAGTCAAAAAGGGTTTTTTCCCTTTGTTTGGGTAGCTTGTGTCGGCTTGATGAGATTCACCCTTGGTCTGTGGACCATGGGAATATATAAAAATGGAGCCTTAGAAGAGTCTAAGGTAGTTCAGTTCTTAGTAAGTTTTTGGGTAATTGATTGATGTAATGGGTGTGTGAGAGCTAAGAGCGAAGAGTCTTAGCATAGGAAGAGGTTCTGCAGGTGAGTGTGCAGAGGCCTAGGTTAGAAGTCCGTAGCTGAGTGCGTAGACCCCTGCAGCTGTGTGCGCAGGGAACTTAGAGTTTGTATTGGAGATTTGAACCATCAATAAAGAGAATTATTCTAAAGATATTTGTGTATGAGATATTTTACTTCTGTTATGAATGTATGTGGTTATGTTATGTTCAATACTGGGTTTATGATTTAATGCTATATTGATGCATGAATCTATGTGATTTACTTTGTCATATGAACACAAGTAAGAATATCTATTTGCGCGAAGATAATCATAATGCATATTGAAGTTAACCAATACTTAAGCTAATCTAGGTAGATCCAGAAGTAAGAGTAATTACAGGGGCACATAAGTGTCTGAATTATCTATTTAGGGTCCGCAAAGGACAATCGTAGACCTTCGTGAAGGTTTCAAAGCCGAATAAGAGAAGTGCAATGATAAGCACTAAAAGACTTATCGATTTGCGTGAAGGAAGGGTTAAGGTATAAAATGACATAACAACTATCTCAGGGTGTGGAAACTTGGTTCCTGCATCCCCCCATATTGCTTCGGGTGAGGCTTCAGTCTGCGCTCCACGGATTGATGCTGAAAGGGCCAGTAGTGTAGGGATTTTCTTGGCTAATTAATGCTAAACCTAGGTCAGGGCCCATCAAGCCAACAATATGGGATTTTCCTTTGTTTCAGTCACGTATGCACACTTCTGTGTCTTTACACAGTCGCGTATACCTTATTTTGAATTAATTTTTCAAAATCTTTGGCCCAGTTAAGTTTGTTGCCTGGTGGTTTTTGCTATTTTGTGGTCATTCACTGTCTGTAAAGCTCTGCTTTCTTGCAAGTCTTCAATCTTCAATCTTCCTCTTATTGAAAAACCTAGTTAACCTAGGGTTTGCTTTTTGAGTAAGGTTTCAATTTGGGTTTTGGGTTCAAGGCTTCTTGTGGAAGTTCTTGGCTATTCTGACTTGGCAGAACAAGAAACTAATTGCAGTTTTGTTTATAACCCAATTTTCAGATTGCTTTACTTTGCTTTCCTTTTTGGTTGACATATTTCGTTTTTCATGGTTTTTGAGTGCCTCTTCAACAATCTTGAAAGTCTTTCTTGACGTTCTTTTGGTTTGCTGGAGTTCTTTGCATTACTGTTGAGATCAATTTGTGCAATTCTGTGGTCCTTTATCATTTCAAGTATCATTACATTGGTGATGTGCATAACTTGTGAATTTTGGGACTCTTTATGCTTGTTTTTGGCTTTTGAAGTTTAGTAGTCTTTTGTGGTCTCAAAAATTTCTTTGGGTTCTTTAAAAAAGAAAAGGACAAAAACATAGTTCTTGCCTTTCTTTTTCTTTCATTTTTGTTTTTGGTTTCTTCATTATTTTTGAGCAATTGTGAACTTTTTTCTATTGGTTTTTCTTGGTTTCGAGGGAAGTTTGTCTTTGAATTTGTGCCCTCTTTGTAGTCAAGTTGGCCTATTGATCTTGTGAAGGAACACATTTTTTTCTTGTATAAGCATTCATGCACCATTATTATAGTTTGCATTAAGATAGATTTCACTGCAGGCATTTTAGTCTTTTTGTTAAATTTTGAGTGTGTGGAGTGTGTTTTCTAAGAAGATAAAAAATTGTTTGTACAAGTTTAATGTGGAACCTTATAGAAACCCTTTTTCATCGAAGAAAAATAGCTGCACTTTCATATAGAAAAGTTTCTATTGATTTCTTTTGCATCAAAACACCATAAGTTTCACTCTCATTTTACCTGTGATTTAAAGAATAACCCTTTAAAATCAAACGCTTAATTAAAAAGAACTAGAACATTTTTTAATTTGTCAATAATTACACCAAAAAGTATAGCTCTTTAGGGCCTTGGAATAGGTGAGTGGAGAGTTAAATCTCCAAGGCCACTCAAACTATTAAACATAGATGTTGAATAATGAGTGAAATCCAATGTCATTAGAAAGACTGGGAAAGCTCCATGACTGGGAGTCAAACACGAGGAAGAGTGAAGACAAGGAAAGAGAGACACCCCTCTCCTACTTGTTGGATCCTGCCTCGAGACTGTTCCGCCCAACTTTTGATACGGAATGGTGCCCATAGTTTCTATTCCTAGGGATCACATAGGTGGATGCGAAGGAGAATCCCATGGCACATGAGGCAGGCATTGCATCACATTCATTAGTACTTCTGGAGGGTACCCTTGTGAAGCTTGGGTGCTTGCGGCATAAAAGGCTTTTGTCTAGAGGTTAACGTAACTGTTTATGTTACCTTCGTTGGTAGGCCTAGGCCGTCATTATCCCAGAATATCTTTGGAAGGTCACTTAATTCACTTTCTTTTATTTTGGTGTCCGGTCCTCATCACCTGGAGTGAAAATACTTGGAAGTCGCTTGATTGGTTGCATCTTTAGGGACTTTATAGTCGAGTGCTCTTTGCTCTTTTTATTTAGTTGGCTCTAGGTGGATTTGTCTTGTCACTTTTGGAGCTTAGATTCTGAGTGATTGACCTACCACTCTGCTGATCTTGAAAGGATTTTGATATTTCTTTTGAAAGTTATGGAGTTGCCTCCTTAAGGGAAAAGGTTTTGATTGTGCATCTCTCTTCCTTGGAAAGTCATTTGTACATTCCTGTAAGGGAAGGATCTATGTATAAGTTGGGTATGGCCAATATTCCCATGGAGGCCAACCAAGGTACCCTTTGAAAAGGTGATCCTTGTGCTTTTCCTTTCTTTGGAAATGATGGTACCCCCTTGATGGCCACTTTGAATATTCCTAGATTGAATGTTGGACTACCAGTTTGGCTGTTGTCCACTTCGAATATTCCTGATGTTCTTGAAGCTTCTCAGATGAATGATTTATTTCAAGGGCATCAAATTTGTGTCAATTGTTCATTTTCTTTGAAAGAGAAATCTAGGATTCCTCTTTCTCCTCCCTCTCGTAATGAGATATCTAAAAAGAAGAGAAAGAGGAAGAAGAAGAAGAAGAATGGTTCTATCCATGAATCATCACCAACCTCTGCTAGTCATGTTGGAGATGAGCTTTCAACCACTGCAAGTCACACTGGGGGCATAAGTCTAGTCACTGCAAGTCATACTAGCAATGGATCATCATCAACCTCTGCTAGTCATGTTGGAGATGAGCTTTCAACCGCTGTAAGTCACGCTGGGGGCATAAGTCTAGTCACTGCAAGTCATACTAACAACGGGTCACCTACCTCTGTGAGTCATATTTCTGTTGACTCACCTACTTTTGTGAGTAGGGATGGGGGCACAAGTCCTATCTCTCTTGGGAAAAAGTCACTAACCTCTACGAGTCATGTTGGGGCCTCTCCACCAACCACTGCTAGTCATGTTGGCGGAATGGATGTTGATCAGAAACCTAGGCTTAGAAGTTTTAAACCTAATTTACCTTGTAAGATATGTAAGGGACACCATCTTACTCATCTGTGCCCTTGTATTCCAGTGCCACAAAGGATATGGTTCGATTCTGAAGGTTCTTCTACTCTTAAATTTGTTATGGTTTCTCAACAGTCTCGTCAACCATTGGTTGATGAAGTGGTTGAGCTAGTGCAATCTCTGGCTGATTCCACTCTTCTCTTGGGGGGTGAAGTGCCTAACAACATATTCTTCTTGATTTCTAGTACAGTCTTCTGGTATAGGGGGCATTCCGGTCTCTTCGAATGTCCCCCCTCCAAGTTCTAAGAGTGTCTCCTTTGATTGGGATAATCTTGTCAAGCCTCATCTTCCTTCCGCTGCACCTTTCCAAATAAAGGTTAGAGTTAATTCCACAAATGCCTATCGATGTATGGTGGTTGAAGGATCCTCTGCAAGTATTATATCCTCCTTGACTTGGAAAGATTTGGGTTCTCCAAAGTTGTTGACAGCTAATAGTCAGTTGTTAGCCTATGATAGAAGACCTTGTGAATCTATGGGAATACTGTTTTTATCGATATGATGGTGGTTGATCACCCTTTAGACTTTAATATGCTACTTGGGTGTGATTTTGTTTACGCTATAAATGTTGTGGTGTCTTCACTCTTTCGAGTGATGTGTTTTCCTCATAACAGAAATATTGTAACCAGTGATCAACTTGCATCTGATAATCACCACCCTAATCCGAATTTACTACAGAATACCCCTTGGTATGTTCCAAGTGTTCAAATAGACTCTACCTGGCCATGGGTGAACTATGTGGCATTGAATCCTCAATGTTCAATTGCTTCCGAGAAGGATCCTTTGAACTATTATTTTCCTTCTCGGGACTTAGTCCTGACAGTTGACCGAATGATTTCTTTTATGGAGATATGGGATCCCTTAATTCCCTCTTTGGATCCTTCTAGTTCTCATGGTTTCTTGGAAGTTGATTTGCCTTCACAGGAGGAAATTTTTGAAGCTATGAGTTTTAACTACCAAAGGAGTCCTTGGCCTAAGCTTCGCAAGGGGTTTTCCATGAATAACTATTATGCGTAAGCCGCAAGGCTGCGTGGTTCCCTGTACCATATTGTACATATAAGGTACACATTTTCAAGTTTTGTATTCTATAACACAAGATTTTATTTGAAGTTTATATATGGGATGTATTAAATTCTTGTCTAGTGTTCCTAATTATGTCTACATAACTTGGAAGATTTCTCCTTTGGACATTTTTATGGTTGATCCGCTCTGACAGGTATTGGTTCTCGAAATTGGCATATAGGTTAGGTTTTTCACCTGCATTGTGCATTTATCAGTTTCCTTTTCCATTTTGGCCTTAGGATCGACCCCACCAAGATATGATGTAGAACCTTCTCATTGCTTAGAAGTGTCATAAGTTGTGTGGTAGAGCCTACCTTATCATGGGCACCATAGATAGTACGTTGTTGTCACTTGGCACCCATGCTGAACTTTTGTTCTTCGACTTGGGAGTCCTCTTTAGTCCCACCATGAATTTTGTGATAAAGCTTCATTCACCTTCTTCTTTGCTATTTTTATGGCTTTATATCCAAGAGGCTCCTTTGTATTGAGTTGTACTGCTGCATTGCATGTTGACTATTTGTACCTTTTGGCCTTAAGCCGACTTCACTTGGACTCTTGTTTAAGACACCTTTTGACCATGTCTTTTGTGAAATCAATCTTTGCAATCACTTAGCCTTTGCAAATTAACACCCTCTTACCCGTGGAAAGAACATTCCTTTGAGTGTCACTGACCAATTTCATCACCTTGCATTGAGCATAGGAATGTTCCCCTCCTAGGAACTAGCACATCTATATTTGGACACTCGTTCTTTCCACTATACCATAGGAATTATTTTATTCTTTTTCAAGCTTTCTAAATATGAAAAAGACAAAAAAATTAAATATTCCAAAAAGAGTGGGAACAAGGCATTACTTCCATGTTTGATGGCAGCTAGAGTGAGTTGTGTCACCCTTGAACAAAGCACTCAAAATTAAGTCTTTCCTCCATTGGGATGGGCTTTAGTTTGACTTAGGATAGCCTTAAACTTGTTATTGAGTCATTAGTCCTTCGGTTGGTTATCTCTTCCAATCATATGGAGAGTTTGTTTGTGCATCTTGCATGAAAAACCTATACAAAGTTATCATATGTTGCCATATTGCCACATTTGAGTTGTTCTTTTGTTCAAGGGAAGTAAACTCAAGTTGGCCTTTCTGCAGTGTCTCTTGACTTATTTGTAGTCCACCATCCTTGGTTGTTAGAGTCATGTTTACTATCACATTAGCTATTTGGTCCTTCGCTCGTGCTATTTTGAGAAGGTCTTCATGGACTTCTTGCTTGCGGGTCTTGCTCTTATCAACTACGACAAATTTGTCTAAGAGTAGACCTAGAGTCGCACCCTAGCCCTATTTTCATTATTGATAGGTCACCTTGTGCTGAACATCGATTAGTATCATGGGTCTTTGACTGAGTGGTTTCCCTTGTGTTCGACGTCAGCTTTCATTATCACACATTGGGATTCGTGAAGTACCTTGGTTTCCATTTGAATTTATTGGTGGATTCCTTGCCTCTATGTCAACTTTCATTATTGGTTGGTTTAGAGGGTTTCTATCGTGCGCTAGCTACATCTTGTGTACGCCGTAAACTTGCTTCAATTGGGTTACTACATCTTTCTTCATCTGATTCCTTCCACATTATTGGCCTACGGGTTACACTCGTGCTAGATTGATGAAGGATGCCTTATTGCCTTCCTTCCAGCAGATCTTTTCCCATCGATTTCAACTCATTTCTCTGGGAACAAGGGATAGAGTCCATTTGGTAGTACCTTAGGGTTTGCAGTCGTCAGTGGCAGACTCCTTCGCTATCGATAGTGGGAAAACACAATTATCTCCTGATTGATAGATTCTTCCAAGTGTTCGGCTTCAACTCATTTATTCGCACTTGTTAGATTGTACTAGGTACCTTTGCTCTCATAATCATTATCGGTGATTAGTCTCGCTTTTGTTAACGATATACATCAATGAGTGGTAATCAAACGATTTCTCACATAGTCGACTTCATATCATTTATTCCCATTGTGTAGAAATGTACCACAACAGTCGGTGAAGACCTCGAGTTTGCATCAACATTTGTTGGTTCACTTGCCAGTCCCTCCTGTTTTTTCTAGTGATACCATCTACCTTATATGTTGCAGTTCGTTATAGAGACATCCTATATGTTGGCACCCGAGTTGCATGTAGTACAATTTGTTCCACTATTTGACTTGGTATTTTTTGGATCAACTTTATGACTCCAGTGATCATCTTTCTACTTCAGCATCATTGATCAGTTCTTTATATGTGATATTGAGACATGTACTTCTATGGATATGATCGGATGATTCACTATGCATTTTCAGTCCTTTTATACTTGTATACATGTTGGATCCTCTTTTTTATTTGATATGTAGACATGATTTATTATCTTTGAGCATGGGTATGCCCGCCTTAAACAACATCTTTATTTCTGATCTCTTCCATTGGCTTGGAAAGTTGAATTATGGTGAACTCCTCTCAGATCTTGGCATGATTCCTTCTATACAATTAATACATTTCAGCCATCATGTACCCCTTCTGACCTCATATATTGGGGGCATCTGTTATAGCACCATTTAGCACCCTTGGTAGATTTTTTGCTCTATGTTATGGCCTAGGGCAACCCTTCCCTTCCAGGCTTGGTCCAAATTTAAAAAAACAATGTTTTAAATCGCATATGATGTTTTTCCCTGTATAAATTACGTGTACACGTGGGTCAGTCTATACCCAACCCATGTATATGTGTTAAAACATTAAAAAATATATAATCTCCTTAAATTCAGGTAGAGTTTACGGGTTTTACCTGTTACTCACCTACTCTAGCCCGTGGCCCAACTATTTCCCAACTGAAAACCTAATTTGGAGAAGTATAAATAGACCACCGTGGGAAGGCCTAAGGAGGAGAAACGATTGGATATTGATATTATAGTTGATTACATCCTTGATCAAGTTTGAAGAAATCCTTGTGCCTTCTGCACTCCCAAGTCATAGGAAACCTCTGTTTCCTTCTCGAGATGTCCTTCATCCCTTTAGGACATCCTTGTGTATACTGATGGAGGAGGATTGCTGAGGCCTGGGTGGGACAGATCTAGATGACGATTTTTCTTAGAGCCGACAGACAACTCAGGTTGTCGTTCTTCCGTATTTTTTATTTTACATCAATAAAGAGGTGGTGTTTTGTTCCTAATATTCAAGGTCTTAATGCATTAATCTATGTTATGATTTGCTTATGAATCTTATGTTAATGCTTACTTTCTTACATGCTTATATGACCTAACACTTATATCATGAACACGCTTTCTATTACTACTGTTGTATATGCTTTTCTTGAATGAGTTGCAGGTTCTAAAGCATTGGAAAAAGTAGAGGGTTTGGACCCTACGGGAACAACCTCAAACGTAGGACCTCTAGGTAATACCTCTTCTTCCTAGTTCAGTAGTTTAAGTATTAGGACTACTTGTTTGCATGCCTCTTTATGCTGTAAACCCTCTGCTCTGTTGGGGTTCTCAACCAAATACCCTAGGGTGACTTTACCCGTAACACAAGGATTAATACAAAAATGACAAATTACAATTCACATGTCACATATGTCTGACTGGTCTTCCTCGACACTTATCCCCACTTTTAAGTCTCCTTGACAATGCTCTTTTCACCACCACAATATTTGAGCTTCCCATTCAACTCATTTAAGATCACATAATCACCTCTGGCTATACTTGATGAAATTTGTATAATTGACGCTTCTCGATCTCCCGAAGGGCAATCTCGATATTGGCTTGTATCCAACAGTAAATTATGCAACTGATATTTCTACACACATGGATCTCATGACATAATATGTAACTGATTCTCTTGAATCCCAAAGCACAACAAGATCCATCATTATATAAAAGACCCATACAATCAAATTAGTGATACGTTCTCTCCGCACCTAAGAATGTTGAGAACCACTAATTTGAGTTATATTTCTCTATTCAATAATTGGTTTGGAATCTTCAATTTATAAACCAAAAATACAAAAAACATATATTTATTCCTCTAATCATTATTATTGGGCATCATCTAAGTGATGATTCACCATAATTAGTAGCAATAAAATCAATCCAGTTATGCCAAAAAAGTTTCTTCTTGCTTTTTCATCGGGCAAGAGACCTCCAACACCACTCTTGGTATTAAAACTAACTAGTATCCTCCCTCACTTGTACAAAGATGCTTGAGTATTATAATATTGAATAAATTGAGAAATCGTGATGCTAGAGTCGTTACAAGGTGCCTCATTATCAGGGAATATTCATTTAAAAATTCACTAATGGTAGATTCCATAGAATGCAGATCTGTAAGAGTCACAAAGACAAAGCCACATGGGCGACTGGTTTCTCTGTTAGATGTATAACATGAAATCCCAAAAACAATGTTCTATACATGGTGGTGGCCTGTGATAAGCCGTAGAGGTTGTAGGCATTTCACCAGACTACCAACATGACAAAGAAAATGTTGACCACAAATTATCTAACTTCTATTCATTGACCGGGTGGATATGAATGGGACATTCTAGGTTTGATGCATTTCTATCCGGGTCTACTTTCATTCCCAGACAAATTGCCAATAAAATAAATGACATATTATTTATTATTGCTAGTTTTCAAGAGTTGAAATGATTCTACCCACACACATCGTGGGGATTTATTTAGATTAAGAAGATTTACATGACAAGAAAAAAATGGTAGCAAATCCATGCATTATAGATTTGTAGTCAAAACATCTCCTAGGTTGATATGGCAATTCATGGTAGACACATGCTCCATGACAACAATTACGTCCTCTTGAATCTCTCTTCTTCCTGATTTGCAGCTGGAAAATGCTCCAATAAATGGGATTCACACCACATAATCTTGGCTCACAGTCTTTTGACACAGATCACTAATGCTGCCTTAGTAGACTTGGCAAGTCCTAGATGAAGCTATCAGCAATGACTTGCAACGTTATCCCATCCAAGACCTTGTTGGTCCCATCTTTGATCCACTACTTCCACGTGTTCCATGAATACTAGCTCAAAAATGGATCCGAGCTCGAGATAGAGTAGCAGATCCCTCGTTGTGAAAAGTCCAAAGCACAGACTCAATGATTCAAACTTTGTCGCAGCAAAAGGTAGACCTAGAATCCGCTGCAACATCACTCTACCTGGATACTCAGATCCATGATCCAATCAAAACATAGGCACACACCGAAATATTACAAATAAATTATATTGTTCTCACAATTTTCACATCTCCCTAGATCTTCCCTTGAGGGAGTCAGGTCCATATAGGCTCTAATACCAACAAAGAAATTGGTAGAGCAAATATTGTGAACAAATTCACTCAAAGCAATTCATATATTGCTCACAAAACCAAATTACAAGCCACATAAATAGTGCAAGTGAGATCCAACATATTCCAAACAAGGAGAATATTCTTGAAAAAATCTCTCAACAAAACTCCAACAACCAACAACCCAATCCTACCTATATACTATTTAAAGCATTAATCCAAGTGAAAATAAGAAATGATAACAACATTTTAACACCCTAATCATGCCACAAGGTAGTTTTCATAATTAGGCCCCAATATTTATTTATTTGTTTGTTTATTTATTATTTATTATTATTATTATTATTTCTTTTTTAAACAACATGAAAATAATTAAGAAGAGGAGATAGCAACAAGAAGAGAATCTCCCTGCTTCCATCCCATTGTCCTTGCAAATTTTAGCTAATTATTCCTCCTTGGAGATTGGCTTCCAGTAGAACTTCAACCTATGTCCATTGACAAGAAAAGACATGTTGTTCATCAATGTTTTGGTTCAAACTAGCCCATTTTCAAAAACAATGTCCACTTCATATGGTCCCAACCAGTGGGCCGTAAATTTCCCTTTAAAATCCTTAAATATGGAATAAAAAAGGAGAACCTATTCTCCATACTGGAATTTATTTTTCTAAATGAATTTATCATGCTGCTTCTTCTTATTCTATTGTACTAGGACTATCTACTAGACCACATCCTATCTAATTTCATCAAGCTGATCAACTGTAACAATCTTTGTTCCTATGCTTCACTTAAATCTAATCCCAACTGAGCAATAGTTTGTAAGGTATGAATTTGGGACTCAATCAGTAGCAAGATCTATTTCCCATAGACTAAATCGTATGGTGTGCATCTCGTAGTACTCCTCCACATTGTTTTATGGGCCTGTAGAGATTCAATTAATCGATCTACCTAGTATCTATGATGGATATGAATAGTCTTAGTGATGATACCCTCCATTAGTTTATTCATAGACTCTACTCACTCTTTTGCCTAAAGATAATAAGGCGTTGAGGTCCTGTGTTAGATCTAGAATTGCTCCATGATGGCTTTGATCAAGTTGGATGTGAAATGCGTCGCTTGGCTAATGATGATTTCTCGTGGCACACCAAACAGAGTAAAAATATATTTATAAAAGAAAGTTATAACTACCTTTTCATTTTCTCGAACTAGCGGCTTGGCCTCAACCCATTTCATAAAATAATTTGTTCACACAAAAATATATTTATTCTTTTGGGACATTGGCATGATTGGACCTATGAAATCCATGCCCACCTCTCGAATGGTTCGACCGATACCTATGGTCGTAATGACATATCATCTTCTTGAAATGGCCTCCCATCCTTTGACAACTATCACACTTACCAACTAAACATATAGCATTCTTTGGTCCATAAAATTGGCACAAACTAGCATGAACTATGGTGGAGTACTATCTAAAATTGGAACAATAAACAATCCAATATTTTCCAACACTTTCTTCCCCCAAGTGAGATTAAAAAAACTACATAAAGGCTTTACTCTTAGATCAAGCATGCTTCTACACATTATTGATCACTAAAATGAACCCTCCATCCCTATCACCATCCCATTCAACCGTATAAAATCATTGCCAATAATTTATTCAGCATGTGGTAGAGAGGCCTCCATCCATGTTCACATGTGAATGTGATCAAAACAAATGTTTGGTGCATAAATAGAATAAAGGCCAATTAATCTCTCCTGAAACTAAATAGTGATCCACACACATAGAATAGTTGGATCACTACCTGATGTTATAAAAAAACTTTGCAAAGAAGATGAAATTCCTAACACCACCCCTCTGCTTCCTTAATTGTGATATGTGGTCTAGAAAGGACCATTCTAGACTGTTAACTCATATGATTGTGAAGCTCAATTCCAACTACTTTGAATTCTTTAAAAAACACTATCTAGCTTAACTCTCTGTAAAATCCTTGAACAACCTACTTCCTACTTGGGATCATCATTCCTTTAATATTCCATTTAAAAAGGAAGTGATTCACTCACAAAACAAGGGATTGGCCAAGGTGCTAAACTTATTAATCATTAACAAAGAAGCTCCCTTCTCAAGAGAGTGGGTCACTACCTCTTTGAAAGACCACCTTTTGCATAGATTTGATAGAGCTACAAGTCTCCCCAAGAAATTGGAAATGAAGCCCCCTTATGATTATTATATTTGACTTGCCAACCCTCATCCACCTCCATACTATGAATTGGAACACTTCCACTAGTTGAAGTTGTCTACATGGCCTAGCACTAGGCATTGGCTACAGGACCACTAGAGATATTGGAAACCATATATCGTGTGAAACCAACAACACCTTTTTGAGTCATTTGAAGCAATATTCCATCTGATTTGGTACCATATCTACTGGCGAAAGTAGGATCAATCCCTCTAAGAGGAACATGTAAGGTAGTTTCCTTCACAACATACATTGAGCCAACTAAGGAACATCCATTTTCCAGTTGATACAAATATGTTGAAACACCTACATCTCTTGAAGATTAAGGAGCCCTAAAGGGGGCTTCTTATGGGGATAGTCCTAGATGAGATGACCCTACACTTGGTGGGCAAATTAGGGATTGGGAAATTTTAAATATCATATCTTCTACTAATGTACTCCATTTATATGGCATCACTAAAATAAATGGGCTATCCTTTTCTTCAAGTAAACCTCAACATAGACCCTCATACTCGGTGCAAAGAATTGGGTTTACCATCCAAAGTCAAAATCTTACCAAACCAATGAGAAAACAAATCAACAAAGGGCCTCAAAATCTACAAGGAGTGAAGAAACTCCTTAGCATTGATGGTAGGATACAAAAATCTAGTGAAAATATTAACTGAATAAATACAATAGTTAAAGGGCTAGAAATGAATTGTGTAAAGTTTATTGAAGTTAAAAAATATTTTGACAGTATACAAGTCTCTGTAAATAGTATTAATAGAACTTTGAATGATGTGAACTATTCCACTACTGTATTGAAAGGTTTTGTTAAAGAATCCTTAACAAGGATAGAAGATGTTGAAAGGAAAGTAGATATGGGAAAACATTCTACTCAAGAACCTATTGAAGAACTGTCTGAAAAATTTGATAAACTTCATATAGCCCCCAAAGACAAACCGATTCCTATTTTTTCTCCATTCAAGAGATCTGTAAATATTTAGCATCCTGTTAAGCCTGTTGATATATTTCCTTCTCTCTTCCTTAAAGAAATGGCTGAAGAAAAATCTGAGCCAATGACTATCTCCTCACTGTTTAAGGAAGTAGAGCAACCCGAAAGCTCAGAACCACATCTGTTCCCTATCTATGAGCCTCTCCAAAGTCAATATACCAGGTATCCAGCACTTGATCTCAGTGGAAAAGGGAAACTTCCAAAAACACATAACTTCCATCCTGAATCACACAAAGAATGGAATATTGACAATCTGACTGTTGCTCAGATTTGAAAAATGATAGACCTTATGTTTACAGAATACAAGCTCATGTGCCTGAGGGGAAAAAATGAAATAGAAGCTTGTAAATCTATTGTTTAGTGCTTTAATGGAACTTTTTTGAGATGGTGGGAAACAGAGTCATCACCAGCAATTGTGGCAAAAATGGAAAATGAAATCTTGAAAGATGAAGTGGGAGATATCTTTCATAATGCTGATGGAGATCCACAAAGCAATATGAATGGGGCACTAACTTCATTCATTTTAGAACATTGGTGTGGAGGAGAACTTGAACTTGCCAATAAGCATGAGATAATTCTCATGAATATTAAATGTAATAAAATGTCTCATTATGAAGATTTTCATAGAGACTGGATCTAGAGAATATATGAGGTTAAAGATAGCAAAAATCTCTTGTGGAAACAAATCTACTTGGCAACATTGCCTTCAAAATTTGTGGATTATCTAAGACAACAAGATTCTTTTTAGTTGCCTTTTGAATCCTTTACTTGGGGAGAAATATACAACATCATAACAAAAGTTATGGTAACTTTATGCACTAGTATGAAAGTTAATAAATCTCTGTAGAAGATGTCAATATTACCAGACAACAAATCCATCTGTAACAAGTATGGTCTTACTATAGATGACCCCATAGTAAAAAGAAGAAAAGCTAAAAAGAAGGCCAAGAAAGAAAAAATACAAGAATACAGAAAATATCCACAGAGGAAAAGAAAAAGGACCAAGAAAGGATACTATAGATATGTGCCATAAACACATTACTATGAACCCAAGGATATTCATCTGCAGACACATAATAAAGATAAGTGGAATAAATTGACTTGTTGGCTTTGTGGCCAAACTAGACATACCTCCAGTCACTGTCTTTTATCAGACGAATCTAAGAAAAACAGAGGAAATAAATCCTTTGAAGCTGCAAAGAAGAAAAGGACAGTAAAAACAGAAGGCATGGTGCCAACACTATGTTATAAATGTGGTCCTAAGAATCACAAATCTGATAATTGTCCAAACATATTATTTAGAGAACAAATAAAACAACAAAAACTTTGTTCAACATCTGAATCCTCTGAAAGTTCTTCTTCAGAATGCTCTGATGAAGAATTAAACATGCACATGAATGACTGTGACTGCATTGATTCAGATAATTATCAGTGTGAATCAAGCACTGAATCAGAAATCTCATCTAATGAAGACCATGTTTTTGAGCCAAATGAGAAGGTCCTCATGGCACAAACCATGGACGATGCAGAAACAAAGCTACTTGCCCATATCAGAAAATTGGGAGAAGGAGAAATGAAGGAAAAGTTACTAGAAACTTTTCTACGCACAATGCACAAAAATCAGGGGAGCAGTAGCAATGCTGCCTCTAAAACTGAACCAAAGGCATTATTCATCAATGCCTCATTTGAAATAAATACAAGATATTTCCAAAGAAGCCAACAGAACTCTAAGACCAGAGCCCTCACATTAGGAGAAGTTAGCCAAGAGATTCATCATCTCAAAAAAGAGATTGTCTCTCTAAAAGCACAGGTCTCTGAGTTAGAAAAAGGGAAGAAAACTGAGGATGCATATGATGAATACTACACTAACCCAAATATTGAAATATTTGAAGGAAAAAAGGATGATACTATAGGATTCACCAACATGAGAGTAATGTCTATCCAGTATTAGCAACATCATGTTATGCTAGATATCTGTATAAATGGTAAAATGTTTTCCTTAAGAACACTTATTGACTCTGTGGCAGATGTCAATATTCTGAATTCAAAAATAGTACCTGCAAAGTATTGGGTGAAATCCTTTAGACAAGTGATTGGGTTAGGAAACAAAAATCTACTGTATGAAGTCCCTCAGGGATCTATTTGCTTTAAAGAACATTGCATCAAATTAAAATTTGCTGTTGAAGACATTCCTGTTGACTGTATTTTGGGGAATGTATTTTTAGCAGCTGTGGAGCCACATGGATCAACCAGATTGAAAAATGGCAAGGATGGTTATTTTATATCTGTACCAAGGTCAGATGGAAAATTACAGACAATCAAGTTACCTTTTGTCTCTACTCCCAGAGTGTCTAATATGGTACAAGAAATGTAACAGATCGAAAAGGAAAAGAATAAAATTGAAGAGTTCAAGGAGCTAAAGACCACCATAAATACAGGAGACTATCTTCAGACTCCTATAATTAAACAAAGGATCTCAACTTTGAGATCACAGATAGAAAAAGAATGCTGTGCTGAAGAACCAAATGTGTTTTGGCATAGAAAACAACACTGTGTAAAATTTCCCTACGAAGATAAGTATGAAGGGAAACCCTACAGGAGCAGAGCAATCCCTACGAGAAAAGAATATAGAGATCTCTGTCAAATAGAGATACAAAGCCTCTTGGAAAGAAGATTGATTAGAGAATCCAGCAGTCCTTGGAACTGCTATGGTTTTTATGTTAATAAAGATTCAGAACAGTTAAGAGGTATCCAAAAATTGGTCATAAAATATAAACCTTTGAATACTTTCCTCTCAGATGATACTTACCCCATTCCTCACAAAGGAAATCTTTTAGCAAGAATAACAGGGGCTAAAGTATTTTCTAAATTTGATATGAAATCAAGATTTTGGCAGGTGGAAATTAATGAAGATGATAAGTTTAAGACTGCTTTCAGTGTCCCAGCAGGACACTATGAATGGAACGTCATGCCTTTTGGACTAAAGCATGCCCCCTCCAAATTCCAGAAGGTTATGGATAATATTTTCAAGCCATATTTTTATTGGTTACTAGTATACATTGATGATATACTTATATTTTCTAAAAATGTCCATGATCACTTTAAACATATCCAGAAATTTGTACAACTTGTCAAAACCAATGGATTGGTTCTTAGCAAGAAAAATATTGAATTATTTCAAACAAGTATCAAGTTTCTTGGCCATACAACTAAAAATGGGCAGATCACTCTGCAAAAACATGCTATGGAATTTGCTGATAAATTTCCAGATATTCTTGGGATGTTTAAACTATGTGAGCAGCTTTTATAAAAATTGCGCCAAAGATAGATTATTACTCAACAGAAGATTGCAAAAACTTCCAAAACCTTGGTCTCAGGCCACACTGAAGTTGTCAGAAGAATTAAAATGAAGGTAAAAACTCTTCCTATTCTTCATATCACTAATGAATATTCTTTCAAAATTGTTGAAACAGATGCCAACAATGAAGAGTGGGGAGGAATTTTGAAGAAAAAGAAAGAAGGAAAAGAAAAAATAGTTTAGTTTGTCTCAGGGACTTGGAGCCCACCTGAGAAAAACTATTCTACTATAGAAAAAGAGGTCAAAGCAGCATGGAACTACATTGATAAATTTGATATCCACCTGATACACAAAAAGTTTCTCTTAAGAACAGATGCCTCTGCACTAAAGAAATTCCTTAGTAAAGCTATAAAGAAAGCAGGAGAAGCTAAGTTCGCAAGGTGGCAGGCTCTATTTGCAAATTTCGACTTTGAAGTCGAACACATCAAAGGTGAAAATAATTGTCTGCCTGACTTCCTAAGCAGAGAATATTTAAATCAGAAAGACATTGCCATGGTGATAGTAATAGAATGGGACCCTTCCCAACATACAGAGACTCTGAGAAGTATTTTTGAAACACAGAACTGGGAAGAATATTGTTCCAAATGGAAACCAACATGGAAGTTAAGAAAAACAAAAGTGCTTGATGTAAATTTGCAACCTCATTTAGATATTCAACACTTAGTACCTGAAAGGAAAGTCTACCTTAAAGGTAGCAAATGGATACACGACATGGTGTATTAGAGGAGTATGATGGCTGCACATTTGGCTGAAGAATCCCTAAGCCAAAATTTTAGAGATATCACTGTGATCTGGACAGAAGGAAGCAACCAGAGGAGAATATTCCACAAATATCTTGCCATAAATCGGACTAGATGGCTGGGACGGTATGACATGCTAGAAATGTGGCCACAAGGTAATCCAAGCATTATCTTCCTGGATACCATTTACAAATTTTCAGACTACAAAAAGTTGTGGTGGGACATCATTAATGTAGATGGAAAAAATGAAACTCACTACACAAGAGTGAAATTTGGGGCCACAGGGACCACACAAAGACAATGGAAAGGACCATGGCTTCAACAATGGTGGAACGATTTCAGCCTCAACAAGACTGCTATGGATCCTCTTTTTTTCCAGCGTGACTTTTAATATGAATGTGACACTTGTGGATTTTTAACTAAATGCTGGCATTCTCCATGTAAAACTGTTGGAGATGTCAATAATTATCAAGATAGTCTAATTCTTGGTTATTTTATGAAAATACACCATGAATGGCTAGTCATGACTAAGATTAAACACCAAATTGTCTTAAGAAAGCCTATGATTGTACGAAGAATTTATACAAAGGTTTGGGATTCTTGTAGATATTCTCAGTTAAGATTTCTAGGGGCCACACCCCTGGGGGACTAATGGTTCACGTGGGCTTGTCCTTAAAGTTTCCACAGTGTAGTAATGATGTCTAGTCACAAGACTGAATGTGACCAGTTTTCTCGTGGGCTTTTCTGTTTAAAAGTATCCACTATGTAAAAGTTATTTATAATACAATGTTTTCTGTGGGATTTGTTCAAATCTTCCACAGTGTAACTTAGTATGAAGATTCTTCAGTCACGAGACTTGGAGCACTTCTCCGACTTTTGGTGAGCTTTCAACCACATCTCTTTGACTGACGAAAGATATTACTGAATCTGTTTGCCTGACTGTCAGATGTTTGTCCTATCATTTTCCTATATAAGGAAGGACTAAGGCTCATTCTAGGCATTCAGAGTGTGAGTGTGATTTTGGTTATGTTTTTGAGTTTTTGAGTCTGAGGAGGAAGTTCTTGCTTCCATCTCTTTAGAGTCAGATCTGAGAAGCCTGTGCATCAAAGTGAGAGCTCTGGTGAGAATCTAAAGTGGCAAGATTCTAAGGTTTTTGAAGTTTGTATGTTCTCAGAAGAATTCAAGTTCTAAGACAGAGTCTGTGAAAGGCTAGGAAGCCTTCAGATAGCTTCTTGTTTCACAAGTCGCAACATCTGATAAATACCTAAACAGTCTATCTCTGGAAAGGAGCTTCAGAAATTCTCTCTAAATTTGTAAAGGAACTTCTACATAAATATATGAGTATCCATTTTCTGAGCATGATACATTCCGCTTGAGTACATTTTTCTTTTTCATGTGATAAAACTGTTTGTTGAGGTAGTATCTGCGAGACAAGAGGTTCGCTTGAAGTTCACCAGAGGTTTGCTGAGGTCTGAGGAACACCAGTCTATTAAAGGCAGGAGGCCGTGTGAAGGACACTAGAGTGTGAAAATCCAAAGGTTCATGTACAGGTTTGTGTAAAGGTTCGTGTATTGATCACAGAGAAGAAACTCAACGAGAGCAAGCTTCGAGTCTGAAGCCCCTGCAACAAATCTGTGTAGATATCATGGTGTGCTCTATGTCTGTGTGTATGTAGTGTAGGTTTTCTGGAAGGAGGCATTTCTCTGAATGAACAACAGAGGTTTAGTGTTCAACAGGATCTCTATCAGGAGTGAGAGAAAGATCTATTTCTTTCATTTGATTAAATACAAGTCTAAAATTGAAATACAACATAAAGTAGTGCGTCTAGCTATTATTTCCACGGAAGAGATATGACATGCACCGTAGGGAAGTGAAGAGAAAACTCTTCAGGTAAATACTTCTCTCTTCACTTTGTTTCTAGCTTTTTCCCCTTAATTTCTTTTCCTTTGGCCTATTATCAATGTAAATGTGTTAGAAAACCTGCACAGATGAATCTAGCTAGTAAAGATTGAACACACAACTTTGCAGAGCAAAAGCACTAAAAGAAAATTGAAAGAACAAAAGAATGATTCATTAGAAAATAGGTTACAATGCTCATGATATAGCATTACTTTGTGAAGATCCCAAGGTAATGCACCATAGTGGTGATCAATGAGAAGACTCAACACCTACAACAAGTTCCGGAGATAACTAGCCAGTTGCGGAGTGAAAGAAGGAGCAAACCAAGGAGTAAATCATGCAGAAGAACTAACCAGTTGCGGAGTTCAAGAAGGAGCATATCAGGGAGTAAATCATGTAGAAGAACTAACTGGTTGCGAAGTTAAAGAAGGAGCAAATCAAGGAGTAAATCATGCAGAAGGAATCTTGCATGTAGTCTGATGCTCTAACTAAGAGTCTGCATGTAGGTGTGTAATACTTCCAACACCCCCCCTGAACACCACTATGGGGAAAAATAGAAAATGGGTCCGGGCAACTAAGGCTAAAGGTCACCCAAAACACAGTGCAACTTGTACTAAAATTGAGGAAAGAGGGAAAATCTCGTGGGGAAAACCCCCTCAAAATACAATGTAATCAAAAGAAAAGAGGAAGAAAGATAGTTGCTAAGTAACTGTGTCCTTCACTCCAAGATGATCGCGCAGAGAGCGAAACTTCTACTCAGTGAATGTCTTGGTGAAGATGTCTACAGTCTGTTCTGCTAAAGGACAGAACTGCAAATCAATGACCCGATCATGTACTAAGTCTCTGATGTAGTGCATATGGATCTCTATGTGCTTCATCCGCTGCCGCTGTAATGGATCCCTGCAAAATTTGAGAGTGCTTTGGTTGTCACACCAGATGACAATGGGCTGGTGGAACTGGATGCCCAACTCAGTGAGGAAGTGCTATAGCCACAGAGCCTGAATGGTGATGTTGACTACTCCTTTGTACTCGGCCTCGGCTGAAGAGAGAGCAATAACAGCCTGCTTCTTGCTCGACCAACAGATAGGGCCAGACCCTAGATTGAGTGAATATCCGGAGGTGGACTTGCGATCAATACTATCGTCCGCCCAATCAGAATCAGTGAAGCCAAGGAGATTCAATGCAATGCCTGCTGCATAGTGAATCCTGAGGGTGATGGTGCCCTGCACATATCAGAGGATGCACTTGGTAGCATTTAGTGTAGCTCATGCAACTCTTGTATGTATCTGGAAACTGCCCCTACTACATATGAGCGATCTGGTCTAGAGTGGGTGAGGTACAATAAGCTCCCCACTAGTTGTCAGTAGAAAGTGCTGTCAACTAATGGAGTGTCACCTCCATCCTCAAGGCGGACCCCAGATAGAAAAGGAGTCGGTGCTAGCTTGTAGTCAGTCATGTGAAATCTCTCTAGGAGATCCCGTGCATACTTAGCCTGAGAGAGTTTGATGCCTATGGCATCCTGGCTGAACTCAAGACCAAGAAAGAAGTGTAATGGACCCATGTCTATCATCAAGAACCTTTCATGCAAGGCCCTCTTGATTGCAACAATGGCTAAAACCGAGCTGTCGGTGATTAGGAGATCATCCACATACAAAACTAAGATAAGAAGAGAATCATGTATCCTGAGCATGTAAACATTCAGATCAGACTTACATCTTTCAAAGTTTTGTGATAAGAGAAAAGAATCCATCTTCGCATACCAAGCTCTCAGGTCCTACTTAAGGCCGTAGAGAGATTTCTTTAGTTTGCAAACCAAAGATGAATCCTGAATGAAACCATGTGGCTGCTCCATGTAAATCTCCTCTAATAGGTCTCCATGAAGAAAGGCATTCTTCACATCCATCTGATGTACTTCCCATCCCTGGGCAGCCACAATGGCAAGTGTAAGGCATATGGAATCCATCTTTGCTACTGGTGCGAAGGTCTCGTCATAATCGATGCCATGCACTTGTTGGAAGCCTTTAGCTACTAGCCTTGCTTTCCATTTGGTGATTTGCCCATCTGCAGCGCTCTTGGTCGTGTAGACCCATTTGCATCGGACAAGTTTCCTTCCAACCAGATCCTAGGTCTGGTTCTCGAGGAGGGAGTTATACTCCTCCTCCATGGCAGACTCCCAAGATGGATGCCCATCAGCCTCAACATAAGACTGTGGATCTGAAGACTGAACCAAATGACAATGCCAGGATGGCGATGGTTCAGTGGCAGTGAGGACAAGAGGAGGCTTTATAAACTCTGAGCTAGTCCTCTATAGATCAGAATTATCCCCCACAAGACCATTTCTAGCAGCTGGATGGTCTTGTGCATATATCTCATGTAAGTTCCTTGTTCTTTGATTTATGACAGGGGAATTTGATTCACTGCTGGAAGCCCGATCTGGGCTTGGATGTGGATCATCATATGCATGCATTGGATTTGTATCTGAAGACTCTGTCTCTGCATCTGCATGCTCTACTGCGGCATCTGCATGCTCTGTATCTACATCTGAGTGTACTGAGTCATCATCTCGGACATGAGGTAGATAAAAGGTGTCTGCATGCGGTAATTGAGGTGCACGCAAGATACTTTCCTCAAATTTGACACTTCGCTCAATGATGAGCTTGTCCGTAGAGGAAATCAGGAGTCGGTATCCCTTCACAACATTAGGGTATCCAACAAAGATGCACTCAATGCTCTGTGGATCAAGAGCTTTCCTCTTTTCAAAGGGGATCTTGGCCCATGCTCGGGAGCCAAAAACATGGAAGTGGGCGACCTCTGGTTTAGTGCCGCTCCAAGCCTCAAAGGGGTCTGATCCTTGACAGAACTATGAGGAGATCTGTTCTGGATGTAGTTAGCAAAATTAAGTGCTTCAGCCCATAGCTTATGAGGTAGTGACTTAGCATGCAACATGCAGGAAGCCATCTCTTTGAGAGATCGGTCATTTCTCTCAGTAACTCCGTTCTACTGCAGAGTGTATGGAACTGTGTACTGTAACTATATGCTGGACTCACGGCAAAGGTTCTGAAGTGCTATGTTAACATATTCCCTCCCATTGTCTATACAGAGGGCTTTGATCTTTTTCTCTCACTGTGTCTCAACAAGTGCTTTGAAATCTTCAAAGTGCGCAAAAACTTCAGATTTGTTCCTGAGAAGATACACCCAAGTATACTGTGAGAAATCATCAATAAATGTAAGCACATACCTTGCTTTGTTGATGGAAGGATGAGGAAAAGGCCCCATGAGATCACTATGGATCAGATCTAGAGGAGAGGATGCTCTGTGAGTCTTGCCAGTGTCAAACTTTTCTCTAGGATGTTTGCCAAGGACACACCCTTCACAAACTCCATTGGAGAAACTGATATTTGGCAAGCCTTCCACCATCTCATGCTTGCTTAGCTGTTGCATATACCTGTAATTTAAGTGACCAAACCTCTCGTGCCAAAGCCTACTACTATCATCAACATTTGTAAGCAATAAGGAGGATTCAGATTCAATAAATTCAGAAAATGTATACAGTCTGGCTCCATTGTTTGCCTCACTGGTTGCAATTTTGGAGCTGCTATGTAGGTCATATATGTTCACTACATCTGGAGTGAATTCCACTCTCTTTCCGGTGCCGGAATGAGTTATCTAATAAATTGAAAGCAGGTTCACCGAAAGTTTTGGAACATGAAGCACATCTTCAAAGCTTCCATGTAAAAGTTCCACTCTACCTTTTCTGGTGACCTCAATAGGTGAGTCATCTCCCATGAGGATGGGAGGTCCTTTGCATGCATCCAAAGAGGAATAGTCTTCCTTTGTAGCAGCCATGATGTGATGCACTAAAATCTATAATCCATGCATCAGGGGAAGAATTAATTGCAACTAAATCATGAAAATTGTTACCTTTCCCGTGTGGTGGATCCTCAGTTTTCTTCTTAGCGCCTTGAGGGATGTGGTCCCCAAGGTTGTGCTTCTGAAGGATTTCTGCCATTTGGTCAATTTGTTTCTTCATGCAAGAGGATTTTGGATGGAATCCTCTTTGACAGTAGGTGCATCTATTTCCTTTCTTCCCTTTCTCATTTCTCAAGCCGGAGGAGTCATTGAAGGGCTTAGTGTACCCTTCCTTCTTTGGATGGGAATACGCTTTTGCCTTGTCTTTTTGCCATTGATTTCTCTGATTTGAATCAGATCTGTGATTTTTATTGTGGCTGCCATCATGCACAGCAAGTGCATGCGCTTTTGGAGGTTTGATTTTCCTCATGCCAATGAGTTTATCTTTCTCAAAAGTAAGGGACTCCATGAACTCTTTGAGAGAAGGCATAGTGTAGGATTTACCTATTGCGAGCCTTACTGAATGAAATGTAGACACAAATATGGAGTATTCTGGTCCGAGCTTTGACATAATAGAAAGAACTTGGTGACTCTCCTCCTTGGATTTGTCAATTCCACAACCCTTGAGTTGCAACAATAGATCATTATATTTGGTGAAGAAGTCTTGAATTCTGTCATAGTTACGTGGATCCAATGACAACAGCTCCACTTCAAGCAGATGTCCTTTCATCTCATCCTGTTCCCCATAGAGTTCTTCAACCTTTTTCCAAATCTCATTGAGAGTATTGCACGCAGATAGATGAAATTGCAACTCTGGGGAGATGCACATGCATATGGATCCATGGGCCTCATCCATGCGGTTGAGGTACTTCAATTTCTCTATGGCTGAAGTGGGTTCCACTTCTGCAGCCATGGTAATCTTGTACAACCCTTTTTGACGAAGGTATCGAGCCATTTGGTCCTTCCATTTGTGACAGTTGTATGGTGTTAGGATCGATGCTTTGGGAAACTCCATTTTTCTATCGATCTTCGATCTCCAAGCTGTAATACCTGCAAAATAAAGTACTGGTGTGCCTTTTATCTAGAAACTTGTGGGCTATGATACCATGTAAATGTGTTAGAAAACCTGCACAAATGAATCTAGCTAGTAAAGGTTGAACACACAGTTTTGTAGAGAACAAACACTAAAAGAAAATCGAAAGAACAAAAGAATGATTCATTAGAAAATAGGTTACAATGCTCATGATATAGCATTACTCGGTGAAGATCCCAAGGTAATGCACCGTAGTGGTGATCAATGAGAAGACTCAACACCTACAACAAGTTCCGGAAAGAACTAGTTAGTTGCGGAGTGAAAGGAGGAGCAAATCAGGGAGTAAATCATGCAAAAGAACTAATTAGTCGCAGAGTTAAAGAAGGAGAAAATCAGGGAGTAAATCATGCAGAAGAACTAGCCAGTTGCGGAGTTAAAGAAAGAGCAAATCAAGGAGTAAATCATGCAGAAGGAATCTTGCATGTAGTCCCATGCTCTAACTAAGAGTCCGCATGTAGGTGTATAGTACTTCCAACAATCAAGCCAAAGATAATTTGGAGGTTCAAATGTTAGGATGCTTGGATGTTTGCACTTTGAGCAGAATTTATAATTATGTTAAGCATTTATTGTGGTAAGAGTTTTGTCTTCTTTATTTTCTTTAAGGTGTCCCTATCCTTGCTCTTTTTGGTCTCTGAAAATTTGGAAGTTCAAATGTTAGGATGCTTGGATGTTTGCACTATGAATAGAATTTATAATTATGTTAAGCATTCATTGTGGTAAGAGTTTTCACATCTTTATTTTCTTTAAGGTGTCCCTGTCCTTGATCTTTTTGGTCTCTGTTCTAGGATGTACTATAACATGCATTTTATGTTCTGGGTTTTACGACCCTCTCAATCATGATAAATTTATGTTTCTGCATATGTCTTAGGATGAGAGGCATTTCTTAGGATGAACCAAGGCGAAGGCCTCGCGATCCACAAGATCTTCATCGGCCTCTCATTCTTTATAGTTTTCTAAATCTGCCCCTGCCCTTTCCCTTTATCTCTGCTGCACTCTTCTGTCTTGGATCATGTTTTTGTTCTTTAATTTCTTTTCCTTTTAAAAGGTGGACAAAATTTGGAGTTTAATTATTAAGATGCTTGGAGCTGATGCAGTTTGTCATTATGCAAACAGTTACTTTCTTTAATGTATTTTTGGAAATGGTCAATTAACCAAGGTGGAGGCCTTGCGATCGACAAGATTTTCATCGGCCTCTCCTCTAAATTTTTCTTAAATCGAACCCTGCCCTTATCATCGATCTCTTGAACACTCGATCATGTTTTTTCTTTTTCTTTTGGAGGTGGATAGAATTTGGAGTTTATTTATGAATATGCTTGGAACTGCATGCAAATTGTCATTATTGTCATTATGTTTATGTTTTCATTATAGAAACAGTTAGTTAGGTTTTTTTTTTTTTCCTGAAGATGTCTGTCTTTGCTTTTTCCTTTTTCCTATCTATTCTTCTCTGTAACATACATTGTATGTTCATGATTTCTTTTCTTGGTTAATTGGAAATGATCAATCATAGAAATCTGTTCATAAATTTTAGATCGTTCTTAATTTATCCCCTACAGTACTTTACCCTTATGCTTGGCAGATCCTATTCCTCAAATTTTGCAGTGATTTTAACGAGTAATCGCTGCTTCATTGTTTACTTGGTCTCTATATTACATCACATCTTTGCTGTCTCTGATTCTACGATTTGCAGATGCATGGTTTCTATCTATGGCTACATTGATCTGAAATTTTGTGCTTTGAGCTTTCTCCATTTTATTTATCGAATAATTATTTATTACCATTATTATTTATGGTTACAATGCCTTATAATGCATGACCGATTTTTTGTTTTTTTGGGATCAGGTACCATTTAATTTCATATTATGATATCTCAACTGAAGGTGTATTTCATATAAGGTGAAGAATCTCATTTAATATTAGATATCTGAATTGAATGTGAAGGGTTTGAATCTCATTTAATTTCATATTAGATATTTGAACTGAAGGTGAACGGTTCGAATCTCATTTAATATTTCATATTAAGATATCTAATCTCATTTAATTTCATATTAGATATCTGAACTAAAGGGTTTGAATCTCATTTAATTTCATATTAAATTTCTGAACCAAAGGTGAAGGGTTCGAATCTCGGCCGATTATATTGTACATGAAAGGAGAGCCAAGATTTGATTTTAGACCCTCTCATACAAGAGTTTATTCTAGATACTGTATTGTTACCTACCATTGTCACTCTAGATCACATAGATAACGTTGAACCTATAATGGCACCGCCTTACCCATTATTTGATACCCTCTCTATGGGTGTCATCTTTATCATTGTTGAAATATTAATAATTCCAACTGCGGCATTTATTGTAGCGCTGTTTTGCAAAACCATTAGTCCATTCCCCGCACCGCCTTTTGCCAAAAGTTGTTTTTCCCCCGGGGGTTTCGATCACATCCAGCTGCCGACGCGTGTCCACAGCACGGTTTCAAAACCACTCATTCCCCGGAAGGTAAAGATCGGTAAGAAGAGGCCTTCCGATATTCACCACAACCATTCGATTAAAATGGGCAAGATCAACGGTTGAAGTACAACCTGCACCTTATTGCGTGACGTGAAGTGATTTTTGACCGCCAGTAAATTAATTAATGTTGAAGTACCTTCGATCAGAAAATTAATATATATCGCCATGCTGAGAATTTAATGAAATGCATTGTAGTCGTAGAATGTAGGTAAAAAATTTTAATTTTATTATTTTGTTAATTCACGGATGTAAGTTTTTTTTACACGGCACAAAGTCAAACAAAAAGTTATGTTTTATTTTATGTTTTTGTTGAAAAAAATGGAACAAACACACAATAGTGCGAAGAAGTAAAAAAAAGGGGGATTTCCTTTTTACAGCGGTTTAGAGCACATGGACGGCACAAAGTCAAACAAAAAGTTATGTTTTATTTTATGTTTTTGTTGAAAAAAATGGAACAAACACACAATAGTGCGAAGAAGTAAAAAAAAGGGGATTTCCTTTTTACAGCGGTTTAGAGCACATGGAATACGTAGCAGCGTAAAGGATTTTTTTTTGAATGTAAAATGTGAAGGAGAATGTTTTTACAACAGTGAATGTAAAGAAATTTTACACACAGTAGTGTAATATTTCTAAAAGAGACAGAGTAATTTTTTTTGAAGTTCTTGGTGAATCCCTCTGTTAAGAGGAAGAGTTTTTGTAACAGGTTGTTTTATTAATGAATGCATAGTGTTTCCATGTGTGTTGAAAACTCTGTCTGTTAAGAAAAATTTAGCTTCCTTGTGTTAAGATCCTGTGGAGAAAATAGAGCATTGTTCTCTGTTCTTTTGTGTTTGAAATTACCAGAAATTTCCAACATGGTATCGGAGCTTGTCCAGGCTCTTTGAAGGTGTCAAAGAAGCTGAAGGAAGGGTTTCTTATTGTAGCAATTATTAAATAATACGTCCCTTGTTATTTTTAGGAAAGAGATAGGACTGGAACTGCAGGGAAGAGAAGAATGACAGTTTAGCTAAACAATTTTTCACTTTGTTTCTTTTCTTTTTCCCTTTAATATCGAAAATTTGGAGATTTGGAGTTCAATTGTCTGGGACGCTTGGATGCGTGCATTTGGAGCAGATTTTATCATTATTTTAACTTATTACGTTAAGTTTTCATCAAGGCAACAGTTTGGTTTTATTTTGTTGGAAAACATTAATTCCAATTATCTGCATTAAATGTGTTGAGTCTAGTTTTTTTTTGGGAGAATTCAGGAGGAAGTTTTGAGAGTTAGATAGCTTCCTAAAGAAGCCACCATCACCGACTCGAGAAACTAACTTCTCTACGGTGTATAAAACCCCCTCTTTGGTAATTGAATGGACAAGATTTGTTTGTTTGTGTTAAATTCAGTTTAGCGTGTTCCCTAATTTGGTATAGGAGCTAAGGGTTTTGACTTAGTTGCAGTTGTGTGAAGATTGGTGAGGCTGTTTTGTGCCTGCTGACCATTAGATGGTTTGTTGCAGTGAAGCACTAGAGACTACCACTGAGTGTTTTGTTTGTTTGCAGCGCTGTGTGCGGAAGAGATGTGAGAGAGCCCGTTGTGTGTGTTGTTTAAGCGCTGTGTGGAGATCCTGTTGTGCAAAGAGTGTGAGACAACGTGAAGTTCATTGCTATGTTGAGTGTGCAGAGAGCGTGAGCTCTTGTTGTGGTGGTAAAGCGGCATAATCACAATGAGCTGTGTGGATCCCTAAGAGCTAGTTGAAGAGGGCACTATGCGTTGGAGCTGTATGTTTGTTTGAGCGCTGAGGTGTGTGCCAAGAGGAAGGCGTTGAGCTTGCAGGTCTTTGACAGTGTGAAGAGAGGAGACCTGTATTTGGCTTGCATTGTTTCTTTTTGTGAATTGAAGGAGCCAATCGTGGCTTTAGAAGTTGTTGTGTGGCGCATGAGTGTGATCACATTGGTGAAGGAATGTATTGTTATGGTTGTTGCCAGCTGTATGAGCCTTGGAAGAATTGAAGTGTAGAAGCATGTGAATGTTGGCCTAACGAGTTTGGTGTGTTGAGTAATCTACTAGCTTGGCGCAGTGGTGTTGGAACTTGGTGGACGTTGAGATTGTCAATATTTATGTGAGTTCTATTTTATGATAGGAGAATAAGAGAACACGCGGTGAGCCTAGAGCAGTCTGCAGATCTCGGTGTTGGATGAAATGGATCCGCTGCGTGTGGAGTCACAAGGTGTAATTTGAAATCACACCTTGTGTGTTGTATTGTGCCTTGTGATATGTGGTTGGATGAAGATAAACATTGTGTGTGGTCTATTGTACAAACTTGGTTGGGGCTGACTGTGGAGTAAAATCTTGTGGCTTGGCATAGCGTGGCAGTGAAATTTTCTCAAAAGGAAGTATAATGTTTTTTTTATATTTGGCGAATATTTTTTAAATGCTTTGTTCTTTTAACAACGTTGTATGAATTTTCTCAAAAGGCATGTCAATGTATGTGTCGTATGTATTATGGCATTATGCTATAGTGTATTTTGTGTGTTTGTCATATGGTCGGAATTAAGGGCAGTGTTGGAAAACATTAATTCCAACTACTTCCATTAAATGTGTTGAGTCTAGTTCTTTCTGGAGAATTTAGGGATAGTTTTGAGAGTTAGATAGCTTCCTGAAGAAGCCACCGTCACCAATTCGAGAAGCTTCTTCACAGTGTATAAAACCCCTTCTTTGTTAATCCAATGGACAAGCTTTGTGTGTTTGTGTTCAGTTCTGTTTAGTGTGTTCTTCACCTTTTTGTCTTTCCTTATCAACTTCCTCTGCTCCTTGCTTACGTACTTAACATCGAAAACCTTTTTCAGATTGAAATGCAAGGTAACATCCTGAACAAGATAATCCAATCCATGCTCTCCCCACTTTCCCTGAGGAGCCACCAAAATGCACTCATCTTCGAACATGAGCAGCCTCCGAACATCATCCATGGTAGTATCATCCACTGTTGGAGCCATCTTAGAAGTCGATCCAATCACATTACTAGCAATTAAGTTCAGGGACAAGCAAGTTTTGCTCTCATGTGGAATGGACTCCAGCTTTGGATATTAATGGTCATCAATAAAATCATTCAGTCGATCTAATAATTCTTGTGACTCAAAAGTACTACCTGAATAAAAAATATTATTAGTCCCAAAAATACTTCCAAATGGGCTCTCTAAAAATGCATCATCAAATGAACAAGCATGGACCCTTTAGCAAGAAGGGAAAAATGAAATGTTTTGTTGTAAGCCTAGCTAAAACTTAGACCAGCAGGTAAGTTAAAGTTTAGGTCAGCGTGATTGAGGGGAGGTTTTAGAACATTAATCACACCTGATTGTATGACGACGATAGTCAGCAATTCATAAATGTCAGTCAGTGGGAGTCGACAATGTGTTGGTGAAAAATAAATGACAGTAGGACTCAATATATGTATAAATCTATCTGTTTATGAATGTAACGATCAAGCTCTTTGATAGAGTCTTCAGTTTCTGTTATATTTAATTCCTCTAATATGTCCTTGTCGTTGCCCTTTTTGCCTTACGATCAACATGATCTCCATCTGCCACTCATTCACTATAATGTTTTAAATATTCCTCTACCCTTTCCCTTTATCTCTCTTGCACTTTCTTGTCGTGGATTATGTTTTTTCCCCTAAATTTCTTTTCCTTTTTAAGGTGGACAGAATATCAATGCCACCTTTAAGACATATATAATTGGAGTTTAATTATTAGAGATGCTTGGACAAAATTTGAAGTTGCATGTAGTTTTTCATTATATTATGGGTTTATTATGGAAACAGTTAGGTTTTTTTTAATTTCTCTAATAAGCTTGTCTTTATTTTATTTAATATGCCTGTCTATGTTTCTTTCCTTTTTTGCGTCATGTAACATAGATTGCATGTTTAGACTTTTGTTACTTGATTAATTGGAAATGGTCGATCATGAAAATATGTTCATGAATTTGATATTACTTCTAATTTAGCCCCTACACTACTTTACGAATTTTATATTACTTATAATTTAGCACCTACACTACTTTTACTAGGGCATATTCCTCAAAATTTACAGTGATTTTAATGAGTATAGATTTATCGATTGCTTACTTGGTTTCTTTGTCACATCACATCTTTGTTGTCTCCTAAGCTACCCTTTGTGGATGCTTGGTTGTTTGAACTCTATGCTTGCCTATTTTTTTTCCTAGGTGTCATTTAAGCTAGATTGTCGGATAAATTCAAAACTGGGTGAGGTGGTCTCTGAAAGAAAGAACACATATCCTAGTCATCCATGAATCATATTGTGGATTGTAGTAAAGCCTTGGCCTAGTAACCGCTGAACTGGACTGAGGATTGTGGTAAAGCTATATTTTGGGCTACCTCGATGGGCCTAGGAATTCTCGATTGGTGGATAGTGGGATATATGGTAAAGCCTAGAGGTGGGTGCCCTCAATTAGGCCTAGGAATCCTTGGCTGGTTAATGGAATGATATATGGTAAAGCTTGAACGGTGGAGTCTCGGTTAGGGCCTAGTGATCTGGTGTGGATTGCAATAAATCCCAGAGACTAGGAGAGAGGCAAATTCCTCACATTGTAGGTGGTGAAATCTGGTGACATCCATGCTTGTTTAGGGCATAGTCATCTTCTGTGGATTGTGGTAAAATCTGGTTCTATTAATGAGGGTGAGGTTGTGTAGCCTCGGGAATCCCTGGTTGAGGTTTGGTTATGAGTCCCAAATTCATTCTTAGAATATGGCACGAGGGTGACTGGCTTAAAGAAATATTTGGTTCAACTAATTTATGGTCAGGTGGTATGTGGATGTCCCAAACCTAGTTGACTTATTCATTCATTAATAAGAGTTCCTTATTCTTGGTAGTTCATGTGTAAATGTATTGGATTATATGTGGATTTTGTGGTTGTTGTATCCTTGCTATTTCTGTTGTTTATATACTAGTATTGAGTATGCTTTATGACAATGATACTCTCGTCATGTTTTGATTTGTAAATGAGTGATTAATAAATATATGACCTAATAGATGATAATGCAACTAATATGATAAAGCATCAATGCTTCTTAGTGATTCTTAGATAATTATGAGACCCTTATGCTCAGATATGTTGTTATGACTTGTAGAATGCATATTTGTGACATGTTTGAAGAAATTCCAGTCATGGCTAATAGGTGTTCATTCAAGTATTTGCATTAGTATCATTATTTCGATTTTGTTTTTAATTTTTGGAAGTCTCATGAAGGTTTGGGCAGTGGCCTGAGTCCTGGCCCTAAAAAAGTGGCATTGAATCTAGGGTTGTAGGTTCAAAACTAGCTGAAAAAGACCCTAGTCACTTGCATGCCCTTGTTGTGAGAGAGATTGGAGGGTCCCATTTGCATGCATGCCCATGTCATGGGAGCGACTAAAGCTCTAGGTCAATAAAATACTAAGTTGTCTCAGGGGTTGATCACCTAGAAGGGTTGGTTGGTTCTTGAGTGTTCTGTAGCATGTGTAGAAGATCAAATTGGTTGCATTCTGTCAAATCCACTTTCTTAACTATACATGGGGAATTGAATCACATCATAGTAGCCTATCATCACATGTTTACCCCAGTGGACCGATTAACTTGGGTAAATGTGGGAGAAGGGTGTTACATAACTAGTTTTTGTTTCTATCCATAAATAGGTCATTATGCCATGATGTTCAAATTGGTCAAAATTGAAAACCTTTGGAATTAGATTGCAACTAAGTGATGTGTATTTAAACCTTATCATGTTCTTAAACTGCAGTGTAGTAGCTAAATGTTGGTTTGGATTTTATGCTCTATTGTGTTAAACATGAGGGAATAAATGCATGATGATGAACATGAACAAATATTTGCTGCTTTTTTTCATTTAGAAATATTTGTGAATAAATTTTGGGCATGTTGGCCTCATGGTGTTGGCATTGATGTCAACCTAGGATATCTGCATAAGGAGTCAACAATGGAGTCAAACTTGTTGGAATTAATCTCAACAAGATTAGAGGTCTTGTCATGGTGGTTAGAGGCTTTATAAAATGTTTTTGGGGTGTTTGTAATGTTTACAGAGGCTCTATAGGTGTTGGAGAAGCATTGCAGACAAATGGAAACGTTTTGGGAAGAGAGGAGATGATTTTGGTTGAGTTAGGGCATCTTCTCTAGGAAGTAGTTATACATAGTGTGAAGATGTTTCTATCTTCGGTGGGAAGCTTATAGAATCCAAGCTGGGATTCCTATACTATCCCAATCAAAATATATTTACAAGGGAAATTCTAATTTATGCGTGATCATAATTTACCATGAGAATTTCCAAATATATTTGACCAAGGTTTTTGATGGTTTAGAGTCGACTTGAATTGCTCCATATAAATGCATGATGAGGGACATGAAGAAATATTTGCTGCATTTTTTCATTCAGAAGTATTTGTGAATAAATTTTGGGCATGTTTGCCTCATGGAGTTGGAATTGTTTTCAAATTAGGATGTCTGCCTAAGGAGTCAATAATGGAGTCAATTATGTTGGCATTGATGTCAACAAGCTTAGAGGTATTCTCATGATGGTTAGAGGCTAGATGACATGTTTTTGGGGTGTTTCTAATGTCTGTAGAAGCTCTATAGGTGTTGGAGAAGCATTGAAGACATATGGAAAAGTTTTGGGCAGAGAGGAGATCATTTTGCTTGAGTCAGGGCATCTTCTCTAGGAAGCAGTTATACATAGTGTGAAGATGTTCCTATATTCACTGGTAAGCTTATAACATCCAAGTGAAAATCTTTCCTGGGATGCCTATACTATCCCAATGAAAATAGATTTACAAAGGGAATTCTAATTTATGCATGTTCATAAATTCCCATGAGCATTTCCCAAGGTATTTGCCCAAGGTTTTTGATGGTTTAGAGTCGACTTGAATTGCTCCATATTCTAGAAGGTGATCAAGTCAAAAATAATGTGGATTAGTGCTTTTAATTGATTGCATCTTTGATCATTGATAAAATTCTAGTGTGTGAAGTAGATGGGTTAGACAAAAGCAGCGAGTAAGCTATAGGAATGCAGAGAGAATATAGATTAGAGATTTGATTTGGAGCATATGTTAGAAGATGATGGAGTTGTAGCATGGTTATATGTATAGCATGCTTATGTTGCATAATGTATTAATGCTAGTTTTTTCTTATGTGAATATTAGAGTATTGCTATAAGCTGTTGCGATAGAGGCTTTGGTTCGAAGTGTTGGCATTATGGTGTTCATTGTTGTAGCTAGATAATGTTGGCATTGGTTTCATGATGGCGGTTAGCTCATGTTGGCATCGATGTCAATCCTATGTAGTCTAGCTGAGGTTTGGATGCCTTACTTGTAGCATGGTTGTAGCTGGTTGAGTTGGTATTGAGTTAGTTCTATTGGAATTGATATCAACCTTGATGGTTAAATGATGGAATTGGTGTGGTTGATGGTGTTAAAGTTCATGTTATGATGGTTTGTTGATGCTGCTACAAGTGGATGATGTGAATATACATGTGATTGAGATGATGGCTCAAGTTTCATTCTTTTTGTTAAGATGATACACTACTTGAGTTTGCATACTAGGTATTCATATATGCTCATGGAGATGACTTGTTGCAACAGTATGTTGGTATGATGATGATGTTTCATAGATGCTACAAAGTGTGTTCAGATGTGTTACATCTTGTGCAAGTGTTTGAGGAGAGATGAGGACTTTTTGGCACTCATGCTAACCTTTGTTTGTTGGTATCTGGGTACATTTAGCATTAGCACTTGGGAGGCATGTTTGACCTATTTTTAGAGGTGTTACTGGACTTGGAAGATGTTTGGAGGTGAGTTTAGATGTTGATGAAGGTGATCAAATAGGTGGCAGAGATTCCGGGCTGAGAATTTATGTTTTTCATTTTGCTCTGCTCCAACCACACCCGTGCAGGCTTGTGCATGCAGGTGAAAGGCTCCAATTGCATGGAGACAAGACTATGGATGCAGTTGCAACCCATATTAGCTAGTTTTGTGCATGTGGTTGTGCCTTTAGCTATAATTTCTCCAGATTCCTTTGCACATGTCCGAATTATTTCAACTTGGAAATATTTGTAAGCTTCTAGAATAATTGAAAAAGGTCAAAAATGGTTTGAAACATATTCCAATGGGTATGAATTCATTTAGTTCACAAATAGTGATGTTTGATGACTGATTTCGTCAAATTTGTGCACTCTTGATCCTAGGCGAAAGGTGATTTTTTCCCTACATGTTTTATATTCTCAATTTTGGAGCTAGGTGAGGGTGATGAAGTTAGTGTGTGAGTGAGAGAAGGTTTCATAGAGGTGGAATGCTTCATAATTGGTTTAGAGTATATATTCTTTAGTTTATGTGTCTAAATGGCAAAAAAATGAGTAGATCTATTTGGTGAAGCTGTGTTTTGATTCATAAATTTAGATTGCTAATCAGAGAGGTCGAGAATAGTAGCATAGTTGTTGTAGAGATGGAGAGCTTGACATAACTCCAAGGTTGTGACTCTCATATTTGTTTCTTAGGTGTTGCTAATGCATTTGGCACATAGACATCACGTTTAATGTTGTTGATTGTATTATGAAATAATTATATTTTGCAGTGAGGGTTTGATATTATGGTTGAGTGTGAGATTTTTCTTTGCTATTGGTGACGATATTGTTCAATATTTGCTGGATGGATTGTGGCCATTAATTTTTTTTGAGTGGAGAGCATATGGTTGTGGTGTTTTTGTTTATATTGATGGTGTCTTGCTGCCAAAGATCATATTGTAGATCTAAATCAATGTTGAGCAGAGTGTCTTGAATCTAGTGTGAAAATATATGAAAAGAGGTCTGCATAGAGTAGAGGAGCAGTGACTTCATGGGTGTGGAGAAATGATTTTGAAGCTTCAACAAAAGGAATAGTTTCTCCATCCAATTAGAGTTGGGTGAGGATTGTTGACCATGGTGGCTTTTAGCAAATGGTAGTATGTAGATTTGAGTGAGCACATAGTCTTCTGAGATGATCAACAAAATAATGTCTCCTTGCTTATGTGAGTCAACTGATTGTATATGAGGTCGAGCCTCTTAGATAATGGAAGTCAACAAATCTAAGTAAACTACCATTTCTTGACATAATAGAGATTCAACGTAGCACAACAATAATAGGGGTGATTTCTGGCCCAAAGAAGGGGTTTCCACTAGATATCTTGTGTCTCTTGTGTGGATGTGTTTTTATCTGTTGTTTATTGTTTTTCTCATGGTTATGTTATTTTAGTTGCATATATGGTTTATGATTATGAGACAACCTAATGTGTTTCTAGTTAATATATATATGATTTAGTAGAGAAATTTTAATTGGTAAAAAATGTTAAGAAGTCACACTACTGATTCAACCACCCCCACAGTAGTTCTCAAAGGTTTCCAACATAGAGTTCATATTGGGATATGTTTGTGTTGTAGGGGTTCAACATCATTGGATGTGTTTTGTATGGCTACTAGAGTGTGTTAGTGACAGTTGAGTGTGATGTTGAGATTGTTATTCTATGTTGTTGTTGGGTTTAAGTTTGATGAGTAGATTGATTGTGTGAGTTGATTTATTAATTGAGTTTGTATTGCAAATATTATGTTTGAGGGGATGTATTCATAGTTATATATATGAGAAGATTGTTTATAGTGAGTCTAGTATGAAAACATATGAAATATGGCTCACAAGTGCTTGTATGCAGAGATCGTGGATCCAATATGGAAAATTGTGAAATGAGGTCCACAAGAGTAGCTTGAAGGTTGGGGCCTTCAGTGAGGCAATTAGTGTCTTGCTATGATAGTGTGTAACAAAATCCTTCATGTAGTGGCTTGAGAACTTAGGATTGGTGACTTCCATCTAGTGGTGGTTGGGCAAGAATTATTGGGAGTGGTGGCCGACAAAGTCGAGGGAGTGGTGGCTTCCAGTAGGTGGTGGTCTACAAAGTTCATATAGGTAGTGGCTTGGATTGAGTAGAGGCTTTCATGATTTGAAATTTGTGGCTAGTGATCAAATGTTAGAATATTATTCAATATTAATAATAAGAAGACAACGAAGATTATCAACCAATGGTGGTTTTTACCCTATAGTTTTCCACCTTATATCTTATGTCTCTATGTGTGATTATGTGATTTGATGTGTTGTTGTTCATGATTATTTTCTTATGTTATGGTTTCTCATGTGGTTTACTTGTTTATTTTCTCATATAATATGTTACTAATGAATGCATGATCTATTATTGTTGAAATAAAAGAAAAAATATGTTAAAAGTGATTCATTCCTACAACACTAATTCACTCCCCCACCAAGTAGAATCAAATTTCCAATAATAACTATATATAATTATACAGGGAATTTTTATTTTAATTTAGATATTTAAGATTAAGGTGATATTAAATGTCTTTGTGTTGCAAATAGATTCATGTAGACACTATGACACTAATTATGTTTGAATTGTGAGGCATTAGAACCCAGAGCTTAATAGGGTAGGCTTATGACCACATAGTGACTCCTAGGATGAAAAGATGTTATAAAATAAATATATAGTAGACCACTAAAAATCATGCCATTACCAGTTAAAACAAGATTTAATATAAATTTTATACTTTTTGGCTCCTTTTTGGGCATAGTTTCTAGTCAATTTTACTCGAAATCTTGCAAGGATTCATTGGAATCACAAGTTTGAGCATTACAAAAAGGTAAGGTATATCCAAGATATAAGGATAATGATTTGAAAGAGGATGGAATACTGATGCATAAGGGAAAAATATATGTGCCTAAATCTCAAAATGTGAAAGTTTAGTGTTGAATGGAATGCACAATGTACCTTATGTTGGGCAGGGAAAAATATATGTGCCTAAATCTCAAAATGTGAAAGTTTAGTGTTGAATGGAATGCACAATGTACCCTATGTTGGGAATCAATGGCATCAAGAGATTGCTGCAGCTATAGTAGGCCAATATTTTTGGCATGGAATGGACAAAGTGGTGGTTGCTTGCATAACTAGATGTCTAGAGTGTCAAACTATAAAGGATAAGTACATATGTCAAATTGTATTGCTACATCCACTTCCCATTCCTAAATGGAAATGGGAAGTTATTTCCATAGATTTGATTACCAAATGTTACATACCTATCTATATATTTTTTATTTATTTATTTATAACATCAATACTATATGATTAGTTTTGGATCAAATTTGATAGTTTTCTCTTCATCGATATATAAATATTCATAACTCTTCGTTATAACTGTAGTTCCTGCTGGTTCATCAAATGGAAAGATGCACCACTGAATAGTGGCAGTTGGGGTTTCTCTACAACCATGGAATGTTTGGCTCCTTCTCTACGAGGTATTTATTTTAAATCTATAAGAAATGTGATTTCTAACTATGGAGTTTGAAATTTATTTCAGCATATTCCTTTGTCTCGTTTCTTATTCTAATGAACCACCACTCTTGTGCTCCATACAATAAGCACGATTACTTTATGCAATCTTGACTGTGTTTCCTTTTAACTTCTGCCAAACTGAGCAATCATGGTGGTTGCTCTTTCCATAGGATCACCTGGTAATTATTTCTTTGTCTCGTTAGACATGATCTTCTCGAGATATTACTATATAGTTGCCAATACCCTATAATATTTATTAGATTTCTAGTGTTATTTGGGTAAATTTTATATCTCTTCGTCTTGTTGCAGTTCAACCACCGTTCACCCTTCTTCTAGAATGGCATGTTTGGTACAAAGTCATTTCCTGTTTAATTTTTTGTCCATTGTTGATACGAAAGGAGTCAACCTTGGCCAACTAGGTCCTTCTCAGAGTTGAGGTTAGATGATTTTTATTTTATACTTTCATTTATTTGTTTCCTTTCTCACCAATTATTTTCTATTTTTGTTATTGGCACTCTCCTTTAGTTTGTGCAAGTGTGTATACTCAGACTTCCTCTGGATTTTACTCTTCATATTCATGGTTTTTTGTCCATTGACCATCACTTTCACTGCTACTACTTGGCATCTATTGGATTTTCGTGCCCTATGCTTTGTTATAAGCATTTCAAACTCAGCTCTATGTTTGTTTAAGTTTATTTTGCAGAGGTTCCTTCTCTATGTCTTGTAAGGGCTGAAAGACATTGTCCACTACGACTATACATGATTGAAAATATGGTTTGGTTTTTTTAAAGCTGATGTTATTTTAAAGTCTGTAACACCAATTTGAGATGTTCTTGATACTCTTCTTCATCTTTAGAGTACACTAGGACGTCATCTATGAATATTAGCACAAATATGTCAAGATATTTGTGAATTACACTATTCATTAGAAACATCAAGGTTGTTGGTGCATTAGTGAGACCAAAAGGTAACACTACGAACTCATAGTGTCCATATAGGGTTCTAAAAGTTGTCTTGTGAACATCTCCATCTTTTATCTGCAGCTAATGATAACCAATCCTTAAATCAAATTTTAAAAAGATAGTTTCTTCCCTCACTTGATCAAACATGTCATCAATTCAGGGGCAACAAATATTTATTCTTGATAGTTAACTTGTTTAGTTGTTGATAATCCATTCACATTCTAAATGTGCCATTCTTTTCCTTGAAAAATAGTATAGGGGTCCCCCATGGTGAGAAACTCGGTCTAATATAACCCTTATCCAAGAGTTCTTGTAGCTACATTTTTAGCTCTAATAATTTTGGTATACTCATTCTATAAGGGGCTCTAGACACGGGGGTAGCACCTAGTCCTAAATTGATAGAGAAATATGTATCTCTACGAGGAGGTAACTTGGGAACTTCCTTTGGAAAAACATCTTGAAACTCTCTTATAACCGATAAGGTCCCTAAACCTTATTTTTTTGTTAATTGTTCATCTACTTCCACATGCACTAGGTATACTTGACCTCCTTTCCTTGCATTCCTTTTTAACTATAAATTTGAGATTTTCCAACCTGATATTGGTTTGGTTTGGCCATTTGGATCCACACAACTCACGGTTTTCTCCAAACAGTTTATGCTAGGTCCTTATTTTTCTAATCAGTTCATGCCAATTAATATATCATACGATCCTAAAGGAAGAATGTTTAAATTCACTTCTGCAGAGTGACCATTTAATTCCACTTGACACTATATAATTTGATGAGTTACCTTTCATTTGGTACTGGTTGCTAACTATACCAACCATGCATTATGGAATTTTTCCGATTGCAGTTTACATTTTTGCATAATTTGGGGGCTAATAAACTCAAACTAGCTTCGGGATCAATTAAAACAAAAACAAATTGGCTAAGAATAGTACCTTCAATCTCAATCATAGTAGATTGATGCTCAACCTGTATGTCTTCTATGTTACACTAATTCTAGGAATATTTCTTTCAACATCATTTACAATAGTTGCTTCATGGTCTGCTTGAATATTTTGAATTGATCATGGATTATGCGAACAATATATTAATATATGTGGTTCACGACAACCCCAACACTTCAATGGTTCTCTTTCCTTTCCCACTATACTCCTTCTTCTATTCAATTCCCATAGGCTTTGACCTCACGTGAGACTATGCAAGCTTATTAACGCTTCCCTTGTTGAAACTCTTCCTATGATCTTCCTTTCCAAAAAAATTATAATAAGGAGATTTTTTTTCCTTTTATGTTCATGGAAAATTTGATTTTATCCTTTATTTTGCCATTTTTTTGAACCCGCACTTCTATTTTTGAACTTCTCGTAACATAATCTAGATTTCCTTACTACTTCATCCATGGACTTAAGATTTCCAAACTCAATCCTCTCTTTGTAAGGTGCTGGTAAAAATTTCAAAAATCTTTGTCCTTTTTCTTTCTCCTCTTTAATATATGGCACATACTGTAATAAGTTTGTAATTTTTTCTACAAACTCATCTATAGTAAGCTACCTTAACCTTAACTCATGTAATTCCTTAGCACGGTCATCATATTATCATTCACTCAGGTACTGAGACTTAAATTCTTTCTGAAATTCCTCCCAAGAAATTGTCTTCTCTTCCAACATATGACACTTTTAGCCTCTTCCCACAAGAGAGTAGCTTTACCCTATAATTGGTAAATAACTAGTCGAGCCTTCAAATCACTTTCGTACTCCTATACCTGAAAGTATTTGATCATGTTAAGAAGTAAGGCTTATGCATCTTCCTCCTTTTCCCCATCAAAAGTAGGGGGTTTGATTTTTCAAAATTATCCCTACAAATCCATTTTCTTCTTTTTCTTATATGATTTTGAATACGTTTTATCTAACTCTCCAGCACTTTTAGACTTCTCTGACTCTGTCTTTACCTCCTTCCATTGCAAGCCTTCTAGTTCTACACTTTTATGACTATATTTTTTTGTCAATTCCCTTATCATTCATTCGTACTCTTCACTCACCCTCAATAAGGTTCATTGTGGTTTCTGAGATGAGCCAGTTATTGTTGCAAATATCTTATTACCTCCATAAAATGAGAGTTTGGTGGCATGTCTCTTCCTCCTAGATCAACATATAGTACTTCATCACCTATGATGGATAGAGGAGATTCCTCCGCCATCTTGTAATGGGTTGCTTTACGTATGTATCTTATAAAACAACACAAACTACTATCGGTATTTTCGTAATAATTTTTCTACACACAAAAAATTCTAGACTGTGATGGTCCATTGCAAGCCTAATATTAGAACCAGGGATTTGATACCACATGTCACATACCTATATATATATATATATATATATATATATATATATATATATATATATATATATATATATATATATATATATATATATATATATATATATATATATATATATATTTTATAACATCAATACTATATGATAAGTTTTGCATCAAATTTGATAGTTTTCTCTTCATCGATATATAAATATTCATAACTCTTCATTATAACTGTAGTTGTAATAAAAAAATTCATAACGAAATGTGACACCCTTATTACAATATTGACAATTTAGCTCATATTTATGGTCTTCATATGTATATATATATATATATATATATATATATATATATATATATATATATATATATATATATATATATATATATATATATATATAGATATAGATATGTGCGCTTAGTAGTTTATTTCTTCCTTGAAATGAATAAACCCTACAATTTTTTGCGCTTCATTAGAGGTAATATCATCATATAGTTTATTTGAATTGCATGGCCATCCTCCTAAATAAACTTATACATGTTGCAATTGTGAGTCCCTAAAGTTGAATTAATAATCAGTTTTTTTTTTAATGTTAACCTTACTCTGTTATTAATGCGCATTTATATGAAGAGTTAATGCATCAATAAGTGGGGTTTCCATGCATAAGTGTGAATTCTCATGGTTCAAAAGCTGAATTGTAATTATGGCCTTTGGATTCAATGCTCCAATCATAGGCCACAACAATCCCATTTCCCATGTGATGTTCACATGGGTTGTCAGTCCCATTCATTTGGATGGGGAGGATCTCTCTAGCCAGATCAAATAGGGAATATGGAACTAAGCAACCCTAACCCATCATTCACCTGGAAAATGTCTCATTTGGAATTTGTTTGTTGGCACCGCCGTTCCTACTGGTTCGCTGAATGTCATCATGTGCCATTGAATAATGGAAGCTGGGGTTTGTCTACAACCATGGAAACTTCAGATCCTTCTCTACAAGGTATTTAATTTAAATATACAAGAAATGTGGTTTCTAAATGTGGATTTTTCAATTGACTTAAACATTTTCCTTTGTTTGGTTTCTTATTCTAGTGCACCACCACTGTTGTGTTCCATATGGTAAGAATGATTACTTTCTGCAAGCTTGACTATGTTGCTTTTTAACTTCCACCAAACTAAGCAATCATGGTGGTCGTGATTTCCCCAGGATCACCTGGTAATCATTCCTTTATCTCCTTATACATGTTCTTCCTAAGATATTACTGTATAATTGATAATACCCTAAAATAGTTATTAGGTTTCTAGTGTAATTTGGGTAAATTTGTTATCTCTTCATTTTGTTGTAGTTCAACCATTGATCACCCTTCTTCCATAATGGTGCGTTTGGTACATATTCGTCGCATGTTTAATTCTTTGTCCAGGGTTGCTATTTGGCCTTGGCCAAATGGGTCCTTCTTAGAGTTGAGGTTAGATGATTTTTATTTTATACTTCTATTTATGTGTTTCCTTTCTAACCAATTATTTTCTCTTTTTCTTATTGGCGCTCTCCTTCAGTCTGTGCAGGTATGTATAATTAGAATTCCTGTGGATTTTACTCTTCATATTCATGTTTCTTAGTCCACTGATCATCACATGCACTATTACAGGTCGTTATCTATTGCAACTTCATGCCCGTATGCCCTGCTATAAGCATTCTTAACTCAAGTCTGAATTTATTTAAGTTTATTTTGTGAAGGTTCCTTCTCTTTGTCTTGTAAGGGTTGAAAGTCATTTTCCACTACGACTGTACATTCTTGTAAATATGGTTTGGGTTTCTTGTATAATTATAAATACTGGAGAAACCATACATTATTCAGACTACCAATGCCACAATAGTTATTTGTAATGAGATTATAGTTCTAGGATAGTTGACACTTCACCTTTCGATCCTGGTTTACTAACTATGTAATTTTATCATGGAAATTATTGACTATAATATGTATGTGAATTATGATATTCTAGTATGAAATTCTCTTATTCTGTTCTCTACTTTGAAACCTATGTATAGTCTCGACACTCTATATATGTTGAACATTACATGGTGCATACATTTTAACTTGAGCTCTTATTTTTATCATTATATGGTATGGCTCTGTGTCACCTGATTGTAACATAATTGCAACATGAATTATGAATGGTTGTCTTATATTTGTTTACTTATTTAATTGAATGATTTCCTGCTTTTCGAAAATACATTTTTTCTGCTCTTATTTGGTACTTGAGATTTAACCTTACAGTAATTTTTTTGTTAATCAGTGGTTGGTCATTTTTTTACTACTTCATCCATGGAATTAGGATTTCCAAACTCAATCCTCTCTTTGTAAGGTGCTGGTAAAAATTTCAAAAACCTGTCCTTTTTCTTTCTCCTTTTTAATATATGGCACATATTGTAATAAGTTTGTAAATTTTTCTACAAACTCATCTATAGTAAGCTACCCAAACCTTAACTCATGTAATTCCCTGACACGGTCATCATATTATCATTCACTCAGGTATTGAGACTTAAATTCTTTCTGAAATTCCTCCCAAGAAATTGTCTTCTCATTCAACATATGTACACTTTTAGCCTCTTCCCACAAGAGAGTAGCTTAACCTTATAATTGGTAAATAACTAGTCGGGCCTTCAAATTACTTTCATACTCCTATACTTGAAAGTATTTGATCATGTTGAGAAGCAAGGATTATGCATCTTCCTCCTTTTCCCCATCAAAAGTAGGGGGTTTGATTTTTCAAAATTCTCCCTAAAAATCCATTTTCTTCTTTTTATTATGTGATTTTGAATATGTTTTATCTAAATCTCCAGCACTTTCAGACTTCTCTAGCTCTGTCTTTACCTCCTTCCTTTGCAACCCTTCTGGTTCTACACTTTTATGACTAGATTTTTTTGTCAATTCCCTTATCATTCATTCATACTCTTCACTCACCCTCAATAGACGTTCATTGTTGTTTATGAGATGAGCCAATTATTGTTGCAAATTTCTTATAACCTCCATAAAATAAGAGTTTGGTGGTGTGTCTCTTCCTCCCAGATCAACATATAGTTCTTCATCACCTATTATGGATGGAGGAGATTCCTCTGCCATCTTGTAATGGGTTGCTTTACGTATGTATCTTATAAAACAACACAAACTACTATCCGTATTTTTGTAATAATTTTTTTACACAAAAAATTGCTAGACCGTGATGGTTCATTGCAGGCCTAGTATTAGAACCAAGGATCTGATACCACATGTCACATAACTGCCCATATATATATATATATATATATAAATAACGTCAATATTGTATGATAAGTTTTACATAAAATTTGTTAGTTTTATCTTCATTGACATATAAATATTCATAACTCTTCATTATAACTGTAGTTGTAATAAAAAAATTCATAACAGAATATGACACCCTTATTATAATCTCGACTATTTAGCTTATATTCATGGTCTTCATATATATATATATATATATATATATATATATATATATATATATATATATATATAGTAGTTTATTTCTTCCTTGAAATGAATAAACCCTACAATTTTTTGCGCTTCATTAGAGGTCACATCATCATATAGTTTATTTGAATTGCATGGCCATCCTCCTAAATAAACTTATACATGTTGCAATTGTGATTCCCTAAATCTGAATTAATATTCATGTTTTTTTAATGTTAACCTTACTCTACTATTACAATTTTAATGCGCATTTATCTGAAGAGTTAATGCTTCAATAAGTGGGGTTTCCATGCATAAGTGTGAATTCTCAAGGTTCAAAAGCTGAATTGTAATTATGGCCTTTGGATTCAGTGCTCGAATCATAGGCCACCACAATCCCATTTCCCATGTGATGTTCACATGGGCTGTCAGTCCCATTCATTTGGACGGGGAGGATCTCTCTAGCCAGATCGAATAGGGGATATGGAACTAAGCAACCCTAACCCCCCATTCACCTGGAAAATGTCTCATTTGGAATTTGTTTGTTAGCATCTTCATTCCTGCTGTTTCACTGAATGTCATCATGCGTCATTGAATAGTGGAAGCTGGGGTTTGTCTACAACCATGGAAGCTTCGGATCCTTCTCTACGAGGCATTTAATTTAAATATACAAGAAACGTGATTTCTAAATGTGGATTTTTCAATTGATTTCAAAATTTTCTTTTGTCTGGTCTCTTATTCTAATGCACCACCACTCTTGTGTTCCATACAGTAAGAACAATTACTTTCTGCAAGCTCGAGTACGTTTCTTTTTAACTTCTGCCAAACTAAGCAATCATGGTGGTCGTGATTTCCCCAGAATCAACTGGTAATTATTCCTTTGTCTCCTCGAACATGTTCTTCCTAATATATTACCGTATAGTTGCTAATACCCTAAAATAGTTATTGGATTTCCAATGTAATTTGGGTAAATTTGTTATCTCTTCATTTTGTTGTAGTTCAACCATTAATCACCCTTCTTCCATAATGGCGCATTTGGTACATACTCGTCGCATGTTTACTTCTTTGTCCAGGGTTGCTATTCGGCCTTGGCTAACTGGGTCCTTCTTAAAGTTGAGGTTAGATGATTTTTATATTATATTTCTATTTATGTGTTTCCTTTCTCACCAATTATTTTCTCTTTTTCTTATTGGCGCTCTCCTTCAGTTTGTGCATGTGTGTATACTTAGACTTCCTATGGATTTTACTCTTTATATTCATGGTTCTTTGCCCACTGATCATTGCCAACACTACTACAGGTCATTATCTATTGCAGCTTCATGCCCGTATGCCCTATTATAATCATTCTTAACTCAACTCCGAATTTATTTAAGTTTATTCTATGAAGGTTCCTTCTCTATGCCTTGTAAGGGTTGAAAGTCATTTTCCGCTACAACTGTACATTCTTATAAATATGGTTTGGGTTTTTTGTATTATTTAAATACTGGAGAAACCATACATTATTCAAACTACCAATGCCACAATACTTATTTGTAATGAAATTATAGTTCTAGGATAGTTGGCACTTCACCTTTCAATTCTGGTTTACTAACTATGTAATTTTATCATGGAAATTATTGACTATATGTATGTGAATTATGATCTTCTATTATGCAATTCTCTTATTCTTTTCTCTACTTTGAAACCTAAGTATAGTCTCAACACTCTATGTTGTTACATGGTGCATACATTTTAACTTCCACACTAAGTGATTCAATATATTTTTTTCTCCCAATCATATTAAATCACATCAAACAACTCGTAGGGATTTGTAGGAGTAATTAAGGGAAGTTTATATTAGTCTTATCTATCCACATTAGTTTCCATATTTGGGTATGGATATCATTAACTCAAGTGTTCTTTCCCAAGTAATTCTCTAGTTTATTTTTATTATTCAAATCTATTTATTATATCACCACGCTTTATTTCAAATTAAGTTCATTATGGATTTCCAGCCATCACAACTAAAAATAACTCATTCTAAGAAAAGAATATTTACATGAACACAAAGGGGTATTACACTAAACTACCCATGGTCATAAGGAAATAGATTCCTTGATGGTATTTGTGGATAAGCTCACAAAATTTTCACATTTTATTCTAGTGAATCTAACATGTGTTTAGAAATGTAACTAGCATCAACGTTCATAATTGTTTTCTAGATCATGACATAATGTAATTCTTATATATTTTTTGGAAAGAAATATTTTTTTTTTATAAGCATGGTTTTCATGCTCAATTTCCTTTACTAGGTCTAAGCACCCATTGTGTGTTTCTAGGGTTTGTCTCATGAATCATTGTCAATGTCATTATGTACTAGACCCTTCTTGGGTGAATTGTATGAAAGAAGAACATATTTTTTTTGTAAAAGGAATCACTTGTCATTCATCCACCAAGTCGGCCTCAAAAGAAGACAAGTAGACCTCATTGTAGGGATTCAACTACTTTGAAGAGACTATATGTAGAAGTGAATTCAAAGAAATATATATAATCACATTTGAAGAAAGAAACTGAAAAACTGCTCTTTTTCTTTCACACGTGTGAAGAAATATAAAACAAGAGTGTGAGTTAAAAAGCCAAAAATTATAGGCCTATAGTGGAGGTTGAAATTTTGATGTAGGAGGCCGAAATCAATGTTTGATGTAGTATTGAAGATGATTGACTTTCATTGACTTGAAGTAGACATTTGTCACCTTGGAAGGACTTTATTGGGAGGATGACTTGGTGGATTGGAGGATTTTTTTGTCTTGGTTGTCTCATTTTATTTGGTTCTTGAAGAAGAGAAGAGAATCTCAGGTTTTCCCCTAGAAAGCCTGGGTTTTTCCATAATTGAAAGCCTACATACTATGTCACTCGTTTTGATATTCATGCATTTGGTTTTGATAGTTGCTTGATTATAAGAATATAAAAGAAGACATAAACAAAGCTAATATGAATTCAAATATATCACAAGTAATTATCTAGATAAAGAAATGTTTCTACCTTTCTGATTTTCTAACAACATGTAAGGAAACCACCATTGCAAATATTTACGTGAGGAGAATTGCTAGGCCACATGGTCTGCCTAAGGCAATAATATCCAGCAGAGACCTCAGACTCAATTCAAATTTGTAGAAATGATTATTTAAAATATTTGGAATAAATTTAAATATTAGTACAACCTATCAACTAGATTTAGATAGAGAGACTGAAAGCATCAGTTAAGTGATTGAATATATCTTGAGCATGCATATTATGGACAAGCCTTCCAAGTGGGAATATTATTTACATTTGATTGAGATTGACTGTAATAATGTGAATCATGCATGTTTAAAGTGAGACCATTTGGGGCCTTATATGGATGAATGTAATACAAAACAATGAGTTGGTAATATGGGAGTGTCGTGATAGGAGTGATCAAAATCAATCTATTTAGTCTCATGTCCATAAAATTGATCAAATATTATGGAATCTTCAATCTTCAAAATCTAATTATTTCTTTACAAGCGAACTTGTTCCACAAGAATACGGGAGATTCTCATGCTAGGAGTGGATTGAATCAATTTATTTACCATTGTGTATGTATTAGCGACTAAGAACAACAACGATTGGTGATAAAATATGAATACTACATCACCATGCATGGAGCTGAGTTTCGAAATTAGGTACTCACAAGCCCTACAATCCTTGTGTCATTATAACATTGTTGTTTTCCTTGATTTGGAAATAAAAAAATACAAATAAAAAGAAAAATATATTTTTTATTTCATTGCCAGCTAAGTCCAGGAGATTAAAAATACTTTAAAATATTTGGGCTTTAATCCTCATTTTATAAATATCATTATACCAACCTCAACCTTAGTTACCTTAGTTAGGTGAAATGTCCCTTTTGTGATGAACAAAAATGATTAAGAGAGGAGGAAAAATGGCTTTCTATGGTAGTTAAATAGTAAACAATAATTCACAATAAGACACAATAAACCAAACAATGGCCATACATGATTGAATAAAAAACTCATGGAGAATCCTCTAGAGATATCATGCAGAATATTCTAGAGACATCATGGAGAATAGTTTAGAAATATATTTAGAACTCTAATTATGGATTACTTTTATGAGTATATTATTGATTTTGTATTTTAATAAGACCTAACATGATAGGGTTTTGTGCTGATAATGGCAGTAACCTTGGACGCCCCTTGGGATGTCTAAATCCTTACCATCCAACTAATAATTATTAATAATTAAAATAAAATTATGAAAGCCATATTCCAAAATAGACATAAATATTTTGTCGATATTTTGTAAATGTTAAATATTGTTAAATACCTACCATCAATCTAATAATTATTAATAATTAAATTTAAATTCTACAAACCCTATATCAAAATAGAGACACAATAATTGATTTAATTTTATAACTTGTGGAATACAATGTGCATATGTATAATTGATTTGATTTTTAATCATTTTTATTATAGAAGTTAAGATATGATACTCACAAAGATTTTGTTCTTTAAAATCTAATGTAAATGAAACAAGAGGAAACAATTAGATTTATATTGAGTATCATAAATATTGTAGAAGTATAAAGTAAAACAAAATGTAAAATACAAAATAAAAGAAATTCAAAGTTCTAACCCGTAAACAAATTGCTCCACAATACATTTGGTAGGTAAACAAGTTTTCAACACATTTGATATTTTATAAATGTATTGCCTTTGTAGTGGACTACATAGTTTATCTTTCCAAACACAGATTGTTATTTCTTTGCATAACTATTTAAACTATTTATCAATGCTTTAAGAAAAAAAGTTAAGTTTTATTTAAAGTTTACACAACTTGTTATATCTACAATGGATATTTGCTTAGATCCCCATTCTATATTTGATGACATGACTGCTTTTTGTCGCATAATAGACATTGTCCTTATTAGTGCAATCGATTTGACCATTGATCACTATTAGTTTAACACCCACCAATGCAATTTTTAAAGTTTGACTTTGAAAAATAAATATGTATTTTTATATTATTAAAAAAATATTTTCAAATATTTGATTGGACCATAACTTGAAGGTCTTATTGTACTGATTGGACCAATGCAAATTATAATGTTTTACGTAATTTTTATAGAGCATAATTTCTAACTTTAGTGGTAGGCACCATGCTTCATACAACACTTGTTTTAAAGGAATTGTTAATTTTACATTCAATACAGTTATGGATAATCAAAATTTAACCTCTTCCTCTTTGGTGTTTCCTTCCCCTATTTTTGAGGTATGCTAGTTATATTTGTGGAGGCAACTAATACTTCTTTCTCGCATAGGTTTTATCATTTCCTATTGGAATGTGGAACCAAAATGAAAGAATGGGCATGAATTCCATTCTATTAAAGATGATAGACATATAAATACAATATCTTGACCTTTGGATTCAACTTCCAAGGTTTTTTTGGATGTCTAGTAGTTGTGCATATTCCACACCATAACCGTAATAGATTGGGTGTCCAACATTCCCCCTCCCCACACTCTAAGGAAGACCACAAACCAATTGAGGTAGAAGAACATGAAGCCTTTACCGATGGTGGTTTAAGGAAAACCACCAACCCTGGGACTAAATCTTGAAGTAGTTCCTAGAACAATTCAAAATGTGGCTAGAAACTAAAGTTTTCTACTAGTGGAAGTGATCCTTGGTGTTGGTTTACAGTTACCATAAAATAATGTAGCTGAAACATAAGTATTTTTCCGATGTTGCTTTAAAGTAGGCCACCAACCAAGACATGGTCATGCGACACATCTTTGTCTCCGACTACAAATATGAATCTGGCTATCTTTCACTCTACCTCTAAGCTCTGGTTTAGGTTGTGGCTCAAGCTCTCTTGATAAATCTTCGAAGAAAGTAGCTGACCATCAATTCTTACCTGTGACATACAACAAGAGAAGATGACGAAATCTCAATTGCAAATCAATACTAAAAATTAAACTCTAAGATATAAAATTTTTATTTTTATTTTTAGAATTGATATAATTTTTATTGAATTTGTAATTTTTATTATTATTTAAAATATATTTTTAAATATATAAATAGTTGAACAACTCCTATCTCATTTTTGTTATATAAATTATATAACTCAAACTCATAATTTTAACAAATTTAACTAGAATTATAAATCAAATTTCTTAACATATAATTTTCCAAACCTAATAAATTTACAAATTTAAAATTACAATTTTGAATATTACACTGTGCTATTGTAAATCACCTTGGTACTCTCCCTATAATATAATATGGAATGAACGTTGTATTAATATAATATAATTCGGAATGAACGTTGTATTAATTAAATATGTACAAGAAATTATAAGTAAATATTTTATATATTAATTTAAAAAAATAAATAATTAAATATTTTAATTTTTAAATTTTCGCTAGTAAATAAAAAAGTTAATTAGATAGTTTTCTTTTCCTTTTTAATTAAATTTAAAAGAATAAAGATTTTTTTATTTATTGATTTATTTTTATATATGATAATTTTGAATCCTCATACTTAATCATTTATATAAATATTCTATGTTAATGGTGTGATAATTTTAACAGTAAACCGGGACTTATAATATAAGTATAATAATTTTTATAATAATTTAAGTACTATAATTTAAATATTATAATTTATATGTAATTTGGAAAAAAACATTATATGTAATACTTTTAACAAATTAGTGGTGTTTCTGTCAAGTTAAAGAGCAATGAGGGGTGTTCGGAAGATATTAAGTTTAATATTAGAGTTAAACAAGGTTGCCCCTTCTTCCCTACCCTATTTGACATTTACATAGACGAGCTAGAAGGTTGTTTAGAGGAAGCAGGATGTGCTGGGACGATCTTAGCTGGGATAGTCATCATCCTTCTTCTCTATGTTGATGATATTGTTCTTCTCGCAAGGTGCCCACGTGATCTTGATAAGCAACTTATTATTCAGAAGGATTTCTGCTCTACCATGGGTATGATTGTTAACATTGACAAAACAAAAGTTATGATTATCAAATCCCAGAAGGGCACTTATGCTAATTTTATGTATGACAATAGTAACTTGGAGGAAGTGTCTTCCTACAAGTACCTAGCAATTGATATTCATCACAAGCTCAACTGGAACTATAGCATTCAGAAAAGGATTAATGGGGGATGGAAAACTTATTTTGGTCTTGAAAATAATTGTAAAATGAAAAACCTCGTAATGTGGGATAGAAATAAGTTCATCTTTGAAACTTTAGTAACTCTGATTATCTTATATGGATGTGAGGTTTGGGGTTGTAGCATCTATAGAGAATCCTGGAGAAAGATTGAGCAAATCCAGAAGCATTTTATAATGTATAACCTCAAAATTAAAAGCAACACACCCTATCCTATTCTCCTTATAGAAGTGGGTCTTTCCCCTATTGAGAGCCTAGCTATGACTAGGCTTCTATTGTACAAGCACAAACTCAATAACATAGGAGACCATAGACTTCCTAAGCTAGCTTTAAATTCCAGCCAAAACCACCTAAGGCTCAAACGAGGTTGGTATAAAGACACCAAGGCCTGGTTAAACCATTGGGAGATCGATGAGAATGTTGCATTGCAAAACATTAATAACATTAAAAATATTGTTACTTCTAAGTTCAAAGAAAAAATGTGGTGTGAGAAAGATTTAGCAGCTAAAAGAAAATTAAGATATTATAAGGAGGTCATCAACCCCACCTTAGAAGACCAAAAGCATCTCTTTGTTTTAACTAGCTCAAAGAAGAAAATTAATATAACCTAGATTAGAACGAACTCTCATGAGCTCCATAGTGAAACGGGTCGTTGGGCAGTTCCTAAAACACCATGGATGGAAAGGTTCTGCCATCTCTGTGAGAATATGAACATCGAAGATGAAAATCACTTCCTCTTAGAGTGCCCCGCATACAACCACATTAGATCTCAGTTTCAAAATCTTTTTTGCAATACTGACCTTCCTAGCCTTTTATGTTGTCAAAATTATAGTGAGCTCGGGAGGCTTCTCTCCAAGCTTTTTGAGTATAGGAATAAAATCTTAAATCAAACTAAATAATTCGTTTCTTTAGGTACCATAGACCAAAGTTTGGTCTTAGTGGAGGCTAACCATCATCAGTATCATGAATTTTAAGTGGTAAACCTATATTTGTAAATTTATAATATATTAATAATTTAAATAATATAATTTTTTATTTGGGAATGAAAAACCTTGAAATATTTCTAAAATGTAAGTATAAATGCAAAGTGATGAAGGAGATGGGTAGTTTATTTAATTATTATTTTTTAAAATTATAAAATTAAAATTAATCTCAAAATAATGTTTTTGTTTATTTTTAAAATTTAATTTAAAAGAAAAAAAGAATAGAATAAGATATAATTTTTTTTATAAGTTTATTTAATTTTTTGAAATTTTAGAATTAAGAAACAATTTAAGGTATATGTTTCAAGTTATTATTTAAAATTTTTAAATTTAAAATAAAGAGCTTGAAGATTTTTTTTTGTCAAGTTGTTTGTGATCCATTTGGTTTGACTTGTGGCTTGAGAAACCTTGCCCCAGAGACATCTAATTAATCAAAGTTACCTAGTATAGACTACATCAACCCTAAGCTGACTCAATTTTTTAAATGTCTCCTCCCCTAGCAAAAGCACAAACACCCCCTTATATTTTATTCTGGGTTCCCTTGCTAAAAAAGTCCATCCTCAACCTACTATATTAATAAAACTTAACAAACATTTAACAAATAATAATAATAATAATAATTTTGTAATTCTATTTATTTTTTTTTTGTTAAATATTAAAATTAAAAATTAAAAATATATATTTTAATTAAAAATATAATTCAAATTAAATTATTTTTCTCATTTATATTAATATATATTATAATTAAAAAAATTATATTAAATTATAATTATATATATATATATATATATATATATATATATATATATATATTCCATTAACAATATTAGTATATACAACCTCCTTTATCATTTCAACATTCATATTCACTCATATAGAAAATAGGCTTAAAACTCCATAACTATTTTGAAGGCTTATGTTAAACTTCTTTTTAAAAAATGCACATTATCTATATCTTAAATTTTACTCAAAAGATTATAACAACTTTACTCGTTACTAAGTCAAAGAATTATAAAGATTATAACAACTTTACTCATTACTAAATCAAAGAATTTTAGCTCCAATAATTTGCTGAACAATTCGTTGCCCTAACAATTTTCCTCAAAATTTTATTTTAACCTTAAATTGATGATCCTAGTTTTCATTTGTGCAAAGGTGCACTCGCTGCGAATTTCACGTATTCTTACGCATATAAAATGAGTTAATTTAATTTACATTTTCATGATTGGATCTTCACTTAATTTGGTTTTATTTTTATATCATACAAATACCGTAATCTCAAAAGGGACATTTCACCGAACTAAGGGCGTGGTTGGCATAATAATAATAATTATTATTATATGAAGATCAAAGACGAAGGTTACATTCCAAGTTTAGGGGAGATAATTTCAAAATATTTTTTATTTATAAAAAACCTTTTTTTTTTTCAGAAGGAAAAAATCGGCATATTATATATTGAGAAAGATATATTGATCGATTACATTGTGGATCATATGCATTGGAGACGCATATGTATTTAATAACTGATAGTATAACAGAATGTGCCTGATACATAGACTGCACATGGGGCGACATGGAGCATATGCTTGGAGACGCATATGTATTTGGTAACTGATAGTATAACAGAATGAGCCTGATATAGACTGCACATGGGACGACATGGATCATATGCTTGGAGAGGCGCATATGTGTATGATAACTGTTAGAAAACGCTGAGAAAAAAGAGCATAAAGCCGACGTGAAGTCAGAAGGATATAAAGCGTCTGCAGCAGCAGAAAACGTGAAGGAGCATTATACAAAAACTATAACCGCCATATAGATGGCATGTTTGAGACATATACAGATGTGCAGAAACCTGTGCATGCATGGGCAAGAAGCGGCGGTCAGTCAGCCTGTGGGGGTATTGATCCCATGATAAGGGGCAGAATAGAGAGCAAAGGCAGGCAGGAGGCCTGAAAGATGCATCTGTTGCGCCATGTCCAAATATTCCAGCAAGTGAGGCAGAAAAGAGCTTGTCTGTGGGAGCTTTGGTCCGCCCACCATAAAAAGGCATCCTGAACAGAGGAGAAAGAACAGAGGGGAAAACTGAGATGAGTGGAGAGATCAAACCAGATTGCTTGAGCAGCAGGGCATTGAAGAAACATATGTAAGTTGGATTCATTCTCCAGGAGGCAGAGTACACATCTGCCAGGCCCGTACCATCCTTTCCTCTGTAAAACATCCCAGGAGAGGTTTTTGTCGAAGAAGAGAAGCCAAGAGAAAAGGATGGCTTTTAGAGGGCAAGGGGCCTTCCAGAGCTTAGCAGGAAAGAAGGAGGGGAGAGGGGGGAGATCAGCAATGGAGGAGCAGTATATTTTTCTGACAGAGACATGATGGATATTGGAGTCAGTGGACCAGATAAGGGAGTCTGTGTTGCCGAGTTGGACAATCCCCTGGTGAGAGAAATGGGAGGTGAATGATAGCCATAGGGGGCGGAGAGGGGGAGGGATGGCGAGTTGGAGGTCAGATTTCCAAATGGGATTAAGGGATGACCAGGAGTCAATGAGGGAGTTCCACGTGAATAAGCCTCTGGAGTGGAAGAAGAGGAGGAGAGAAGGGGGGATCATAGATTCCAGGTTGTAGAGGGTGGGGTCATAGCCAATAAGGATAGAGGATCCAGTAGAAAGAGTCCATTTGAGGTGTTTCCTGAAGAAGGGGAGAACCTTTTTGAAACAGAGCCAGATGGGGGAACCTGAGCGAATGCCAAGAGAGGATCGGTGGAACCAGAAAGCCAGAGGCCGGCCTTTTAGGTACTTCTGTTTCATCAAGAGGCTCCACGGTCCGCTTCCAAAGAAACCCCTGTGTATTGATTTGCATATGAGCGCTTTGCCAAAATGTTGCATGTCGAGGAGGCCCCATCCGCTATTTTCTTTGGGCCGAGAGATGGAGCTCATCTTAACCAGATGGAGTTTTATTGGTGTCGAACGTCCGCTCCACAAGAAAGTAGCAGCAATGGAGGTCAGTTGCTTGATAATGTAAGATGGAAGAACAAAAAGGTGGCACCAATAAACAGACAGTTGTGTGAGGACAGACCGAATGAGGATGTATCTGCCTGCAAGAGAGAGGAGGCGCATCTCCCATTTGGATATCTTTTGGAGGAAGCGGTCCACCAGCCAGCCCCAATCTAGACATTGCGTTCCCATAGCTTTGAGGCGGAAGCCTAGGTAGATGAATCCGTCTTTTAAGAGGGCAGAGCTGATTCCAAAGCGGTCAGCTATCCATTGGGCGAGAGCAGGATCCGAATTATTGTGATACAAAACTGATTTTCCACAGTTAATGGAAAGACCGGTGGCTGCTTGGAACCTTTTGAAGAGCAAGAAAAGAAAGATCCATGATTGCTTACAGAGCATGGCGAAGAGGAGGATATCGTCTACAAAGAAGTTGTGGGAGAGGGAGATGTCCCGGCATATGCGGACCGGCTTGAATCTATCTTCAGTTATTTATAAAAAACCTTATCAAGATAATTTCAACAAAATTTTTTTATTTATAAAAAACCTTATCAAGATGATATCTAGACTCAGGTCCTTTCAACGTAATAATTATAAAATGCATATTTTATAACAAATAATTATAATATAATTTAACCTATAAATAAAATAGTTTTCTCGGTCACTAAAACATACACCACAGTAAAGAGATTGATTCAGTCCACTCTGAGAGAGTCTCACTACTCTCATGGGTTGAGTTCGATCGTAAAGAAGTAGCCAGCTTTTCCGGATATCTCTGTGAGTGGAAGTGGGGTGGAGTGGTGTGTGATATCATATTTGTATTTGTATTAATTAAAAGAGTAATTGAACAAAAAAATTTCTATTGGTTTTTAATTTTAATTTTTATTTTTTTTTATTGTATTTCAGATTTGTAATTTTGAAGATTTAGGTTTTGTTTTTCACAGGTGGAAAAACTTATCATAATTTAGTTGTCAAATCAGTAGTGAGGGCAACCATTTCTAGCCGCTAACTGCAAATGCACGCTTCTTTATTCAAGGAAAACCACATCATCTAGAATAACCCATTGGTGGTCTGTAAGAGAACAGGTTTTCACTTCTGCAACATACTTCTGGGTCTTGGGCAGTTAAACTATTTCTTTAAGTCCAAACAAATGCAGTTTTAGTACATACTCTAGGCTTAAAAACCCAAGGTTATAAAAAAAATCAGTTTAATTTTTTAAATGTTTTGATATTTTATCTTTTAAAAAAATTTGGCAATTTTTTTTGGGTAACACTGCGGTTTTTTTAATTCAAAATATAGATTTAACAATATCAATTTTTTACTAGAAAAGATACCAATAAAAACATCAAAAAATTTAAAATTAAATAATTATTTCTTTTGGTAAAATTATTGTTTTTTAAGTTCAAAATATAGATTTAACAATGTCACGTTTTTAGTAAAATTAAACAAGGAAACCTGCCAAACAAAAAACCGAAAGACCAAAAGACAAAATATTAAATAATTAAAATTTTGGTAAAATTATTGTTTTTTAGTTCAAAATATTGATTTAACGATGTCAAATTTTTAGTAAAATTAAGGAGAAAATATACAAAGGAAAGAAAAAAAAAAAAATCACAACATATTTTAACCGCTTTGCATTATCCGTATTTTACGGCATTTTTGCATCTGAGTTACCCCATCATTGGCAGGATTAGTTTATTAAGCTGTGGCTTCTCCTGCATCAGAGTGAACACAGTAAAAGCCGCAGCATCTCCGTGAATCTATTTATAGCACAGAGTCATTTAATATCACCATAATCTTAAATCCCTGAATTCCAAACAAAGCGCCTTCATTATCTATGGTTATTCGGACACGCTTTCGAATGAACAAATGTTGTTCATGTCACTTATGTTTACCACAACAAAGCGTACAAACCCAAATCATCATTTAGCTTATGTACTCTACAGTTTAAGAACATAATAAGGTTTAAAGAGACCATTTATTCAGTTGCAATCAAATTCCAGGGGTTTTAAAGTTTGACCTATTTCAACATCACAACATGATCAATAAAAAAGAAACCTAAACTATTTGCATCTATGTAGTTATTCACATTAAAATAAATTATAAAGTACATACCAATATAGAAGAATAGAGATCGATATCTACTAATAGTAAGATAATAATGTAGAGATAGTTAACATAATAACATTTTTTTATATCTGTAAGGAAGTTATTTAGATGTAAGATCTTAGCCTAAATATAGAAATTAGAGCCAAGGAAGTTAATGAGGGGCACTATCAATTGTCAAGATGGAGTGGTGGATGCATTTGGTAACATGTTTCGGTGGTGGAACGACAATTATGTTGTGTGAAGTTTGTTTTATGATCATTTGATGCTCTGGAAATACAGGCATATATGGAGATGGCATTCAAGCTTGTTTTGAGTATGGTTCTCTTGGAATTAGTAGGAAATTGTTACAATTATGAAAAGAAATCGCAATAGAAGTTCAAGATGAGAAGAATTAATTTAAATTGCTTTTTTGTTTGGTGGAAGCTGTGACATTGAAGGCCACTTATAAGTAACTTAGTATGCATAGAGATATGTTTACTCATTCTTTTTACTACTTTTTTTGGTTTTGTATTTGGAATGTTCATCATATTTATTATGGGTGGTTTCCATGCTTTAGGTGACCAAATAGAAGGGCCTCCTCTAGTAGTGATGTTCCTGTTATCAGACGTAATTCGAGTCTGTGGATTATCTATGGAATTTCATAATTCGAGTCTGTGGATTATCTATGGAATTTCATGGTTTCAACACTATTGGTGCATGGTTTGGATGTGGAGAAATTCAATGTTTGGTCTCAAGGTAACTTTAGTTTTCATTGGTTTCATCATGAATTTCTCAATTTAGTTGCAAATTTCAAGTTTTACTTCATAGCCATTTGGATTTCGTTCTAGACTAATGGTTATGTTAGTAATTTTAAGTCCTTTTCTCTTAGTTGTATCCTTTCCCACCCCCTTTTTGAATCCTCTACAATAATGCCTCCACTTCTAATTTCCCTTATCTAGAAATCTCCATAAGCTTCTCCATCCCGAAATTTCAACCCTTGCACCCTTGGTCACTAAGGTATGTCCTTTGGCCACTCGATTTCTCATTAGGGTCAAATATTCAACACCCTCCATTTTCCTAGGAGTTCACTATACACTCTCTGAGTCTACCCCGACTCTCCCCCCCTTCGCTCAATGGTTATATGTTGATCATCGTTGGGTTAGAGAGGTGGTAGAAGGGGAAAAATTGGCTCCTTTATGGGCCAAGTCACCCTTCCACCTTCCTCCTCGCAAAATCAAGCTCAAGCAACAGCAAGATAAGCCATGGATTGATTTGTAGACATTATTCTTGAGGTGGTGAGGCACACCATAGTAGAAGTGGAGGAAGAGGTCCAATAGGAACATAAGTTTAATCTTGACTAGCATGTTGAAAGAGAGACAAGGAAACAAATCCCTGAAATCAACACCTCAACCAGGTCTCGACAAACCTCTTACATGTAGGTGGTAAATTTATATTGGTACATTCAAAATCTTATTGGAAGAGCTTTCATTTAATAATCTTACACTTAGCAGGAGATCATGTTCTACATGGCATAAATGATGGAAAAAATTGAAAGGCTTGACAAGAAAGTCACTATCTTGGCCAAAAATCAAGAAAAAATTACCTTTACCTCCACTAATGAAGATAACTACTCTCTTCCACCAATCCAAATGAGATCTCCCACAACACGTAATGATTAAGTGAGCTAGTTTACTATATTATATTTTTTGCAATGACATTGTTTTGACTATGATGCTTAATCACTAGAAATTTATTTTGATTAGTTATCCTTCCAATAAGTGATAGAATTATTGTCTTAGTGATAGTTAATGTGAAAATTTTGAATCTTTGCTATTGGATTGGCTTCCCATGAGGTAGACCGATAGTAAAGGAAAAACAATCATGTATCCCCTTTTTTGCAAGTTAATATAAATTTCCATACCTTACAAGAAAAAATAACATTTTTCTATAAAACTCTATTCTTTACCAACTGGTTTTCTGAAGCTCACATGATCCTCCATTCAATTTTCAGTGTATTGTTTATCACAAGTCTCCTCTGCTTCCTTGCATCGTGCAACTTGGCAGCTCTGATACCACTGAGTCAAATATTTGGGTGGGCGAAGATCTAGGATTCTTGAACCTTGAGAGAGAGGACATAAAAAATACAATATTCCCTTAAATGACTCTTACAAAAAAATGAACAAAAAGTACACATAGTGAACAACATATGAAAAGAACATAATTCTTTATTAAATGAAGAAATCCCTTTCACTACATTGTGGTGGAAAAATCCATCCTTTTTTAAGGTCAGATCCATTATTTATAGTATTTTCAGTGCATTCTTGATTTACAATAACATGGGTGGATACTTTTGGTGGATACCATGGGTGGATGCCACTTTCCATTTAGATCATTGAACTATGTTGCAGAATGTGATGGTCCAATGCCTCCTGCAAGATCACCTATTGGTCACTCTTGGGATAATCGTGTTACCAAGGTGTTGCATTGGATTAGGGTGCAAGTCAATGTAGGTATTGTAGTCTAGGTTTCAATAATGTTGTCAGCCCTATAATAGCGGGATACCTCTATATTTATTGAGGGAATTCAGAATGGAATTTAGGATAAATTTTTACATCAACTACTTTGACGTAGGAAAATTTCAGGGTTTAGATAATGGATCTACACGAGATAAAATAATGATAGGCACAACCTAACACTAGCTACTTAGTCACTTAGAGGAAGGTGTAAACCCCCTGTCCAATATCCTCTAGTAGTGACGCTTATTCCTCTGCTTCAAATTCTACCCAATTTTGACAACAAATTGATAAGTGCCTACATGTGAGGATATTTCCAACAAATCCATCTCCATTTGGATGTAACCATGTAGACCACAATAGTACTTCAGAACTAAGTACCATTCGATGTCTCTGATACCTAGCTTTATGAATAATGTATGGAAAATATTTTTGTACTCTGACACTGCTCGGTCTCCCTCTTGTTAGAGGGTTGTCTGTCTCGTATATTGGCCATTATAGTTCCCTACAAGGGATAATTCTTCCCTAAGGCCATAAACAAAATCTTCCCAAGTGGATGCTGCCTTGAATATCATAGAATCATTTTCCTAGTAACCTTCCCACCAATCTTTGAGACAAGGAAGCTATTTTGAAGTGGAAAGGTGATCTTTTCATTGTTGGATTTTTTCTTGACATAGTAATACGCCTTTAATAGGTTTAACCATTCCTCTGAAGAATATGTATCTATTTGACCTTAAAACACAAGAATAAAAAATTTAACTTGTACCTTGAACAGTGTCACACCTCCAAAATTGCTACTAGTTGAAGGTTCCTTGGTTGTTGTTCGAAATATTGAAAGGATATGGGAAAAATTGTCAATCATGTCATTCTTCTATTGCAAGAGTGCTTCCTTGAGCAACAACTTGAAATGACCTCCCACCCCATCATCTCTCTTTTCTTATGCCATGGGTAATCGCTTAGGTTCGTGAGAGCAATTGTTCCCAAGTGAAACTAGCTGCAACTCTCTATACCTTGACTTCATTAGAGTCATGCATTAAGAAATAACAAGGAATAGATTGCTCGGATACCACTTATGTGGGTTGTACAAGGAATAATATGAAAGGAAAGAAAGGAAATGCAGCACATAGAGAAATATACTAGAAAAATGATATAATGAAAAATCAAATTCTATTAAGGAATGGAATAGAAGAACACTATAGAACACGCACTCGCTAGAATGGTGGTAGTTATCTTTTAACAAAGAGAGATGTCAACTTTGTATATTCACAAAAGTTAGTATAAGAGGCCAAAAGAATAACCTTTTCACAAAAAGAAAGATCCTAGAGGTCCAAAACCCTAACCCTAGAAGATTAAATATCAAAACATTTGTAGGATTCAATGTGGTTAGTTGATGAAATATCCAAACGTTTGTAGGATGCCATGTGGTTAGTTGGTACATCAACTTCCTTAGGGTGCAACTTTTGCATAAAATATCTATTTTGGGCGCACAATAAATTGTTGGAAAGAAATATCCAAGGACTACATTGTTTAGAGCCTCAAAATGACCCTGAAAGTTTCGAACCCAAAAATTATAAAAAAATTACCAAAACATTGAGAATTGTTAAAACTGTGGAAGACGTACTACATATCCACCTAAATAAAACTATGACATAAAAACATTTGAGAAATATAAATATATATACAAATTGTATCATCATTCACCACATAAAATATGATTAAAACAATATATAAAATTCTACAACATTAATCACTTTTATCTTGATATAAAAATATTTCAATCACAATAAAATACAAAATTTTATAAAGTTAATCACACAAAAGATTACTATCTTACATAAATATACTTCGATCGCATTATAACAAAGTACTCTCTCAATTATTTCAATTTATTTTATAAATATTCCATCCTTCAACTTTACACTCATACAAAATCATAAACTTAACTTTTTTTACTTGATTTTGTTTTATTTGAAAACATATTTAGAAACCAGTTATACACATGCTTGTAAAATGTTATTTTAAACTGTTTTCTTTAAACAAATTAATAAAACGACAAATTAAATTATCGGCTAATGCCCTTACAAATTTGTTAAATTTTTATTTAAATTTATAAATTTAATAATACAAATTTGCTCCATTTAATCATTTTAAAATGTGAAAAAACAAACCAAACTTTATTTTAATTAAAAAATATGTAAATAAGTGGAGAGGAAGTCTCTAATATACATATATATTGTGAAATCGGTGTCGGATTCTATTTTTTAGTTAACAAAATATATATTTAGGAAAATAGAAAATATGTTATAGTGATTTTACAGTGAATTTTGTTGGGCAAAATTAACGATATTGTAGTTTAAATATCATTGAATATATAGCTTGAGTGGGCCTAATAGTTAAGAGCATGTGCCTCCTCTGAAGAGGTCAAAGGTTCAAAAGCAGAGGGGTAGAGTATGTATGCCTTCATAAACTTAGCAGACTTAGCAGGAGTATGTATGTCTTCATAAACTTAGCAGACTTAGTAGTCAAATAATTGCAGAGGTCTCATACACCAATTTGGTGTCTCATGCCTTCATAAACTTAGCAAACTTAGTAGAACAAAGGGGTCTCATACACCAATTTGGTGTGCCATGGCTTCATAAACTTAGCAGACTTAGTAGTCAAATCATTACAGGGGTCTCAAACACTAATTTGGTGTCTCATGCCTTCATAAACATAGCAGACTTAGTAGTCAAATCATTAGTAGGTACCTTATCGCACAAACAAGGGGGTCTCATACACCAATTTGGTGTCTCATGCCTTCATAAGCTTAGCAGACTTAGTAGTGAAATCATTGCAGGGGCCTCATACACCAATTTGGTGTCTCATGCCTTCATAAACTTAGCAGACTTAGTAGAACAAAGGGGTCTCATACACCAATTTGGTGTCTCATGCCTTCATAAACTTAGCAGACTTAGTAGTCAAATCATTGCATGGGTCTCATACACCAATTTTGTGTCTCATGACTTCATAAACTTAGCAGACTTAGAAAATAGAAAATATGTTATAGTGATTTCACAGTGAATTTTGTTGGGTAAAATTAACGATATTGCAGTTTAAATATCATCCAATATATAGCTTGAGTGGGCTTAATGGTTAAGAGCCTGTGCCTCCTCCAAAGAGGTCAAAGGTTCAAAACCAGAGGGGTAGAGTATGTATGCCTTCATAAACTTAGCAGACTTAGTAGGAGTATGTATGCCTTCATAAACTTAGCAGACTTAGTAGTCAAATCATTGCGCTGAAGTAGGTACATTGTCCCAGAAACAAAGGGGTCTCATACACCAATTTGGTGTCTAATGCCTTCATAAACTTAGCAGACTTAGTAGTCAAATCATTGCAGAGGCCTCATACACCAATTTGGTGTCTCATGCCTTCATAAACTTAGCAAACTTAGTAGAACAAAGGGGTCTCATACACCAATCTAGGGTCTCATGGCTTCATAAACTTAGCAGACTTAGTAGTCAAATCATTGCAGGGGTTTCAAACACCAATTTGGTGTCTCATGCCTTCATAAACATAGTAGACTTAGTAGTCAAATCATTAGTAGGTACCTTGTCCCACAAACAAAGGGGTAGTCAAATCATTACAAGGGCCTCATACACAAATTTGGTGTCTCATACCTTCATAAACTTAATAGACATAGTAGAACAAAGGGGTCTCATACACCAATTTGGTGTCTCATTCCTTCATAAACTTAACAGACTTAGTAGTCAAATCATTGCAGGGGTCTCATACACCAATTTGGTGTCTAACTTGCCCCTCACCTTAAAATTAGATAATAATAATAAATATTTTTATTTTACCAATTAAATATTATATTATAAGATATTATTAATATTGGATAAATAATTTTTTTTTTTTTTAAATCAAAAAATCATATCTAATTATTGACTTATTAATTCATGCTTATCTAATTGATTATGATACAGACTCTCCGTGTGCAACTTGGCTAAACTGTTTGTCTCACATTGTTTGTCTCTCACTGGTGTGATAGCGACGTGATCAATGATCAATTCCTCGTATCACATCGAACCCTAATCCAGTTTAAATAAAATAACTGAACTTGACTGGTTCATAACCCGGAAATTTCATGCTCGTTCCTAGCGACTAAAAAACTGTAAATAGTATAAGTATTAGAATTATTAGGCGAGCAGCAGCAGCAGATTGAGCAAAGATAATAATGGGGCGGACTACTGTAATGGCTTGCCTTCTCTGCTTATCGTTACTTCTTCTCTCATTACTGGGTTTGCCCGTGACAACAGAAGCTCGAACGCGTGTGGCCTTTTCTTCTTTGTCTGATATTGATGGTCATCATTATTTTCCAACACCGACAGGTTTGATGATATTCAATTCCAACGAGAATTCATATTTCTTTGATAATAATGTTTTTTCTAAATCTCCCATAATGATTTTTGATAAGAGTTGTTTGGTTGCAGGAGAGGGATCAGGGGGAGGTTGGAAGACAGCAATAAGAGCCGCGAGGCGTTCACGACATGTCCCGAGGCGTTCACGACTTGTCCCGACACCTCCGATAGGAGGCACTAGTAAACCCTATTTTGTTATTCCGCCAACCATAGGCCAACAGTCTTCAAATATTATCGGAGGGTTTTGGTTAAGGATTCTTAACATGCAGCGTACTCTTGCGTGGGCCATACCTTTGCTGGATTTCGATATGGTTTATGTATAAGGTTAAGAACTTCGTATAACAAAAAATCTACATCTATGTGTTGGTAGAAATAGTAAGTATTAGGTATGAATGTAATTTCCGAAGAGTTGAGTTTGAGTAAGTTAAGAAAAACAAGTCAGGTTTAATGTCAGAAATAAAGTTTGGTGTAAACTTGTATGTATGAATTACTTCACATAGAAAAAATCAAATCTAATTATAGATTGCATGATTAAATTTGGATATATATTAAGTTTGGTGTTTATATATCATAGTTGCTTCATCGTAATATGAAGCAAAAAGAAAGACGAGCAGTGACTTGGTTGTATATGTAAAAACATTTAATCAATAAAAAATCTTTATTGAAGTAAAAGGTTGTGTATTTATCCATGTGTTTGTATGTGTTCTGGCTTTCCGGATCGACGTTTTTCTCTCCACGTGTATAACGGCTTTCAAGTTCATATTAACAGATCAATATCCCATTCGATGCTTTCATTCCATGTATATAATAGCCAAGTTGCCTTTCAAAACCTATATTGCATCTAAATTGCGTCATTGCATAGGACACATCTAGGTTAAATCACGTTATTACCATTCTTGAATTTTCTTTAACCTGAATTATATTTTTTTATCAATTACTAATTTCTCGTATAAAATAAAATAAATGGATGTTATTTTATAGAATGTATATAAATATTATAATTATATTTTATAAAAATATTAATGGGTTATTTTACTCAATTATATATTTAATAGAATGTCATTATTTGTAAGGGTTGTGATTTTAATTGGGTAGGGAGGAGAAAACATTCTCTAAACTAATTAAGGTTTCATGGTTATTATTAGGTTTAAATTTGGCCACAAAATCAATTCTAGTAGCCAACTCAAATAAACAATTATTCTTTTCTCTTATTCTACACAATTTAAGGAAGTGTATCTATCTTTGCATCATAGTTCTTGAGGTTGTCTCACTTTTCTTCTAATAGGACACCTTAGAATTGTGTCTCTAGGAGCCCCAACTACTATTGTGGAGTCTCCAAGCACACTAAAACCTTAAACTAAAGGAATTCTATCCTAGAAAATTCTCCTTCTAGGGCTCTATCCTTCCCCAAGGAAATTCAAAGATAATTGTTTCAAATATTCAGATGGATTCACCTTGAACACCCATGGGTTATTTTTCCCAAGATTCCAGTGGCTTACTAACTTACAACCCACCTCCTATAAACTTAATGTGGAAGATTGTAGTGCATTAAGCAGTAAGGCATAGAAAGTGCAAGGTTGCGATGTCAGATTGAGATGGATTCACCTTGAACACCCATGGGATTTTTTTCCAAGATTCCAGTGGCTTACTAACTTACAACCCACCTCCTATAAACTTAATGTGGAAGATTGTGATGCATTAAGCAGTAAGGCATAGAAAACGCAAGGTCTCCATGTTGGTGTGGCCTAGGAGATTGGGACATTTGCATCATGGCACCTTAAAAATTATGCAAAAAATTACTAGTGACCTCCCTATAGAATCACCAAGCAACATGATGTCTGCAAGGGTTGTACCTTAGGGAAGTATGTAAACTCCACATTCCATGATCGAGACAACAAAGCAAATGCAGTATTGGAGAGAATCCAATTTGATGTTTGTGGACCCTTCTCGACAACCTCCATTGTTAGACATAAATACTATGTTATTTTTATTGATGATTTCTCAAGAAATTGTTTGATCTTCTTCATGCCCAAGAAGGATGAGACATTCTGAAAATTTGTAGAATTAGGCACTGGTTGCCAAAGAGACCAACAAGCAGGTGAAGGATCTCAGGAGCAAGAATGGAGGCAAAAATCAGGTGAAGGATTTCAGGAGGGAGAATGGAGATGAGCATGTTTCGAATGACTTCAAGGAGTTTCTAGCCAAAGAAGGAAACTTTATTCTTAGGTTTGGTGAGAAAAGCATCCAAAATTAGAATATTTAAAAATGGTTCATACTTAGGTAAATAACATATTATTTACCATCACTTACTTCCCACTATATTTTAAGAAACCCATTGCATAAAAAAAGATAGAAATAAGATGTAAATAAATATATTTTCGAGGAGTTACTTCCCACCATTATTTATGTAGGAGTAAAGTTATAAATGTGTAAACATGTCAGCTTTTTAGGTTCTTCCAACCCAATACTACAAGATTCGAATTTCCTATTAACTAATGTTAATTTAGCATTAAATAATGAAAATTATAATTTTTTTTTTTATAGAGCATAATTTCTAACTTTAGTGGTAAGCACTATACTTCTTGGAACACGTGTTTTAAAGGAATTGTTAATTTTACATTCAACGCATTTATAGATGATCAAAATTTAACCTCTTCCCCTTTGGGATTCATTTGCCTATTTTGGAGGTATGCTAGTTATATTTGTGGATGCGGGAAATACTTCTTCCTGGCATAGGTTTTATCATTTCCTATTGGAATGTGGAATCATAATGAAAGAATGGACATGAATTCAATTTTATTAAAGATGATGCACATATAAATACAGACCTTTGGATTCAACTTCTAAGGTTTTTTTGGATGTCCAGTAATTGTACATAGTCCACACCATAACTCTAATGGATTAGGTTTCCAACATTCCCCCCTTAATCCAAACAGCTCTATATGAGTCCAAGAAGATAGTCAAAGTGAAAAAAATTGTGGTAGCCAATCCTTGGATGTGCTCCTTGAAATAATGGTTTAAGGAAGACCACAAACCAATTGAGGTAGAAGAACATGAGGCCTTTACCACTGGCTGTTTAAGGCCAACCACCCAACCTCGAACTAAAGCTTGAAGTAGATGTTTTTGCTCATGGAAGTGCTCCTTGGTGTTGGTTTAAAGTTGACCATAACTGATGTAGCTTAAACATAAGTATTTTATGGTGGTTTAAATTTGACCATAAACTAATGTAACTTAAACATACTTATTTTATGGGAGGTGGTTTAAGGTATGCAACAACCAAAACACTCATGGAGCACGACTCTATCTAAGGCTACAACCTGACTACCTCTACCTCTAGGCTCTAGTTTACTTCGTAACCATTAATTCATCTATCACATACAAAGGGAGAAGATAAAAAAATCTCAACTGGAAGATGTGTCAATACTCATGACTAAACTCTAAGGTATAAAGTTTTTTCTTTTTGGATTTGATACAATTTTTAGTGAATTTATAATTTTTTTGTTATTTAAAATATATTTTTAAATATATAGATAAAACACATTCAACAAATCCTATCTTGTTTTTAATATATGAATTATATAATTCAAACCCATAATTTACCTAAATTTAAAATCAAATTTCTTAATATATAATTTGTTAAACATTTAATTTATATCATATTTTGAAAAAATTACAATTAAAAAATATGATTTTCTTAACATTAATAAAGTTTAACCTTTCATATATATAATTTTTTATTTTTAATAATTTTCCATATTACACTTTGCTCTTTCTTCATAAAGCAGCTTGCTATTCTCTATATAATATATTTTGGAATCAACCTTGAATTAATTAAATAGGTTAAAGAAATTATAATTAAAAAAATTATATATTAATGTAAAAAAAATATAATTAAATATTTTATATATTATTTTTTTAGTAAATAAAAAAGTTAATTAATTTTTTTTGAAAAATTGAAAGAGTAAAAAAGTTTATTAATTTTTTTTGAAAAATTGGAAGAGTAAAAAATTTTACTTATTTATTTTTAAATATAATAACTTTAAATTAATAAATTACAAATTAAAAATATGATTTTCTTAACATTAATAAAGTTTAATGTTCATATATATAATTTTTTATTTTTAATAATTTTCAATATTACATTCCACTCTTTCATTGTATATAATATATTTTGGAATGAACCTTGAATTAATTAAATATGTAAAAAAAATTATAATTGAAAAATTTATACATTAATTTTAAAAAAATTATAATTAAAGTTTAATCTTTCATATATATAATGTTTTAGTTTTAATAATTCTCAATATTACACTCCGCTCTTTCATCTTAAAACACCTTGGTATTCTCTATATAATATATTTCAGAATGAACCTTGAATTAATTAAATATGTAAAAGAAATTATAATTGAAAAATTTATACGTTAATTTAAAAAAATTATAATTAAATATTTTATACATTATTTCTTAGTAAATAAAAAAGTTAATTAATTTTTTTGAAAAATTGAAAGGGTAAAACATTTTACTTATTTATTTTTAAATATAATAATTTTGAATTAATAAAATCATGTTATTAATTTCTCAAATATCCTCAAACTTAATCATTTTTTATAATTTTAACACTAATGAAGATGGACCAATAATTCCTATAATAATTTTTAATTTAAATATTATAATTCCTATCTAATTTGAAAAAAACAAATATTATACCTATTATATGACAATGATTTTATAGTTTTAACAAATTAGTGGTGTTTATAATTCTATCGGATAAACCCATACTTATAAATCTATAATACATTAATAATTTAAGTAATATAATTCTTTATTTAAGAAATTCAAATAAATTAGGTGATATAATTTTTTATTTAAAAAATTTGTAATAAATTAATAATTTAATTAATATAATTTTTTATTGAAGAAAGTAAAATTTAATGATTTAAGTAATATAATTATTTATTTAAAAAAGAAAAATTGTGAAACACTTCTAAAAACTGAATATGGAAGTAAAATGATGAAAGAGATATGTAATTCAATTAATTATTATTTGAAAGTATTGTTTTTTTTGTTTTTGTTTTTTTTTGTTTTTTAATTTAATTTTAAAGAAAAAATAGAATATGAGATAATTTTTATTATAGGTTTATTTATTTATTATTGAAATCTTGGAATTAAAAAATAACTTAAGATATTTGTTTCAAGTTACCATTTCAAAAAGTCTAATTTAAAATAAAGAACTTTAGCTCGTCGCTTGAGAAACTTTGACCCAGGGGCATATAATCCCTCAGAGTCACCTCTTTGGGCCACACCATCCCTAAGTTGACTAGATTTTTTAGAATAGCAAACACACAATCAACCCGTGAGATTTAATCCTAGGTTGCCTTGCTAAAAAATTCAATCCTCAACCTATTGTGTTAGCAAAACTTTAAGAAATAATAATAATAATAATTTTATAATTCTATTTATCTTCTTTTTTATTAAATATTAAAACTTATTTAAAACATATATTTTATTTAAAAATAATTTAAACTGAAATATTTTTCTTCATTTTATATTAATATTTATTATACTGTTTAAAAATTTATATAAATTTATATATATATATAGATATATTTTCCTAAACCCTTAAAAATATTATTACTTTATTTTATCATTTCAACACTCATATACTTAAAATTCCATAACTGTTTTAAATACTTATATTGAACTTTTCTTTTTTAAGAAAATGCACCCTATCTATATCTTAAGCTTTACTCATTACTAAGTCAAAAGATTATAACGACTTCACTCATTTCTAAATCAAAGAATTTTAGCTTCAATACTTTGCTGAACAATTAGTTGCCCTAACTATATAGATTTTACTATACAGAAACATGTTATAATTGAATTAATTTACATTTTCATGATTAGACATCTCTGAATTTAATTTTAATTCTATATCACAAGAATACCGTAATCTTGTTGATCTTAAAAGGGACATTTCACCAAACAAAGGGTGGGTTGGCATACTAATAATTATAAAATGAAGATCAAAGACCAACGTTACATACAACCGAGTTTAAGGGTCCATAATTTCAAGATTTTTTTATTTTTTTTATTCAGGGGACTTAGCAAGCAATGAAGTAGACAGAATGTTGTACTCTTGAATCGCATCGTTACAGTAGCACGAGGATCGTATGGCCTGCGACTACCTCATGTCCCTGTACTGTGATGGAGACTTCGTAATTTATCGCAAATATTTGTTGGTCTCCGTCCACTCCATCCCACCACGAGACTCTCCCATACTCTCGTGGACCGAGCTTTTGAGGATATTTGCCGAGGCGGTGAGGATAAGTTGATTGCAGATTCTTTAAATATTTGGGAATTAGATGGACATGGTGCGGTCAATGTCTATCAAATTTCCTACGAAAAATTTGAATCTACTTAAGGATGACCCTTGCCTAAATGGGGTTAGGGCATGGCGTAAAAAAATAAAAATAAACAAACATAGCACGCAAAAAAGCCATAACATAAACTACAACATATTTTCACATATTTGTTTTTTAATGTTATACCATATATTATCAGTATTTTACAGCATTTTTGCATCTGAGTTACTCCGTCGTTGGCAGGTTTAGTTCATTAAGCTCCGGCTTTTCCTGAATCAGAGTGAATACATATCTCCGAGAATCTATTTATAGCACACAGTTATTTAATATGACGATAATCTTAAATCTCTGAATTTAAAACAAAGGGCATTCGTTATCAGTAGTTATTCGTACAAACTTTCGAATGCACAAATGTAGCAAATGTTTGTTCATTTCCCTTGTGGTTACCACAACAGAGCATACAAACCCAAAACATCATTTAGCTTGTTCACTCTACTGTTTAAGAACATGATAAGGTTTAAAGAGACACCACTTATCCATTTATTCAGTTGCAATCTAATCCAAGGTAATTGAAGTTTGATCTGTTTCAACATCCATTTATTCAGTTTCAATCTAATCCAAGGTATTTGAAGTTTGATCTGTTTCAACATGACAACTTGATGACTAGAAAGAGGCAAAAATTATTTTCATCTATGTCCTTATCCAAAATTAAATCAATTATAAAGTAACACATCCATATAGAATAATAGAGATTCATATTTAATAATAACAAGATAATGATATAGAGGTGGTTAAGATAATAACCTTTTCCATATTCTTAAGAAGGGTGTCACATATGAGATCTCTGCCTTAACATAGAAATGAGAACCACCAAAATTGTTGAGGGACGCTATACATCGCCAAGGTGGAGTGGCGCATGTAGTTGGTGACATGTTTGAGTGGTGAAATAAGAGTTAGATTGTGTGAAGTTTGTCTCATGATTATTCAACATTGGTTAGAAGCTCTAGAAATACAAGCATATAAGGAGATGGAATTTAAAATTTCTCTTAGCATGATTATCTTGGAATTAATGGGAAAATGTTAAAATTATGAAAAGGAATGGTATGAGAAGTTCAAGATGAGAAGCCTTAATTTGAATTTATCTTTTGTCCTGGTGAAGTTGTGATATTCAAGGATGCTTATAAGTAACTTAATATACTATGATATGTTCACTCATTATTTTTACTACATTTTCTAGTTTTTCATTTTGAATGCTCATGATATCTAAGCTAAGTGGTTGTCATGCTTTAGGTGACAGAATAGAAGGGCCTCCTCTGGTAGTGATGTCCTTTTTATCACATACTTTTAAGTTATATGGATTATCTATGTAATTTCATTGTTTCAACTTTGTTAGCGCACAATTCGGAGATGGAGAAATTCAATGGTCTGGTCTCAAGGTAACTTTAGTTTTCATTGGTTTCATCATGAATTTCTCAATTTTAGTTGCAAATTTCAAGTTTTACTTCATATTCATTTCTCTTTCGTGCCAACTTATGGTTTTGTTAATAATTTTGATTATTTTTCTCTTAGTTGTATTTGAACCCCACCCCCCCATTTTCTAATCCTCTATAGTAACCCCTCCACTTCTAATTTCCCTTATCTCGAAATCTCCCTCGGCTTCTCCATCCTTCAATTTTATCCCTCCCACCCCTGGTCACGAAGTTATGTCCTTTGGCCACTCGATTTCTCACAAGGGCCAAATATTCACCACTCTCCTTTTAACTAGGATCTTATTATACACTGTTTGACTCCAAGCCAACTCTCCTCTCCCTTCCCTCGATTTATAGATGTAGATAATCTTAGGGTCATAGAGGTGATAGAAGGGGAAAAGTTGGCCCCTTTATAGGTCAAGTCACCCTTTCACCTTCCTCCTCACAAACTAGGGCTCAAGCAACATCAAGACAATGCATGACTTTCTTTGTGGATATTATTCTTGAAGTGTTCAGGAACACCATAGCAAAGGTGGAAGAAGACGTCCAATAGGAATGTAGGTTTAATATTGACTAACGTATTGAAAGAGAGACATGGTATTGAATCCCCGAAATAGGAACCTCAACTAGGTCTCAAGAAAACTCTTACATGCAGGTGGTCAACTTATATTAGCACATTCAAACTCTTATTGGAAGAATTTTCATTCATCGATATGAAAGTGAACAAGAGACCTTGTTGTTCTACATGATAGAAATGATGCAGAAAATTAAAAGGATAGATAAGAAAGTCTTTGTCTTGGCAAAAAATGAAGCAGACATCACCTTTACCCCCACTAATGAAGATAGTGACTCTCCTCCACCAATCCAAAGGAACTCTCCCACGACATGTAATGATCAAGTGAGCCATTTTACTAGATTATATTTTATATAATGACAATTTTTTGACCATGATGTGTTAGTATCCTATAATCGTAGTAGTTAGAAAACAAGTTTTATCTTTCAAGTTTAATTGGAAAATTTGTAAAGGTTTGTTATAACCTTGTAGATATCAAGCTATAGGTCTTAGTTTAGAATAAAATTTTCATTATTGAATGTAATTATGTCAGTGTATGTGAAAGGTCATGTAAATGGTCATTTGTATTCAAAGAGGTCGAGGTAAGTGAATCTAGGGTCATGAACCATTCAAGTCATGAGTGGGGGTATGGTGGTCCTTGTCTTGCATCATTGCGACATCAATGGGATGATCTAGTGACATCTTATCAAGTAGTTTTGTGATCAAATCATGCCTGTATTATGACATCAACCTCTAGTAAAATAGTCTAAAAGGTTTGTTGCGAAAGTCTACACGGGGTGCTGTGCTGTTACCAAGGCATCAAATTTTGATGATGAATCAGAATTTTTGGCACTTTTTTCCATGTAGGAGGCTTTTGTGAATATTTGGATCAACTCCAAATCATTTTTCTCAATTGGAAGATGAGTGTTTGGTGAAGTCATGAAGAGGGAGGTTCGTTGCACAACTGCTGCAAGAATAAGGTTTGGGGTTTGAAGGTTTGTGTTTGGCCTAGAATTTTTTGCATGGGTTTGAAATGCTGTATGGACCATTCCATGTCATCCCAGTAACCTTAGCATGTCAGGCGATCTTCATAGGTAGTATAAGCTTGGAGCTCTATGCTTTCCCATGATCACCGTATTTTAACATTATCTCTTAAACCCTGTACCTATTTTCCATGAAATGCTTATAGCAGATGCATGGTGGTGAGATGAATAAAATCAATTAGTTTTAGGTCAAAATGCTTCACGGTTTTTGAGAAACGAGCCACAATCATCTACAAAAAAGTTTGGATTGTCGTGATATTTGTCAGTCAGATTTGGCTCAAAATTTGTGTTGATAAGAGTTATAATGATATTAACTTGCTGTCAAAAAATCCACTGAATCTAGATTACCAATTAGTATATATTAAAAGATATAGTTGTTGCGCTTTAGCGTTGTGTTTTTGGACAGTCAATTGTTTAACAATCAGATTCGACTCCAAATCTTCCAAAACTGATTTTGAAGATGATGAAAAGTGACCATTAGTTTAAAAATTTAGGGGATAAGCTTCATCAACCTGTAACTACTCAAAACACTTGGTAGCCTGAAAAAAATTGAATACTCTAGCTCTTAGCTATACGAGACTTCATTGCAACCAATTCATTTTAGGTTTCTCTTCATGATTTTATTTCCATCAACTAATATCTGTATTTAGAAATTCCAAATCCTCTAAATTGGATTTAAGCTTATCATCCTAAATATATAAGGCATATTTAGATGAATGTACAGTGGGGGGGTGTTTGGGCAAGTGTGAGAAGACTTATTTTTGGCGCATATTGTAATCATTTTTTGAATTTTAATGAAATTGGTGGATCAGAAGTACCTGGTTAAATATCTTCATATATTCATGTGATTCCGCTCCCTTATGAGTGTGTTTCCTTTTATGTTCATGACAAATTTGATTTTATCCTTATTTTGCCATTTTTTTGAACCCGCACTTCTATTTTTGAACTTCTTGTAGCATAATCTAGATTTCCTTACTACTTCATCCATGGAATTAAGATTTCCAAACTCAATCCTCTCTTTGTAAGGTGCTGGTAAAAATTTCAAAAATCTTTGTCCTTTTTCTTTCTCCTCTTTAATATATGGCACATACTGTAATAAGTTTGTAATTTTTTCTACAAACTCATCTATAGTAAGCTACCCTAACCTTAACTCATGTAATTCCTTAGCACGATCATCATATTATCATTCACTCAGGTACTGAGACTTAAATTCTTTCTGAAATTCCTCCCAAGAAATTGTCTTCTCTTCCAACATATGTACACTTTTAGCCTCTTCCCACAAGAGAGTAGCTTTACCCTATAATTGGTAAATAACTAGTCAGGCCTTCAAATTACTTCGTACTCCTATACCTGAAAGTATTTGATCATGTTAAGAAGCAAGGCTTATGCATCTTCCTCCTTTTCCCCATCAAAAGTAGGGGGTTTTATTTTTCGAAATTATCTCTACAAATCCATTTTCTTCTTTTTCTTATGTGATTTTGAATATGTTTTATCTAACTCTCCAACACTTTTAGACTTCTCTGACTCTGTCTTTACCTCCTTCCGTTGCAAGCCTTCTAGTTCTACACTTTTATGACTATATTTTTTTGTCAATTCCCTTATCATTCATTCGTACTCTTCACTCACCCTCAATAGAGGTTCATTGTGGTTTCTGAGATGAGCCAGTTATTGTTGCAAATATCTTATAACCTCCATAAAATGAGAGTTTGGTGGCATGTCTCTTCCTCCTAGATCAACATATAGTTCTTCGTCACCTATTATGGATAGAGGAGATTTCTCCGCCATCTTGTAATGGGTTACTTTACATATCTAACTTATAAACAACACAAACTACTATCAGTATTTTCGTAATAATTTTTCTACACAAAAAAATTCTAGACCGTGATGGTCCATTGCAGGCCTAGTATTAGAACCAGGGATTTGATACCACATGTCACATACCTGTCCATATATATATATATATATATATATATATATATATATATATATATATATTATAACATCAATACTATATAATAAGTTTTGCATCAAATTTGATAGTTTTCTCTTCATCGATATATAAATATTCATAACTCTTCGTTATAACTGTAGTTGTAATAAAAAAATTCATAACGAAATGTGACACCCTTATTAAAATATCGACAATTTAGCTCATATTCATGGTCTTTATATATATATATATATATATATATATATATATATTATATATATATATATATATATATATATATATATATATATATATATATATATATGCGCTTAGTATATTTCTTCCTTGAAATGAATAAACCCTACAATTTTTTGTGCTTCATTAGAGGTAATATCATCATATTGTTTATTTGAATTGCATGGCAATCCTCCTAAATAAACTTATACATGTTGCAATCATGAGTCCCTAAAGTTGAATTAATAATCATTTTTTTTTTAATGTTAACCTTACTCTACTATTAATGCACATTTATATGAAGATTTAATGCATCAATAAGTGGGGTTTCCATGCATAAGTGTGAATTCTCATGGTTCAAAAGCTAAATTGTAATTATGGCCTTTGGATTTAGTTCTCAAATCATAGGCCACCACAATCCCATTTCCCATGTGATGTTCACATGGGTTGTCAGTCCCATTCATTTGGATGAGGAGGATCTCTCTAGCCAGATCGAATAGGGAATATGGAACTAAGCAACCCTAACCCCTCATTCACCTGGAAAATGTCTCATTTGGAATTTGTTTTTTAGCACCGTCGTTCCTGCTGGTTCGCTAAATGTCATCATGTGCCATTGAATAGTGGAAGCTGGGGTTTGTCTACAACCATGGAAACTTTGGCTCCTTCTCTACAAGGTATTTAATTTAAATATAAAGGAAATGTGGTTTCTAAATGTGGATTTTTCAATTGATTTAGGCATTTTCCTTTGTATGGTTTCTTATTCTAATGCACCACCACTGTTTTGTTCCATACGGTAAGAATGATTACTTTCTGCAAGCTTGACTACGTTTCTTTTTAACTTCCACCAAACTAAGCAATCATGGTGGTCGTGATTTCCCCAGGATCACCTGGTAATTATTCCTTTATCTCCTTAGACATGTTCTTCCTAAGATATTACTGTATAATTGATAATACCCTAAAATAGTTATTGGGTTTCTAGTGTAATTTGGGTAAATTTGTTATCTCTTCATTTTGTTGTAGTTCAACCATTGATCACCCTTCCTCCATAATGGTGCATTTGGTACATATTCATCGCATGTTAACTTCTTCGTCCAGGGTTGCTATTCGGCCTTGGAAAAATGGGTCCTTCTTAGAGTTGAGGTTAGATGATTTTTATTTTATACTTCTATTTATGTGTTTCCTTTCTAACCAATTATTTTCTCTTTTTCTTATTGGAGCTCTCCTTTAGCCTGTGCAGGTGTGTATACTTAGAATTCCTGTGGATTTTACTCTTCATATTCATAGTTCTTCGCCCAATGATCATCACATGCACTACTACAGGTTGTTATCTATTGCAGCTTCATGCCTATATGCCCTGCTATAAGCATTCTTAACTCAACTATGAATTTATTTAAGTTTATTTTGTGAAGGTTCCTTCTCTATGTCTTGTAAGGGTTGAAAGTCATTTTCCACTACGACTGTACATTCTTGTAAATATGGTTTGGATTTTTTGTATAATTATAAATACTGGAGAAACCATACATTATTCAGACTACCAATGCCACAACAGTTATTTGTAATGAAATTATAGTTCTAGGATAATTGACACTTCACCTTTCGATCCTGGTTTACTAACTATGTAATTTTATCATGGAAATTATTGACTATAATATGTATGTGAATTATGATATTCTACTATGCAATTCTCTTATTCTGTTCTCTACTTTGAAACCTATGTATAGTCTCGACACTCTATATATGTTGTTACATGGTGCATACATTTTAACTTGCACTCTTATTTTTATCATTACATGGTATGGATCCGTGACACCTGATTGTAACATAATTGCAACATGAATTATGAATGGTTGTCTTATATTTGTTTACTTATTTAATTGAATGATTTCCTAATTTTCGAAAATACATTTTTTCTGCTCTTATTTGGTACTTGAGATTTACCCTGACAGTAATTTTTTTGTTAATCAGTGGGTGGTCATTTTTTTACTACTTCATCCATGGACTTAGGATTTCCAAACTCAATCCTCTCTTTGTAAGGTGCTGGTAAAAATTTCAAAAATCTTTGTGCTTTTTCTTTCTCCTTTTTAATATATGGCACATATTGCAATAAGTTTGTAATTTTTTTTACAAACTCATCTATAGTAAGCTACCCTAACCTTAACTCACGTAATTCCTTGACACAGTCATCATATTATCATTCACTCAGGTAGTGAGACTTAAATTCTTTCTAAAATTCCTCCCAAGAAATTGTCTTCTCATCCAACATATGTAAACTTTTAGCCTCTTCCCACAAGAGAGTGGCTTAACCTTATAATTGGTAAATAACTAGTCGAGTCTTCAAATTACTTTCATACTCCTATAATTGAAAGTATTTGATCATGTTAAGAAGCAAGGATTATGCATCCTCCTCCTTTTCCCCATCAAAAGTAGGGGGTCTGATTTTTCAAAATTCTCCCTACAAATCCATTTTCTCATTTTTATTATGCGATTTTGAATGCGTTTTATCTAACTCTCTAGCACTTTCAGACTTCTCTGGCTTTGTCTTTACCTCCTTCCTTTGCAACCCTTCTGGTTCTACACTATTATGACTAGCTTTTTTTGTCAATTCCCTTATCATTCATTCGTACTCTTCACTAACCCCCAATAGACGTTCATTGTTGTTTATGAGATGAGCCAGTTATTGTTGCAAATTTCTTATAACCTCCATAGAATAAGAGTTTGGTGGTGTGTCTCTTCCTTCTAGATCAACATATAGTTCTTCATCGCCTATTATGGATGGAGGAGATGCCTCTGCCATCTTGTAATGGGTTTCTTTACGTATGTATCTTATAAAACAACACAAACTACTATCAGTGTTTTTGTAATAAGTTTTTTATAGAAAAAATTTCTAGACCGTGATGGTTCAATGCAGGCCTAGTATTAGAACCAAGGATCTGATGCCACATGTCACATAACTGCCCATATATATATATATATATATATATATATATATATATATATATATATATATATATATATATATATATATATTCCACTGGAAAAATCGTAATCTTTCATTAATATTGAAAAATTACATGTTGTAGATGCCATCGGCATATGCTGAAAACAGTGATCCGTCAAAAATGGTGCTTTTTGTAAAAAAGCAGTGATCCGTCAACACCGCGCAGGGTGTACGAGTGCAGGAAAATATCATGTTATGCATATATGATTATGTACATGTGGGGGAAAATCATAATTTTCGCCCCTTTTTCTTCTCAAATTTTTTTCCAATCCCCCTGTGGTTCCGTTGGACTTATTAGTGCCAGTGCAGTTTCAGCCACAGGTTGTGGATTTTCTTTATCAGCGTCTGATGAATCTGATATGTGATGTCGTTTGTTTCTGCTCATGTCCATGGTATCTATTGTTTTTGCCTGTGTTATTTCTGATTGTTCCTGTGGTTTTTTGTCTTCTGCTGTTGGTACTTCGTTCGTCTGGCTGGGTTGTTTGGGATTGGTGGTCTCCATCTCTTCTTCCTCCTCGTCATCTGAATCGGGTGAGGAGAATTTCCATCCCTTCGCTTTTTTCTCTGTTTTCTTCTTTCTTCGATTGTCTTTTTTGGCTGCTGGGCATGTGCTTTGTAGGTGTCCCATTTGTCTACATATTCGACATTGGAAGGCAGTATTTTCGAAGTCTAAACCTTGAGTCCAGCTCCTCTGTCCATGCCTCAGCTGAATCTGGTCTGGCAGGCCTTTTCTGAGGTCTACTTCCACACATATCAGAGCATATGTGTAAATTCTTTCCTCCAATCGCTGTGTGTCCCATTTGATGTAGCGTCCGATGGTATTTCCAATTCCAGCTAGTACTTGATCAGTCCAGAGATGGATTGGGAGGTTGTGTAGTCGCACCCAAACTGGAATTTTGGTAACAACCATTGTATTAGCGTCAAATTCTGGAAACCAAGGTGTGATGAAAAGTCCTGTGGAACCCCAGAACCAAGGTCCTTCCTGGATTACTGTGTCCCTGTCAGATGCTGATAAGAAATTTACTATAAAGAATCCTTTGGAGCAGAGGTGTATTTCGCATTGCATGGTCCAGTTCGTGAAGATCCAGTGGAATAAATCAACTGGTTTGGGCCAAAAGCTGTTAAATCTGCATATTACTGCTTGCCTTTCATATATATTGCAGTACTCCTCTGTTTCTGGTGTATCTATGTTGTATACTGGGGTATGATCCAGCTGTTCCACAATATATGGCCTGGCGATCATCCCTGTTTGATTTGGTGTTGTTCCTTCTTTGTTTTTCCCTTGTAGGATGTCTTTGAAGGAGGTGTTACTTGGTTTCTCCCTACACCTGTGCCACTCCCTTCAGCTCTATTATTATTCTTGTCATTGAAGGATGCTCCCCCTCTCAATCTCAGATTTAGTATGATTGTTGACAGGGGTTTAATCTGATATTCCCAGAGATATTTAGTATCTTGAAGAGCTCTGCCCTCATATATCAGATTTTGTGATCTGATAGGGAAACCTAATTGTTTCATGATCATTTCCTGTACTTGCTTAACAGTATCCGATTCTTGTACCCAGATAATTTTCGATTTACCTTCAGGTAGTTTTATAAATACTTGGAATCCTCTTGCCGGAGTTCCAACTCTTGTAATTGATGGATCTGATGCAGAGATTTTGTTCTGTGGCTTTTGCATGTCCCATATCAGTGGATGGGCGACCAGATCTGTTATGGTTTGAGTCTGATTTATCATATGAGTCCGATCTTCCATGTTGGTATCTGGTTCGACGAACCCAGGTCTTGATCTGCGCATATTCCCTTGGATCGGGACAAGATAGGGTCGATATGCCATAATAGGGTCTAGATCTGTTAGTTCAGGGCATACTCTATACAGGATGCCGCGGATCGGTGGGAAAGAATCCCATTCGGAGCTCCAAGGTAGGAGAGAACCCAGATCTACGCCAATAACATGCAGAGTAGCATTCTGATATTCGATGTAAGGGGTTTTTCTTCCATACCTTGAACAAGAACTATTTCCAGCCTGCGAGTTCCATTGTTGCAAAAAATCACCTCTCCGCCGAGCTTGTTCGCGTCCGTTGAGTCCTGGTGGTATCCTGAGTGGCCATTCGAAACCCTTGTTTCAACCCAAAGATTTGCGGCGATCTTCGTAATCTGGGTGTTTACCGTATCTGTCAGATCTTGGCGGACCGGGAGTTCATTGTGATCTGGGTTCGCTTGTGCCAGGGGTTGTAGCGGCGGGCGATCTGCTATGGATCTGGATCCTCCATGCGTTAAACCCTCAAGAGGGCCCGAGGAGCAGCAGACGCGTACTGTTGAGGCCATTCCGGAATCGATCGCGAATCTCCGAATTGGCTCCAGCATATATATATATATATATATATATATATATATATATATATATATATATATATATATATATATATATATATATATATATATAAAGTCAATATTGTATGATACGTTTTGCATAAAATTTGATAGTTTTCTCTTCATCGATATATAAATATTCATAACTCTTCATTATAACTGTAGTTGTAATAAAAAAAATCATAATGGAATATGACACCCTTATTATAATCTCGACTATTTAGCTCATATTCATGGTCTTCATATATAAATATGTGTGTGTGTGTGTGTGTTTTTGTGTGTGTGTGCTTAGTAGTTTATTTCTTCCTTGAAATGTATAAACCCTACAAGTTTTTGTGCTTCATTAGAGGTCACATCATCATATATTTTATTTGAATGGCATGGTTATCCTCCTAAATAAACTTATACATGTTAATTGTGATTACCTAAATTTGAATTAATATTCATGTTTTTTTTAATGTTAACCTCACTCTACTATTACAATTTTAATGCGCATTTATCTGAAGAGTTAATGCTTCAATAAGTGGGGTTTCCATGCATAAGTGTGAATTCTCATGGTTCAAAATATGAATTGTAATTATGGTCTTTGGATTCAGTGCTCGAATCACAGGCCACCGCAATCCCATTTCCCATGTGATGTTCACATGGGCTGTTAGTCCCATTCATTTGGACGGGGATGATCTCTCTGGTCAGATCGAATAGGGGATATGGAACTAAGCAACCCTAACCCCTCATTCACTTGGAAAATGTCTCATTTGGAATTTGTTTGTTAGCATCTTCGTTCTTGCTGTTTCACTGAATGTCATCATGTGCCATTGAATAGTGGAAGCTGGGGTTTGTCTATAGCCATGGAAGCTTCGCCTCCTTCTCTACGAGGTATTTAATTTAAATATACAAGAAATGTGATTTCTAAATGTGGATTTTTCAATTGATTTCAACATTTTCCTTTGTCTGGTCTCTTATTCTAATGCACCACCACTCTTGTGTTCCATACAGTAAGAACGACTACTTGCTGCAAGCTCAAGTACGTTTCTTTTTAACTTCCGTAAAACTGAGCAATCATGGTGGTTTTGATTTCCCCAGAATCACCTGGTAATTATTCCTTTGTCTCCTCGCACATGTTCTTACTAATATATTACCGTATAGTTGCTAATACCCTAAAATAGTTATTGGATTTCCAATGTAATTTGGGTAAATTTGTTATCTCTTCATTTTGTTGTAGTTCAACCATTGATCACCCTTCTTCCATAATGGCGCATTTGGTACATACTCATCGCATGTTTACTTCTTTGTCCAGGGTTGCTATTCGGCCTTGGCCAACTGGGTCCTTCTTAAAGTTGAGGTTAGATGATTTTTATTTTATATTTCTATTTATGTGTTTCTTTTCTCACCAACTAGTTTCTCTTTTTCTTATTGGTGCTCTCCTTTAGTTTGTCCATGTGTGTATACTTAGACTTCCTCTGGATTTTACTCTTCATATTCATGGTTCTTTGCCCACTGATCATTGCCAACATTACTACAGGTCATTATCTATTGCAGCTTCATGCCCGTATGCCCTATTATAAATATTCTTAACTCAACTCCGAATTTATTTAAGTTTATCCCATGAAGGTTCCTTCTCTATGCCTTGTAATGGTTGAAAGTCATTTTCCGCTACAACTGTACATTCTTATAAATATGGTTTGGGTTTTTTGTATAATTAAAATACTGGAGAAACCATACATTATTCAAACTACCAATGCCACAATACTTATTTGTAATGAAATGATAGTTCTAGGATAGTTGGCACTTCACCTTTCAATCCTGGCTTACTAACTATGTAATTTTATTGTGGAAATTATTGACTATATGTATGTGAATTATGATCTTCTATTATGTAATTCTCTTATTCTTTTCTCTACTTTGAAACCTATGTATAGTCTCGACACTCTATATATGTTGTTACATGGTGCATACATTTTAAGTTGCACTCTTCTTTTTATCATTATCTAGTATGGCTCTGTGTCACCTGATTGTAACATAATTGCAACATGAATTATGAATGGCTATCTTATATTTGTTTATGTATTTAATTGAATGATTTCCTAATTTTCGAAAATACATTTTTTCTACTCTTATTCGGTACTTGAGATTTACCCTTATAGTAAGTTTTTTGTTAATCATGGGTGATCATTTTTTTTTTTCAATTGAAAATTTATTTACTCTAAGTTGCTAGGTAAACCAAACAAATATATCTTTATCTGTTCTAGGCTTATCCTATGTTTAAATTTGCCTTGGTTCTGGTCATTGTCACCTGATTAATGATTTTTTTTAACACATCCCATGTCACAGATAAGTTCTTGTGCTAGTATTTAAATTTAATTACTCGAGAGGCATGGCCTAAGGGTATCTAGCCAAACCATCCTCTAAATGATTGTAAAAATCCATGAATGTCACTTAACTGTAATAATTTCTTATTATATATAAATAATAAATTAAAAACAAATAAACTTAACCAATTTTTCTAACTGTAGTAACTATTGTGGGTGTAATTTGGAAAAACATTATCCTCCCAACCTTGAACTAAACCTCCAGTTCCCCCTGAGCCAAGATTTATTCCCCCCACTAGTATCAACCAATGCTTATGAATCTAAACAATGTATTTTTATGCCTTGTTTCCCTAGCAGACTTTCCTTAGCGACATCACACTTTCTAGGGTATACCAACCCAATGGCCTAGGATTTTTCCTATTTTTTGGAAAAGGTATCTTCCCTTTTTCGTTAAAGCTCGTATTTTTGTCCCATGATTCTTTATTCACCCTTACTCATTGTTCTTTCCACACTGAGTGATTCAATATATTTTTTTCTCCCAATCATATTAAATCACATCAAACAGCTCGTAGGGATTTGTAGGAGTAATTAAGGGAAGTTTATATTAGTCTTATCTATCCACATTAGTTTCCATATTTGGGTATGGATATCATTAACTCAAGTGTTCTTTCCCAAGTAATTCTCTAGTTTATTTTTATTATTCAAATCTATTTATTACATCACCGTGCTTTATTTCAAATTAAGTTCATTATGGATTTCCAGCCATCACAACTAGAAATAACTCATTCTAAGCAAAGAATATTTACATGAACACAAAGGGGTATTACACTAAACTACCCATGGTCATAAGGAAATATGATTCCTTGATGGTATTTGTGGATAAGCTGACAAAATTTTCATATCTTATTCTAGTGAATCTAACATGTGTTTAGAAATGTAACTAACATCAACGTTCATAATTGTTGTCTAGATCATGACATAATGTAATTCTTATATATTTGTTGGAAAGAAAGATATTTTTTTTATAAGCATGGGTTTCATGCTCAATTTCCTTTACTAGGTCTAAGCACCCATTGTGTGCTTCTAGGGTTTGTCTCATGAGTCATTGTCAATGTCATTATGTACTAGACCCTTCTTGGGGGAATTGTATGAAAGAAGAACATAATTTCTTTGTAAAATGAATCACTTGTCACTCATCCACCAACTCGGCCTCAAAAGAAGACAAGTCGACCTCATTGTAGGGATTCAACTACCTTGAAGAGACTATATATAGAAGTGAATTCAAAGAAATTTATATAATCACATTTGAAGAAAGAAACTGAAAAACTGCTCTTTTTCTTTCACACGTGTGAAGAAATATAAAGCAGGAGTGTGAGTTGCAAAGCCAAAAATTACAAGCCTATAGTGGAGTTTGAAATTTTGATGTAGGAGGCTAAAATCAGTGTTTGATGTAGTATTGAAGATGATTGACTTTCATTGACTTGAAGCAGACATTTGTCACCTTGGAAGGACTTTATTGGGAGGATGACTTGGTGGATTGGAGGATATTTTTGTCTTGGTTGTCTCATTTTATTTGGTTCTTGAAGAAGAGAAGAGAATCTCGGGTTTTCCCCTAGAAAGCCTGGGTTTTTCCATAATTGAAAGCCTACATACTATGCCACTCATTTTGATATTCATGCATATGGTTTTGATAGTTGCTTGATTATAAGAATATAAAAGAAGACATTAAAAAAGCTAATATGAATTCAAATATATCACAAGTAATTATCTAGATAAAGAAATGTTTCTACCTTTATGATTTTCTAACAACATGTAAGGAAACCACCATTGCAAATATTTACGTGAGGAGAATTGCTAGGCCACATGGTCTCCCTAAGGCAATAATATCCAGTAGAGACCTCAGACTCAATTCAAATTTGTAGAAATGATTATTTAAAATATTTGGAATAAATTTAAATATTAGTACAACCTATCAACCAGATTTAGATAGAGAGACTGAAAGGATCAGTTAAGTGATTGAATATATCTTAAGCATGCATATTATGGACAAGCCTTCCAGGTGGGAATATTATTTACATTTGATTGAGATTGACTGTAATAATGTGAATCATGCATGTTTAAAGTAAGACCATTTGGGGCCTTATATGGATGAAAGTAATACAATAAAATGAGTTGGTAATATGGGAGTGTCGTGATAGGAGTGATCAAAATCAATCTATTTAGTCTCATGTCCATCAAATTGATCAAATATTATGGAATCTTCAATCTTAAAAAGCTAATTACTTCTTTACAATGGAACTTGTTCCACAAGAATACGAGAGATTCTCATGCTAGGATTGGATTGAATAAATTTATTTACCATTGTGTATGTATTAGCGACTGAGACCAACAACGATTGGTGATAAAATATGAATACTACATCACCATGCGTGGAGCTGAGTGTTGAAATTAGGTACTCACAAGCCATACAATCCTCGTGTCATTGTAACATTGTTGTTTTCCTTGATTTGGAAATAAAACAATACAAATAAAAAGAAAAATATATTTTTTATTTCATTGCCAGCTAAGTCCAGGAGATTAAAAATACTTTAAAATATTTGGGCTTTAATCCTCATTTTATAAATATCATTATACCAACCTCAACCTTAGTTAGGTGAAATGTCCCTTTTGTGATGAACAAAAATGATTAACAGAGGAGGAAAAATGGCTTTCTATGGTAGTTAAATAGTAAAACATAATTCATAATAGGACACAATAAACCAGACAATGGCTATACATGGTTGAATAAAAAAAACTCATGGAGAATCCTCTAGAGATATCATGGAGAATATTCTAGAGACATCATGGAGAATAGTTTAGAAATATATTTAGAACTATAATTATGGATATACTTTTATGAGTATATTATTGATTTTGTATTTTAATAAGACCTAACATGATAGGGTTTTGTGCTGATAATGGCAGTAACCTTGGATGCCCCTTGGGATGTCTAAATCCTTACCATCCAACTAATAATTATTAATAATTAAATTAAAATTATGAAAGCCCTATTCCAAAATAGACATAAATATTTTGTCGATACTTTGTAAATGTTAAATATCGTTAAATACCTACCATCAATCTAATAATTATTAATAATTAAATTTAAATTCTACAAACCCTATATCAAAATAGAGACACAATAATTGATTTAATTTTATAATTCATGGAATACAATGTGCATATGTATAACTGATTTGATTTTTAATCATTTTTATTATAGAAGTTAAGATATGATACTCACAAAGATTTTGTTCTTTAAAATATAATGTAAATGAAACAAGAGGAAACAATTAGATTTATATTGAGTATCATAAATATTGTAGAAGTATAAAGTAAAAAAAAATGTAAAATACAAAATAAATAAATTCAAAGTTCTAACCCATAAACAAATTGCTCCACAATACATTTGGCAGGTAAACAAGTTTTCAACACATTTGATATTTTATAAATGTATTGCCTTTGTAGTGGACTACATAGTTTATCTTTCCAAACACAGATTGTTATTTCTTTGCATAACTATTTAAACTATTTATCAATGCTTTAGAAAAAAAGTTAAGTTTTATTTAAAGTTTACACAACTTGTTATATCTACAATGGATATTTGCTCAGATCCCCATTCTATATTTGATGACATGACTGCTTTTTGTCGCATAATAGACATTGTCCTTATTAGTGCAATCGATTTGACCATTGATCACTATTAGTTTAACACCCACTAATGCGATTTTTAAAGTTTGACTTTGAAAAATAATATGTATTTTTATATTATTAAAAAAGTATTTTCAAATATTTGATTGGACCATAACTTGAAGGTCTTATTTTACTGATTGGACCAATGCAAATTATAATGTTTTACGTAATTTTTATAGAGCATAATTTCTAAATTTAGTGGTAGGCACCATGCTTCCTACAACACTTGTTTTAAAGGAATTGTTAATTTTACATTCAATACATTTATGGATAATCAAAATTTAACCTCTTCCTCTTTGGTGTTCCCTTCCCCTATTTTTGAGGTATGCTAGTTATATTTGTGGAGACAACTAATACTTCTTTCTCGCATAGGTTTTATCATTTCCTATTGGAATGTGGAACTGGAACGAAAGAATGGGCATGAATTCCATTCTATTAAAGATGATAGACATATAAATACAATATCATGACCTTTGGATTCAACTTCCAAGGTTTTTTTGGATGTCTAGTAGTTGTGCATATTCCACACCATAATTGTAATGTATTAGGTGTCCAACATTCCCCTTCTCCACACTCCCTCCACCCCCCTCCCCTTAATCCAAACATGTGTATATGAGTCCAAGAAGAGAGCTAATGTGAAAAAATGCATGGTAGCCAATGGCTATATGTGCTCCTTGAAATAATGATTTAAGGAAGACCACAAACCAATTGAGGTAGAAGAACATGAAGCCTTTACCGATGGTGGTTTAAGGAAAACTACCAACCCTGGAACTAAATCTCGAAGTAGTTCCTAGAACAATTCAAAATGTGGCTAGAAGCTAAAGTTTTTTACTAGTGGAAGTGATCCTTGGTGTTGGTTTAAAGTTACCATAAAACAATGTAGCTGAAACATAAGTATTTTTCCGATGTTGGTTTAAAGTAGGCCACCAACCAAGACATGGTCATGCGTCACATCTTTTTCTGCGACTACAAATATGAATCTGGCTATCTTTCACCCTACCTCTAAGCTCTGGTTTAGGTTGTGGCTCAAGCTCGCTTGATAAATCTTCGAAGAAAGTAGCTGACCCTCAATTCCTACCTGTGACATACAACGAGAGAAGATGAAGAAATCTCAATTGCAAATCAATACTCAAGATTAAACTCTAAGATATAAAGTTTTTATTTTTATTTTTGAAATTGATATAATTTTTATTGAATTGTAATTTTTATTATTATTTAAAATATATTTTTAAATATATAAATAGTTCAACAACTCCTATCTCATTTTTATTATATAAATTAAATAACTCAAACCCATAACTTTAACAAATTTACCTAAAATTATAAATCAAATTTCTTAATATATAATTTTTCAAACCTAATAAATTTAGAAATTTAAAAAAAAAATCACAATTTTGAATATTACACTCTGCTATTGTAAATCACCTTCGCACTCTCCCTATAATATAATAGGGAATGAACGTTGTATTAATATAATATAATTCGGAATGAACGTTGTATTAATTAAATATGTACAAGAAATTATAAGTAAATATTTTATATATTAATTTAAAAAAATTAATAATTAAATATTTTAATTTCTAAATTTTCGCTAGGAAATAAAAAAGTAGTTTTCTTTTCATTTTTAATTAAATTTGAAAGAATAAATATTTTTTTATTTATTGATTTATTTTTATATATGATAATTTTGAATCCTCATACTAAATCATTTATATAAATATTATATGTTAATGGTGTGATAATTTTAACTGAATATTCATGCCGTAGACCCGTACTTATAATATAGGTATAATAATTTTTATAATAATTCAAGTACTATAATTTAAATATTATAATTTATATGTAATTTGGAAAAAATCATTATATATAGTTTTAACAAATTAGTGGTGTTTATGTCAAGTTAAAGAGCAATGAGGGGTGTTCGGAAGATATTAAGTGTAATATTAGAGTTAAACAAGGTTGCTCCCTCTTCCCTACCCTATTTGGCATTTACATAGACAAGTTAGAACGTTGTTTAAGGAAGCAGGATGTGCTGGGACGATCTTAGCTGGGATAGTCATCATCCTTCTTCTCTACGCTGATGATATTGTTCTTCTCGCAAGGTGCCCATGTAATCTTGATAAGCAACTTATTATTCATAAGGATTTCTGCTCTACCATGGGTATGATTGTTAACATTGACAAAACAAAAGTTATGATTATCAAATCCCAGAAGGAAACTTACGCTAACTTTATGTATGACAATAGTAACTTGGAGGAAGTGTCTTTCTACAAGTATCTAGGAATTGATATTCGTCACAAGCTCAACTGGAACTATAGCATTTAGAAAAGGATTAATGGGGGATGGAAAGCTTATTTTGGTCTTGAAAATAATTGTAAAACGACAAACCTCGTAATGTGGGATAGAAAGAAGTTCATCTTTGAAACTTTAGTCACTCCGATTATCTTATATGGATGTGAGGTTTGGGGTTGTAGCATCTATAGAGAATCCTGGAGAAAGACTGAACAAATCCAAAAGCATTTTATAATGTATAACCTCAAAATTAAAAGCAACACACCCTATCCTATTCTCCTTATAGAAGTTGGTCTTTCCACTATCGAGAGCATAGCTATGACTAGGCTTCTGTTGTACAAGCACAAACTCAATAACGTAGGAGACCATAGACTTCCTAAGCTAGCTTTAAATTCCAGCCAAAACCACCTAAGGCTCAAACGAGGTTGGTATAAAGACACCAAAGCCTGGTTAAACCATTGGGAGCTCGATGAGAATGTTGCATTGCAAAACATTAATAACATTAAAAATATTGTTACTTCTAAGTTCAAAGAAAAAATGTGGTGTGAGAAAGATTTAGCAGCTAAAAGAAAATTAAGATATTATAAGGAGGTCATCAACCCCACTCTAGAAGATCAACAATATCTTTATGTTTTAACTAGATCAAAGAAGAAAATTAATGTAACCAAGATTAGAACGGACTCTCATGAGCTCCATAGTGAAACGGGTCGTTGGGCAGTTCCTAAAACACCATGGATGGAAAGGTTCTGCCATCTCTGTGAGAATATGAACATCGAAGATGAAAATCACTTCCTCTTAGAGTGCCCCGCATACAACCACATTAGATCTCAGTTTCAAAATCTTTTTTGCAATACTGACCTTCCTAGCCTTTTATGTTGTCAAAATTACAGTGAGCTCGGGAGGCTTCTCTCCAAGCTTTTTGAGTATAGCAATAAAATATTAAATCAAACTAAATAATTCGTTTCTTTAGGTCCCATAGACCAAAGTTTGGTCTCAGTGGAGGTTAACCATCATCATTATCATGAATTTTAAGTGGTAAACCTATATTTGTAAATTTATAATATATTAATAATTTAAATAATATAATTTTTTATTTGGAAATGAAAAACCTTGAAATATTTCTAAAATGTAAATATAAATGCAAAGTGATGAAGGAGATGGGTAGTTTATTTAATTATTATTTTTTAAAATTATAGAATTAAAATTAATTTCAAAATAATGTTTTTGTTTATTTTTAAAATTTAATTTTAAAGAAAAAAAAGAATAGAATAAGATATAAATTTTTTTATAAGTTTATTTAATTTTTATTGAAATTTTAGAAATAAGAAACAATTTAAGGTATATGTTTCAAGTTATTATTTAAATTTTTTAAATTTAAAATAAAGAATTTGAAGATTTTTTTTTGTCAAGTTGTTTGTGATCCATTTGGTTTGACTTGTGGCTTGAGAAACCTTGCCCTAGAGACATCTAATTAGTCAAAGTCACCTAGTATAGACTACATCAACCCTAAGCTGACTCAATTTTTTAAATGTCTCCTCCCCTAGCAAAAGCACAACCACCCCCTTGATATTTTATTCTTGGTTCCTTTGCTAAAAAAGTCCATCCTCAACCTACTATGTTAGTAAAACTTAACAAATAATAATAATAATAATAATTTTGTAATTCTATTTATTTATTTTTTTTGTTAAATATTAAAATTAAAAATTAAAAATATATCTTTTAATTAAAAATATAATTCAAATTAAATTATTTTTCTCATTTATATTATTATATATTATAATTTAAAAAAATTATATTAAATTATAATTATAATTATATATATATATATATATAAACAATATTAATATATACAACCTGCTTTATCATTTCAACATTCATATTCACTCATATAAAAAATATACTTAAAGCTCCATAACTATTTTGAAGGCTTATGTTAAACTTCTTTTAAAAAAATGCACATTATGTATAAACTTTACTCATTACTAAATCAAAGAATTTAAAGATTATAACAACTTTACTCATTACTAAATCAAAGAATTTTAGCTCCAATAATTTGCTGAACAATTCGTTGCCCTAACCATTTTCCTCACAATTTTATTTTAACCTTAAATTGATGATCCTAGTTTTCATTTGTGCAAAGGTGCACTCACAGCGAATTTACATTTTCATGATTGGATTTTCACTTAATTTGGTTTTAATTTTATATCGTAAAAATACCGTAATCTCAAAAGGGACATTTCACCGAACTAAGGGCGTGGTTGGCATAATAATAATAATAATTATTATTATAAAATGAAGATCAAAGACGAAGGTTACACCCAAGTTTAGGGGAGATAATTTCAAAATATTTTTTATTTATAAAAAACCTTATCAAGATATCTAGACTCAGGTCCTTTCAAGGTAATAGAAAATGCATATTTTATAACAAATAATTATAATATAATTTAACCTATTAATAAAATAGTTTTCTGGGTCACTAAAACATACACCACTCTGAGAGAGTCTCACTACTCTCATGGGCCGAGTTCGATCGTAAAGAAGTAGCCAGCTTTTCCGGATATCGAAGTGGGGTGGAGTGGTGTGTGATATCATATTTGTATTTGTATTAATTAAAAGAGTAATTGGAAAAAAAAAATTCTACTGGTTTTTAATTTATTTTTTTTAATTGTATTTCAGATTTGTAATTTTAAAGATTTAGGTTTTGTTTTTTACAGGTGGAAAAACTTATTATAATTTAGTTGTCAAATCAGTAGTGAGGACAGCTATCTCTACCTGCTAACTGCAAATGCATGCTGAAAATCATTTTTATTTAAGGAAAACCACATCCCTGGAATAACCTATTGGTGGTCCTTAAGGGGACAGGTTTTCACTTCTGCAAAATACTTCTGGGTCTTGGGCAGTTAACCTATTTCTTTAAGTCCGACCAAGACAAACTCTTAGCCAAATAAATGCAGTTTTAGTACATACTCTGGACTTAAAAACCCAAGGTTATAAAAAATGCAAACCCAAAAGTTATAAAAAAAAGCAGTTCAAAATTTTAAATGTTTTGATATTTTATCTTTTAAAAAAATTCGGCAATTTTTTTTTGGGGATAACATTGCGGTTTTTTTAATTCAAAATATAGATTTAACCATATCAATTTTTTACTAAAAGTTACCAATAAAAACATCAAAAAATTTAAAATTAAATAATTATTTCCTTTTGGTAAAATTATTGTTTTTTAAGTTCAAAATATAGATTTAACAATGTCACGTTTTTAGTAAAATTAAACAAGGAAACCTGCCAAACAAAAAACCGAAAGACCGAAAGATAAAATATTAAATAATTAAAATTTTGGTAAAATTATTGTTTTTTAGTTCAAAATATTGATTTAACCGCTTTGCATTATCCGTATTTTACGGCATTTTTGCATCTGAGTTACCCCATTATTGGCAGGATTAGTTTATTAAGCTGTGGCTTCTCCTGCATCAGAGTGACACAGTTAAAGTCGCAGCATCTCCGTGAATCTATTTATAGCACAGAGTTAAAGCGCCTTCATTATCTATGGTTATTCGGACACGCTTTCGAATGAACAAATGTTGTTCATGTCACTTATGTTTACCACAACAAAGCGTACAAACCCAAACCATCATTTAGCTTATGTACTCTACAGTTTAAGAACATAATAAGGTTTAAAGAGACCATTTATTCAGTTGCAATCTAATTCCAAGGGTTTTAAAGTTTGACCTATTTCACCATCACAACATGGTCAATAAAAATGAAACCTAAACTATTTCCATCTATGTAGTTATTCAAATTAAAATAAATTGTAAAGTACATATCAATATAGAAGAATAGAGATCGATATCTAATAGTAAGATAATAATGTAGAGATAGTTAACATAATAACATTTTTTTATATCTCTAAAAAAGCTATTTAGATGTAAGATCTTAGCCTAAATATAGAAATTAGAGACAAGGAAGTTAATGAGTGGCACTATGCATTGTCAAGATGGAGTGGTGGATGTATTTGGTAACATGTTTTGGTGGTGGAACGACAATTATGTTGTGTGATGTTTGTTTTATGATCATTCGATATTGGTTAAATGTTTTGGAAATACATGCTCTGGAAATAAGACATATATGGAGATGGCATTCAAGCTTGTTTTGAGTATGGTTCTCTTGGAATTAGTAGGAAATTGTTACAATTATGAAAAGAAATGGCAATAGAAGTTCAAGATGAGAAGAATTAATTTGAATTGCTTTTTTGTTTGGTGGAAGTTGTGACATTGAAGGCCACTTATAAGTAACTTAGTATGCATAGAGATATGTTTACTCATTCCTTTTACTACTTTTTTTTGGTTTTGTATTTGGAATGTTCCTCATATCTATTATGGGTGGTTTCCATGCTTTAGGTGACCAAATAGAAGGGCCTCCTCTAGTAGTGATTTTCCTGTTATCAGACATAATTCGAGTCTGTGGATTCTCTATGGAATTTCATAATTGGATTATCTATGGAATTTCATGGTTTCAACACTATTGGTGCATGGTTTGGATGTGGAGAAATTCAATGCTCTGGTCTCAAGGTAACTTTAGTTTTCATTGGTTTCATCATGAATTTCTCAATTTTAGTTGTAAATTTCAAGTTTTACTTCATAGCCATTTGGATTTCGTTCTAGACTAATGGTTATGTTAGTAATTTTAATCCTTTTCTCTTAGTTGTATCCTTTCCCACCCCCTTTTCGAATCCTCTACAATAATGCCTCCACTTCTAATTTCCCTTATCTAGAAATCTCCATAAGCTTCTCCATCCCGAAATTTCAACCCTTGCACCCTTGGTCACTAAGTTATGTCCTTTGGCCACTCGATTTCTCACTAGGGTCAAATATTCAACACCCTCCTTTTTCCTAGGAGCTCACTATACACTCTCTGAGTCTACCCCGACTCTCCGCCACTTCCCTCAATGGCTATATGTTGATCATCTTCGGGTCAGAGAGGTGGTAGAAGGGGAAAAATTGGCTCCTTTATGGAGTCACCCTTCCACCTTCCTCCTCGCAAAATCAAGCTCAAGCAGCAACAAGATAAGCCATGGGTTGCTTTGTAGACATTATTCTTGAGGTGGTGTGGCACACCATAGTAGAAGTGGAGGAAGAGGTTCAATAGGAACATAAGTTTAATCTTGACTAGCATGTTGAAAGAGAGACAAGGAAACAAATCCCTGAAATCAACACCTCAACCAGGTCTCGACAAACCTCTTACATGTAGGTGGTCAATTTATATTAGTACATTCAAAATCTTATTGGAAGAGCTTTCATTTAATAATCTTACACTTAGCAGGAGATCATGTTCTACATGGCATAAATGATGGAAAAAAATTGAAAGGCTTGACAAGAAAGTCACTATCTTGGCCAAAAATCAAGCAAACATTACCTTTACCTCCACTAATGAAGATAACTACTCAATTCCACCAATCCAAATGAGATCTCCCACAACACGTAATGATTAAGTGAGCTAGCTTACTATATTATATTTTCTGCAATGACATTGTTTTGACTATGATGCTTAATCACTAGAAATTTATTTTGATTAGTTATCCTTCCAATAAGTGATAGAATTATTGTCTTAGTGATAGTTAATGTGAAAATTTTGAATCTTTGCTATTGGATTGGCTTCCCAAGTGGTAGATCGGTAGTAAAGGAAAATCAATCATGTATCCCCTTTTTTGCAAGTTAATGTAAATTTCCATACCTTACAAGAAAAAGTAACATTTTTCTATAAAACTCTATTCTCTACCAACTGGTTTTCTGAAGCTCACATGATCCTCCATTCAATTTTTAGTGTATTTTTTATCACAAGTCTCCTTTGCTTCCTTGCATCGTGCAACTTGGCAGCTTTGATACCATTGAGTCAAATATTTGGGTGGGCGAAGATCTAGGATTCTTGAACCTTGAGAGAGAGGACATAAAAAATACAATATTCCCTTAAACGACTCTTACAAAAAAAATGAACAAAAAATACACATAGTGAACAACATATGAAAAGAACATAATTCTTTATTAAATGAAGAAATCCCTTTCACTACATTGTGGTGGAAAAATCCATCCTTTTATAAGGTCAGATCGATTATTTATAGTATTTTCAATGCATTCTTGATTTACAATAACATGGGTGGATACTTTTGGTGGATACCATGGATGGATTCCACTTTCCTTTTAGATCATTGAACTATGTTGCAGAATTTGATGGTCCAATGCCTCCTGCAAGATCACCTATTGGTCACTCTTGGCATAATCGTGTTACCAAGGTGTTGCATTGGATTAGGGTGCAAGTCAATGTAGGTAGTCTAGGTTTCAATAATTTTGTCGGCCCTATAATAGCGGGATACCTCTATATTTATTGAGGGGATTCAGAATGGAATTTAGGATAAATTTTTACATCAACTACTTTGACGTAGGAAATTTTTAGGGTTTAGATAATGGATCTACACGAGATAAAAATAATGATAGGCACAACCTAACACTAGCTACTTAGTCACTTAGAGGAAGGTGTAAACCCCCTGTCCAATATCCTCTAGTAGTGACGCTTATTCCTCTGCTTCAAATTCTACCCAATTTTGACAACGAATTGATAAGTGCCTACATGTGAGGATATTTCCAACAAATCCATCTCCATTTGGATGTAACCATGTAAACCACAATAGTACTTCAGAACTAAGTGCCATTCGATGTCTCTGATACCTAGCTTTAAGAATAATGTATGGAAAATATTGGTGTACTCTGACACTGCTCGGTCTCCCTCTTGTTAGAGGGTTGTCTGTCTCGTATATTGGCCATTATAGTTCCATACAAGGAATAATTCTTCCCTAAGGCCATAAACAAAATCTTCCCAAGTGGATCCTGCCTTGAATATCATAGAATCATTTTCCTAGTAACCTTCCCACCAATCTTTGAGACAAGGAAGCTATTTTGAAGTGCAAAGGTGATCTTTTCATTGTTGGATTTTTTCTTGACATAGTAATACACCTTTAATAGATTTAACCATTCCTCCAAAGAATATGTATCTATTTGACCTTAAAACACAAGAATAAAAAAGCTAACCTGTACCTTGAACAGTGTCACACCTCCAAAATTGCTACTAGTTGAAGGTTCCTGGTTGTTGTTCGAAATATTGAAAGGATATTGGAAAAATTGTCAATCATGTCATTCTTCTATTGCAAGAGTGCTTCCTTGAGCAACAACTTGAAAGGACCTCCCACCCCATCATATCTCTTTTCTTCTGCCATGGGTAATCGCTTGGGTTCATGAGAGCAATTGTTCCCAAGTGAAACTAGCTACAACTCTCTATACCTTGACTTCATCAGAGTCATGCATTAAGAAATAACAAGGAATAGATTGCTCGGATACCACTTATGTGGGTTGTACAAGGAATAATATGAAATAAAAGAAAGGAAATGCAGTACATAGAGAAATATACTAGAAAAATGATATTATGAAAATTCAAATTCTATTAAGGAATGGAATAGAAGAACACTATAGAACACACACTCGCTAGAATGGTGGTAGTTATCTTTTAACAAAGAGAGATGTCAACTTTGTACAATCACAAAAGTTAGTATAAGAGGCCAAAAGAATAACCTTTTGACAAAAAGAAAGATCCTAGAGGTCCAAAACCCTAACCCTAGAAGATTAAATATCAAAACATTTGTAGGATTCAATGTGGTTAGTTGATGAAATATCTAAATATTTGTAGGATGCCATGTGGTTAGTTGGTACATCAACTTCCTTAGGGTGCAACTTTTGCATAAAATATCTGTTTTGGGCGCACAATAAATTGTTGGAAAGAAATATCCAAAGACTACATTATTTAGAGCTTCAAAATGACCCTGAAAATTTCGAACTCAAAAATTATAAAAAAATAACCAAAAAATTGAAAATTGTTTAAACTGTGGAAAACTTACCACATATCTACCTAAATAAAATTATGCCATAAAAACATTTGAAAAATATAAATATATATACAAATTGTATCATCATTCACCACATAAATATGACTAAAACAATATATAAAGTTCTACAACATTAATCACCTAAAACATTATTATCTTCGTATAAAAATATTTCAATCACAATATAATATAAAATTTTATAAAGTTAATCACACAAAAGATTACTATCTTACATAAATATACTTCGATCGCATTATAACAAAGTACTCTCTGAATTATTTCAATTTATTTTATAAATATTCCCTCCTTCAACTTTACACATACAAAATCATAAACTTAACTTTTTTTTACTTGATTTTGTTTTATTTGAAAACATATTTAGAAACCAGTTATACACATGCTTGTAAAATGTTATTTTAAACTGTTTTCTTTAAACAAATTAATAAAACGACAAATTAAATTATCTGCTAATGCCCTTACAAATTTGTTAAATTTTTTATTTAAATTTATAATTTTAATGATACAAATTTGCTTCATTTAATCATTTTAAAATTGAAAAAACAAACCAACTTTATTTTAATTAAAAAATATGTAAATAAGTGGAGAGTAAGTCTCTAATATAGAAATGGGTGTTGGATTTTATTTTTTAGTTAACAAAATATATATTTAGGAAAATAGAAAATATGTTATAGTGATTTTACAGTGAATTTTGTTGGGCAAAATTAATGATATTGTAGTTTAAATATCATTGAATATATTGAATATATAGCTTGAGTGGGCCTAATGGTTAAAAGCATGTGCCTCCTCTAAAGAGGTCAAAGTTTCAAAACCAGAGGGGTAGAGTATGTATGCCTTCATAAACTTAGTAGACTTAGCAGGAGTATGTATGCCTTCATAAACTTAGCAGACTTAGTAGTCAAATCATTGCAGAGGCCTCATACACCAATTTGGTGTCTCATGCCTTCATAAACTTAGCAAACTTAGTAGAACAAAGGGGTCTCATACACCAATTTGTTGTCTCATGGCTTCATAAACTTAGCAGACTTAGTAGTCAAATCATTACAGGGGTCTCAAACACTAATTCGGTGTCTCATGCCTTCATAAACATAGCAGACTTAGTAGTCAAATCATTAGTAGGTACCTTATGCCACAAACAAGGGGTTCCCATACACCAATTTGGTGTCTCATGCCTTCATAAACATAGCAGACTTAGTAGTGAAATCATTGTAGGGGCCTCATACACCAATTTGGTGTCTCATGCCTTCATAAACTTAGCAGACTTAGTAGAACAAAGGGGTCCCATACACCAATTTGGTGTCTCATGCCTTCATGAACTTAGCAGACTTAGTAGTCAAATCATTGCATGGGTCTCATACACCAATTTTGTGTCTCATGACTTCATAAAATTAGCAGACTTAGAAAATAGAAAATATGTTATAGTGATTTCACAGTGAATTTTGTTGGGTAAAATTAACGATATTGTAGGTTAAATATCATTGAATATATAGCTTGAGTGGGCTTAATGGTTAAGAGCATGTGCCTCCTCCAAAGAGGTCAAAGGTTCAAAACCAGAGGGGTAGAGTATGTATGCCTTCATAAACTTAGCAGACTTAGCAGAAGTATGTATGCCTTCATAAACTTAGCAGACTTAGTAGTCAAATAATTGCGCCGAAGTAGGTACATTGTCCCACAAACAAAGGGGTCTCATACACCAATTTGGTGTCTAATGCCTTCATAAACTTAGTAGACTTAGTAGTCAAATCATTGCAGAGGCCTCATACACCAATTTGGTGTCTCATGCCATCATAAACTTAGCAAACTTAGTAGAACAAAGTGGTCTCATACGCCAATCTGGTGTCTCATGGCTTGATAAACTTAGCAGACTTAGTAGTCAAATCATTGCAGGGGTTTCAAACACCAATTTGGTGTCTCATGCCTTCATAAACATAGTAGACTTAGTAGTCTAATCAAGGTACCTTGTCCCACAAACAAAGGGGTAGTCAAATCATTACAAGGGCCTCATACACCAATTTGGTGTCTCATGCCTTCATGAACTTAACAGACATAGTAGAACAAAGGGGTCTCATACACCAATTTGGTGTCTCATTCCTTCATAAACTTAACAAACTTAGTAGTCAAATCATTGCAGGGGTCTCATACACCAATTTAGTGTCTAACTTGCCCCTCACTTTAAAATTAGATAATAATAATAAATATTTTTATTTTACCAATTAAATATTATATTATAAGATATTATTAATATTGGATAAATATATTTTTTTTAATCGGAAAATCATATCTAATTATTGACTTATTAATTCATGCTTATCTAATTGATTATGATACAGACTCTCCGTGTGCAACTTGGCTAAACTGTTCGTCTCACATTGTTTGTCTCTCACTGGTGTGATAGCGACGTGATCAATGATCAATTCCTCGTATCACATCGAACCCTAATCCAGTTTAAATAAAATAACTGAACTTGACTCGTTCATAACCCGGAAATTTCATGCTCGTTCCTAGCGACTAAAAAACTGTAAAAAATATAAGTATTAGAATTATTAGGCGAGCAGCAGCAGCAGATTGAGCAAAGATAATAATGGGGCGGACTACTGTCATGGCTTGCCTTCTCTGCTTATCGTTACTTCTTCTCTCATTACTGGGTTTGCCCGTGACAACAGAAGCTCGAACGCGCGCGGCCTTTTCTTCTTTGTCTGATATTGATGGTCATCATTATTTTCCAACACCGACAGGTTTGATGATATTCAATTCCAACGAGAAATCATATTTCTTTGATAAGAGTTGTTTGGTTGCAGGAGAGGGATCAGGGGGAGGTTGGAAGACAGCAATAAGAGCCGCGAGGCGTTCACGACATGTCCCGAGGCGTTCACGACTTGTCCCGACACCTCCGATAGGAGGCACTAGTAAACCCTATTTTGTTTTTCCGCCTCCACCGATAGAACCATAGGCCAACAGTCTTCAAATATTATCGGAGGGTTTTGGTTAAGGATTCTTAACATGCAGCGTACTCTTGCGTGGGCCATACCTTTGCTGGATTTCGATATGGTTTATGCATAACGTTAAGAACTTTGTATAACAAAAAATCTACATCTATGTGTTGGTAGAAGTAGCTAGTACTCGGTATGTGTTGGTAGAAATAGTAAGTATTAGGTATGAATGTAATTTCCGAAGAGTTGAGTTTGAGTTAAGTTAAGAAAAACAAGTCAGGTTTAATATTAGAAATAAAGTTTGGTGTAAACTTGTATGTATGAAGTATTTAACATAGAAAAAATCAAATTTAATATAGATTGCAGGATTAAGTTTGGATATATATTAAGTTTGGTGTTTATATATCATAGTTGCTTCATTGTAATATGAAGAAAAAGAAAGACGAGCAGTGACTTGGTGTATATGTAAAAACATTTAAAGAATAAAAAATCTTTATTGAAGTAAAAGGTTGTGTATTTATCCTTGTGTTTGTACGTGTTCTGGGTTTCCGGATCGACGTTTTTCTCTCCACGTGTATAATGGATTTCAAGTTCATATTAACAGATCAATATCCCATTCAATGCTTTCGTTCCATGTATATATTAGCCAAGTTGCCTGTCAAAACATATATTGCATCTAAATTGCGTCATTGCATAGGACACATCGATCTCTAGGTTAAATCACATTATTACCATTCTTGAATTTTCTTAGACCTGAATTATATTTTTTTATCCATTAATAATTGCTCGTATAAAATAAAATAAAATAAAATAAAATAAAATAAAATAAAATAAAATAAAATAAAATAAAATAAAAGGATGTTATTTTATAGAATGTATATAAACATTATAATTATATTTTATAAAAATATTAATGGGTTATTTTACTAAATTATATATTTAATAGAAGCTTATTATTTGTAAGAGTTGTGATTTTAGTTAGGTATTGAGGAGAAAACACTCTAAACTAATTAAGATCTCAGGGTTATTATTAGGTTTAAATTTGGCCACAAAATCAATTCCAGTAGCCAACTCAAATAAACAGTTATTCATTTCTCTTATTCTACACAACTTAAGTGTACCCTTCTTTGCATCATAGTTCTTAAGGTTGTCTCATTTTTCTTCTAATAGGAAGCCTTAGAATTGTGTCTCTAGGAGCCCCAACTACTATTGTGGAGTCTCCAAACACACTAAAACCTTAAACTAAAGGAATTCTATCCTAGAAAATTCTCCTTCTAGGGCTCTAACCTTCCCCAAGGAAATTCAAAGAAAATTGTTTCAAATATTCAGATGGATTCACCTTGAACACCCATGGGTTATTTTATTCACCTTGAACACCCATGGGTTATTTTTCCCAAGATTCCAGTGGCTTACTAACTTACAACCCACCTCCTATAAACTTAATGTGGATTGTAGTGCATTAAGCAATAAGGCATAGAAAGGGCAAGGTTGTGATGTCTAAGGCATAGAAAATGCAAGGTCTCCATGTTGGTGTGGCCCAGGAGATTGGGACATTTGCATCATGGTGCCTTAAAAATTATGCAAAAAATTACTAGTGACCTCTCTATAGAATCACTTGAGCAAGCAACATGATATATGCAAGGGTTGTACCTTAGGGAAGTATGTAAACTCCACATTCCATGATCGAGACAACAAAGCGAATGAGAATCCAATTTGATGTTTGTGGACCCTTCTCGACAACCTCCATTGTTAGACATAAATACTATGTTATTTTTATTGATGATTTCTCAAGAAATTGTTTGATCTTCTTCATGCCCAAGAAGGATGAGACGTGAGACATTCTGAAAATTTGTAGAATTCAAGGCACTAGTTGTGAAAGAGACCAACAAGCAGGTGAAAGATCTCAGGAGCAAGAATGGAGGGAAAAAGCAGGTGAAGGATCTCAGGAGAATGGAGGAAAAAAGAAGGTGAAGGATCTCAAGAGGGAGAATAGAGATGAGCATGTTTCGAATGACTTCGAGGAGTTTCTTGCCAAAGAAGGAAACTTTATTCTTAGGTTTGGTGAGAAAAGCATTCAAAATTAGAATATTTAAAAATGATTAGTACTTAGGTAAATAACATATTATTTACCATCACTTATTTCCCACTATAGTTTAAGAAACACATTGCATAAAAAAAGATAGAAATAAGATGTAAATAAATATATTTTCTAGGAGTTACTTCCCACCATTATTTATGTAGGAATAAAGTTATAAATGTGTAGACATGTCAGTTTTTTAGGTTCTTCCAACCCAATACTACAAGATTCGATTTTCCTATTAACTACTGTTAATTTAGCATTGAACAATGAAAATTATAATGTTTTATGTAATTTTTAGAGAGCATAATTTGTAACTTTAGTGGTAAGCACTATACTTCCTGGAACACTTGTTTTAAAGGAATTGTTAATTTTACATTCAACGCATTTATAGATGATCAAAATTTAACCTCTTCCCCTTTGGGATTCCTTCGCCTATTTTGGAGGTATGCTAGTTATATTTGTGGATGTGGGAAATACTTCTTCCTGGCATAGGTTTATCATTTCCTATTGGAATGTGGAACCATAATGAAAGAATGGACATGAATTCAATTTTATTAAAGATGATGCACATATAAATACAGACCTTTGGATTCAACTTCTAAGGTTTTTTGGATGTCTAGTAATTGTACATAGTCCACACCATAACTCTAATGGATTAGGTGTCCAACATTCCCCCTTAATCCAAAGGGCTGTATATGAGTCCAAGAAGATAGCCAAAGTGAAAAAAATTGTGGTAGCCAATCCTTGGATGTGCTCCTTGAAATAATGGTTTAAGGTAGACCACAAACCAATTGAGGTAGAAGAACATGAGGCATTTACCACTGGCCGTTTAAGGCCAACCACCCAACCTCGAACTAAAGCTCGAAGCAGTTCCTGGGACTAAAGTTTTTGCTCATGGAAGTGCTTAAACATAAGTATTTTATGGTAGTTTAAAGTTGACCATAAATTGATGTAACTTAAACATACTTATTTTATGGGCGGTGGTTTAAGGTATGCAACAACCAAAACACTCATGGAGCACGACTCTGTCTAAGGCTACAACCTGACTATCTCCACCTCTAGGCTCTAGTTTACTTCGTGACCATCAATTCCTCTGTCACATACAAAGGGAGAAGATAAAAAAATCTCAACTGGAAGACGTGTCAATACTCATGACTAAACTCTAAGGTATAAGTGTCAATACTCATGACTAAACTCTAAGGTATAAAGTTTTTTTTTTTTTGGATTTGATACAATTTTTAGTGAATTTATAATTTTTTTGCTATTTAAAATATATTTTTAAATATATAAATAAAACACATTCAACAACTCCTATCTTGTTTTTAATATATGAATTATATAATTCAAACCCATAATTTACCTAAATTTAAAATCAAATTTCTTAATATATAATTGGTTAAACATTTAATTTATATCATATTTTGAAAAAATTACAAATTAAAAAATATGATTTTCTTAACATTAATAAAGTTTAACCTTTCATATATATAATTTTTTTTTTTTAATAATTTTCCATATTACACTCTGCTCTTTCTTCGTAAAGCACCTTGCTATTCTCTATATAATATAGTTTGGAATTAACCTTGAATTAATTAAATAGGTTAGAGAAATTATAATTAAAAAATTATATATTAATTTAAAAAAATATAATTAAATATTTTATACATTATTTTTTTAGTAAATAAAAAAATTAATTAATTTTTTTGAAAAATTGAAAGAGTAAAAAAATTTACTTCTTTATTTTTAAATATAATAATTTTAAATTAATAAATTACAAATTAAAAATATGATTTTCTTAACATTAATAAAGTTTAATTGTTCATATATATAATTTTTTATTTTTAATAATTTTCAATATTACATTCCTCTTTCATCGTATATAATATATTTTGGAATGAACCTTGAATTAATTAAATATGTAAAAGAAATTATAAGTGAAAAATTTATACATTAATTTAAAAAAAATTATAATTAAAGTTTAATCTTTCATATATATAATTTTTTAATTTTAATAATTCTCAATATTACACTCTGCTCTTTCATCTTAAAACACCTTGATATTCTCTATATAATATATTTTAGGATGAACCTTGAATTAATTAAATATGTAAAATAAATTATAATTAAAAAAATTATACATAATTTAAAAAAAATTATAATTAAATATTTTATACATTATTTCTTAGTAAATAAAAAAGTTAATTATTTTTTTTGAAAAATTGAAAGAGTAAAAAATTTTACTTATTTATTTTTAAATATAATAATTTTGAATTAATAAAATCCTGTTATTAATTTCTCAAATATCCTCAAACTTAATCATTTATATAAATATTATATATCAATCTTTTGATAATTTTAACACTAATGAAGACAGACCAATAATTCCTATAATAATTTTTAATTTAAATATTATAAGTCCTATCTAATTTGAAAAAAACAAATATTATACCTATTATATGACAATGATGTGATAGTTTTAACAAATTAGTGGTGTTTATAATTCTATTGGATAAACCTATACTTATAAATCTATAATACATTAATAATTTAAGTAATATAATTCTTTATTTAAGAAATTCAAATAAATTAATAATTTAGGTGATATAATTTTTTATTTAAAATTTTTATAATAAATTAATAATTTAATTAATATAATTTTTTATAAAAATTTTAGAACACTTCTAAAAACTGAATATGAAAGTAAAATGATGAAAGAGATATATAATTCATTTAATTATTATTTGAAAGTAATGTTTTTTTTTTAAGAAAAAAATAGAATATGAGATGATCTTTATTATAGGTTTATTTATTTTTTATTGAAATCTTGGAATTAAAAAATAACTTAACATATGTGTTTCAAGTTACCATTTCAAAAAGTTTAATTTAAAATAAAGAACTTTAGCTCGGTGCTTGAGAAACCATGATCCAAGGGCATCTAATCCCTCAAAATCACCCTTCTTGGGCCACACCATCCCTAAGTTGACTAGATTTTTTAGCATAGCAAACACACAATCAACCCGTGAGATTTAATCATGGGTCGCCTTGCTAAAAATTCAATCCTCAACTTATTGTGTTAGCAAAACTTTAAGAAATAATAATAATAATAATTTTATAATTCTATTTATCTCCTTTTTTATTAAATATTAAAACTTATATTAAAATTAAAAATTAATTTAAAACATATATTTTATTTAAAAATATAATTTAAACTGAAATATTTTTCTTCATTTTATATTAATATTTATTATACTTTCAAAAAATTTATATAAAATTATATATATATATATATATATATATATATTTTCTCTCTTCCCTTAAAAATATTATTACTTCATTTTATCATTTCAACGTTCCTATATTTAAAATTTCATAACTGTTTTAAATACTTATGTGGAACTCTTTTTTTAAGAAAATGCACACTATCTATATCTTAAGCTTTACTCATTACTAAGTCAAATGATTATAACGACTTCACTCATTTCTGAATCAAAGAATTTTAGCTTCAATACTTTGCTGAACAATTAGTTGCCCTAACTATATAGATTTTACTATACAGAAACATGTTATAATTGAATTAATTTACATTTTCATGATTAGACATCTCTGAATTTAATTTTAATTCTATATCACAAGAATACCGTAATCTTGTTGATCTTAAAAGGGACATTTCACCAACAAAGGGTGGGGTTGGCATACTAATAATGACGTAGTCTTTAACGCGACTTTTTGAAAGCCTTTCCGGCGATTTTTTCCGGTGAAAATCCGGCAGTAATTTATTGAAATCCAACTTTGATAACTAGTTTCTGCACAATGAAAGCGTTCCAGGGGTTTTTCAGGGTGCTGAATCCGAATATGCAGTTAAAAAACCATTTTAACTGCAACAAATCATGATTTCATCTCAATTTCTTCCGCCGGATTCCGTCACCGGAATCTCAAAAAGTCGCATTATAGACAACTCCCTAAACTAATAATTATAAAATGAAGATCAAAGACCAAGGTTACATACAACCGAGTTTAAGGGTCCATAATTTCAAGATTTTTTTATTCAGGGGACTTAGCAAGCAATGAAGTAGACAGAATGTTGTACTCTTGAATCGCATCGTTACAGTAGCACGAGGATAGTATGGCCTGCGACTACCCTAATGTCGAGCCTCAGGTCCGTGTACTGTGATGGAAACTTCGTATTTTATCGCAAATATTTGTTGGTCTCCGTCCACTCCATCCCACCACGAGACTCTCCCATACTCTCGTGGACCGAGCTTTTGAGTATGTCTGTGGAGGCAGTGAGCTTAAGTTGATTGCAGATTTTTTGAATATTTGGGAATCAGATGGACATGAGGCAGTCAATGTTCATCAGATTCTCAAATATTTGGAAAATTTACAATTATTGGAGAAATTTGCAATTGATTTAAGAATGACCCCTGTTAGGGGGTGGCGTAAAAAAAATAAAAATAAACAAACATACCACGCAAAAAAACCATAACATAGAAAAATTAAATTACATCATATTTTCACATATTTGTTTTTTTAATGTTATACCATATATTATCAGAATTTTACAGCATTTTTGCATCTGAGTTACTCCGTCGTTGGCAGGCTTAGTTCATTAAGTTCTGGCTTGTCCTGAATCAGAGTGAACACATCATCTCCGAGAATCTATTTATAGCACACAGTCATTTAATATGGCGATAATCTTAAATCTCTGAATTCAAAACAAAGGGCCTTCGTTATCAGTACTTATTCGTACAAACTTTCGAATGCACAAATGTAGCAAATGTTTGTTCATTTCCCTTGTGGTTACCACAACAGAGCATACAAACCCAAAACATCATTTAGCTTGTTCACTCTACCGTTTAAGAACATGATAAGGTTTAAAGAGACACCACTTATCCATTTATTCCGTTGCAATCTAATCCAAGGGATTTGAAGTTTGATCTTTTTCAACATGACAACTTGATGACTAAAAAGAGGCAAAAATTATTTGCATCTATGTACTTATTCAAAATTAAATCAATTAAAAAAAATAGAGATTTATATTTAATAATAACAAGATAATGATATAGAGGTGGTTAAGATAATAACCTTTTCCATATTTTTAAGGAGGGTGTCACATATGAGATCTCTGCTTTCACATAGAAATGAGAACGATCAAAATTGTTGAGGGACGCTATACATCGCCAAGGTGGAGTGGCGCATGTAGTTGGCGACATGTTTGAGTGGTGAAACAAGAGTTAGCTTGTGTGAAGTTTGTCTCATGATTATTCAACATTGGTTAGAAGCTCTAGAAATACAAGCATATAAGGAGATGGCATTTAAAATTTCTCTTAGCATGATTATCTTGGAATTAATGGGAAAATGTTAAAATTATGAAAAGGAATGGTATGAGAAGTTCAAGATGAGAAGCCTTAATTTAAATTTATTTTTTGTCCTGGTAAAGTTGTGATATTCAAGGATGCTTATAAGTAACTTAATATACTATGATATGTTCACTCATTATTTTTACTACATTTTCTAGTTTTGCATTTCGAATGCTCATGATATCTAATCTGGGTGGTTGTCATGCTTTAGGTGACAAAATAGAAGGGCCTCCTCTGGTAGTGATGTCCTTGTTATCACATACTTTTAAGTTATATGGATTATCTATGTAATTTCATTGTTTCAAATTTGTTAGCGCACAATTCAGACATGGAGAACTTCAATGGTCTGGTCTCAAGGTAACTTTAGTTTTCATTGGTTTCATCATGAATTTCTCAATTTTAGTTGCAAATTTCAAGTTTTACTTCATATTCATTTCTCTTTCGTGCCAACTTATGGTTTTGTTAGTAATTTTGATTATTTTTCTCTTAGTTGTATCTGACCCCCACCCCCCCATTTTCTAATCCTCTGTAGTAACCCCTCCACTTCTAATTTCCCTTATCTCGAAATCTCCCTCGACTTCTCCATCCTTCAATTTTATCCCTCCCACCCCTGGTCACTAACTTATGTCCTTTGGCAACTCGATTTCTCACAAGGGCCAAATATTCACCACTCTCCTTTTAACTAGGATCTTACTATACACTGTCTGACTCCAAGCCAACTCTCCTCTCCCTTACCTCGATTTCTAGATGTAGATCATCTTAGGGTCATAGAGGTGGCAGAAGGGGAAAAGTTGGCCCCTTTACAGGTCAAGTCACCCTTTCACCTTCCTCCTCACAAACTAGGGCTCAAGCAACATCAAGGCAATGCATGACTTTCTTTGTGGATATTATTCTTGAAGTGTTTAGGCACACCATAGCAGAAGTGGAAGAAGATGTCCAATAGGAATGTAGGTTTAATATTGACTAACGTATTGAAAGAGAGACAGGGTATTGAATCCCCGAAATAGGAACCTCAACTAGGTCTCAAGAAAACTCTTACATGCAGATGGTCAACTTATATTGGCACATTCAAACTCTTATTGGAAGAATTTTCATTCATCGATATGAAACTCAACAAGAGACCTTGTTGTTCTACATGATAGAAATGATGCAGAAAATTAAAAGTATAGATAAGAAAGTCTTTGTATTCACCAAAAATGAAGCAGACATCACCTTTATCCCCGCTAATGAAGATAGTGACTCTCCTCCACCAATCCCAAGGAACTCTCCCACGACATGTAATGATCAAGTGAGCCATTTTACTAGATTATATTTTATATAATGACAATGTTTTGACTATGATGTGTTAGTATCCTATAATCGTAGTAGTTAGAAAACAAGTTTTATCTTTCAAGTTTAATTGGAAAATTTGTAAAGGTTTGCTATAACCTTGTAGATATCAAGCTATAGGTTTTAGTTTAGAATAAAATTTTCATTATTGAATGTAATTATGTCATTGTATGTGAAAGGTCATGTAAATGGTCATTTGTATTCAAAGAGTTCGAGTTAAGTGAATCTAGGGTCAATAACCATTCAAGTCATGAGAGGGGGTATGGTGGTCCTTGTCTTGCATCATTGGGACGATCTAGTGACATCTTATCAAGTAGTTTTGTGATCAAATTAGGCCTGTATTATGACATCAACCTCCAGTAAAATAGTCTAAAAGGTTCGTTGCGAAAGTCTACACGGGGTGCTGTGATTTTACTAAGGCATCAAATTTTGATGATGAATCAGAATTTTTGGCACTTTTTTCCATGTAGGAGGCTTTTGTGAATATTTGGATCAACTCCAAATCATTTTTCTCAATTGGAAGATCAGTGTTTGGTCAAGTCATGAAGAGCGAGGTTCGTTGCACAACTGCCGCAAGAAAAAGGTTTGGGGTTTGAAATGCTATATGGACCATTCCATCTCATCCCAATAACCTTAGCATGTCAAGCGATCATCATAGGTAGTATAAGCTTGGAGCGCTATGCTTTCACATGATCACTGTATTTTAACCTTATCTCTTGAACCCTGTACCTATTTTCCATGAAATGCTTACAGTAGATGCATGGTGGTGAGATGAATAAAAATAAATTAATTTCAGGTCAAAATGCTTCACGGTTTTTGAGAAACGAGCCACAATCATCTACAAAAAAAATTGGATTGTCGCGAGATTTGTCAGTCAGATTTGGCTCAAAATTTGTGTTGATAAAAGTTATAATGATATTAACTTGCTGTCAAAAAATCCACTAAATCTAGATTACCAGTTGGTATATATTAAAAGATATAGTTGTTGTGCTTTAGCATTGCGTTTTTGGACAGGCAATTGTTTAACAATCAAATTCGACTCCAAATCTTCCAAAATTGATTTTGAAGATGATGACAAGTGGCCATTAGTTTAAAAATTTAGGGGATAAGCTTCATCAACCTGTAACTACTCAAAACACTTGGTAGCCTTTAAAAAATCGAATACTCTAGCTCTTAGCTATACGAGACTTCATTGCAACCAATTCATTTTAGGTTTCTCTTCATGATTTTATTTCCATCAACTAATATCTGTATTTATAAATTCCAAATTGACTAAATTGGATTTAAGCTTATCATCCTAAATATATAAGGCATATGTAGATGAATGTACAGTGGGGGGGGGGGGGGGGGGGTGGGGGTGTTTGGGCAAGTGTGAGAAGACTTATTTTTGGCGCATATTGTAATCATTTTTTGAATTTTAATGAAACTAGTGGATCAGAAGTACTTGGTTAAATATCTTCATATATTCATGTGATTCGGCTCCCTTATGAGTGTGTTTCCTATTCTATGTGTTATATTTCTTCCTATGATGTTTAAATGAAAAACTTGTTTCAAAATTCATCTAATTAATGGTGTTATGTTGCAGTCGTTTATACATTCCATATTTTTTTTCTGCTATAATCATTTTAAGATTCATTCATTGTTTGATGCCTTGAGATGGTTATCTACTTTCTATATTCTTCTCACATTAGCAACTATTAATTGGCATAAGGAAGTGTTTCTATCTGCCCTCTGAACAATTTTTCCCAATTCGGCAAGCATCCACCACATCATTGATCTCATTTTTTACTAACTCCATGCCTAGTGGTTTTTTCTCTACGTGGCCACCATACCTATAAACTCAATTATTTTGCAATGATCTAGCCAATGTCATTGATTAAAAGTAGTCTTTAGTGATTGAGTAAAAAGAGAGAGCCCTCTCTGAAGTTGGAAGGGCTAGATTCCAACTTCCAAGTGGTTTGTGGTTACCTCTGAGTTTCACTCTTCAACATGGAGAAATTACAAAGAGATAACATGATGCTTAATCAATGGAAATTTATTTTGATTCAATATGCTTCCAATATAAGTGATAAACTTATTTCTGTAGTGGCAAGTAATGGGAAAGTTTTGAATCTCTATTACTAGTCTAGCTTCCCAAGTGGTAGACTAGTAATGAAGGAAAAACAATCATATATCCCATTTTTTGAAATTTAATATAAATTTCCTAATTTTACAGGAGAAAATAACATTTTTCCATAAAGATATATTCTCTATTTACCTTTATCGCCCATAAGAAGTATGTCTGCAATTGGTAGATTTATGAAGCTCACATGAGCTTTGATTCATTTTCACCATATTCTTTATTCCAAGTATCCCCAGCTCCCTTTATTCAAGTGATATGGTAACTCTCATACCATTGATTCAGATCTTTAGGGGGGGCAAGATCTAGGTGTCTTGAACCCTAAGAGCAAGGAGAGAAAAGAAAAAGTATTACCTTAAACTACTCTTCATGAAAACATTGAATAGAAAATACACATAATGAATATGTTGGTGTTGGGACCTGACCCAGGTTCAGAGGTGATTTAACCAAACAAATCCGAGTACTACTGGCCCTTTTGGTAACAGCCTGCAGAGCGTGGACTAAGGTCTCACCCGAAGTAGTATGGGAGGGTGCTAGAACTAGGTTTCCGCACCCTAGAGACATCTGATGAGTTCAAGTGGTCTGTGGTTCGACCCTACGCACAAGTCACTTTGCGCACTTTCTTGTACCTCGCAGACTAAGATACTGCCTTTGCACATCCCTACCCAAGGGCTGAATGCTGCGCTTCTGCGTTATTACCCAAGACTTTATTGATATTCCAATGTTAGTTGATTATCTTAGCCTACTTGCATGCTTTAAGTTATACTTAACAATATAAACCATTCATACAAGTGTGCATAGTAAATAAACAGTATATTTTCAAATTATATCAAACATGCATTAACCCAAGAATAGATACACAAAATTATGATAAAACTTCTCTTTATTAATCCCTTCCTCGGTTATAGACTCGACTCTGCCCTGCGCACTCAGCTGCAGGGGTCCACGTACTCAGCTACGGACTACTAGGCCTCTGCGCACTTAGCTGTAGAGCCTTCTCCTACCCTACGACCCAAAGACACACTTTTCACTTAGTCACTTAGACTCTTGCTTCTTTCTACTACTTCGCTATCTTTTACACTTAGAGCCTCGCTCTATTTATACAATGCCATGGTTCGTGGACCATGGGTAGGCCGAAATTACATTACAAACGTAGGGCGGACAACCTTTTGACTCTATCATACTCTTCGCCCTCGCAGTTCGTGGAGCTTTAGAACACATTTCGATCAAAACTTGGGCTTTGTGCCCCACAACATGCCTTGGGGGGATTCCATGCCCAACAGGCCCCCAACACAAACATCATGACTCGCTCTCGAGTCACTCAATTGACGTGATAATCTTTGCTTGAAGTCCCTCTAACTATTCTCGAACTGTGTGGAGATTAGCAACGCATTGAGCTGCTACTTCTTGGATCTGCTGCATGCACTGTTCCGAGACCTGTTTGTCTATGGTGCTTCTCTACATCAATGTGTGCATCCCCTGTATGTTCATGAGCTTGCCTTCGATGTCTACCATGATGGTGAAGGCCTCGTCGATCCAAGGTTGGAAGCATGCTTTGAGAACTACCTCCTTGTGTCGTGCCGCATCCACCTGCTCCTTCAGTGCTTCAGCCTACTACATCCTCGCAAGCTACTGGGTGAGGACCACTGTCTGCATAGTTCCTCAAACACTGTAATATTGTTTTTTGAGTTCTCGTGCCTTTGTGTCTAAGCGCTGGATGTTGGGGTCCTCCTGCAGAGTTGTGAGGACCTCAAGTGATTCTTCTAACATGTTGACTACACCTCTAATTTCCTCCAATCCTGTTGTGATAATGCTAGTGCGCTGTTCTTTGACTTCTGGGGAGTGGATGGTTGCGCCTGTAATCGTAGTTGGATGATCTAAAGATTCAACTCTAGCTAAATCTTTATTGTTTCTTCCTTGGCCTCACAGACTCCTACTACTAACCTGTGGATCCGCACCTCTGTTGGTAGTTCTACAGGGATGGCCAGCTCTCGGATGTTGCGGCAAGCATCACCTATCACCTGCACTAACTGTTGATTTTTTGACACCAATTCATCATGCTACAAGTTGAGTTGTTCCATTTTTATCTTCTGCTCACTGAGGACTTGGAGCATGCGACTCTCCCTAGCACGCAACTTTGCTGTTATCCCATCCTGTAATAGATATAATGTCTCGCGTAGAAGGGCAGCGAGAATAAGCCTGAGACCTTTCATCGTGCTAATCGATAGCCTGTCGTCCTCATTTGATGCAACTAGAGCCCCTTCTGGAAACACGACTGTGTTCATCATCTGTGCACGCAACATCTGCTCTGCTGCTGTGGATCCGACTATGAGGTTGGTTGAAAGGGTACCAACCTGAGTGGGGCACACCTATAAGTCCTGCAACTACACTCTGAGGTCTCCCAACATAGTCTAGTGCTCCTGCATGAAATCCTGAAGAGCCTCATTGGTGACATCGCGCACCGTCTCGTCGATGTCATACAGATCACCCTCGGTTAGGGTGATCGGGTTAATGGAAAACTTCGAGGCCTTGACCTTCTTCCTCGATCCTACCTGCTTTGTGGGTGTTGGTGCTTCAACTCTTTGGATGCGATCTCTTCGTCTCATCCAGGTCCTTGGGGACTTTGGCCTTCCCTTTCCGTGGAGGGACATAGGCAGGTAGTTTTGTCATAGAGTGCCTAGGCTGAGTATCCACCTCCATGCCTTTGTCTTCTTCCTTTGAAATGATAAGGGCCTGCAAATATTCTTCTTCCTCATATGTTTCTATCGTGACAACTTTTCCCTTCTCTTCCGTCGACAATTTGCTGCACAAAGGGTTCCACAGGTACACGCGTACGAGAGCCATTGCTTGTTTATCCTTCTTGGGTGTTGGTGTACGTGGTGATTTTGGGATCTCTGCCACAATCCTGGCACCTTCTGGAACATCCTCCACAGTTAGGGCTTGCGTGCCCTCACTGGCAGTTACCTCTTCTATCCCTAGGCCATCCTTAGTTGCTATCATTGTAGCTGTGCTGCAATTTCTCACTCGCAAATTCAGGGGCTTAATCAACACTTGAATCTCAATACTCAGTGCTCTACTCAATCGCTCAATTTGCAAATGACCAAGTGTTGTTTGCTGGGTAGCCCTTTGTGTTTTATAGCGCATTTTTAATTCAAATTCGACTGTTCCCCCCAATTCTGGTTCATTGATGCTCCCTTAGTTGTAGATTTTCCCAAATCTTGCCCATAAATCGTGTCTTAAATGTCTATCACCCGCTCCATTTGGCCTCAAGTCGAGTATCCCATCATGAATAATGAATTCAACGGTCACTTTCTGGCTAACCCGCGTAGCAACACAGCCCCCCATGTGCGGTCATGAACCATGTGACTCTTTGCTTCAGTGCTCATCTCCCATATCGTGCAGTTCCTGGGAAGAATAGTTTATAGTCTCACGCTCCCTTCCAACTGCCTAGAGCACTAAGACTGTCCTTCCCTTGGCTAGTCAGGTGGTTGCACCACCCGTGTAGAGCTCCATCCTGTCCTCCATCATGGTTCTTGGAGAATCCCCACCTTCTATGGTTATGGTCGGCATCGTGCACTTCCCCATTTGCAATGCACTACCCTGGTCACTACACTTAGCAATATGTAGTCCAAGCCAAGGCATCAGACTAACCAATTCATGATGATAGTTCTCAAATTTGTCAGTATGATCGTACGCACCTTACCTTAACATCCTATTTTTTCAGCAAGAAAATCTTCCTTTATCTCGTCCTCCAACTTCTTGACCTCCGAGTCCATCAAAGCACTTTTCTTCCTTAACCGTACCCTTTCTTTTTCAAGTTCGCGGAGTCTAAGGTTTCCCTGTTGAATTTCTTCCTCAAGTCCCATGTGTTCTGTTTCTTGCGGCTGTGTGATTCCTTCTTTCTGGGCTTCGCGAACAATCGTTTCTATGGGTGCTGCTATGCGCGAACTAGGCTTTGCATGCTCCATAGGGATTATAGCATCTACTTCATACTTCAACGTCGGAAGTGCCTGTGCAGTCAGGGTTTTGCACATGGTCCTATAAGCCCATAGAACCATTGGTATGCGTAGGTCCCAGTCCGTGCATCTCATATGGTGGACCGTGTTTAGTACTTTGCGTACTTTGTCAAAGGCTTCCACGTGGATAATCTTCAGCACGCTTGGTCTTATACTTCGTCATTCGCACCATCATCTTGCCCAGTCCTGCTTGTTGGTCATGTTTCCTATCGCGGGGACAATGTGCATTCATGCAGGTTGCGTACCATATGCCTGTACCCATCTGAAGAGGTGGGCGCACAGGTTGTTTCATCCATCATACCCAAATTTCATCCACATCTAAGGCTTTCCAAACTGCATGAGCATCATTCTTCTGCATTCGCGCCAGTCCTCAAAATTCTGGTGGTGCATACCCCACCACCTTGCGGGCATAACGAGCAGTACCCATTTCAAAGCATCGAATCACTGCTATTTTAGCACCTCTCTTTCAAATTTGTTCAGGAAATCATCCACTTTTCTCAAACTGTCATACATAGGTAGATCTCTTGCCTCTGTTGTCATGCAGCACAGTGACCTTATCATCATGTTGCAGTTGAGCATGGTTACCTTGTGTAACCGGTTCTACCATCGTTCTCTTTCCTCGTCTGAATCTTAGGTGCAGGAGCTTTCGCACTCCCATGAAATCCTGCCATCCATTGTTGGATTCACCCAGTCCTGCTCTCATGCGGTTAGCTTGTAGATACAGTCTAGATCGTCGTCACTATCGTAGTCGTGCATCGGCTCTGTGTAGCACGATCCTTCCGCAGGGTTTAAAGGTACCATGTTATGAAACCAACTCACAAAAAGATAGAAAAGATAGATCAATGACTTAGAATTCAGCGTCTTCGAGGGGGCCACCTCCTTTACATTACACAAATGAATGATTCTTTTGATGATTCAAATGACAAAACCTCCTTTCTATATATAGGAGTCTAAGGAATCATAATATAACGCAGCCGATCTAACAATAATAATATAAATGCACAAAAATAACAATAGAGGGACTCTATGGGGCACAATAATAACAATATGGGGATAATAGGGGCACAACAATATTAATAAGGGATGCAACTACAATAGTAATGGGGTAATCACTAGTATTATAGGGACCTAACATGCCCCTCTCCTTCAAAAAAGTGTTTTCCTCAACACTTGAGTAGTTTTGGATGCTTTTGTATAAAATTATCACCCTCCCATGTGGAATCTTCAACGGATAAGTTCTTCCACTTGATGAGATACTCCGAAATTGATTGATTTCATAGCTATCAAGTTCTTGTTTCTGTGACTGCTTCCGGTTCCAATATAATTTTTCCTTCCTCGTTAAGTTCCAGCAATATTTTTTGAATTGGGAGCTTGTCGCCTATAACCTTCTTTAAACATGAAACATGGAAAACTGGGCGCACTCAAAAAGCTGCAGGAAGCTCCAATTTGCATACCATAGTACCAATCTTTTGCAACACCTTGTACGGACCATAATACTTTGGTGACAATTTATTATCCTTCTTATGGACATTTGTTTATATGGTTGTAGCCATAGGAATACCCAATCACCTATATCAAAACTTCTTTCGCTACGATGTTGATCTGCCTGTTGTTTCATTCTATTCTGCGCCAACACGAGGTTATCCTTTAAGAGTTGGAGGACTTATTTTTGATGCTCGATGTGATGTTCCACTGCTTGAACCTTAGAATTTTCTCTTAAATATGATGTGATGGATGGTGGCTGATATCCATAAAGTGCCATAAATGGGGTCATTTTGTTGCTGTATGGAAGGAAGTGTTATGCCACCATTCAGCCAGAGGCAACCATTTGACCCATTGTGTCTGTTTATCAGATACAAAGCAACAAAGATATCCTTCCAAAAATTTGTTTACTATCTTAGTTTGCTCATCAGATTGAGGATGATAAGATGAGCTATGAGCTAACTGAGTATGAAGACAAGAAAATAATTCTGTCTAAAAATTTCCAGTGAAATGGGATCTCTGTCACTTACAATAATCTTTGGGTTTCCATGTAGCTTTTGAATTGTTTCCATAAATACAGTAGAAACTGTATCAGCTTTAAATGGATGTGATAATGCACAAAAGTGTGAATACTTGGTAAGTTTGTCAACTACCACCATGATGACACTCTTTTCGTCAAACTCGGGTAAACCTGTGATAAAATCCATTCAAACCTCCTCCCAACGTTGACTTGGAATGGATAAAGGTTGTAATAGACTTGGGGTCTTAATTGTTTCAACTTTATTTTGTTGGCAAACCAAAAATTCCGCCACAAACTTTTGAATATCCGATTTAAGGCCATCCCAAAAAAATTCCTTCTTAACCCTGTGGTAAGTTTTTAAAAATCCTGAGTGCCCTCCTAAGGGAGAAGTGTGCAATTCCATAAGAATATTTTGTTTGATTTGGGAATTCTTACAGAGGTATAACCGATATTTGTACCATAACGAATCATTTTTCCAGCTAAATGTATCAGATGTACTGGAATCTTGTTGTAACTTTCGAATAAGTGCCCACATTTCTTCATCATTCTTCCATTCCTCCCTTGCTTCGTTTATCCAATCTGGTTGGATAATAGAAATGACACACAACAATGCTTCCACATCCTCATCCTTTCTTGAGAGTGCATCTGCCACCACATTTTGCTTCCCTTTTTTGTAGATGATTTCAAAGTCATAACCCAACATCTTTGTGACCCAATTTTGTTGCTCTTCAAAGGATAATCTTTGTTCTAAAAAGTATTTAAGGCTATCATGATCCTTTTTTACCTTGAAGTGTCTTCCCATTAGGTAGGGTCGCCATTTCTTAAGTGCATGTAGTATTGCCAACATTTCCTTCTCATAAATAGCTTTGTGTAAAAACTTTCCCTTGATTGGATGATTTTCAAAAGCAATGGGTCTTTCATCTTGCATTAAAACAACACCAATTCCATTTCCTGAAGCATCACATTCCACAATAAAGGTTTCTGTGAAGTCTGGTGTAGCTAAGACCGGTGCTTGGCAACTTGCCTCTTTAAGATGTTCGAAGGCCTTTGTTGCTTATGGAGTCCATGGAAATGCATCTTTCTTCAATAATGTTGTTAGAGGTGCTACTATTCTCCCATAATTCTTAACAAACTTGCGATAATACCTTGTCAACCTAAGAAATCCTCGCAGATGCTTTATGGACGTGGAGATTTTCCATTCCGTAATGGCCTTAATTTTGCCAGGGTCTACCTTAACTCCTTCATGAGATACAATATGACCCAGATATTCCACCTCTTGTACTCCAAAGAAACATTTGGTTCTTTTTGCATATAATTGTTTCTCCTCCAATAGTTGTAGCACCTTGTCAACATGTTCAACATGATCCTTCCAATACTTTTTGTAGATTAGTATATCATCAAAAAATACTAACACAAATTTTCTAAGGAAGGGTTTGAAAATGGAATTCATCAAACCTTGAAATGTAGAAGGTGCATTGGTAAGGCCAAAAGGCATGACCAAAAATTCATAATGACCCTCATGAGTTCTAAATGTTGTTTTCAGAATGTCTTCAGTCTTCATTCTGATTTGATGATATCCTGAACGTAGATCCAACTTGGTGAAGTAAATTGATCCATGCAATTCATCCAGTAATTCATTAATGACAGGAATGGGAACTTATCTTTAATAGTGAGCTTGTTGAGCTCCCTATAATCTGGACACATGCGCCATGATCCATCCTTCTTATGCACCAATACTACTGGAGCAGAGAAAGAACTTTGACTAGGTTGAATTATACCAACCTCTAGCATTTCTGCAACCATAGGTTCAATTTCACTCTTTTGGGCATAGGGATATCTGTACAGCCCGATGTTTGGAGGAACACTTCCTGGAATCAGATGAATAACATGATCATGATTACGAATAGGTGGGAGACCTTTGGGAGTCTCAAATACCTTGGAATGATTGTCCAAGACTTTTTGGAGATCTGGAGAAATAGATGATTTCGATGTGGAAACATCTAGCGGACATAATTGTCCAATTACACCTCTTTGTTCCTTTTTTAGAAGCTTTGTCATATTGTTAGAGCTGATTATCTTTCCTAGTTTCCCTGCAATACCCCTTAATTCAACTTCCTTTCCTTCCACAGAAAATTTCATGAAAAGTTCTTGAAAATTAAAAGCTATTGTACCCAAGGATTGTAGCCATTGGACTCCTAGTACAACATCAACACCTCCCATTGCAATGGAAAGCATTGGGCTAGTCAATACATATTCTCCCATGGATAGCTTGATATTATGGCACTTTCTAGAGAAATTTATTGTTCCTCCATTTGCAACCATCACTTGACAATCTGGTGCTAGATATAGGAAGAAATTCAATTCTTTTGCTACCTTACAATGAATAAAATTGTGGGTACTTCCTGAATCAATCAACACTATTACTTTTTTCTTCTCGATTTGTACTTCTATCTTGATGGTTTGAGGAGTGGTAATTCCAGCCAATGCATTACAAGATATGGTCGGATTCATTTCTTCTTTATCTAGGCTTTGTTCTTGGAGTATATCCTCTTCTTTTAACCTTTCTTGCTCCTTTTCTTCTTCCTCTTCACAATCTATGTATAATAATTTCTTCTCAGCACACTTATGACTTTTAGTGTATTTGCTACCACAACTGTAACAAAGCCCTTTTTTTCTTTTTTCTTCCAATTGTTGTGGTGTCAACCTTATAGGTTTTGGAAGACTAGGGGCAACAACACTTCCATCTTTATAGTTGTGAGTGGTATGCTTCCTAACTGCCATAATTTTTCTTTCCATTTTTCTTGCTAACCTGAATGCCTTCTCTAATGAATCAGGTTCCCAAAGGCGAACATCATGTTAGATATTATCCTTTAAAGTCCCTATGAACACATCAATCCTATTCTCCTCTGGAATATTTTTTACCTTTATGTTCAATTTTTGGAACTCCTCAATGTGCTCCCTTATTGAACCCTTTTGTTTGAGACTTATCAATTGGCTAAAAAAAGTGTTGCTTTTTGTATCCTCATAATGTGCTATCAATTCTTCTGTAAAAATTGCCCAAGTGATAATTTGTTTACGAGAGCAAAGCCATTGATACCATACAAATTGATTTGGTTCCAAATATAAAGTTGCAATACGTACCTTTTGTGTGTTTTGCACATTATTGAGATCAAAAAGTTGCTCCATCTGTAATATCCATGTTGCGGGATCCTTGCCATCAAACTTCCTCATATCGATTTTTGGAATATGGTGGGTTTTCGATCCAAAATTAGAGTCTATGAAATCATGATTAACATTTCTTTTGTTCGCATCATGAGTTTCCTTTACTACCCTTTCACCATTAGTAAGTATTTCTTGTAGAAAATTTGTTAGATCTATCTTCAAATCTGCCATGTCTGTCTTCAAATCTGTCTTCAAATCTATCTTCCAATCATCCATCTTAGCTTCCACGCCGTTCATCTTAGCTTCCACACCCTTTATCTTAGATTCCATGCCTTTTATCTTAGCTTCTGTTAGCTTTTGTGAGAGTGACATTTTTTGCACTTGGTCTTGTAATTTTGATATATCATGTAGCATTTCTTCCTCTTCATCATGATTCATGTTAGAGATTTCAGGTTGCTTTCTAGGAGTTTGCATTTTCTTTCCTCGGTGCATCAATTACCAATAATAATAATGCTCTACTATGCCCTTTGAATTCCTTCAAAATAATTTTTCAAACCAAGCTTAAGCAAAAATTTAAAAAAATCTACACACCTTTTTTCACATTGTAGGAGCTCGATATTTCATCTGATGTATCTTTGTAATTTCAGATCATTTAGTTCTAAAATTTCAACTTGCAATAGCCCTTTGTGTCCTCTTTCCAATGCCATTAGTTTGATCCAATTTGGATTCTCCAAGGAAGTGTTATCCCAAATCTCCCACAGTGACCTGATTATAGACTAGTTCAGTAGAACGAATTTGTACGACATGCCACATGTCCCTGTTTTGACCTTTGGATCTGAAAAATATATACAAGAAACTACAGTCCATTCTCTTTCTGTACCTTCTTACTAAATTTCAATCCGATGTTTAGAGAGAAAGTTATGACGATTTTCCCCAGGTCACCTGTTTGGAATGTAATTCAGGAGTTTGCAAAAAGACCAACTTCCTTAGATCATGTCTCCGCAAATATAGCACAAAAAGCTCTATAATTTGGACCCAAGGTTCAGTTTAATTTCGTTTCAAATGGGTTTTTTTTTTTCTTCTAAAACATCGTAGAAAAAAAATTATAGTGAAAATGCCACGATGACCTATTTGGAGCAGCAAAACCTTAGAATCCAAGGCTCTGATACCAAATGTCATGAAATCAACTCACAAAAAAATGGAGAAGATAGATCAACGCCTTAGAATTCAGCCTCTTCGAGGGGGCAACCTCCTTTACATTACACAAATGAATGATTATTTTGATGATTCAAATGACAAAACCTCCTTTCTATATATAGGAGTCTAAGGAGTCATAATATAACCCAGTCGACCTAACAATAATAATATAAAGGCACAAAAATAACAATAGAGGGATTCTATGGGACACAGTAATAACAATATGGGGACAATAGGGGCACAACAATATTAATAAGGGATACAACTACAATATTAATGGGGTAATCACTAGTATTATAGGGACCCAACATACCACCACGTGTACTGACTTTTTCGAAAAAATAATCTTGCGCTTCTTTATATTTATCACTCCATTCATGTTAGTGGCCCAATCTATTCCTAGTAGTGCGAGATAAGGATTGCTGTCATCAAAAATCTCCATTACCTCAAAATTTGCAAGCGCGCTCGAACCTATGATATGTACCGTTATTCCCCACAATCCTCCCATCAGTTGGATCTTTTAATGGTTTTCCATTCACAATTGAATAGGAGACCATTGCAACACGGGCCTGCCCATGCGCTCCCATGTCTACTTTGGCAAGACATTCACATTCGACCCTAGATCCAAAATCACATGATCCAATTCATATTTCCCGATCTGTGCGATCAATCTCATCTCTCTTCCTATTCACATTGTGTGCTTCCTGAGCTTCTCGATTATGCGCGGTTCTCTTGACCCAGCACATCTAGCACTTGATGAGTTCTTGCAGTCCCTTCACAGAGTTGCTGTTGCGTAGCAGCTTCATGCATGTCTCTAGAAAGGTAGTGAGCATTGATGGGTCCATTTTTGGTTCTAGTTTGTCTTTTCTACCTGAATTGGAGGCCTCCATGAAGATCTTCTTAGCTTCCATGAATGTCTCCTTAACGCACTCCAAATCAAATTCTGGTTCCTTCGTTGGAGCCTTGCGAACCCAGGCACACTCTTCGGGCTTCTTGCCTTTGTCATCTCCTATCGTGATACCACTTCAGAGCACAATATTTACATTTGGGTCTTCGTCGCGCGGCTTATACCTCATCATTTGCAGGTTATGAGTTGGGGGAGGTTGGAGTTTTCCTTTATTGTGCAACCTTGCTATCAGCGTGGGACAGTCCTCAGTCTCATGATCAAACTAGGTACAATATAAACATGATGCTCTTGTCGGATTTGTACAATGGCAGGCATAATGCCCTGACCCTCCACAATTGTAACAAATCAGCTATCTGCGACCCCTTCTCTGTCCCATTCCACCTCGACCTCATCCACGCCCTTGAAATATAGTGCATGCCATCCCTGCATTTTGATCAAGGGCTTATGTTTCGGTTTGAACTCTGTAGGTAGGAGTCTGATCCATCATCAGTTCATAACGTCTACAGGTATTCTCATCATGGCCTACTGACCTGCAGAAATTACAGAACAACTATTGGGACGTTTGTGTTTATATAATAGATGGAAATTATCTGTAGCATGCTTCCCTCCTATCTGACAAATCACGCACCATAATGCAGGTGCCGTGCTCGATCCTGCTTGTTCCTTTGGTCTTAATGGCATTGGCCCTCCTCTCGCCAGGTAGTTCACAAAAACTAGACAATGGTCCTTGTCATGTCCCTGGCCTTTGCACTTTATGCACCATACTTCCTCGTACACTTCTGGGCGAGCAGTCCTGTCTTGCTCCAAACTCTGCATCTTAAGGCACAAGTTTTTCAACTGCATGTGGACCTGTTGGACTCCCAGGTTAGGATCTTGTATCAGGGTCTCGTGTAGTCTCATTGTGATCTCCAAGGCCTTGGCCTGAGTGGATAGCTTCTACTGTGATAGCGTGGTCCTTAGATGCGACATTAGTGAAGCTACAAACCATGTTCGGTGTTGCCCATCCATCAAGGTCATGTTGGCTTCATGAATCATACCCTTTAGTCTCTGATCCAGCTCCCATGGGGTCTCACCTTGAAGCATTGTGATTTCCTTAAATATGATAATCGACTGTGTCTCTGATTTTGGCCTGCTAAATTCCCTATTTAGCGGAGCTTGGATATCTGTGATCCTTGTGTTTGGATTGTCATTGGAATGCTTAATGTATCACGTTAGTGTGCGATCTTACAGAGCATTGACCAGCGTTGCTTTCTTTATGTTGTCATCTGTGATTCCCTATGCTTCCCATACGGCCTTTACCACGAACCAAAATTGGTCCCGATCTTCCTTCCATACTCCTTTGAACATCGTCAATTTTATTGTGCTTTCCATATTGAGTTGTGGTGGTGGCAAAGGTGGTGTGGGTGAATATGGTGAGACTGGTGGTGGTGTAGGTGGAAGTTGTATGTGCAAAATTTGCTGCCTTATCAATCTGATCACACTTCTTGGTGAAACCTTCGCAAGCTCTTCCTCTCTTTCTCGCGGAGGTGAAATCAAGGGGATAGTTTCTATCTCTGCACTACCTTCGTTTCTGTAGATCCTCCCACTTCGTGTAGCCCCAAACATCAATTTATTCGCATAACCCGCTTTTCACACAGTCGCATCTTAATCCAAGTGTTCAAAGATTTAACGTACTTACCTCGTGGTCCTTTGAGGAAGCGTCATTCTGCCTCGCTGTAGTTGACTGAAGTATCTACCATGAACTCAGTGATTAATCCTAATATAATTCGATCGACCCAATGGTCCACAGTGCGCGTGATTTTATCTTTCGATGCTTCTAGTTTGCTCACCAACTCTGGAGTCCACACAATAGGTTTGTCAAGATTACACCTTCCCTAACTTTTTGCTAGCTTCACGATCCACTCATACAACTCAGAGGGGAAGGATGCAAAGAAAATTTCATGGATTTCGGTATAAAAGTAGTGTTCTAACCACTCTTCCTTTGATACTTGCAGATTCCTATTTTTCGATGCCATGAACTCGTGAATCTTCCTGTCCAACAACTCTTCAATTCCTTTCTTTGTCGAATTCCAGTGATACGACATTAGACATCTCTTATGCAGATCCTGATCTCGGCAACGAAACCATTTTTGGCTTGTTGGGGCCTAACCCATGTTCAGAGGTGATTCCTGGTGCTACTGGCCCTTTCGGCAATAGTCCACAGAGCACGGACTGAGGTCTCACCCAAAGTAGTATGGGAGGGTGCTAGAACCAGGTTTCCACACCCTGGAGATGTCTGATGAGTTCAAGTGGTCCACAGTTTGACCCTACGCACAAGTCGCTTCGCGCACTTTCTTGTGCTCACAGCCTGAGATAATGCCTTCATGCATCCCTACTCAAGGGATGAATGCTGTGCTTCTGCATTATTACCCAAGACTTTACTGATATTCCAATGTTAGTTTATTATCTTAGCCTACTTGCATGCTTTAAGTTATACTTAACAATATAAACCATTCATATAGGTGCGTGTAGTAAATAAACAATATATTTGCAAATTATATCAAACATGCATTAACCCAAGAATAGATACACAAAATTATGATAAAACGTCTTTTTATTAATCCCTTCCTCGGTTACAGACTCGACTCTGCCCTGCGCACTCATCTGCAGGGGTCTGCGCACTCATCTGTAGAGCCTTCTCCTACCCTACGAGCTAAAGACACACTTTGCACTTAGTCACTTAGACTCTTTCTTCTTTCTACTACTTCGTTATCTTTTTCACTTAGAGCCTCACTCTATTTATACAATCCCATGGTCTCGGAACCATGGGTAGGCTGACATTACATTACAAAACTAGGGCAGACAACCTTGTGACTCTATCATACTCCTCGCGCCTACAGTTCGTGGAGCCTTACAACACAATTCAATCAAAACTTGGGCTTTGAGCCCTAAAACATGCCTTGGGGGGGATTCCATGCCCAACAAAATAACATATGGAAATAAGATAAGTCTTTATTAAATGGCGAAATCATTTTCACTACATTGTGGTGGATGAATATGTACTTTTACAAGGCGAGGCCCATTATTTATAGTATTTACAGTGCCTTATTGAGTTATAATACCATGGGTGCATAATTTGGGTGGATAACATGGGTAAATAGTATGGGTGGATGCCACTTTCTATTCGAATCATTAAACCATGTTGGAAAACCTTATGGTCCAATCCCTTGTGCAACATTACCTATTGGTCACTCTTGGCACAATCTTGCTACCAAGGGGCCACGTTGAATTCGGGTGAAGGTCAAGGTGCCGATTATAGTCCAGGTTTCAATAATGTTGTTGACCTTGTAATAGGGAGGAAACTCTATATTTAATGAGGAAATTAAATATGGAATTTAGGCTAATGTTTTACGTCAACTACTTTCACATAGGAAGATATCAAGGGTTGGGTCATCGATCTACGCAAGATAAAAAGAATGATTGGTGCAACCTAACACTAGGTCCTTGTCCATTTATAGGAAGGCCTAACCTTGTGTCCAACATCCTCTAATAGTGCCACTTATTCCTCTACTTCAGTGTCTGCTCAATTTGATAAATATTATAACTGGCTACTAGTGAGGATATTTTCAACAAATCCAACTCCATTTCGATGTACCCATGTAGACCAAAATAGTACTTCAATCTAGGTGTCATTCAAAGTCTTTAATACCTATTTTTAAGCAAAAAGTATGGAAAATATTTGTGTGCTTTGGCACATTCTAATCTCCCTCTTGCTAGAGTGTTATCTATCTGATATGTTGGCCATCATAGCTCCCTCCATGGGATAATTATTCCTTAAGTGAATCAAGAAAAGCTTCCCAAGTGGACCTTGCATTGAATATCATAGACTCGCCTTCTTAGTAATCTTCCCACCAATGTTTTGTGAAATTTCCTGAATTTTGGCTATTGGAAATTATTCTTCTACCTTATGTAGATTATTTGTATTAAAAAGTTAATCATGACAAAGAACTAAAAGCAGTACTTCCATTTTCACCAATAATAACAAGAGATTAGAAGATAATACACAAATAAAAGTTGGACACCGATATTTTTAGACAATATTCGTTGGAAAAACCCCATTGTGGGGAGAACCATTTTTGCAAATGAGGGTTTATATTATTAATGGAAAAACCCCATGTGTTGGTAGAGGTAGCAAGTACTCGGTATGTGTTGGTAGAAATAGTAAGTATTAGGTATGCATGTAATTTCCAGAGTTTGAGTTAAGTTAGGAAAGACAAGTCAGGTTTAATATTAGAAATAAAGGTTGATATAAACTTGTATGTATGAAGTATTTAACATAGAAAAAAATGAAATTTAATTATAGATGGCATGATTAAGTTTTGATATATATTAAGTTTGGTGTTTATATATCATAGTTGCTTCATTGTAATATGAAGCAAAAAGAAAGACGAGCAATGACTTGGTGTATATGTAAAAACATTTAATGAATAAAAAATCTTTATTGAAGTAAGAGGTTGTGTATTTATCATTGTGTTTGTATGTGTTATGGCTTTCTGGATAGACGTTTTTTTATCCACGTGTATAATGGCTTTCAAGTTCATATTAACATATCAATATCCCATTCGATGCTTTCATTCCATGTATATAATGGCCAAGTTGCCTCTCAAAACATATATTGCATCTAAATTGCATCATTGCATAGGACACATCGATCTCAGGTTAAATCACATTATTGCCATTATTGAATTTTCTTTAACGTGAATTATATTTTTTTATCAATTAATAGTTTCAAAAAGGAAAGGAAAGGAAAGGAAAGGAAATGAAATGAAATGAAAGGACAGGACAAGACATGATAGGACATGACATGACATGACGTTATTTTATAGAATGTATATAAACATTATAATTATATTTTATAAAATTATTAATGGATTATTTTACTCAGTTATATATTCTAATTCTACACAACTTAAGGAAGTGTACCCTTCTTTGCATCATAGTTCTTGAGGTTGTCTCATTTTTCTTCTAATAGGAAGATTTAGAAGTGTGTCTCTAGGAGACCCAACTACTATTGTGGATTATACGAGCATACTAAAACCTTAAAATAAAGGAATTCTATCCTAGAAAATTCTCCTTCTAGGGCTCTAACCTTCCCCAAGGAAATTCAAAGATAATTGTTCCAAATATTAAGATGGATTCACCTTGAACCCGCATGGGATTTTTTTCCCAAGATTCCAGTGGCTTACTAACTTACAACCCACCTCCTATAAAATTAATGTGGAAGATTGTGCTGCATTAAGCAGTAAGGCATAGAAAGTGCAAGGTCACGATGTCGATGTGGCCCAGGAGATTGGGCCATTTGCATCATGGCACCTTAAAAATTATGCAAAAAATTGAACTCCCTACAGGATCACTTGAGCAACATGATGTCTCCAAGGGTTGTACCTTAAAGAAGTATGTAAAATCCACATTGCGTGATCTAGACAACAAGGCAAATGTAGTCTTGGAGAGAATCCAATTTGACGTTTGTGGACACTTCTCGAAAACCTCCATTGTTAGACATAAATACTATGTTATTTTTATTGATGATTTCTCAAGAAAGTGTTGGATCTTCTTCATGCACAAGAAGGATGAGACATTCTCCATTCTCAAAATTTGTAGAATTCAAGGCACTAGTTGTGAAAAAGGATGACCAGCAGGTGAAGGATCTCAGGAGCGAGAATGGAGGTGAGTATGTTTCGAATGACTTCAAGGAGGTTCGTGCCAAAGAAGGAAAATTTATTCTTAGGTTTTGTGAGAAAACCATCCAAAATTAGAATATTTAAAAATGGTTCATACTTAGGTAAATAGCATATTATTTACCATCACTTACTTCCCCAAATAGTTTAAGAAAGTCATTGCATAAAAAAAGATAGGAATAAGATATAAATAAATATATTTACCAGGAGTTACTTCCCACCATTATTACCATTATTTATGTAGGAGTAAAATTATAAATGTGTAGACATATCAGTTTTTATTCTTCCAACGCAATACTACAAGATTCAATTTTCCTATTAACCAATGCAAATTATAATTTTTTATACAATTTTTATAGAGCATAATTTCTGACTTTAGTGGTAAGAACTATACTTCGTGGAACACTTGTTTTAAATGAATTTTTAATTTTACATTCAACACATTTATAAATGATCAAAATTTAACCTCTTCCCATTTGGGGTTCCTTTGCCTATTTTGGAGGTATGCCAATTATATTTGTGGATGCTGGAAATACTTCTTCGAGGCATAGGTTTTATCATTTCCTATTGGAATGTGGAACCATAATGAAAGAATGGACATGAATTCAATTTTACTAAAGATGATGCACATATAAATACAAACCTTTGGATTCAACTTCTAAGGTTTTTTGGATGTCCAGTAGTGCATAGTCCACACCATAACTCTAATGGATTAGGTGTCCAACATTCCCCCCTTAATCCAAAGGGGTGTATATGAGTCCAAGAAGAGAGCTAAAGTGAAAAATGTGTGGTAGCCAATCACTCGATGTGCTCCCTGAAATAATGGTTTAAGGAAGACCACAAACCAATTGAGGTAGAAGAACATGAGGTCTTTACCAATGGTAGTTTAAGGCCAACCACCAACCGTGGAACTAAAGCTTGAAGCAATTCGTCAGACTAAAGTTTGTACTAGTGGAAGTGCTCCTTGGTTTTGGTTTAAAGTTGACCGTAAACTAATGTAGCTTAAACATAAGTATTTTATGGGCGATGGTTTAAGGTATCCCACAACCAAAGCACTCATGGAGAACTACTCTGTCTAAGGCTACAACATTAAATTTGACTGTCTCTACCTCTAGGCTCTAGTTTAGGTTGTGACAATATAATTTTTTTTTTGAATTAATACAATTTTTAATAAATTTATAATTTTTTTGTTATTTAAAATATATTTTTAAATATATAAATAAAACATATTCAACAACTCCTATCTTATTTTTATTATGTGAATTATATAATTCAAACCCATAATTTACCTAAATTTAAAATCAAATTTCTTAATATTTATTTTTTAAATATTTAATTTTACATCATATTTGAAAAAAAATTAAGAATTAAATTTTTTTCCTTAACATTAATAAATTTTAATCTTTCATATATATAATTTTTTTATTTTTAATAATTTTGAATATTACACTCCTCTTTCATCGTAAAGCACCTTGGTATTCTCTATAGTTTGGAATGAACCTTGAATTACTTAAATATGTAAAAGAAATTATAATTAAAATTTTTATACATTAATTAGAAGCAAATGATAATTAAATATTTTATACATTATTTTTTAAGTAAATAAAAAAATTAATATTTTTTTTGAAAAATTGAAACGGTAAATCTTTTTACTTATTTTTAAATATAATAATTTTAAATTAATAAAATCATGTTATTAATTTCTCCAATATCTTCCAACTTAATCATTTATATAAATATTATATATCAATGTTCTGATAATTTTAACACGAATGAATTTTAAATTAATAAAATCATCTTATTAATTTCTCCAATATCCTCAAGCTTAATATTTATATAAATATTATATATCAATGTTTCAATAATTTTAACACTAATGAAAATACACAATAATTCCATTAATAATTCTTAATTTAAATATTATAATTCCTATCTAATTTGAAAATACAAATATTATACATCTTATATGACAATGATTTGATAGTTTTAACAAATTAGTGGTGTTTATAAATTTTATTTGATAAACCTATAGTTATAAATTTATAATACATTAATAATTTAAGTAATATAAGTCTTTATTTAAGAAATTTATAAATTTAAGTAATATAATTTTTTATTAAAAAAATAAAAATTAATGATTTAAGTAAAATAATTATTTATTTAAGAAAGGAAAAATATAATTTTTTATTAAAAAAATAAAAATTAATGATTTAAGTAAAATAATTATTTATTTAAGAAAGGAAAAACTTTAGAACACTTCCAAAAACTGAATAGGAAAGTAAAATGACGAAGGAGATATGTAATTCATTAAATTATTATTTCAAAATAATTTTTATTTTTTTTTAAATTTAATTTTAAAGAAAAAAATAGAATAAGATATAATTTTCATGATAGGTTTACTTAATTTTTATTGAAATTTTGGAATTAAAAAATAACTTAAGATATGTGTTTTAAGTTATTATTTCAAAAAGTCTAATTTAAAATAAAAAACTTTAGCCTGTGCTTGAGAAACCTCTACTAAGGGGCATCTAATCCCTCAAAGTCACATTCAGTGCCACACTATTCTTAAGTTGACTAGATTTTTTAACATGTCTTCTTTGCCATAGCAAAGACACAATCAACCCGTGAGAAAGACATAATTAACCCGCGAGGTTTAATCCTGGGTTGTCTTGCTTAAAAAGTCCATCCTCAATTTAGTGTGTTAGTAAAACTTAACAAAACTTTAAAAAATAAGAATAATAATAATAATTTTATAATTCTATTTATCTCTAATTTTATTAAATATTAAAACCTATATTAAAAGTAAAAGTTAATTTAAAACCTATATTTTATTTAAAAATATAATTTAAACTAAAATAGTTTTCTCCAATTTATTATACTTTCTAAAAATTAAAAGTTGATTTAAAACCTATATTTTATTTAAAAATATAATTTAAACTAAAATATTTTTCTCCAATTTATTATACTTTCTAAAAATTTATATAAAATTGTATATTTTTTTCGCTTCCATTAAAAATATTATTACCTAATTTTATCATTTCAAAGCTTCATATACTTAAAACTCCATAACTGTTTTAAATACTTATGTTGACCCTTTTTTTTAATAAGAAAATGCACACTATCTATATCGTAAGCTTTACTCATTACTAAGTCAAAAGATTATAACAACTTTACTCGCTTCTAAATCAAAGAATTTTAGCTTCAATACTTTGCTGAACAATTAGTTGCCCTAACCATATAGACCTTACTATCCAGAAACATGTTATAATTGAATAAATTTAATTTTCATGATTAGACATCTCTGAATTTAAATTTAATTTTATATCATAAGAATACCGTACTCTTGTTGATCTCAAAATAATTATAAAATGAAGATCAAAGACCAAGGTTAAGGGTCGATAATTTCAAACTATTTTTTATTCAGGGGACTCCGCAAGCAATGAAGTAACAGAATGTTGTCCTTTTGAATGGCATCGTTACAGTAGCACGAGGATCGTACGGCCTGCGACTACCTCATGTCCGTGTACTGTGATGGAGACTCGTATTTTATCGCAAATATTTGTTGGTCTCTGTCTACTCCATCCCACCACGAGACTCCCATACTCTCGTGGACCGAGCTTTTGAGGATATCTGCCGAGATGGGGTTGGGGTGCGACGTAAAAAAAATAAAATAAACAAACATACCAGGTAAAAAACCATGACATAAAAAAAATTAAACTACAACATATTTTCACATATTTGTTTTTTTAATGTTATACCATATATTATCAGTATTTTACAGCATTTTTGCATCTGAGTTACTCCGTCGTTGGCTTGCTTAGTTCGTTAAGCTCTGGCTTTTCCTGAATCAGAGTGAACACATCATCTCCGAGATTCTATTTATAGCACACAGTCATTTAATATCACGATAATCTTCAATCTCTGAATTCAAAACAAAGGGCCTTCGTTATCTGTAGTTATTCGTACAAACTTTCGAATGCACAAATGTAGCAAATGTTTGTTCATTTCCCTTGCGTTTACCACAACAGAGCATACAAACCCAAATCATCATTTAGCTTGTTCAATCTACAGTTTAAGAACATGATAAGGTTAAAGAGACACCACTTATCCATTTATTCAGTTGCAATCTAATCCAAGGGATTTGAGGTTTGATCTTTTTCAACATGACAACTTGATGACTAAAAATGAGGCAAAAATTATTTGCATCTATGTGCTTATTCAAAATTAAATCAATTATAAAGTAACACATCCATATAGAATAATAGAGATTCATATTTAATAATAACAAGATAATGATATAGAGGTGGTTAAGATAATAACCTTTTCCATATTCTTAAGGAGGGTGTCACATATGAGATCTGAGCCTTATCATAGAAATGAGAACCACCAAAATTGTTGAGGGATGCTATACATCGCCAAGGTGGAGTGGCGCATATAGTTCGCGACATGTTTGAGTGGTGAAATAAGAGTTAGCTTGTGTGAAGTTTGTCTCATGATTATTGAACATTGGTTAGAAGCTCTAGAAATACAAGCATACAAGGAGATGTCATTTAAAATTTCTCTTAGCATGATTATCTTGGAATTAATGGGAAAATGTTAAAATTATGAAAAGGAATGGCATGAGAAGTTCAAGATGAGAAGCCTTAATTTAAATTTATCTTTTGTCTGGGTGAAGTTGTGATATTCAAGGATGCTTATAAGTAACTTAGATACTATGATATGTTCACTCATTATTTTTACTACATTTTCTAGTTTTGCATTTCGAATGCTCATGATATCTAATCTGGGTGGTTTTCATGCTTTAGGTGACATAATAGAAGGGCCTCCTCTAGTAGTGATGTCCTTGTTATCACACACTTTTAAGTTATATGGATTATCTATGTAATTTCATGGTTTCAACTCTGTTAGCGTACAATTCAGACCTGGAGAAATTTAATGCTCTGGTCTCAAGCTAACTTTAGTTTTCATTAGTTTCATCATGAATTTCTCAATTTTAGTTGCAAATTTCAAGTTTTACTTCATATTCATTTCTCTTTCGTACCAACTTATGGTTTTGTTAGTAATTTTGATTATTTTTCTCTTAGTTGTATTTCACCCTCCCCCCTCCCCATTTTATAATCCTCTATAGTAACCCCTCGATTTCTAATTTCCCTGATCTCAAAATCTCCCTCAGTTTCTCCATACTTCAATTTTATCCCTCCCACCCCTGGTCACTAAGTTATGTCCTTTGGCCACTCGATTTCTCACAAGGGCCAAATATTCACCACTCTCCTTTTAACGAGGAGCTTACTATACACTGTCTAACTCCAACCCAACTCTCCTCTCCCTTCCCTCAATTTCTAGATGTAGATCATCTTAGGGTCATAGAGGTGGCAGAAGGGGAAAAGTTGGCCCCTTTACAGGTCAAGTCACCCTTCCACCTTCCTCCGCACAAACTAGGGCTCAAGCAACATCAAGACAATCCATGACTTTCTTTGTGGATATTATTCTTGAAGTGTTCAAGAACACCATAGCAGAAGTGGAAGAAAACATCCAACATGAATGTAGGCTTAATATTGACTAACTTATTGAAAGAGAGACAGGGTATCGAATCCCCGAAATAGGAACCTAAACTAGGTCTCAAGAAAACTCTTACATGCAGGTGGTCAACTTATATTAGCACATTCAAAATCTTATTGGAAGAGTTTTCATTCATTGATATGAAACTCAACAAGAGACCTTGTTGTTCTACATGATAGAAATGACACGGAAAATTAAAAGGATAGATAAGAAAGTCTTTGTCTTGGCCAAAAATGAAGCAAACATAACCTTTACCCCCACTAATGAAGATAGTGACTCTCCTCCACCAATCCAAAGGAACTCTCCCATGACATGTAATGATTAACTGAGCCATTTTACTAGATTATATTTTATATAATGACAATGTTTTGACTATGATGTGTTAGTATCCTTTAGTCATAGTAGTTAGAAAACAAGTTTTATCTTTCAAATTTAATTGGAAAATGTGTAAAGGTTTGCTATAACCTTGTAGATATTAAGCTATAGGCCTTAGTTTAGAATAAAATTTTCATTATTGAATGTAATTATGTCAGTGTATGTGAAAGGTCATGTAAATGGCCATTTGTATTCAAAGAGGTCAAGTTAAGTGAATCTAGGGTCATGAGCCATTCAAGTCATGAGTGGGGGTATGGTGGTCCTTATCTTGCATCATTGGGACGATCTAGTGACATCTTGTCAAGTAGTTTTGTGATCAAATCAGGCCTTTATTATGACATCAACCTCGAGTAAAATAGTCTAAAAGGTTAATTGCGAAAGTCTACAGGGGGTGCTGTGATTTTACGAAGGCATCAAATTTTGATGATGAATCAGAATTTTTGGAACCTTTTTCCATGTAGGAGGTTGTGAATATTTGGATCAAATCCAAATCATTTTTCTCAGTTGGAAGATCAATGTTTGGTCAAGCCATGAAGATGGAGGTCTGTTGCACAACTGCTACAAGAACAAGGTTTGGGGTTTGAAGGTTTGTGTTCGGCCTAGAAGTTTTTGCATGGGTTTGAAATGTTGTATGGACCATTCCATGTCATCCCAGTACCCTTAGCATGCCAGGCGATCGTCATAGGTAGTATAAGCTTGGAGTGCTACGATTTCACATGATCACCATATTTTCACCTTATCTCTTAAACCCTGTACCTATTTTCCATGAAACACTTACAGTAGATGCATGGGGGTGAGATGAATAAAATCACTTAATTTTAGGTCAAAATGCTTCACGGTTTTTGAGAAACGAGCCACGATCATCTACAATTTTTTTTTGGATTGTCGCGAGATTTGTCATTCAGATTTGGCTCAAAATTTGTGTGGATAAGAGTTATAATGATATTAACTTGCTGTCAAAAAATCTGCTAAATCCAAATTACCATTTAGTATATATTAAAAAATATAGTCATTGCTATTTTGCGTTGCGTTTTTGGACAATCAATTGTTTAACAATCAGATTCGACTCCAAATCTTCCAAAACTGATTTTGAAGATGATGACAAGTGGACATTAGTTTAAAAATTTAGGGGATAAGCTTCATCAACCTCTAACTACTCAAAACCTTTAAAAAATCGAATACTCCAGCTCTTAGCTATTCGAGACTTCATTGCAACCAATTCATTTTAGGTTTCTCTTCATGATTTTATTTCCATCAACTAATATCTGTATTTAGAAATTCAAAATCCACTAAGTTGGATTTAAGCTTATCATCCTAAATATATAAGGCATATGTAGATGAATGTACAGTGGGGGGGTGTTTGGGCAAGTGTGAGAAGACTTATTTTTGGCACATATTGTAATCATTTTTTGAATTTTAATGAAATTGGAGGATCAGAAGTACCTAGTTAAATATCTTCATATATTCATGTGATTTGGCTCCCTTATGAGTGTGTTTCCTATTCTGTGTGTTATATTTCTTCCTATGATATTTAAATGAAAAACTTGTTTCAAAATTCATCTAATTAATGGTGTTCTGTTGCAGTCATTTAGACATTCCATTTTTTTTATGCTATAATCATTTTAAGATTCATTCATTGTTTGATGCCTTGAGATGGTTATCTAGTTTCTATATTCTTCTCACATTAGCAACTATTAATTGGCGTAAGGAAGTGTTTCTATCTTGCCTCTGAACAAATTTTCCCAATTCACCAAGCATCCGCCACATTATTGATCTTAGTTTTTATTAACTCCATGCCCAATGGTTTTTTCTCTATGTGGCCACCATACCTATAAATTCAACTGTTTTGCAATGATCTAGCCAATGTTATTGAATAAAAGCAATCTTTAGTGATTGAGTAAGAAGAGAGTGCCCTCTCTGAAGTTGGAAGGAATAGATTCCAACTTCCAAGTGGTTTGTGGTTACCTCTGAGTTTCTCTCTTCAACGTGGAGAAATTACAGAGAGCGAACATGATGCTTAAGCATTGGAAATTTATTTTGATTCAATATGCTTCCAATATAAGTGATAAACTTATTTCCGTAGTGGTAAGTATTGCGAAAGTTTTGAATCTCTATTACTAGTCTAACTTCCCAAGTGGTAGACCAGTAATGAAGGAAAAATAGTTATGTATCCCTTTTTTTGAAATTTAATATAAATTTCCTAAATTTTACAAGAAAAAATAACATTTTTCCATAAATATATATTCTCTATTTACCTTTATCACCCATAAGAAGTATGTCTACAGTTGGTACATTTATGAAGCTCACATGAGCTTTGATTCATTTTCACCATATTGTTTATTGCAAGTATCCCCAACTCCCTTGAATCACGTGATTTGGTAGCTCTCATACCATTGATTTAGATATCTAGGGGGGCAAGATCTAGGTGTCTTGAACCCTAAGAGCGAGGAGAGAAAAAAAACAATATTACTTCAAACTACTCTTCATAAAAACATTGAATAGAAAATACACACAATGAATAACATATGAAAATAAGATAATTCTTTATTAAATGGAGAAATCATTTTCACTACATTGTGATGGATGAATATGTACTTTTACAAGGCGAGGCCCGTTATTTATAGTATTTACAGTGCCTTCTTGAGTTATAATACCATGGGTGGATAACATGGGTAAATAGTATGGGTGGATTCCACTTTCTATTCGGATCATTGAACCATGTTGAAAAATCTTATGGTCCAATCCCTTCTGCAACATTACCTATTGGTAACTCTTTGCACAATCTTGCTACCAATGGGCCATGTTGGATTCGGGTGAAAGTCAAGGTGGCGATTGTAGTCCAGGTTTCAATAATGTTGTTGACCTTGTAATAGGGAGGAAACTCTATATTTCTTGAGGAAATTATATATGGAATTTGGGCTAATGTTTTACATCAACTAATTTCACAAAGGAAAATATCAAGGGTTGGGTCATGGATCTACACAAGATAAAAAGAATGATTGGTGCAACCTAACACTACGTCCTTTTCCATTTATAGGAAGGCCTAACCTTGTGTCCAACATCCTCTAATAGTGCCACTTATTCATCTACTTCAGTGTCTGCTCAATTTTGATAAATATTATAAGTGGATACTAGTGAGGATATTTCCAACAAATCCAACTCCGTTTTGATGTACCCATGTAGATCAAAATAGTACTTCAAACAAGGTTTCATTCAAAGTCTTTGATACCTAGTTTTAAGCAAAAAGTATAGAAAATATTTGTGTACTTTGGCACTGTCTGATCTCCCTCTTGTCAGAGTGTTATCTATCTCATATATTGGCCATCATAGCTCCCTACATGGGATAATTATTCCTTAAGCGAATCAAGAAAAGCTTCCCAACTGGATCTTGCGTTGAATATCATAGACTCGCTTTCTCAGTAATCTTCCAACCAATGTTTTGTGAAATTTTCTGAATTCTGGCTATTGGAAATTATTCTTCTACCTTATGTAGATTATTTGTATTAAGAAATTAATCATGACAAAGAATGAATAAAATCACTACTACCATTTTCACCAATAATAACAGGAGCTCATAAAATAATACAAAGATAAAAGTTGGCCACTAATATTTTTAGACAATATTCGTTGGAAAAATCCCATTGTGGGGAGAACCATTTTTTCAAATGAGGGTTTATATTATTAATAAATTTTCAGAAATTGAGAATTACAACAACTGCTTCCCTCTCACTGGAAAAGGTCTAAGAAATATTTTTCTCCACTCCTAGAAAAATCGAACTGGAAATACAACTTTCCTTCTGTAATGCAACTTGACCCACTCTGTGTAATTCACACCTCCTCTAATAACTCGCATTTGCAAACTAGAAATGCACACAACCTTCTATGGAACTCGATAAACCTCCAAATTTTTTTTCCAGCAAATATAATTCCTCTAGAAACACACTAAAGCCAGTCACACCTCCTCTAATAATTATCTTCGACAATTAAGATTGATTTGTAGCTTCAATGACTTGCACTAGTTAAAGTGGCATTTGACACTAGAAGAATCAACCTCCCTCTTACAGATTAATTCAACCTCCTTCCATCACTCTAAATGTTGGAATCTCTATGAATAATTTCTCTGGAAACCCTCTCCTAAACTTCTCTACTGAAGCCTGACTACAATTCTATCTTGAATTTGATCTCTAAGGGCCCCATTGACTTTCTCTTATAATCTCTTGTTGAGAAAATAACGACCCTAATATAATCCCAATTGATGGCTAAGATCATCTTGATCCCTTCTCATGACTTTTGTAGAAGTCACTAGAGCAAAATTGATTTTGTCTCACTTAATCTAATTTAGTTAACCACTTTTCCTAAGCTAGACTTAGGAAAATAATTAAAAACTAGCTAATTAATCTAATTAAGATATTTTCCTTAGAATCATTTCTGGGTCTTGGAGATAATTATCCTCCTTTGTTCCTTAGCCTCATAGACACCAATAGAGATTAGAACACTTGTTCGCACTACAAAAGCTAACACTCCATCTTAGTGAGGAAGGCGTTCTCCACTATTCCCAACTTATCCTGAAGAAGACAAACTTTTCCTTACCCAAGGCCTTCGTCAGAATATCTATAACCTATTGATATATGGAAACATATTGTACTCAGACTAATTTACAATGTACAAAATCCCTGATGAAGTGGTATCTGATGCTAATGTGTTTTGACCTATCATGGAACACTAGATTCTCAGAGAGCTTGATGAAACTCTGATTATCATAGTAGATATTGGTTGAATTCATCCTTTACCCAATAGTGACACTAGAAAGTTCCAAATCCAAATAGCTTCATATGTGGCTATCCTTGCTACCATGTATTCTTCCTTTGTAGAAATCAATGCCACGTACTTCTACTTCCTATTGCGCCAAGCGACAACCCTTGATCCAATACTAATGGAACACCCTGAGGTGTTTTTCCAATCCACTACATTACAATATACATCTATATTTCCCATTAATATGACATTGTCACCTCCGATATATCTGTAGTGCCCACTCTAGTCTCCTGACCCTAATACGACATTATCTTAGACACTCTATTCTTCGAGGACCTCAGATTGAGGATCTGGACCCATGACACTATTATTAGCGATTGAGATATTCATGGTTGTGATGTTATAAATGCTTTCCATTGATATTATGGTAGCATGAATGGTTATGTATCTTATCTATCAGTATTCTGATGATTTCAATATTAAATAGTTAAGTTGGTCTCTATTTGAAATTATGACGAGGGTAGTAAAGAATATGTATGCGCTCTACTAAAAGCATAATGAGGATAAATTTTATGGATAGGTATATTTCTACGATGTTACGGTGTTGATAGCTTAATGAATATGTATGTCTCCATTGATGATTATTGATGATAGCCATGAGGGATGTGTTCCCTATGTTACCTACTTCCTTTAGTTCAGACTTACAATGGACAATGATGTGAATGACCAGGAATTGTTAATGATGCTATTATGATAATTGACTAACATTGAGAAACCGTGTTACTGATGATTATTGAGTATGGCAGGGAACCATCAGAGGCACTCGCATATGACGAGTTGATGACACCTGGTTTGACGAAAATTCATATTATTTTATCTTTGAAAGTCTAAGTCGATCTTAGAATCTGCCATATATGTTTAACTATATTCTGATGATATATTAATGGTTGCAGGCACAGATTAGTTGCTTGACCGAATGACTCACATATGGGTGATGGGGTTGTACAAGTGGATGGAACTACATGGGAGGGGTGGGACAGAGTCCCTGATCCCACCCACTAGCACTCCCGCCATGACTTGGGCTGGAAGGGTTGAAGCACCTTCGCCTTGAAGATCACGATGCCATGAGGGCAGGTTCCAAAGTTGGGTCGCTCATGAGGACTTTACCGGGGGGCGCGCATCAAGGCGGATTCCTTGATCCCCGACACCATTAGTCTCACTATAGCAGGCAACATAACAGATGATAGTGGTCTATGACGTTGCATTATACTTTCCCCTCGTAATCACTGGATGCTTGAGGGGCAAGTGGTGTGGCACCCTTGGAACTTCAGGGGAATTTCTTGAAGGGCACGACCAACTTGGCACCCTTGGCATCACAAATAAACTATTAGGTGTGGCACCCTCGGAACTTCAGGGGAATTTCTTGAAGGGCACGACCAACTTGGCACCCTTGGCATAACAAATAAACTATTAGGTGTGGCACCCTTGGAAGTTCTTGAAGGGCACAACCAGACTGGCACCCTTGACATCACAAATAAACTATTAGGTGTGGCACCCTTGGAACTTCTAGGGAAGTTCTTGAAGGGCACAACCAAACTTGGCATCCTTGGAATCATTAAAAATAAATAATAATAAATAAATATAAGCAAGGAATGAAAACTAGGTAAATTTACATCAAGGGTAAATGATGATTAGAAACCAATGCAATTAAATCAAAAATAAAACTTGGAATAAGGAGGATCATAGGAAGAATTAAAATAGAGTACCTTAAAAACTCTACCCTTCCCATTTTGGAAAATACTAGGAAGATTATGTGGTTTAATTAGGAAAAAGGTGAAAGACAAACATAATGGTAAGGATAAAGATTAATCCTAAACTAATTTAAAACTAATTAAGAAAAGGGGAAGGTGAATTAAAATGAGAATAATAAATTAAATTTAGAGAAATGTAGAGAAGCTCCATGTGTCAGCAACCAGCATAAGAATATCCATCTAGGAGATAACCTGAGTTAAATTAGGGAGTAGATTGGGGATAAAATCTTGACTCATTAATTGACTTCAAGTAATGAACACAATTTAAGGAATAAAAGGGGGGAATAAAGAGACAACTAGGAGAAGAAATAGGAATCTTGTTGAGGTGAGGAAAATATTAGTTTTAAATAAAAATTTAAGTAAATAATTTTGGGAGACCCTTGATATGAGAATGACACATGGGTGGGTGAATAATCAAGCTATTGAATTATAAAAAAAATATAATTAATTATGCATGACATGACAAGTGTCACCTATGAGGACTCCTATAAAAGAAGGGGCAAGCCATGCAAGAAGGGACTTTCGGGAAACCTATTGTTGGATGGATGAGATGGTCAGAGCAGTGATTACGAAGCTATAGTGAGTTTGGTGAGGTAGAGGATTTAGAGAGGGGACTCTTGAGCCAAGGTGTGCTCTCCTCTACTAGCTAGTGCTTGTCTCCATTGTACAACCCCATTGCAGCTCGGGGTCCGCGGGGAAGAAGAGTACCCAAGGAGTAGGCTGGGAGGTTAACCTGTGGGTCTTCGCATTCGGATCAAGTGCGTCATCATTCACTCGCGGAGGTGACCTGCTACAAGGGAATACCAGCGACAACAGAGCAAGTGGAGTCTCGCCTCTGGTGAACGGTACATATGTATTTCATTACCATTGATCTTAGTTAAAAGTATGAAAACGTTATGATATGTTTCCTGAATGAGTAGCAGGAATGTGTGAGTTAAATGAATTTGAGATTCAATGTGTTTCTTTTCTGGTTGTATTTGCTGTAAAAAAAAATAAAAAATAAAAAATAAATATGTATACAGTCTGGATTTGGTCCTTACAATATCTCAAACCATACTTAATTGTGACTTCTAGATATCGCCAACCTAGATCCATCTATCTCTGGATCTATCATGCGCTGAGAGGGATCAAATCCATCAAGGTACAAACATTCATTTTGGAGTGTATAACATGAGGAAAGGTTTGCACCTTGAGGGATTTAATCCCTCTCGGCGCATGATAGATTCAGAGTTAGATGGATCTAGGCTAGTTCATGCTAAGGGGAACAATGTGATATTTTTAGATTATCATTATTATGTATATGTTTGAGATAGACTTCATACTTTGAAATTTACATTATGCTTTTTTGTCTCACATGACCATATAATTATGTTCTTTAATTTAGTCTATGTTTCTTGTCTTAAATGGTTTTCACTTCTGCATTTGGATATCTTGAGGGGTTTGTGTGTGTCTATGTTTGGATGCTTTGAGTGGTTTTTGTGCTTATGTGTTTGGATTTGGATGGTAACGTTTGTGAATGTTACAATTTTTTTTTATATTTCTATACGTGTATGTAATTTTCTATGAGTAATTAGTTGGTGATGAAGAAGGAAGACAATCGTGTCAATTTCTTGCAGGAGGATTGATATTTCACATCTATTTCATTTAATTTTAGGTATCACAACTTTTGACAACTAATTTAATTCTTAGTAATGTCCCTCATGTATTACTAAATATATCTTGAAGAGTAGTTTTAATTTTAAATTTGTTCAGTTACCTCAATCTGTTGAGATGATAGATATTTTTAACAACTTTAATTATGAAAAATGATTAAATAAAAATTTAAAAGGAAAATTTACAATGTAATCATGTTGAATTACAAAAAATGTAAATAATAACATTGTAGCCAATTACAAATAGTCTTCATTGCGATCAATCTCAACTATTTTCTTCTACTATTCTTATTTTCACCCCTCTTAGTTTTGCCATATTTTCATATTGACTATATGAAAAGTGTAGTTGAAATTGTAAAACATTCAAATCTTTAATTCAAGCTATTATAGTAAACATCATACCTTTTCTTTCTTTCTCTCCAATATTAATAGATTGAATTACTATAACACAAAAATCAATGCACATTTTCAATAAAAAGAATCTTACACTAAAATCAATCACATTGTTATTCTAATCAATTTAAAATTAATGTACCATCATACATCCAATTACATCAAATCAGAAGTCAACATCTACACTGAAATCAATGCATCTAATGCAAGAAATGAAATATGATTAGAAAAAAACATCTACATTGAAATCAATGCATCTAATGCAAGCAATAAAATAGGATTATAAATCAATATCTACACGGAAATCAAGGCATCTAGTGCAAGAAATCAAATATAATGAAAAATAAACATCTAGATTGAAATCAATACATCTAGTGCAAGAAATCAAATATAATTAGAAATCAACATATACACTGAAATAAATGCATCTAATGAAAGCAATCAGATATACTTAGAAAAATCTACACTAAAATACATGCATCTAGTGCAAACAATCAAATAGGATTAGAAATAACATTTACACTGAAATCAATGCATCTAGTGCAAGCAACCAAATATCATTAGAAATCAACATCTACATTGAAATCAATGCATCTAGTGCAAGCAATCAATTAGGATTAGAAGTCACCATTTACAATGAAATCAATGCATCTAGTGCAAGCAATAAAATAGGATTATAAATAACCATCTACACTTACATTAATTCATGTGGTGTAAGAAATCAAATAGAATTAGAAAACATCTACACTGAAATCAATGCATCTAGTGCAAGAAATCAAATAGGATTAGAAATCAAAATCTATACTAAAATCAATGCATCTAGTGCAAGCAATCAAATATCATTAAAAATCAACATCTACACTTAAATCAATGCATCTAGTGGAAGTAATCAAATAATATTGAAAATCACCATGTATGTTAAAATCAATGCCTGTAGTGTAATAAATATTCTTCCCTCTCTATCCCCTCCATCTATATCTATATCTCCCTCTATCTCTCCTTTTTTGTCTCTCTATCTCACCCCCAAACATACACACACTCTCTCCATCTCTCCATCTCTCCCTTGTTACTCCTTCTCCCTCTCTCTATGTCTTTCTTCTTCCCTCCCTCTCACCCATTCCAAATCCATCTCTTTGTCCCTCTCTCTCCCCTCCTCTCTCCTCCTCTCTCTTTTCATTACTCTCTATCCCTTTCTCTCTCCCATCACTTTCTCTCTTTATCTCTCTCTATCTCTCTCTCTCTCTCTCTTGCCTCCAACCATGTCACTTTCTCCCTCCCTCTCTCCTTCTCTCTTCCCCTCCATATTTGTGTATCCCTATCTATCTTTTAGCATTCTCTCCCTCTCTCACTCCTATCCTTTTATCTCACTTCATTCCTCCTCTCCCCACTTATTTAGTTTATATCCTTTATTCAAGCAATCAAATAGGATCAGAAATCACCATATACACGGAAAGAAATGCATCTAGTGCAAGAAATATAATCCCCTCTCTCCCCCCTCCATCTATATCTATATCTCCCCCATCTCTCCTTCTTTGTCTCTCTATCTCATTCCCCCCCCCCCACACACACACTCTCTCTCCATATTTATCTATTTCTCCCTCTCTCTATCTCTCTCTTCTTCAATCTCCTCACCTTCCATCTATATCTCTATCTCCATCTATCTCTCTTTTGTATTTCTATATCAACCCAAAAACATATACACTCTTTCTCCATATCTATTTATCTCTCTCTCCCTCTTCATCTCCCTCACTCTCTCTCTTCCCCTTCTCTCCCTCTCTCCCCCCTTCTATCTCTCTTCCATCTTGCACTCCTCTCTCCCTCTCTCTCCATCACCCTTATCACTCCCTCTCACTTTCTCCACCATTATCTCTATTTGTCTTCCTTCTTACCTTCCTCTCCCTTTCCCTTCATCTCTCCTTCTCTCTCTCACATCCTTTCTCTCTTCCTTCCTCTCTCTCTCCCATTCTCTCCCACCTCCCATTATCTCTCCCCCTCAACTCTCTCTCTCTATCTCTCTCTTTTCCCTCCAGCTCTGTCACTATATCTCTCCCTCTCTCCTTATATATCCTTCTCTCCCCCCCTTCTCTCCATCTGTCCTTATATTTCTCTTTGTCTCTCACCACCAAGTATAAACATTCTCTCTCCATCTCTTCCTTTTCAATCCCTTTCTCTCTCTCCCCTTTTCTCTCTCTATGTCTTTCTTCTTCCCTCCCTTTCTCTCCTTCCAACTCCATATTTCTATCCATCCCTCTCTCCTCCTTTCTCTCACTCCCTCTATCTCTCCACCTTTATCACTCTATGTCTTTTTTCTTCCATCCCATATATATCATTATAATATATAAAACTTAATATTATATTATATTTAATAGCGTATTAATTAAAATTTATTGAGTTGAGTAATATTAATATTATAATATATTGATATTAATATTAGATTTAATAATAATAATAATATTAATATTAATGTTAGATTTAGTGTTGTTTTTCACATGGCATGATAACAAAATTTATAATAAAACTATATCAAATAAATATTTTCAAATATTACAATTTTGATGTGGAAATATTTATGTGTATAGAGATTTTAATATATCCATAGAATATCATTATTATTTTTAAAAATTCATTTTGCAAATAATTAATTAAAAGAAATATTAAAAAAATTTAGAGCAAGATTTTGGATTCTCTGTGTTAAATTAACATTTTTGCTTTGATTTAAGAAATGGTAGTGACTTTAGTAAAGAATAAATATGTTTACAATTTTACCTAATTTAGAATTTTAATGTGGTAAAAAAAAAAATTGAAGGTAAATTTATGATCTATTCAAATTCAACCTATATGATAAAAAAAACTATTTAAAGCGTGATATAATTGTATTATAATTTTTTAATCTAAACGCATGAGATAATTGTCTTGTAATATATATATATATTTTTATTTTTTTTCTAGTGTACTCTCTTAGCTTCTACAATGAATTGACTTAGAGTGTTTACCACGAAACAAACATATGACCTTTGGTTGACCAAATACATGGGAGGGCCTATAAATTTCCTATACAAGGTTGGGCCTACTACTACATCCTTTGATGCATTTATCTTCCTCTAGTTGGTAATTGTAGGTGTTTAAATGGGTCTACATTCCTACATCTTAAATCTCTTCACGATCTCCATAGTGTATCTCCCTTGGCCAAGGAAGGTCTCCCCATCTATTTGTCGTACTTCTAGTCCTAGGAAATAATACATCAGTCCCAAATCCTTCATCTCGAACTCTATTATTAAGTTTCTCTTGCATTCCTCTATGACCCTGCTAGAAATAGATCATCCACGTATATTATAAGAATGATAAACTCACCTCCTACCATCAAATAGTAGAGTTTAGAATAAGCCTCACTCTTCATGGAGCCAATATGTTGCAAGTATCTATTGATTTGACCATACTATGCTCTGGGATCTTACATGAGTCCGTATAACACCCTCTTCAACCTGAAAACATGAGTCTCCCTCCCATGCATCTCAAATCATTTTAGGTGCTCTATATACAACTCTTCTATAACTCCATTTAGAAAAGTTGTATTGACACCCATCTTGTGAATCTTCCATCCCATTTGCATTATAGAGAGATAAATCCCTAATAGAACTATATCTGGCTACTATAGTGAATGCATCCTCATATTTTGTGCTCTCCTTATTAACAAAACCCTTTTCCATGAGCGTAGTCTTATACTTGTCCACACTACCATCTACAACTTATTTAATCTTATAGATCCATTTATAGCCAAATACTGCCCTACCCACTAGCTTAGGTACAACCTCCCATACATCATTTAGTATGATGGAATTATACTCCTAAACCATTGCATCTTGCCACACTTGATGTTGTGTAGCTTGATGATAGCTTGAAGGCTCGCTGTCAATGATTTCTGTCACCAAAGCCTTATACTTGTTTGTCTGTTTGCACTCCCTCTTGTTCACTCTAGGAGATCCCATGAACTCTTGCACATCTATTAACGTCTGAAGCACCTTTTTATTTCTTCTTTCACTTGTGGTGGTTGGAGCTTCATGCTCCTCATCCTACTCCTACTGCTCCATTTGCTATGAACTCTGCTCTGCACCTATACTTGCCATTGTACTCATATTAATTCTTTGAGACTGAGATCCCTTTTAAACTCTTGGAACTTCTATTGGGTCACTCTGCTCATTAGCTTGTAACTCATGAGATCATCTAAAGGTATTCTCCTCCTTGAATTTAACATCTCATCTGATGATCATCTTCATGCTACTAGGAATGTAGATCATGTATGCCTTGGACATTTCACTATATCCAACTAAATATCCCTTATTTATAGTCTAATCCAACTTTGTGCACCTATCATATGTCATGTCACAATAACTTTACTTCCTAAGAATCTAAAGTGTCCAACCATTGGCTTCTTTCATGTAAAATTCTCCTTACATGTCATCTTCCCAAACACATCGCGAGGGACTCGTTTCTAAATATACACTAAACTTTACATGGCTCTGTCGAAAGAAATCTAGGCATGTCCTAGTCATATAACATTGCTCATGTTGCTCCAACTATTAACTTTCTCTTTCGCTGTCTGGCCCCATTTTTATGTGGGTTATATGGAGATGCCCATTCTCTCTAGATGCCCTCCATTGCACAAAAATGTGTGAATACCTTATCTCTTTACTCGCATCCATTATTTGTATAAATAACCTTTATCTTTCTTCCTATAACGTTCTCTACAAGAGATTTAAACTCTTGGAAGTGACTGAAGACTTTGTCCATTGTCTTCAAGAAATAAATCTAGGTTTTCCTAGAGAAGTCATCAATGAAGGTTACAAAGTACTCATAACAACCATGAGATTTTGTAGACAATGGGCCACAGATATCATAAGGCATGAACTCAAGCACACCCTTGGATCTACTTTCACTCCTTGGGAATGTTGCTTCTGCAAATTTCTCAAGAACGTACCCTCTACACACATCATCATGTTCCATGTTGATTTCTAGAACTCCTGTTATGATTGCCCTTGGAAATATAAGTCCTCCATGGTGTATGTGTCCCATCCTATGCCATAATTCTCTCACATCTTTGCTACTGTTACTGCTAATCAATTATTTTCTAGAGTTGAATTGTAACTTGTATATATTATCACTCCTTACAAGATAATTTTTTTCACCTTATTCTAACTCTAGTGTTTAATGTACACCTTATTCTCTACAAAGGAGACATCACATCCCTTGTACTGAAGTGCATAAAATGAAATCAAGTTAGTTCCTAAACCTGGCACGTGTAACACATCTGTAACACTATTACTCTTTCCTGACTCCCTCTGAATGATGACAATACCTCTCCCAAGTAGAGTACACTAAGACTTGTTCCCGATTTGAATCTACAAGCCCATCACCACTTCTTGATAACTAGAAAATAATTCTATAACTCCCGTCATATGGCATGATGTTCCACTGTCAATATACTAGACACCTATATATGTATATCTAGAGAGGAAAGAAATGAGAGAGAACTCATCTTCTACTCTCAAAGACAAATCCTCAATCTCTGTTGAAGCCACTGTCTATTGCTTCCCCTTCTTATTTTCTCCTTTCTTGCAATTAGGACATTGATTGACATAGTGACCTTGTTGACCGTCACTAAAGCACTTGATTGTACTGAAGTCCTTTCTCTTTCTCTCTCCCTTGTACCATTTATTTGATCCCTTATTTCCTTTTCCCTTTCCTTCATTGGCCACGTTCTTTTCATCTTCATGCTTCTAAGTTTTACCATTGCTAGTGCCACTATTGAGGATCGATCTAAGATTATTTTGAGTGAAATCACTCCATAGGAAATGCCAAATCAGTAGTGTATCCCATCTATTAATAACTTGAATGAAAACATCTCATTGCTTTGAGAATTCATTTGATGTGATCCTCACAATCTCATCATCATCTAGTTTAATACTGAAAATTTCTAACTCATCCCTCACTACTCTGAGTTTGGTGAGACAACTCATAGCATTTTCCCCTTTGTTTGTTTTTGTGTTTCTTAGATTTTCTCTACGGATCAACTTTTTGTTTGTCATAGCATGATTCATAAATGTGTCCCGCATCCTTTTCATTGTCTCTAACTCTGTGATATGAGGAACTATATGGTCCTTGAATCCATCCAAGATTATCCTCTTGGCTTTGGCATCCTCCTTCCTGTATGTTTAGAATTGTGTTGGATCTGTTGGTACGTCTATTGCACTAGTCAAATACTCCTTGAGACCATTCTCCTCCAACAACTAGAGAATTTTGTCTTTCTAGATGCCAAAATTAGAGGCTCCATCTAACTTGTCTTGATATCTCAAACTTATTGAGGTCATCTCTTGAAACTCTTTAGAAACTAAACAAAAGTCAACTAAATCTAGAGAGGTTCGATTTGGGGTTTACAAACCCTCACTTTCCCTTCATGTGCCTTGTGCTGATTTACACCTGAAAACCCCTGCACTTTATATCTTCTCCGATACCATGTGAAATTTCTTTAATTGCAGTTAGTGGAAATTATTCTTCTATCTCATACAGATTATTTGTCTTCATAAATTAATCAAGGAAAGGAATGAATGAAATCACTATTGAAATTTTCACTAATACTAATAGAAACTGAGAAATAATGGACACACATAAAATATAGACATCGATATTTTTGGACAATTATAGTCTCTAGCAAAACCCCAGTGTGGAGAAACCAGTTCTGCAAATGAGGGTTTATATTATTAATAAATATTTAGCAAATTGAGAAATACAACAACTATTTGCCTCTCACTGGAAAATTTATAACAAATATGTTTCTCCACTCCTATTCGAAAAATAAAATTGGAAATACAAGATTTCCTTCTACAAAGCAACATGGCATGCTCTATGTAATTTGTGTCTCCTCCATCAACTTGCACTAGTAGACTGTAAATGTCCATGACCTTCTCTTGAACTCACTCAGCCTCTGGAAAAATTATTTTGATAAATATACTGCCTCCAAAAACACACTAAATCAACTTACACCTCATTCAAAAAATGTCTCTCATAATTGGAAATCAAACTGTAGCCTAAACAACTTGCACTAGGTAAACTGGAAATTCACACTAGTTGAATCAACCTTCCTTTTGCATAATAATTCAAACTCCTTCCTTCACTTGGAATGTTTGAATATTTATGAATAATTTCTCTATAAATATTGTCCTCAATTTATTTTTTGAAAACTTCTTGTTGTTGTCCTCCATGCTATCATTGTAACCTTACTATCACTACAATTTTGTGTCTTGAATGTGATCTCCAATTGCCCCATCGATTTTCTCTTATAACCTCTCATTGAGAAAACAATGACGATGATTTGATCTGAATCAATGGCTAGGATCATGCTGAATCCTTCTCATGACTTTTCTAGAAGTCACTAGAACAAAATTAGGTTTTTCTCAATTAATCTGCCTTAATCAACCACTTTTCCTAAAGACTTAGGAAAATAATTTTAAAAATGGCTAATTAATCTAATTAAGACATTTTCCTTAGAATCTTTCCAAGTCTTAGAGATAATTATCCTCTTGTGTTCCTTAGAATCATAGACACCAATAGAAACTAGAACACCTATTTTACCTATAAAAACTAACATATTTGACATGAGGAAGGGCTTTAGAAGTGAAAAGGTGATCTTTTCATGGTTGAATTTGTTTTTTCGACATAGTAATATCCATTTAATAGATTTAACCATTTCTCCAAAGCATTTGCATCTATTTGATCTTAAAACACAAAGATATTATAGTTAACTTGTACTTTGAACAATTTCACACCTCCAAAATTACCACTAGTTGAAAGTGCATTGGTTGTTGTTGGAAGTCCTCAAAGGACATGGGAAAAATTGTCCATCATCTCATTCCTATATTGCAAGAGTGCTTCCTCAAGCAACTACTTGAAAGGATTTCCCAACCCATCATATCTCTTTTCTTTGGCCATGGGAAACTGCTTTTGTTGATGAGAGTAATTGTTCAAGTGAAAGTAGCTAGAGAACCAAATTTTTGTATCCTAGCTTCAATATTAGGGACATGCACCAAGAAATTACAAGGAATATATTGCCTGATACCACTATTGTACAAGGAATAAAATGAAAGGAAAGAAAATAAATGCAACACAAGAAGAAATATAATAGAAAGCACAATGATATAATGAAAACCCAACTTCTATTAATGAATGGAATAGAAGAATACTATACAACAAAAACTGGCTAGAATGGTGGCCGTTATCTATAAAAAAGAGAGATACCTACTTTTCACATTCACAAAAGTTATTACAAGAGGCCAAAAGAATGATCTTTTGACATAAAGAAAGAAGTCTAGAGGTCCAAAAACCTAACTCTAAAGTATCAAGTATCAAATAGTTTGCAAGACACAATGTGTTTAATTAGTACAACAACTTCTTGAGAAAGTATATATATATATATATATATATATATATATATATATATAATTCTATAATTTATCTATTTATTTTATATATTTCATCATTCATCACATGAAACATCAATAAAACAATATATAAAATTCTACAAAATTAATCACATAAATATTTCACACACATTATAACAAAATACTTCCCAAATTATTTCCATTTCTTATATAAATATGTGATTCCTTAACTACACATACAAAATCATAAACTTAATGCTCTCTCCCCTCTTATTTTTTATTTTTAAAAAACCAATTATATAGGTAGTTGTAAATTTTTATAGTTAAAATATTATTTTAAACCGTTTTCTTTAAACAAATAAATTAAGTAACAAATTAAATTTTTCCTTATAAAAATTTACTTAAAAATTTATTAATTTTTATTATTTAAATTTATAATTTTAATAATAATAATTTGCTTAATTTAATCATAACTGTACATTTCATATACGACAAAAGTTTTTCTTATGATTTTCGCCGAAGATTCCTCAAACAATTGATATGGATCACAGAAGTCTCAATTAAATAACTTAAAAAGTCTAAAAAATAATAAATCCAGGTAGATCCATTTTTCTCCAATAAAATTCCTAAGTAAACAAGTTTTATTGATATGGATTAGGAAGTCAATCAAATGCTAAATAACTATGCATGAAAAGGATAAAAAATAATAAATGCTTTGAGGTAACCAATTCTTTTACAATTTTTCTAGTTGATCTCAATATTAATATTTGCTGGAATATCATAATTAAACATAGTTTTATCTGTGCTTGAAAAGTTGGTAGAAACTTTACAATTCCATTTTTCTCCAATACAAACCTGCTGGAAAAATAAGTAAACAAATCTATATCTATGCATGTCAAAGGAGGAAAATAAATAGGAGATGCGATGTACTAAGTGAATGATTGTATAATTTTTATTTTATTTTACTTATATTTTTATAAAAGGATCTATGAAAAAATCATAATTGACTCATTCTAATTGATTATGATACAGTGTCTCTCTGTGCAACTTAGCTAAGTGTTTGTCTCACTGTGGTGTGATAGCGACGTAAGCAATTATCAATTCGAACTCTAATCCAGTTCAAATAATATAAATAACTTGACTCCTTCATAAGCCGGAAATTTCTCGTCCGCTCCTGATGACTAAAAATGTCATCCACCGCCGTACATGCAATAGAAAACGCGAGCCTTCTATTGTTACGTATCCGAATTATATTAGGGGAGCAACAGCGGCAGATTGAACAATTATAATAATGGGGCGCAGTACTTTAATGGCCTTACTTCTCTGCTTATCTTTACTTCTTCTCTCCGTGACAACAGAAGCTCGAACGCGTGTGGTATTTTCTTCTTCATCGGATATTTAGTCATCATTATTAGTTCTTGCCATCTGGTAATGGTCAGGGACTATAGTAATCTGATTTGGTTGATTTAGCATTAATTCGAAGTGCTATTTCGGAGAATGCGTTCGTTAGACCAAGGTTTTTAAATGCTCCGTGCCACGATAACCAAAGTGCTCAGGTTTGTCATCTTATTTGGCCTCTTCCCGTGTTTATTATTCCTCACCGTCAGAGGATTTCCTGTATTAATGTTAGCGTTTCTTAGCATTAGTTTGGATTGTTTGCAGTTTGAATTGATTGCAATTTTGGTTTGGGCATATTGGCAGGCAGGTGTTCTGCATGCAGGGGCTGCAGCTGTCCGTGCATGGCGCAACCGAATTAACTGTTGCTTAATCTGGATCAGGTACCCGCTTTCGCTCTCGCTTTCTAGTGTCTACTGTCTTCTCTTTGCAAGGAATCGGTCGCACTTTGCAATAAACTATCTCTTCTTGTTTCTTTTTGCACAGTGACATTTACAACAAAACTCCAACATCACTGAAGTTATTTTAATGTTCTGCAGCGGTCTCTTGAGTGGAGGATTTGGAGGAGCCAAGGTCGTACGCTAAGGTTCCTGAGCAGCCGTGGCCAGCCAGCAGCTAGAGACAGATGCCCAGCTGACGATGCCGCGGCAATAGGTTTTTAGAAGATGGCCGATTACAGGAAACCGCCCTGAGGAGAAAACCAAATTTGATTGCCATGAAGGGAATAGCAAAAATGGCAATGGCGGAATGGCTGGTAAGATACTAAGTTCAGTAGGTTTTGCTACCGCGCCTCGTGGATGCTACTTTGATGACCCATAACCACCAACAGTAACCCCCTCACCAGAGGGAGATGCTTGTCCAAATCCGTTCATCACATATCATCCAGGTGCGTACCTGCTGTTCTTTCACAAGCTACATTCAATCAATTTTTTTTTGTAATCCAGGATGATATATGGAAAAGTAAAACTAAGTGAAAAGCATCTGGTTATAGAAAATACCATCACCGGCTGTTACTGGTGTAATTCCGATAAGGCAGTTGATTGTGGTTGTTTTCCCAGCTCCATTGGGTCCAAGGAGACAAAATAGCTTATCTTTCTCAATGTTTATCCACAAGCCCTAAAATTTGGTTATAAATCAAAAGGAAGAAAAAATAAATCTAATCAGAATGAGCATAAATATTTTTTCATCAATCTTCAGTTGTATTCTGCTCTTTCATGTAAAAAAGTTGAGAATGAATCATAAGATATCCAATGCCATTCTTATGTGTTAATATATCTTTACAGCATGATGAGGAGCTGTTTTTCTGCATTTGCAGCAACCAACCATATTTCTTATACCAGGGAATGTCTTGATGAGGCCACGAACTTGGACAACCACATTTGGACTCCTCGTATCCTCAGTTACTTGCTGTCTGACTAATGATTCCTCTGCGGCAACATCTTCATCATCAGGACTACTTTCAGGTAACGGTGGAACAGATCTTGTACATGTACAAAAACCACCGCCTGCAGAAATAAAATCTTCTTAGTGAAGCACATTGATGGGTGTTATTTTTTTCAGAAACTACAATCACATCACGGCCGCATAGCCCTCATCGATTCTGCCATAGGAGAAACCATCACCTTCCCTCCATGGCCGAAAGACTTGCATCCTAATTTCTTCTTCTTCTTCTAACTTAGGGTCGCAAAATAGCCAAAATTGCGTCTCCACTCTGCACAACCTCATCATGGTATCGAATCCCGCCGACGCCCCTTCTGTGAAAATCGAACTAGTGCTGCTTGTGGGTCTCTGTATTATTTCAGCAGTATTGGCAGCAGCATTTTGCAAGAGCTTTGTGGTAGATTTATTAGGTGGCGTTACATTACATTGCAGGGTCTTCCTGCTCGGGTTTCAGGTTTCAATATGCCTGATCACAGATGTTAGCCTGATTACAGATGTTACACTAGTTTCAATCTTCCTGCTCGGGTTTCAGGTTTCAATCTGCCTGATCACAGCTGTTAACCTGATGCAACCTTAGGTGGCCTGCTGTAGAGCTTGCATGTGTTATGCTATGGAGAGAGAGGTGTTAGGCACATGGCCCTCATGTAGGGCCCACAAGGTGGATAAAAGTTTCGACTTTCATTTTTATTTTTATTGAAATCGATTGATTTTCTTATTTTTATTTAAATTTGAAATTTCATGGGGCATTTTCGTTTCTCAGTTGAGAGCTTAACAGGGTTCTGCCCCATTGATTCACTCTTCGCCTCTGTCAACGGATACGACTTAACGACCCTCTTCCGGTTTTGGAGCTTTCTTCGTTTCTAAACGAATTGAATTGCTCTCCCCACCGGTTACTTCGGAAACATCAACTCCATCTCCCCTCCGTTATTGATTGTTGGGCAGCATGATGAAATGCACAATATCCAGATCCACTCTTAAGTGTCGGGACAGATGGCCTCAATTTCAATGTTGTAGAGGGGTAGATAGCTATGAGAGTGAGCAGGGAACACAAATGCATAACCGAAGGGGATCAACAGAACTCGAAAGGTGTTCAATAATGGTCTGCTCGGGTTTCAGGTTTCAATATGCCTGATCATAGATGTTAGCCTGATCACAGATGTTACACTAGTTTCAATCTTCCTGCTCGGGTTTCAGGTTTCAATCTGCCTGATCACAGATGTTACACTAGTTTCAATCTTCCTGCTCAGGTTTCAGGTTTTAATCTGCCTGATCACAGATGTTAACCTGATGCAACCTTAGGTGGCCTGCTGTAGAGCTTGCATGTGTTATGCTATGGAGAGAGAAGTGTTAGGCACATGGCCCTCATGTAGGGCCCACAAGGTGGATAAAAGTTTTGATTTTCATTTTTATTTTTATTGAAATCGATTGATTTTCTTATTTTTATTTAAATTTGAAATTTCATGGTGCATTGTCATTTATCAGTTGAGAGCTTACCAGGGTTCTGCCCCATTGATTCACTCTTCGCCTCTGTCAACGGATACGACTTAACGACCCTCTTCCGGTTTTGGAGCTTTCTTGGTTTCTAAACGACTTGAATTGCTCTCCCCACTGGTTACTTCGGAAACATCAACTCCAGCTCCCCTCCCTTATTGATTGTTGGGCAGCATGACCAAATGCACAATATCCAGATCCACTCTTAAGTGCCGGGACAGATGGCCTCAATTTCAATGCTGCAGATGGGTAGATAGCTATGAGAGTGAGCAGGGAACGCGAATGCATAACCGAAGGGGATCAATAGAACTCCAAAGGTATTCAATAATGGTTTCCGAAGCGAGGTTCCATATTCATATACGGAGCGAGCAAGCTATTAATTGGCACAATTCACATCAAAACAGGAGCCATGCAAAAATATAATGCTGAATTAAAAATTCAAAATTAGAGGCATCTTTGTTCAGGGAGCTCTTTCTCATTGGTCATTTAAGTCAGTAATCCATGGGCTGTACATTGAGACTTGTTTCAGGTCATTGCAATGTTGTCATGCAGAAATGTAAGTTGTAACGTTGTTGAATTAAGAATTCAAATTGTAAATTAAAAAACTGTATGCTAATATTTGATTTATTCAGCATTATGTTAAATAGACAGTTTACGTCACCCTTACTTGGGAAGTGAAGGAATCTGTGGATTGTTCTTTGCAGGTTCATTCATTGGAAATCCAAAGTGATTGAAAAATTCAACTATTCTCACAATGGTATGCAATGTGCATTTTATTTCCACTCATATACTTTTCCAATTATGGATTTTTTATCGGAATTTAGTTGCCTTATTTCAGCCTAATAGAATATTGTCTTTCAGGTATGTTGGGAGGATTTTTGTCAAGGCTCCGGGCAAGCCAATAAAAATTATTACAAAGCTGAATGCCATGGCTGGTTTTCCACCAGATGAGGAAATTGATCTTTACGAGGTTAGTTGAATAAAAGCTTTTGGATACTGTGACACTAATTAGTGACGATGTCATGTGGTGCTGGAAAATTAATTATAAGCATTCTTATTCCAAGGTATCTGTGGATCCTTGTTGCACCTAGTTTTTTGGTTGTCTATGATCCATTGGTTAATTTTTGATGCATTGGGTGTTGTAATATGTAGGAAATCAAATTTGAACCAAATGTCATGTGTGAACCCATTGAAAAGAGAATTACTTTTCGATCTAGCCAGGTTAGTTCAGTTTTATACCATTGTTGTCAACACTTGTTTTATCATTATTGTATCTCTATTTATTTTAGAAAGGGTCAGTGAGGGGATTTATTATTCGAAATTCATGCAATGCAGTTTGTTACTAAGTATGGTTCCCTCACTATATTATTTCCTATATTTGTGGTGATGTCAATCATGCAGCTTGAAGATGGGGACATCATTTGTTTTCAGAGATCTCTAGCTACATATGAAGAGGATATACATCGATTTCCAGATGTTCCTTCATTCCTGGATTATGTTCATAATCGGCAGGTACATAATCTACTGGTAGCCCTGTATTTTTTCACACTTGCAATTTCTTGGACCAGTCTTCTATCATTTAGTTTGTTTGCAGTGCGTTTTCTAACCGATGTAAAATTATTATTAAAGAAAATGAAGGTTTTAATTAGTACTTTAGATTATATGGCACAAGCATGTATGTGGAATGCTCGGGGACATCATTTGTTTTCAGAGATCTCTAGCTACATCTGAAGAGGATATACATCGATTTCCAGATGTTCCTTCATTCCTGGATTATGTTCATAATCGGCAGGTACATAATCTACTGGTAGCCCTGTATTTTTTCACACTTGCAATCTCTTGGACCAGTCTTCTATCATTTAGTTTGTTTGCAGTGCGTTTTCTAACTGATGTAATTAGTACTTTAGATTATATGGCACAAGCATGTATGTGGAACGCTCAAAAACTCAGTAAGAGATACCACTATGTATCTATGAGATGCAAAAACAGACTAGGAAGCTTAAGGACAGGTCAACATTTTCGCCAAAATACTTGCCGACCTAGATTTCACAATTTCTAAAGAAAATGATGTTTATCTTGGTACCATTCACGTCGACTCACCATCCAAATAGATAGCTTTTCTGAATATTTTTGTTTTATCTAAAACTAGCAGCAAAACTGCATATATCTATGTCATGTTTTGGTCTCTGTCTGGTTTGTTTATGTCTGTGTATCGAAGCGCTTCCCTTGTGGGCCAGTTATTCTGTCAAAGCAAGACTGTTTGTATCCAAGTCCTTGTCTTCTGAAATATTTGTTTCTATGCTTGTATCTAGGTTTATTGCTTACAGGTTTACCATTTCTCCGAAAATATTCACTGGACTGTTACGATTTCAGCTCTAGCTGTTGATTTATTCCCAGGGATAATGTTATCTGTGTATGTGTAATTGTACTGGTAATTCTATTAGCATAGGATTGTTAAAGAAAACATGCATTGTCAATGCGCAGGTTACTGTATTAAGGCTCTACAGTTATTATTATTTTGCATATTAAGATCTATGGTGGTGAATTGTTTGGGCCATAAGCCTTTGATTATGGAGCAGAGTTCAAAGCAAATATGTTATATGAAAATAAGGCAATGACCATAATTTGGTCCTATATTTGCCTGAAGGTAATCCTCATTTTGTCATTTTGCACTGTGATTCTTGTAGAGTGACATGATGGCAATCTGAATCCTGTCTGGAGCCCCCAACCTAATGCAACCTATCAAATAAAAGTTACCTAGGCATTGTGCTAGTTTCCTGAAAGGTCAATTGACAGTTGGAAGGCTAGGACCTTCTTGAACAGAGCTTCTTTAATAAGGGCTCTTAAAGTGAGTCCCATGAATGCTGTGGCAGCTTCTGTAGAAGAAGCCTGCTTGCCCGTTTTTCCAGAAGATTTCTTTTAGTAGTAAATTTCCAAATGTTTAGTGAAGGAGTGTCTTTTTATGCCAAATAACAAAATAATTGTGTTGCACTAAAATTTGAATACTTATTTTGCTGATCAATGGGTTAAGTTTTTAAGCAGTGCCTATATAACTAAAATGCAACTTATACATGAAATAAGGTGTGCAATTCTAAATAGGTGCTTTTCTTATGGATAGGGTGCATTCAACCACACGATTCCAATTAACTAATACTGACATAAATTGTTAAATATCTTCAGCAATTTTTTCTTCATTTACATGTTTCCGTTGGTTAAGGGTTATGCGAGCTTTTATGCATTAAGTCAACTATAATGCAAATGCATTAGGTCCCTATATCACATGGTTTGAGTTTTTGTTTGAGTTCAGAGACCAAGTTCAGCAGCGCAAAACTATAACATGAAGTTTGCAATGAAAAACATGTAATAAATTCAGCATTAAATTTTCGAAGCTCAACGTATTCACAATCTAATATACCAATCCATCGCTTGCAGAGGTTAGATACAGAATATATTTGCTTTTCTTGGGTTCTCCACTTAATTCATTTCCGAGGGAAATCCACTTGGTAGTCCCCCTCATTCCACTCATGGTATTGAGGGTGAACTAGGTCAGCTATCAATAGTTGGCTTAGGATGAGAGCTAGCATGTTAGAAAGTTGGATTAATTTCAGCCAGTTGAACTCACGCAATTGACATCATTAATGTTTTCTTATTATGATTGGGTATTAAATTGATTCAGTCCTCTAGCCTTTTGCAGGGTAGACCTTGTCTCTGTTTCAATAATTGTGGTTCAGTGTTGGCTGTAACAACTCGTGATAATGGGATCAAGATCTTAGCTAATGCAGATGTAGCTAAGCGGGTGACAAGGGAGTCAAAGGTAACTAAGGAAGTAAGCAGCAGTGCTAGAAATTCCCTTGAACATATATTTTCTAGTTTGGGATTGCCTACCTTTGAGGGAGATTCAAGGTATAGGTTATTTTTCTGCAGATGACCTTTCGAGTTGGGATCATTTATAATCTTGTTGCCGGCAATGATGAGATATTGATGAATTTTTTTTGCTATAATTACTTCATGTTTATCTGCACTCAATTTTTATTTCATAGTACATCTTACTTTGGCACATGAATATTGGAGCAGTGATGAATTGTTCACGTCTTGCACTTTTTTCTAGAAGCTTCAGAGATGGCATTTTCAGGGTTCCTTGGTGCTACACATGATTGTGCTGGTAATGCTAACTGTTCCATTCTACTCTGTGTATGATTACAATCTGATTTCATATTCACCCAAATTGAACATAACAATTGCGTTAATTTGACATATAGGAATTGCATTTTATTCATTACATTGAAGGGAATGAATGTATAATTTAATGTAACCACACTTGGACAGAGACGCAAAAAATCCTTGAACATAGTAGGACCTTGTAATCTTCATATGGGAAAACTTATAACTTTGACAGTGAAGTCAAACAAGACTGAACCCATCTTTCTACCAAATCCACAATAAGTGTGGAACGAATGTCCCAAAATACCCCGGGGGCATAATATTTCTTTTAATTTTATTATTATTATGAGTATCCCAATTTATGAAGCTAAGGTCGAATAGGGGCAGTTGCCAATGGTATCACATCTGAGAATATCCCTGTACTCTCTTGTTATCCAAAACTGATCATAAACTTTCCCATCTGAACTTTTCTTGTACTCGAGCAGCAAAGAAGAATGATTAAAAGTCGTGGGCTTAACAAATCCATAATCATGGTCCTTGAAATAACTCCAACTGGTTTGTAGAGTAGTATAATCAGCTAGGGCACAACCTCCCCCACCAACCACTACGTGTATGGTTGCATTGAACGTACCAGAATAGTGAGACCTTTCAGAACTCACACATATGTTCTGCACCATGACAAAAAAACCAAGATGAATGCTCCTTCAAATGACATTTTTTTTTTAAAACTCACTTTATAAAAGAGTCCCATGAAGATTACAAGGAAGAAGGGCACACAAAATTGCACAGTATAACACCATTGTTGTTCCAAGACAAATCAATGCATCAATCAGAAAACGAGCTTACCTCATATATGGGACATGTTCGCTCATAATTGTGAACATGGCCATAAAAGGCAAGGTCCACTTTATACTTCTGCCAGAGCTTTTGCAGCATCTCTCTCCCCATAGGCTCTTCAAATGCTCCCTCCTCCGCATACCAGGAGGCTGAGGAGTAGCCTAGAACACGATGAGCAATAAAGATAAGCCAGGGCTGCTTCTGTCTATCGGCAGATGCAAAACATTCCTCGATGAACTTGTATTGCTCTGTTCCCTCTCGCCAATCATGTTCTGAATCAGCAATACAGAAATGGAACATGCCATAGTTGGTAGAGTACCTGAACAATAACATACACAGAACACTCACAATTACACTTGCTTGAAAAGAATGAATTAATAGTATTTGATAGTCTTTCATCGTCTAAAAGAAGCTACACCTGAAAGCTAATTTTCCCATCTTCCTTTTAGTAAGCCAAACTGAAGAAGGAAAGCTCCGTTTTGGAAGTATTTGCAAATTTTACATGGAGTCTATATCAGTTATTAAGGTTGATTCCACTGCTTCCATATGTATTTAATAACTTGCCATGGAATTTAAACTAATCTAGTGCGAAGCAGTAGATCATTTGTCCCCATATTTTGGCGTGTTGCTTTGGTTTCTTTCATACTTTTTTGATAAAAATGTCATTACTTAAGGCTATGTCCTTACATACAAACATTTGTTCACAAAAGTGCCTTCTTATTTCTCATAGAAATTCCTCACCATGTTGCCAGTATTGAAAAACCAATTTCAACTCTTCGGTTTTTTGTCACAAATGTAGTCAGCAACCAATAATTACCAACCTTCTTGCTAATCAACATAGGCTTTTCAAGTTTCAACTACTGCCATGCATACCAGATCTTAATGGGAATGACCTTGTAAGAAGCAAATACTAGTCAAATCCATACAAAAATGGGCATTAACAAAATTTATCCACAGTACAATCAGACTAAAACAATGATGTCTGCTATCACAACACTCTTGGTTTATATACCGACGAATTAGAGGATAAGTGGTTACATTCTTTCTGGAATCTACTTTTCTATCTTACTATTTGCAGACATTGTTTTACTATCTCACTCAATTGCAGGTCTTCAGAAAAACTTGATGTTATCAATTCATTTTGTGATGAGCATGGCCTACAGGGTAATCTTGGAAAGACAAATATTATGGCTTTCAACATGTCCAAGAAAGAAGCATCCACTATAAATCTGACATATAGAGGACAGCTGATGAAGGTGGTATCATCTTATACTTGCTTGGATTGGGTATCTTCTGGACCATCTTCAGCTTGATTCTTGCAGTAGAAGTAAGATTTAACAAAGGTTATGCAACAATAACACCCGTTAAGCAACAATATTTCCAGCTTCAGTAGAAAAAAATTCACCATCTTTGCACCACCGTTTGGCTTAAATGGGCAGTATCAATGTTTCTTCTAATCTTTTGTTTAACACTCTTGGTTTATATACCGACGAATTAGAGGATAAGTGGCTACATTCTTTCTGGAATCTACTTTTCTATCTTACTATTTGCAGACATTGTTTTACTATCTCACTCAATTGCAGGTCTTCAGAAAAACTTGATGTTATCAATTCATTTTGTGATGAGCATGGCCTACAGGGTAATCTTGGAAAGACAAATATTATGGCATTCAACATGTCCAAGAAAGAATCATCCACTATAAATCTGACATATAGAGGACAAATCTTTGCACCACCGTTTGGCTTAAATGGGCAGTATCAATGTTTCTTCTAATATTTTGTTTAACAAGCCAATGTGGTAGCACATGTTAGTGCTCTTACTGAAGCTTATGTGAAGCACATATCAATCTGTCTCTTCAGTGCTAAGTTGTAACATTAAAATCATGTCTTCACCTTCCCCTTCATTCAGCTCGAGAGAATTATCATTTTTCCATCATCTTTAGTTGTTGTTATCAGGTAATGTGTCTAGTTACTTTTGCCTAATAACCATTTCGAGTGAGATGCTTTAAGGATCTAATATTTTTCCCAAATAACTATTTGACTAGCTGCCGGGCCAAGATGGTGCAAAATCAATAATGGGGGTTGCTGGCATAGTACCCAGGATGGACAGATGTTCTCTGCTTGTATGGTAGAGCTCTTATCCTACTCAACTGGAAATTAACCATATAGACTTCAATGGAAAATAATATTTACTCTTTCCACTACTACAGGACACACAGACAAGTGGATGCAAGTGTCCTCTTGGATTTAGGGGAGATATTGTTGATAAGTGTCAAGGTATGTTGAGGCAGATACCTCGCCAAGTGATGAAAAAAAATTTTGTTGGTGCAATTACTAATTCTCTTTTTGTTTTAATAACTTGCGGCTCAGATATAAATGAATGGAAAGAAAAGGTAGCTTGCCAGTGCTCAGAGTGTAGTTGCAAAAATACATGGGGCAGCTATGATTGTAGCTGCAAAGGTGACCTTCTGTATATTAGAGACCATGTTACGTGCATAAGTAGTTCAATGATCTGAGAAATAAAGTATAGCTTTCCAGTTAACCAGGGCAAGCAAATGACCCAATCATTGTTACCATACTACTCCTTGAACCAATTAATGCATTAGCCTGTATGTCATCACGTGTTGTAAGCTTATTTCACCAGCTTAGCTTGGACTATTATGGTACTAAGGGCATAATTAGAGTCTTATACATGGAGGCACAATAAAATAGAATATAGCTAGTATTACGTAGTGTGCTTTATAAGAAAGGGCTTTAATTACACCATTACAGACTCAGAGATGGCTTTCATTTCACGCATTAAACATCCTTACATTGTAGGATATAAGGAGGCATGGTGTCTTTTAAATTGGGTCATTTTGAAACATTGAGGCAGTTTCTTGTGCTTTTGCTCTACCATGGTCTGTGCTTGTGTTTTTCCCAGTTGGGCTGTGCATTATTGTAATTTATTATATGCTTCCCCCAATTATTCCTATGTTCTATCTAAATCAATATTGAGAGGAATGAAATGAACAAACGCTGTAAATTGCCCCATAAGGCATGATAACCTGTTGTCTGAACATGTCTTTGATACACTGATTACTTGTCCTGTCTAGCCAATTGTTTATTAGAATGGCTTGGACCCGCCAGAAAGTGAGTGTAATATAATCTATTTCCCATAGCCCTTTTGTAAAATGTGACATCATTTTGATTAGGTTCATGCTCCCAGGTCTGCAGAGCACATATAACCACAGCTCCGAGCCTGTCACACTCAACTGCCAAAACCTCACTTGCAATCTAACACCAAGATTTCATTTGAGATTTGCCCCTGATGTCAGATACATCACCTAATTTCCCATTTACTTTTGCCGTCACATACATAATTTCATATGCCATCTGCCTCCAATGTCAGATAGATCACTTAATTGCACCAATAGTTTTTTGTTTTATGGCAATCATTAAATACCGGTTTGCTCCAATAAATGCTCCTCATATTGGATTATATCCCCTCCAATCTGATCTTGAAGTATTTCAGCTCCATTCCAAATGAATCCGTATATGTACTTACTTCTGCACGTGTCAGAAATTTATCCAGCATTGAACTCTTGCAATCTTGCACGACTTTCCTTATTTGGTTGTACAGTAAAATATTATCAAAAACTCAGTTCCATTCACACTTAAAACCAGCTTGCAAACACATTGAACTCTTTTATAAATTGGCAGAAGCAATGCCTAATTTCTCGCCTACAAAACAAAGCCACCTTCTGCACCTACATATTGACATACCTCTCTCTGCTTCACATAACATGGAATCCATTAGCATAAGCCAACTTACTCAACTGGCAGCATTGTTTCTCTTAGCACTTTTTCTCATGAGTCTTCTGATTATGGACATCGTAAAAGTAGAAACACAAAGAAAAAAGAAACCAAGAAAACAATAACATCTCGAACGAGGAGCATATGAATCTACAACAAGTACTTGACATGATTATGGAGTATATTTGAGTTACAACTCACATTTTTGTGGAGAGATTGTCAAAATTCTGAATCTCAGGCCTATTTTTGCATTATTTTACGCGTTGTCTTAATTCCCGGCTTCCTTCTCTGTTACAGGTCTATACACAAATTTGCAATCACCTAGACGAGATCGAGACCTAGCCCTTTCAGTTGTTTAAGCAAGGGAGTCTGTTGATTAAGCTGTACCCGCCCGAGCCATTGATTATTCAGTCGACTCTGTTGATTCGGTTGATGCAGATAAGTAGCAAACACAGCATCCGGATCAAACTTATGGTGGTGAGACAACCGGGTCTACGACGGATGCTTCAAATATGCATTTGGATCTGCCATGGTGGTGAAACTCTCATTTTTTATGCTTCTATCGTCTCTGCTGAGATGCCAATGATTACAAAACTAGAATATCAAGCTGACAAAGGAGAGGCATTGCAGACTGCCCTGATTGGAAATAACAGCGCTCCAGTGGCAGCCGGTATTCGGACGAAGCCAAAGCTTGAGAGTGAAAATGTCACATAGGATGACAGAGTTAAAGATGATTTTAAGATCGTTGAATCTAACTCAGGACTGATAAATGTATCATTGATGCCAGTATTCCTTTCAGGGAAAGTACCGTATGCAAGTTTCCAGTTTTGTTTGGCAGCAGTTGTAGTTATCAATTGTTTGAGACAGTTTTCTATATATATGAAAACTTTCTGAAAAGAGTATCAGTCTGCTTGATAGCTCTAATGTCTTAAATGCTAGCATTTATTTTGTATCTGGTCTATTTTATGTTTGTGTCTAACCTGAGAGGTTATATAACGATAAGATTCTTTCACTTATATGAATATGGCCATGTAAACTCTTCTTTTAGTTCACTAATGTGTTTCATTACTCTGAGCACTAGATTTTCAAGCTTGAAACTTGCATCTCAGTGTATCCACTGTCCACTAGAAGCTGACTTAATGCATATGCTTGGATGTTATACCTAGGGCAATGCCACAAATAGTAGAACTCATGCCACATATAACCAAGAATATTCACTGCACAGGGTTCTATCCTTGATAGCTATAGGTCTTCATACTTTCAGGAAGACAATTCCTTTAGACTGCTTTGCTACTGAAGTTTCCTATGACTGTATTAAAGCTTAGATGCTTTCGTTTATTGATGCCTGTAGCTACTATAAGACAAAAAATTTCCACAAGTTGGCTCAACTTAGTCTCCTTTACACACAACTTAGTTTCCTTTACGCACAGGAGACTCACTTGTTTTCAACAGATTCTCTGCTCTGCTACTGAAGTTTCCTATGACTGTATTAAAGTGGATGGACAAGTAACTAGTTTTAACTTGATGCAGGGACTTGCTGCCTCGCAGCTTCCCTGGTTTTCAATTAGAAATCATATTAGTTTTCTTGCATCTTCTAATGTCTTTTCTAGATCTCCCATAATGATTTTTGATGTGAGTTGTTTGGTTGCAGAAGAGGGATCAGGGGGAGGTTGGAAGACAACGCTAAGAGCCGCGAGGTGGTCACCACTTGCCCCGACACTTCCTGCGGGAGGCACTCATCATCCCTATAATCCGCAGTCGTCTCTGCCGCCTTCACGATAGAACCATAGGCCAACAGTCTTCAAATACCATTGCAGGGTTTTGCTTAGGGATTCTTAACATGTATGGGAGATTTGAGTTCCATCCTCTTTGCAACGTACCCTTGCGTGGGCGATACCTTTGCTGTTTTTCGATATGGATCCGGGGAAAGTTGGTTAATGTATAAGGTTTAGAAATTTGTATAATAAAAAATATATATGTGACAAATAGTAATTATAATGCAGGAAGGGTTGACTTAGTTATAAAAAGTAAGTTTAGTTGAATATTAGAAGTCAAGTTCAACGTGAGTTGAGTTAAGAAAAACAAGTTATGTCTAATATTAGAAAGTCTAATGTGAGTATAAGTTTACCATAAGTTTACCTGGAAATTCCATGATTTCATATTTAATAAATTTGGTGTGTATATCTATGTGGTTGGGTCATTGTAATGTGAAGTAAAGAGTGAAATTAGCTTCAATTTGGTGGATATATATGACAGAAAGTTTAATAAATAAATTTTTTTTATTGAAATAAAAATTTGTGCATTTATCATTCTTGTATGGATATGCTTAATTAACTCGAGAAAAGTCGAATTTAGTTAGAAATTCCATGATTTAATATTAATAAATTTGATATTTATATATGGTTGAGGCATTGTAATGGGAAGAAAAAAGGGAAATTAACAGCAATTTGGTAGAACTATATGGAAGAAAGTTTAATAAATAGAAAACCTTTATTGAAATAGAAGCTCGTGCATTTATTATTCTCGTATTTATATGTTTATCTCTACCTCTAAACCACATGCGTATGTTCTTTTTTCCACGTATATAATGGCTTTCAATTTCAAATTGATAGAACAATATGTGTAATAGCCAAGTTGTCTGTCAAAACTTAAATGGCATCTAAATTGTATCATTGCATCTAACACTTTCTTAGGTTAAATCACATTATTATTACTTTTCAAATTTATTTTAATTTGATTTATATTTTTTATTAATTAATAATTTATGGTTTATATTAGTGTTTTTGTTGTTATTTATTCAATTTATTTCGATCTTCCGGCCTCCATAACTGATCTTTTCGCTAATTGGCAGAACAACTATCCTGGTCCCCCCAAAAAACAAAGTGATTAAAGTGGCTTGGTCTTCTCTCCTCAAAATTTGTTGCTGGCAGATCTGGCTAGAGCGAAACAACAGAATTTTCAGAAGCATCCAGCACGATGTCAAGGTGGTAGCGGCTAGGATAAAGTTACAGTTAAAAGAATGCCTGGGAGATCAAAAAGACGACTCGAACCTCAATCAGCTAGATACTGTTTGGGGGACCTCCTTAAATCTGCAATTTCGCCAAGCCGACAGAAACATTTTCTCTCCCGAGGAATGGCAAATAAGGGGCAAAAATAGGGAAGAATTTCAAGATTGGATCTCCAACCAAAAGGTGCACTCTCTCTTCTTTGATGGGGTAGCAAAAAGAAATCCTAGCAAGGCTGGGGCCGGAGGAACTGTTAAAAACAATGAAGGCATATGGATCCATAGTTTTGCCTGGGGTCTGGGGATCAACTCCAGCATTCATGCTGAAGCATTGGCCCTCTACCAAGGTCTCAAGCTGCTCTTGAAACTGGAAATTAAGGAGGCAAACATTCTTGGGGACTCCCAAGTGATTATAAACTCATGGTGACCAATACTACCCCCTGGGATTTAAGATTAGCAAGGCTGATACATGGAATCAGAAGCTTGGGGAAGCTGTTTCAAAACCTGAAATACTTTCATGTTCTGAGAGACAACAACAAAGAAGCAGATCTTGAAGCTAATAAAGCTGCTCTTCTCTCTGCCGGGGCAATGGTAAGAGATGGGGATGAAACATGGGATCCAATTCCATAATCATTTCAGCTGATATGTTTTATTGTTTGATACTAAATCAGTTTGTTTGTATATTCAAGCTTGGGCAAATCACAGAAATCAACTCCATTGTTGAACCCAAAAAGAGCTGGAAGCGGAATACAAGCCCCACAGTACTTCAGGAGGTCGATTCTATTTGGATCTGGCTCACTCCCATTGTAATCAGAAGTCTGGCATTTAGGCCAATCAATTAATACAATCCATAACCGTTCCTGTGAAAAAAAAAACTATAGATTTAGTAATAACCCATAAGATTAAATTTTTTGAAATGTGACTAAAACATTTTCAAAAAAAATTATTCTACTAGAAACATAAAAGATTTGTAATTAAAAGATATATATATATATATATATATATATATATATATAATATGAGGATACTTAAAATGCTTTAATTATATTTTATTTTCAATTATTTATATATATATTTTCTTGAAATATTTTATCTATGAGTTATATTGAATTTTATGTTATTAATAATATTTTTGAAATGCTAGATATTAATTCGATATCAAGAATTAAATGCATAACATATATATATATATATATATATATATATATATATATATATATATATATATATATATATATATATTACTTTTAATTTTTCCTCATATTTAAATGTTGATATTTTATTGTCTTTATTTACTTTCTCTTCACACACACATATATATAGATATAAAGTTGAGATTGAAATAAATTAGTCAACATGCATATTTAAAAACATTATTTGAGTAAACACTCGTATATTTAAAAAAAAACATATTTAAGTCATGTAAGATAAAAATGGTTTTTTTTTTTAATTACATTATTTCTCTATTAAGTTGGTATAAAATTATGAAATAATAAAATTATGATATTTCATATGGAAATCGAAATATTTTAATATTGGTTGAAAGTGAGAGTAAAATATTTATATTCATTTTTGTTTTTCTTATTAAAGGTGACATTTTCTATTTAAAGAATACTTATATTTTTAAAATGGCACGTGTCAACTCAAGGTTGAGCACAAATGAAATTACACTGTAGAATGAGCTTATTGACTAAATCATATGAACAATGAATATAAACATTGTACTTCTACTTGATAAACGTATTAATTGGCTATACATAAGTACGATTTTATTCAATTATATTTCTAGCAATATGCCATCACTTGTTAGGGTTATCTTTTTCATTCGGTACCAAGGATAAAACACTTTCTCTAAGCTAACTAAGGTATTAGGGTTAATACTAGGTTTTGGCTACAAAATCAGTTGCAGTAGCAACTCAATTCAATAATCATTCATTCCCCTCATATTGCACAACCTAAGGAACTGTATCCCATTTTTTTCATCATATTTCTTGAGGTTGTCCCACTTCTCTTCTAAGGCTCCAACACATTAGGAAGTCCTAGATTTGTGTCTCTAGGAGCTGAAAATACTATCATGGATTCTCCAAGGACACCCTGGCTTTAAACTAAGGGAAGTATGTCCCACACAATTCTCTCTCTAGGGCTCCAACCTTCCCTAAAAAAATTCAAGGAGAATTTTTCCCAATATTCACATTGAAAACCCAAGCTATTCAGTTCACAAGGTTCTAGTGGTTAACTTATTTACACCACACCTATTAAAATAACTATGGAAAGTATAATTATTAGAATGAATAATAGAATAGTGTATTTTCCACTAAACTTAAACATTGTATGCATGGTTCCTTTTGACCAAGTGACACTAAAAAAAATCACTTCCCCCCACTTGAAACATTGGAAATTACATGCTCAAATACGATTTCGGCATAGGAATATATCATTATATTCTTTGATTTAGCCTCTTAGATTAGACCCTTTCCTTACGCCTTTAGCCACCTTTCCCTCTTGTAGATTACTAATCTCTCATAGTTTTTTTTGTCTAACTTACTCTACAATACTAGTTAATTTTATTAATTAAGTTTTATGTACAGATTACAATACAAATTCTCTAGTATTTAATTATCATAAAATATTAAAAAAATAATATTATAATCACTTCAGTGTCACAACATACATAACATATCATCTCACTTACCTATACATCACATATACATATATATGTACATATACAACTTACCTATCAAACTAGAAATAGTATATATATATATATATATATATGACCAATTATGTCTTATGTGACTTTTAATTATCATTATTATATTTAATTAATGTGTAATATGATTTACCTATTATCATTATCATGTTTATTTAATGTGTAATATGATTTACCTATTTTATGCATATCACATAAAATTGTTTTTCAAGGATTCTTTGTCCCCGCGGAATAACATGGAGAAGTTTATGGTTTTTTTCTATAATTATTTAACTTCATGTTTGGTGATTCTGGTTGTTATGGTTGAAGAAACTAAATGATGTGCTTTTAAAGAATGGAACAAAATTATCAAAATTATCACATTATGAAAATGCCATTTGATTTTAATTTAAATGGCATATTATTTTTTAGTACTTATTTAATTGGTATTCCGAGTATATCATTGGAAACTAGTTTATTTTTGACCTATGTAACCCATTTTGTGATTTTTTAATTTTTTTCAACTTTAGATTGCTCCCTTATCCGTGGTTTAATATTTAACTTTAGAGAATATCTATAATTCAACTAAATATATTATTAATAAATTATCGATTAATGTTTATTTATGGTCAAGTTTCTCTTCCCTATCTATAATTCAACTAAATATATTATTAATAAATTATCGATTAATGCTTATTTATGGTCAAGTTTCTCTTCCCTTTTCTATGTGACCTCTTCTTGCTCCTTAACGAAGGACATGTAACATAATTCTTCTTTTTGTACTTGTATTTTATTGTTGGTCCCTAATGTCTTATTCTCACCCTTTTGTGATTTTTTTGAATGGTTATATTTGAAGGAGTAAACTAGATGTCCCATGATTACTTAAAGTGTTTAGCATTGTATTTTATTTGAATAATGTCTCATGCTTTCTTAGGATTCTAGGAACCATGTGATCCATCAAATTCCCACACTTGTGTGGAGTACTTACTAAGGTGTGTTCTCTTCGAGCTCGTTCTTTTCAAATGCATGAATATGATTGGCTTGAATTAAGATTAATTCATTTTTCTATGGCAATGGAAGGATGATGTGGATTTGACTCTCACAATAATAAATTGAGTTACTTAGTTTTACTAGAGTCACATGTTAGTGTAGTTTGGAGTAGTAAGTGGATAGATTTTTTTTTTTTTTTTTTCCATAGTACATTTTTATAATAATGTATTGCTTCATTTTGTTTAAATTAATATTTTTCCAAATTCTATTTTTTTCCAATTTTTTTTTTTTTTTTTTTTAATATAGAATAGATCAAACGTTATTAGGATATATAATTTTAATATAAATTTTAAATATAAATTATAAAATTCTCATAAAAATCTTATAAATTTTAGTTAAAAAAATTATTAGAAAAAAGATGGATTTTGTCTATTCATTAATTTATCTCCTTTTAGTTAAATTTAAGTAGGATTTTAGTGTTAGTTTAATTTAAATAGGATATTATTGTTAGTTGGATGACATCACTACAAAAATTATAATATGTAAAAATGACAAGGAAAGTGAAAACACATCCTAATGAATATCTAAAAGAAATAAAAAGAATCTAAACGAGTGGAATATTAAAAAATGTAACGAGATATAGAAGAATGAAGAGGAATAAGAAAGAGGAGGTTTCCTTTATGAGATTTGTTATAGAGAAGCATTTTTAGTATTCAAGGCTATAAAGAAATGTGTGATGGACATGAGGTTATGGGATTTACTCAATTGATGACATCTCATAGATTTGTTGTGAGCTGCGAAAATAGTTGTGGGGCCTCTTTGAACTATTGTTGGAGTGCTAGATGTGAGAGGTAATAAACTTGTTGCATTTTTGTTTAGGGAATTTGTATTTCATAACAATATCATACATCAATGGCTAAGTATTTATTGATGGCCCAAAATGGCCGTTCAAAATTATAGGGGAGACCACCCAATCAGGAACTTAAAGGAGCTCCTTTTTCATTTGGAATAGCCATTCCAATTGGTTAAAGTAGGTCCAATTACCTTCTCTCTATCTCTACTGGCTTAAAGTATTCCTTTAATGTGCCAGAAAAGATAGTGCAATCGGATTAGCCTTCTTGCTCTGCATGGGAAAGGAAGAAAATCCTTAAGCTGATTTAAGGCTTAGCCAAACCACAACCATGGTTTTTCCTCTTTTAGAAGAGAACTTTTGGAATGCAATATTTAATCTAAATTGCAAATATATGCTACAATGCAAGCAAAAGGAAAAAACTCCTAAGCCTATCTTGATCAAGAAGATGTAGATCTAACCCAACTGAGAGCAAGATATTAATATAATTGGGATTTTAACATGTCTGGCTTAAGATGAATACGTACCTAATGAAGTAGTTGAATTAACTAATATTATAATTATTGAACATGTTGTTCAAATATCTATTAACAATGAATGATGAACTACTAACATTAGGAAGTTGTTCTCATAATGCCAATGGAAATTAAATACGAATTAGATGATAGATTTCTGAGTAAGTAGTCACTCAGAAATCTGGTTTTAATATATCATAGTAAAAGATTCAATTGAAAACAAATTCATGAGACAAAAACATTAGATAGCTAATCTGTAAGACAAGTATTCATATTGACACTAGTGCACAATATAAATCCAGTTAACATAATTCTGCCATCAAGAATGAAATTTGAATTAAAAATAATAATATTTCTAATACAAATTTATTAAAACTTGGTCTGCTTCTCTATTCTTTAAATCTGATCTCCTATAATCTCGTTCAACGCATAAAATTTTCTACTAAAAGAAAGAGTTGCAATAGTGCAAGCTCTGTTTCTTATACACAATTCAAAATAAAAAGATACAAATCCCTATAATCCCGAGATCTGAGATTGATCCCCTCTACCTACAACATGAAACCTCTATTACGATTGTGCTTTTAGAATTACATAATTCATAAGAGTTGTGCCCTTAATACATTCTTTAAAATCTATATTTATAATTACAAATCAAAATCAAAATGAGAGAACTATTTTTGAAAATAAATTTGCTCCCACAAATTTTATTGGCCACCATTCTTTTTCCTCTATTGATGGAGAAATATCATTGATCCAAATGTTATCTTCCTCATCTCCTCAACTGTTATCCTGCGAGAAACAATCAAAATTAAATTAAAAATGCAAATCAAAATGAAAAATACCAAATCTGGAATACAAGCTTCTTCAATTAAATAAATAAATAAAAAGAAATATGAGCTTTCCATTGATCCTTGTAAATATCTTATTGGAAAAATAGAACATAAACGAATGGAGCTACAATCGATAATGGTTTTGAGAAAATGAAAATGAAAACATTAAACTCAGAAAATTAATTTTGGTTACAAATTCATAGCTTAATTTTCTACTAAAGTTTAGAATCATTTAGTGACCAAATGTGGTCATGCAACCACTTCGCAGATATTCTCCATTATTTTATATATCTAACAAGCCATTATCGACCTCATTTGGCAAAACAAAGCTCAACTTATGAGCTTCCAAAGTTGAAAAGTCAAAACTGTTAGAATTTTGGAAAAAATGTTGCCTGGGCCAAAAAGAAAAAAAAAAATAAAAATCTTAATTCTAATCGTAATTATATGTTAATTAATTATTTTATTAATGAAATATATACCATTTAATTACAATTGAAAATTAAACTAAACCAATTACAAATTAATTAATCAAAATTTTGAAATTAATTTATTACATTAATATTATAATTACAAAATTGAAATAATTAAAAAATAAATTAATTTAGAATATATTAAAAAAATAAAAAAAAGAGAGACACATGGCATTACCTTAGTGACTAGTGGTTCTGTATGGATGAGCCATAAGTGGAATTTGGGCTCAACATATGAGCCATATACGATGAGGAGGGGCCTTTTTATGAAGTGAGAGGAGTAATGGTGGAGGATTTACCATATATTAAAGTGGGAGGCATTATAAAAAATGGAGAGGAGGCTTTATAAGTATCAGGATATCATGGAAATATAATATCAGAGGTTTCTTTTAAGGAACTCTGATATTCTAATTCCCAAATACTCCGATATACCAGTTGTTATAATAATTAATATGTCAACATTCCAACATAAGCCCACATTGAGTTTGCAGTAGTGGATTATTTTGATATCGGATATTAGAGCTTTGAACGACCTTGGGAATTTTTAAATGAAATAAAATTTCTTATATAACATTCCAAAGGAACATCAGAGAAGAAAAAAAAAAGAGGTGAGGTGAAGTGGGGCCTACATGGAGTGGGTCCCATCCATCATAAACTAAAACCACTAGGTAATTTAAAAATTCGACAAAATTAACTACAATCGCTTTGTAATTTTCAGATTTCAGGTCTCATAGTTGCTTTGAAAAATTGGGAATTGGAATAAAATACCAAGATCCTGGAAACATATCATTTTAATTGTTCTACAATTTTGATGCAACGATTTTGTAGGACCATCAGCGAAAAATGAATTAATTAGTAAAAATTAATTAAAAATCGATATTTACAAATAATTTACAAAAATTAACATAATGTACATTTTTTAGCCATTAGAGTAAAAATGATCAAACTTCGGATGAGAATCATTTGCAAACCACGCATCCAAATGAGAGGAAACAAGAACTAATGGAAAACTTGCAAAAAATTGAACTCAATGAAGCAATCAAAATAGAAATCTGATGAAAATTAAAAAATGGCAACATTGTAGGACACTTAACCAAAAGAAAATATTAAAAAGGTGATTTAGCTAAGTTTTCAGAAAGGGTCCCCATTATTTGAAATAAATTCTAGTCAAAAATGAGAGTGTTGAATTTTCACCTCAACAATTGGCAACAAACAGGGAAGAACCAGTTATCTATGGTTAAAAGTGGTGAACTTCAATTTACTCAAAGGTTAAAAGTGAGGCATTCTTTTAAACTATCAAACAATAAACATTTCGAGGGATACCACATTAATGAATAAATAATATAAGTTTAAAAATAAGTACTAAAACAGATTGAGCCTAAAATCACGAATTTGAATTTTAGGAAATAATTTATTATTTAAGAGTACCTCATATGAAAAATAAAATAAGGTACATATAGGAGTTTTTTGATAAAGAATATATCCATTGTTATGAAGGGTCTCTCACATTGATTTGTTGCCAACTAGCATGAACAATACCTCGGTGAAGATGTATTTTATGCGATACGAGCATGCACCGCTACTAGCGAGCATCCATAGACCCGACATGTTTACTTGTATTTCTCATGCTTCCCCTTTTGATCACTCTTTTGATAAGCACATTTTCGGGCTTTATTTTATGATGTACCTGAGTGAAAGAGGTGGGATGGTAATAGAGATTTATGTTAATGGATATAATACTTCCACAATGTTGACTCCAAATATTTCCCCATGACTATGAATCAGATACTTTTATAAAGTGGAAGGATGAGAGGGATCCATTGAATCAAACTTAGGTCAGTTATTTCCTTGAAAATGTGAACTATATTACATAGAAAGGATGTATGTTCCTCCAAGGAAAATATTTAAAGTGAGAGGGATTTATGATTTCGTAAATATATACCTTTAATGGTAAATAAAATTAATTAAATTGACAGAGTAAGAATTTCCCATGTATTCCAATCAATATTGGGTGAGAAGAAGACCTTTCAAATAAATCTTAGCAGAATCACCAAAATCAACTCATAACCAATCACAAAAATGAAAAATAAATTGAAACTATAATGAAAGAGGAAAGAAACAACTCCAAACATGTTAAAATGAGAAAGGAAAAGGTGAAAGAAAACCCCAAATTAAAGACAAATCGAACAAGACTAATTATATAAATGTCTCAACAATAGAGTAAAAGAAGATAAGCATGTGCATTTTCATTTTATGTTGAGAATATAATGAATTTTATCTTGCAGTGTTGCAAGCAATTACACTCTGAAACTAGAAAGGTGAAAATAACTTATGAGGTAAAATTCAGCCCAAATGAGAAATCTGTACCTGCTGTAAATTTTCTTGTTTCAAAGAAAATTTTGCATAAAATCATCTTAGCAGTCTTTGATAAAAAGATTGCTTAAGAAACAAACTAAAGGTGTGGAAACTCCCCAGTTTAGCTGTTTTGATAAAGATCATTACTGCATCTTTAAAATATTGAAATAACACAAAACAAAAGAGAATTAGTGCCAAATCCAAGCTAGCAGGGGTGTGAGATAATTCTGGGAGACCTGTAAAATGGAGATATATATCAACAAACTTGAAAATAAAACATAAATAATTAAAAAGAATGAAAATGGACATATGAGACTTACCATTGTCTCGTTTAAATTACTTGAAAAGCGTGGATCTTGTCCAACAAAAGATAACCACTTCTTTTAATTGAAATAAAAAAAAATGAAAAAGTGGTTGTCAATGTAGTTTCCATTATCCCAAAATGATAACTTATTAAAGCTAAAATACAACGAGATGTAAACTAGAAGAACACAATGTTTCATGTTCAAGGGATCTGAAATGAATAAAATCCATAAAAAATAGAATGAATATATGCTTCTTTATTAATTGTAGGAATAATTGTCCTCTTTTCCTTTTCCGATTTCATATCAACTTCAAGATTTTCATAAAATCTCAAAATTCAAGAAAAAATCCCAACTTTATGTAGAGGGATAAGACTTGAAGTTTGTATACTAATATGAAGTGATATATTAAAAATTCAAATAAAAGAGAGTTTAAAAATGAATTGAACATGATCCATTACCTTTGTGTGTTCCGCACTTTCTTACAAGCTAGTTTCTCAAGTGTGCCTTTTTCTATTCATTTTCAACCTTCTTCATTTATTCACTATGTCGGGGACCTAAGCCTCTTTTATGTCACTTTAAATGAAAATATGTTGGACCACGAGAAACTTACCACGATGGATTACAGAATGGATAAAGTTACCATATTCCAATGTCCCAAAATAGGGAGGCTCAATATAGATATTACAAGTTACAAACACTTCGATATAAATATGTTTAGATAACAATATTTCAAATGTATAAAAAGATCTATCAAAAAGCTAAATTTTAGCAAGAGAAAATATCGTAATAATTTTGAAAGAGGTACCATTATGGAAGGTGTCGATAAATGATGTGCCAAACGTAAGAGCTCAAGGTTTCCAAAAATTTCTTAGGGAAGAACTCTGATAAACAAAGACCTTCTTTATAAAGTTTTCGACAACATTTGTTTTCGGAAGCTTAATTAAATTTCCTCTACGATGTAAGAAGTCTTGATATTTAAAACATTAAAGGGAAGCAATTTCTCAGATTTTTTTTCGTAACTTTGTATAAATAAATCTTACGATATCAAATATGCCCAATAAGGAATGGATTTTAACGTATAACATGGTAATATTGTATATTATGGGGAATTTAACTATCAGAGGTAATCAATCTCCTAATATTTTTATAAAATGGCTCTGATAGCTTCCGAAAAGAAAGTAAGAAGGGCACCTACATTTTTCTATAAAACTAAGCTTCCGAGGAAAGGAGTCCGAGATTTAATAAATATGAGAATAAATTGAGTGTTAAAGATCTCGAAAACCTTTTTGAAAACAAAATCAGCTTACAAGACTTTGAGACCACAAGAGTCTAGTGAAGATAGTGAAATAGGGGCCATTTCCTTCGCTAAGCGTAATGGGCGTAGTAGTGGAGGAAAAAGGAAATGTGGATCTCGGAGAGGTAAATATTGGAATTTTTTTTAAATTCTTCTGATATAATAAAAACCCAAGAGACCGATAAGACAGAAAGCCTGATATTTTGAGGAAAGATCTCTGAAAAATGAAAACTAGAGGATCAAGATTGCAAGATTCACTAATTAGAGGCTCCGAGTCACTTCGGAAGCAAGGAATATGACTAAAGGGAAAACAATATGAACAAGTGTGATGCAATGGTTCAACTCAACTTGGCAATTGTAAGATTCAAAAAGAGTAGAGATAAAACCATGGATAGGGTTATTTTATGATTTGTTGCAAGATTTTGGAGCAAATCTCCTTTGCTTATGGGCCTTCTTTAATTTAAAATGCAAGAAGCTTTAGAACCACGACAAATCGGAACAAGGAATGGCTAATTGTTCAATTTTATCTACATTAATGATTATTAGCTCATCTCGTGCATTTGTGAAGAAAGGAAATATGAACAGAAGAAACAATTTAAAATACCAAAATTTTGATGAAAAAGCAAATACTTCCTTGAACATGTTGCAAATTGTAAACGGTTGACTGCTCACTTTATTCCAAATCTAACTGAATTTTTTTGTACACATCAAGTATCCAAATCAAACTAATGAAGACCTCATGAATCTTCGAGTTCTCCCATAGATTTTCATAACTTAAAAATCATCTTCTTATTCCATTTAAATTAAATACTAAGTAATGAGTGATCTACATCAGTTTCCCATTTAAATTGAGGAAAATGTGGTAAAAATGACCAGAAGAAATGTTTGCGAAATTATGGAAAGTTGGTATTCTTAGCTATAATGATTCTTTGAAATTTCATCATTCATGATTTTGTTTGAGAAAAGAAATTTAATCTTATGATGAAAATTTGTGAAAAGGGATAATCAAGATAATCACACATGTGTATGATCCAAAACACTCTAAGTCACTTTTTCCAAAAATGAAATGGATAACAGAGGAAATATTTGAGCCCATTACTTGTTTATTAAAAATTTACAAATCAAACTGAAAAATAAAAAAAGATGAACTAAGAAACAAAATTAATCCTATTGCTATTGTAACTATTTGAGTGAGCATATGACTAAGTATAGTCATACTTCCAATGAAGTCATTCTCTCAGTTTATATATATATATATATATATATATATATAGAGAGAGAGAGAGAGAGAGAGAGAGAGAGAGAGAGAGAGAGAGAAGCAATTTATTAGGTATTGGATTCAAAATTAATGTGAAATTGTATAATTGATTGTGTTACTCCTATCCATTAAGTTGCATTCGATGACATATTTTACCACACACATTTGAATTTGTCAATAGCTGAGAAGTAATAGCATTTTTGAGTTGAGATGTGCTCTACAAACTAGTATGGGGTAGACATGTAGGTGTTAGATGTTAGATGCTAGTTATGTAGGTGTTAGATGTGAGATGTGTAAGAGTTAAATATATGAATATTTTTTAAATTTTGGGCTCACAAGTATACATATGTTATGTAAAATGTTTAATTCGTCAAATTACATATAAAATTAAAAAAAATTAATAATTAATAACTAAACTAGAATTGAGATAAAATAGTAAATTCACTAGATGTTTTTGGTTCTACGTTTTTGCAACCCATGTTTTTACATATGGTATTCTTCTCTATTGGTAAAATTATATAAAAATAAAATAAAATTAAAATTAAAAAAAAATTAAAAGAAAAAATAAAATAAATAATTAATAATTTAAATAAAATTAAGATAAAATAATAGGTATATGGATGGAGGTTTTGGGCTCCATATTTTCACAACCCATGGTTTTCTTATCTAGTAGCCAAATAACATTAAAAAAAATAAAAAATTAATAGTTAATAATTAAAATAAAATTTAGATAAAATAATAAATTTACAGATGGAGGTTTTTGGGCTCTAGGTTTTATCAACCTATGGTTTTGCACATGGTATTCTTCTCGAATGTATCCTATTTGAAGGTATGCATCGCTAATGTGAGACATTCATTGTAATAAAATCTTTTACCTAGATCAAAATAAATCATAATTTCCATAACAAATATCATAATTTTGAGAAATTTTCATATTCATTCTTGCAAAGGAAACCTCTCAATAAAGACACACTACATAAAGACTTTATAGCTCTCTTGATGCATGCCTTACAAGTAAAACTTGGGAAAATCAACCTTTCTCACTTTGTTAAATAGCCTTAAAAGATTAGATTTCTCTAAGTTGTTTTGTATGTTACTCATTTTATTTTATATGTTTGAAATTTTCCTCTTGACTGATTCAACCATTAGTTCTAACCTTCACATGAAAATCCATTGGAATATGTCTCACATATATTCATATCAGCTTAGTTTGGATATAAATGGTATTGGGTTTTATTTAGGACATGGAATGATAACATCAATATCAAATTAAAATAAGGTTAGTTAATGTCTTTGATTCTTGTAAAGACCGAGGTATATATTCTTATTGGGTTTTATGGTATAACAAAGGAGCTTATTAGGTCTTACAGTTTAACAACAAAGCTTCAAATATACTATCTTAACTACTGAGCTTATATATATATATATATATATATATATATATATATATATATATATATATATATATATATATATATATATATATATCAAACCATCCTAGATCCATCTTAGCTCTGGATGTGTTAAGCTGCGAGAGGGATCAAATATCTCAAAATGCAAACATTTCCTCAAGTTTTGCACTCAAGAAAGAGGTTTACGCCATAATAGATTTAATCTCTCGTCACTTAATAGATCTAGAGTTAATATGTATCCAAACAGGTACATAAGTTCAATAAAATAAACTCTATTATAAAGTTTAATAGAAATTAGATATATATTTTATTATCAATGCTTAGATTTAATGTTACGAATCGAAAAATAATATTACTACACATAATGGTTTAGATAAATTTTGTTTTAGAGTTTAATATAGAGTAAATATATATTTTATAATTTTAAAATTAATAATAAAATTAGTTAATTTTTTGTTTTATTAAATAAATATGATATTGTAAATTTTTTATTATATATATATATATATATAATTAATTCGACTAGTGTATTCGTATAAATTATATAATTTTTTAGTAAAATAAATAGAAAAAAGATATTCTATGGACTACTCTATTTGGTTGAGTATGATTACATGCCATCAATTATCATTTCCTAACCTATGAAACAAAACCTTAGTTTTTTATTAAAATATTCTTAATTCGTCTTAAATCAGGATTTATAGACATATATCTTACTGTATTTTTTTTAATTATTTAATTTTATGTTTTATATATATATATACATATATATTAACTTTTTAATAATTTCTTAATATTGTGTCATATTACATCTCTCAAGCATGTGGATACCTTCTGTACAATTCTATTTCTGAATTGACATTTTATTTACTAAATCCATACAAAGGAGTTATAATTAATTATTTTATAAAAAAATATTTATTTAATTTTTTAAAAAATAATTATTTAAATTAATAATGTAAAAGTATATATAATAATAATAATAAATTTATTTTATAAAAAAATATTTATTTAATTTTTTAAAAAATAATTATTTAAATTAATAATGTAAAAGTATATATAATAGTAATAATTAATTTAATAATTTTAATATGATAAATAATTAGATAATTATTTATGTTTATGTTTTTTATATAATTTTCATTCTTATTTTAAAAAGTATGGTAAAAGAAATATAAAACAATCTCTTATTTATTTTAAGAAGTTGATTTCAAACCAATTGAAAATATATCATAATAATAAAATAGTTTTCTTTTGTTTATAACTAGAGTTATATGGTGGCAATGTCATTGTGTTTTTTGTATAGTTGTATTTTCTACTTATAGTTTTAGTTTGTGATATATGAAATTCGATGACTACCAATCTAAAGGAGACAAAAACATTTCCATTGGTCAAATGTATTATGGTATGTTAGTTTGATTGTTGTTAATTTGTTCAAAGTTAGTAGGATTAACTTATTTGAACTAAATTGTTAGTAAGAATGATGGTGAGCTAGTTGTAGTTGATGTTAAAATTCTAATGTCCAATGTTATTACAAACAAGCATGAAAATCAATAGAGTAGTGTTGATGGTGTTGAAAATTAATAAACCAAAGAGGTATCCTTGGTATGAAGTCTCAATTAGACCTCACACTGTTTGGAGTAGGAGCTCCAACTAGAAAATAAGTATGGTTATCATTATTCTTAGGAATTTGACTTGGATGCACTTATCAACATAAGATATTATGCAAACAAGCTTTGAAACAAGAAAGTTGACACTATGAGACATACAATTGCAATGTATATAAGGTTATTTAATGGAAAGGAGAAGAAAGAGTGCATCTCTAGAAGAAAAATAATAGTATTATCCTAGAAGAGACACATAAGAGCATGAAAAAATCATTGATTAACCTACAAAGTAGTTGACAAGATAAAAACAACCATAAAACGAGTAACAACACACATTCAATAAGATGCATACTAAAGAGAACAAAATACTTCATTTTCATTAGTTTGTGTTACCATAAAGATACACTGCGTAAAATGAAAGAATAGTCTCACAATCTTCCATGACATATGCATGAAAGTTTGTCGTATCTCAAAGCTTCATATATTAAGTGAAATTCCCAAGATACATAATTACAATGCTACCACACTAGAACCAATAGTGGAACATTAAGTCACTACTTTCTCCTCGAAAGGAAGATCTTCTCTTCTATGTGAAGCTAGAGTTCCAAAGTCCTTTTAGTTGAGCTATGAGGGTGAATTTATAAAAAATGAGATGACTCTCCACCTTGCATATGACTCTTGACCTCCCTCATGACTCTTGACTGAGATTCTACTATGACTTTTCAAATTCCTACATGGCCTTTGAGCTTCTACATGACTTTAGAACTTTCAAGAGACTCTTCATATTCCATGTGGGACCCTTGGGCATCCACATATTTTACATTTCTTAATTTTTTTGAAATCATATAATTACATTCCACAAATGATGTGGAAAAATACATTTTCACATGACTCTATAATGACTTTTTGAGAAGCCATGACTTAGTAACACTTACATGAGACTTCATTGTATCAATGCTAAGTTCCTCTCTTTTTTTCTATGAACTTTAATTATTCATGATGGATCTTTCTTTTTTTCTTCTTCACCCTCCAAAGGCTCTAGATGAGTGTCAGAACCTTCCATGTTAGCAGGAGTTGCTATCCTTTTGTCTTGGTCCAAGATTCATTCATATCGTTCATGATGGTTCTTCCTTTTTCTCCTTCTTTGCAAGTACTCTCTTGTAGTCTCTCCTTGATGAAATTCCTTGAGGATGACCTTGCCATGTTGCAATTATAACACTTGGAGATGAATTCCACTCTTGAAAAGCTAAAATTTGTCTAGAAACCACCTATTATACGTTTACTTGATCTTGGAAGAGGTTGACTATAATGAGGCAACAAACATGATTTTGAGATAATGAGGCTTAGAATTGCACAATTGAGGGCCATAGGGACCATGATGACCAAAATATCATCTGTAACTATGCAATGTGCAATTTGGGAAAGCTTTCAAGTTACTTCGCAGTAGGAAAGCTCAGGAGTCAAGGTGGTGAGCTTGTTGATAGAAGATGCATAGTATGCATTGCTTAACTAATAGGAGGTAGAGATTGCACAGTTGAACATCAAAAGGACTGAGGGATGACTGCATTATCCAGTATAACTTCTCAATGTGTACTAGGAGGTAAGATAGGACATGGTACCTTGTAGTGAGGGGTTTTAGTCAGCAAAGAAGGCAAGACTAGTCATTATAAGTACGTAATGAATAGTGATTGAGGGACAAGCTCAATGAATTTTGGAATTGAGGGTTACAGTAACCTAGAGGTTACCTTACCACTAAACCTATGCAATGCATAGTGGGAGGCTCCTTGGATGAAAATATTATGAAGTTGGGCAAGGTAAGGAGACATGGAGGCAATTTTTTCCACTATAACTATGCAATCTGTAGTAGTTGAAGGGGAGTCTTAGGTGACTATGATATTGGGAATGATAGTGACACAAAGATGACCCAATTTCCCATTGAGATTATGTAATTTGGAGTATGGGAAAGACTGGCCAAGGAATTACGCAATTGAGCAAGTGAAAGAGGCAAGAGTGATTGTGTGCAGGTAAATTCTCAGTGCGGACACAAACAATTCCTATAGCTCGAGAGAGTGGGTCTAGTCACAAACAAACAATCTATGGAAAATCTCCTTAAGCTAGAATCAAATAAGAGGGCCTACCTCTCAGAACGCTATTCTTCATAGTGGTGATCCTGCTTCCTTGCTCCAGTTATCTTCTGTTTCCTTCCTTCGAATACCTGAAACAAGAAAGCAAACAACAAGAACAAACATGATAACATAAAATATTGTATTCAACCTACTTAAGAGGTCATGGAAAATTAAGCCATAAATATGTAAAATAACACTTCATGTAGGAAATCAATCAATAGTTGTATTCATATAAATCAGAAAGATTACAATTGATGCCTTCACGTTGCTGGTCTCCTCTGATGCATCCCAGTTCCCACACTTCTGCTAGCACTTTATGGATAGCCCCAACTATGGAAGTTTTAAGGTCTCTTCCCTCTAGTCCCAAACCAAACCAAAACACACTATTCTCCCTCAAACATACACTAGAAAGATACAAAATGTAGATGTCTTGTTGATCATTCAAACTCACTCCAAAACTAGTTTAGGTTGGGAAAAGAGAGGTTTATATAGCTTGGATGGATGGGAGATGGTTCCTCTCATCATGGGATAAGGTCTTATCTCTTGAGTTTATTCCATCCTAATAGGGGAAAGGAGCCCAAATTGGCTTCCTCGGCTCCACCCAGCCCAACCATCTACCAGAATTCCATTACGAAGCTTCTATTGGTAGAGGCTTCGACTCTATATTCAAAAAACTTGCCAAAAGAGGATCGACGCGACTAGGAAAGGGCTCAATCGCTTGTACAGTGCTAGGGCTAGTTTTAATCTTTGCAAATTGGTGTGAGGAGGAAACTGGTTAGTGGCATCGGTCTTGTAAACTAGGATAAAAGGAAGATTCTTGGGAAATGATAAAAAGGGGAATTATTCTTCTCATGAAGAGTGACATACTGGGAGTTTCTTCATGATGGGAAAGCATGTCGGGTTCACTATAGAGGTCCTCTAGGATCATGGATGGGGAGTATAGGGACAATGACAAAATGTTGTGTAACAGATGCCCCCTAAAGCATGAAGGCTGAAATAGAGTGAGGGGTGAAATGCTTTACAAGTGGATGAAGGGAACCAGAGTCCATCGTCAGAAAACTGGAGTCATGTAAATGGATCCAAGGCATGGGCACAACCATCCAATACAAAGGGTCATAATGAAACCAAGATATGGTCGCAACCATCCAATAATAAGGAGGATCACATATAACAACTCATAATATGGTCGCAGACATCCATATAAAAGAGACATGTATATCAACATGATCATGTCACATCGCCTCGCAACCTGGACTGGTATGATCTAAGCCTAGGGTCTTGCACTCAAAATGACCTGATCAAAGCACAAATCCTGACATGTGAATGAATGTGTTGAAGTCGAACATGCTAGAAATTCACTTGATTAATAGTCAATGATGTGAAATATTAACAAGAATGAGAGAAACCACCAATAATGACAATGGATCTCAAGTCACCTGTAGCATAGTTCACAGAATGTGAATAGAGCTGATGTCTAACACCCGTGAAATTACCCGATCGAAAGCCAATGATGTGAGCTTGTCATCGAGTGTGAAGAACTTGCCATTAGGGCATGCAAGCTCTAAGGTACTAGAAGGGAGTCTCTCGGCCAGCTTCCTAGATAATGAGCTGAAGTCGAAAGGAAGTGACCATGTCGAGGGAGGGCCATGATGTATCCCACATCATTGACATGAGACAAAGGGATGCAAATGATTTTAGATAATACAGAGAATCGAGAGGAAGTGTAACTGTAGAAGGACTAACTCTTGAACATATCAGCAACTCAACTCTGAAGTTTGGTAGCTTTTGGATCCATAGGAATCGGTGGTCATAATGACATGGCAGAGATCAAATGGAAGGAAAAAATTAATGGCCCAACCCAGGAAGGTGAATGATGAAAAAGAGGATATCCCAACCCGACACAAAGTAGAAAGTGTCATGTTCAAGAGTGAGCTGCTGACATGATTGATAGAATTTCCAGTTTTCCCCACCATTTCTGGTAGGTACCCCAATTATTTTTTTATCGCAAGCTTGAAGGGGATAGCATGTTCTTGCATTATAAGTTCATCCTTAGGACAAATCCAACCTAGTAAGTTTAATGAGCCCTAGGAAGGAGAAGCTCATGTTCATCACGACGACAAATCCAATGTCATTTAATGTTTTAATGAGTCTGAAAATGGGGTAACCCAATATCTTTTTCATGTTCAGAGATTTTGAAAAAGACATGGAAAATAAAACTCCACATGGTCCCCTTTCATACATTTGCATCTCTTGAGCTTGAAAAGGTAGAAAACAATACTCGAGAGAACCGCTTGACAATTTCAGTCAAGGAGTACCTTTTTCATAAATAGTTCATCCCAACCCGAAAAGGGGTAAACGTATACTGGGCAAATGACATTTTGCAACCTTTAACGAGTTCAAAATGACAAGAGCTTGACAACCTTTTCGTGTTTAAAGAGTCGGAAAAGAGCTTGAAAGTAGACCCCCCATTTTTATTCTCTTTTACGAGTCAAAAGGGAAAAATAATCGGCGATATTTTCATTTGAGTTTTACAAGAAGAGAAAAGAGCTTAAACCTGACTCCAGTATCATCATCGATAATCCCTCACCTGTCGCTGCACAAAAGGTAAATGCATTATCCAGTCTCTGAGGAAATATAGGTCAAAAATAATTTTAAAACCCTAATATTTCATGAAAAATGAATAAAAGGAGCAAAAAGTAATTATGTTTTACCATTTACCATTTTACCTTTGTGTGAAGAACTTTTTACCCAATTGTGCCCTAGTTTTTCTAGAGTAGATTGCGGGAGATCCGGGAGGCCATTCGTTGGGAAGTCAATTGCAAGTAAAAGCCAAGACCTTAAGATCCATTTTCATGCTTATTTTACCTATTTTTAACCATTATTTGCATTTTTTGAGGAGGTTTTGTCAAAAAAATTTCACCCTCGGTCGGCACGATTTCTAACCACAAAATCGCGCTGATCAGGGGCTATGAAGATTGTCAAGTGTGCCATCAGCACTACTATTTTTAAAATAGTCGCACCGGTGCCGTGAACAAAATATTTTCAAGTTTTTTTCCCAATTTGTCCATTTGAATCCAAATTTCTCTGGCCAAAGATGTTTATTGACTTGATTATATGGTTTTTTATAGGGAAAAAATCATGAAAAATGGTGGATTGGAAGGAACACGAGCATGAGGATATTGACACTCAAGTAATGACAGAGCAAAATTGCTTGAATTCTCTGAGGAACTGTGGGCTCCTCAAATTCTTCCTTACACCAGGTCTATGGGCTCAACCCGAATTGCTACAGTATCTGATTAGTCTCTGGGACATGAATGGGGAAGTTTTCATGATTCGTGACCAAGAAATGGAGTTGGAAACTTCAGACATTTATTTCGTCACAAGACTGTCCTGAAGAGGGGAGCCAACCAATCTATATGGGCCAAGGCTAATTGGGGCAAGTGTGACCATGTTACTTGCAGAACAATGCCTAGAAGCACTCAAATAAAAAAGTGGCAAGATCGAGATTATGATTGTTCGGGATCTTTTGCTGAGAGTGTTATTGTTGACCATAAATAGAGTGGTTGAGGCCCAAGCGCAGCATGATACCAACAAGTTGAAGTTTCAGTGTGCTATCGACTATACGACGCCCACTATCTTCAACTAGGTGGAAGCTATGAAGGTCAACATGAAGTGCCAGCTATCAAAAACTAAGGCGGGAAACCTGAATGAGTTATACTATAGGTCTGTTCAAGTGACCTTCTTCCTGGAGCGGATTCCGCTATTCCACTACTAGCTAGATGAGGTGGAACCACCATTGCCACGAGACCCGTAGATGGTTCGTTGGAGTGTGTTGATGCCTAGGATTATCGGGGGCCAACAAATGTCCTATAAGCATGCCTTCTTCTCATGGCTATGATGACAGTTGATCATAGTGGAGGATTGGCCTTACATTGGTATCGAATTTTGTGGTGATCCAGATATGCCACTCCTAGAGGGGGAGGATTATGATGATGGAGGTAAAAAAAGAAAACCATTTTAATTTTTGATTTTTATTGTTTTCGAGCTATATGTGTAAATGACATTTTGATTTCATGAACATAGATGTTGGACCAGAGCATCCTGCTGGGATGTCCCCGATTTCCGGGCACGTTGCTCGGCAGTTCGAGGTTGCTCCTTATCAGGAAGGAAGCAACAAGGAGGAGGAGATCGCGCGAAACCTCGAGGGATTGACCCATGGTATCCTAGACTATGCTTAGATGGGTGATGTCCCACGCCAGTATTAGAGGCATATGATGGGGGTATCAGATCGGATTCGTCGACTGCTGACTTGCGTAGTTTGAGTAGTTACAAGATACCATGAGAATCATTTTTTTTAGTGCATAGGTCTAGCATTCCACATTTTTGAGGCTTGCGAGCCACGGTTGTATTTGAACACACATATTATTTTTTGGGGTTTTGATGTATGACAAACATTATTGACATATATATATATATATATGCTATATTTCCTTGCTTACTATGGTACAATTTTTTGTGTTTTGAGTTTTTACATGTTTCATAAATGTCTATCCAACACATAATTAGCTAATGCATCTGTTAATGTATTTATGTGTCTAGGAATATGATGATATGTAATGTGATCAAAATTTATCTCTAATAGACTAATACGTAGATACATTCTCAATATCTAAGGGTTTTTGATGGAATATTTCACATTGAGTTGAAGGACGACAAGATGTGAATCAATGTTGACAACCAATTCTCGGATGCCAAGAGCGATAGCTTCTGACAACAATTTGATAACTGTGCTATACTCAACGATGTTATTAGTTGTTGAACCTAGAAAAATACCTTAAATATCAATCAACTCACCATGGGAATCATAAATGGCCCATGCCGCCGATGATAGATTCTGGTTACTACAACAGGCACCATCAGCAAAACCAATGAGAGGAGACACTGACATCTGCAAAGCAGACATAAACATAATAACCAGGAAGGTTTCTTGCAAAAAACACACCAAACCACACTGTACAAAAATGAATAACACGCTATTGTACAAAATTAACCATGCAAGATGACCCAGGCATAGTAATTTTTGAGAGAGTCCATGCTCGGACTCGAGTAATCAATCAACATAGATGAAAACTAGAGTTTTACCATTGACATGATGAGTAAGCATTGGCTCGGCCAAATAATAGAGTAGAACTCATATAAGGCTGTGCCCCCATGCCCCCTGGGCGAGGGAGGGTTATGAGTCAGAAGATGAAAACCTTATTGCAATAATGGGTGATTGGTAAAAACTTAGGGAGGGAGAAAAAACCTGAACCTATGAAGAGATAAAGGTGGCCTTAGTTGAAAGATCTTGACAATGTTAGGAGAAACTGGCATGTCAATAGGCAGCAAAGAAGAGAACTTCTTGAGACACATAGAAATGACTGTTGGGCCAGGCAAGAATGAGGAACGATGATGAGTGTCATTCCAAGGTACTTCCTCCAAAGAGATTACTTGCATGATACTCTCATCAGAAAGATAAGTCTCGGCTAAGGGATTAGGAGATTTTGAAGAACCAAGCCACACAGATTGAGAATATGCATCGAGAGATGTTCTCTAAACAAGATGATCAAAGGACACTGAAGGCAAAGCTAAAGCAATGTCCACGTAATTAATTTCAGTGTGACTTAATGGCATAACGTCGCCTCAAGTATCAATAAGATCCAGTGAAGGAATGACCCACAGATTAGACTTGACCAAAATCATGTTGACAAAGGCAACATAAGGAGGTGGGAGCCGAAAAATATCCATCAAGGTAGGAATTTTAAAGAGTCCTGCCCCCACACTCTCATAAGGAGCACCGGTGTGCTTGACATACAGAACATTTCCATCCAAGGAGGAAGAGGCAAAGAAGGATAGCTGGTTGACTGTGACTATCTTCCCTTGATGGGGAAAATGAATCACACAGAAAATGGAGGAGGCTACAACATGCATGGCATGGGTCCAACTCCGTCCGAGTAGGAGATTGTAATTCATATTAGCATCAAAGATCTCTACTTCGACATGTACTATATTTCCATCGAAAGTAATGGAAAGGTTGGGAAGGACACCGAATGGTCACGAATCACATCCATAAAAAGCTTCCAGAGTGTTAGGGGAATTGTTCACAGTAGGAGAACCAATTTCCTTCCAACAAGCGATAGACATAATGTAGATAGAAGCACCTTCATTGATGACGGTCCTATGAATGGTTTTCTCATTTATGATCACCTGAATGAGAAAGGAAATTTGATGAGGTAAACAAGGAACGTGGTTTTCTAGGTCAAATCAAATGAGATTAGAGTCAGCTGGATCAATACCCCCAATAGCCGATAGTAACAATTTCTGATAAGAAGGACAGATTTGAAGGACCTTGAGAGCAAACATAGCTGATGGCGCTTGAGCCAAATCTTCAACAATGTTATAATGCTGAGCAGCTCGAGCGTTGGGATTGTACAAGGAGTTTTGTAGCACACCTCCAGAAGGTGGTCAAATGGTGGAATCAGGATTAGGTCGCTTTATATGGAGAGGACCAGAACTGGATAGGGAAGAAGAAGAAGAAGGGGTATCTTCTTTCTCTTTCCCTACTATCGAGGTAGGAATTTGATAATGTTTTGACCTGGTAGCCAAGTTAATCGAGGTACTCATCATGAACACTTGTGAACCCGAGGAAGCAGATGAATGAGGCTGGTCCACCATTTGAGTTTTCTAGGATGGAAAGGGCTCTTTCAACACAGCTGGGGTCCCTTTGAGCAAACGACTAACTTCGGACTGCTGGGATAATTCTTAGTATAGCGATCCTTCTCACAGATGAGGCATGGATATTTGGGCTTCCATTGGGAAGCATCGCTAGTAGATGACTTAGGAGGACCTTGTTTCCAGGCATCGACTTTACTCTTGCCTTTGCCTTTCTTCTTACCTTTAGAGGATTTATCCGCTGCAATAGACTGTACAGCATGAACCTCTGAGGTTTTACCAAGGCCGAATGAATTGCAAGAGGAATCATTGGGAGCAGTGTTGGAGACTGAATTTTGTTTGGAAGAAGATTTTGCAGGGGTCTAAGTCACTAAACCAATTAATCCATCAACAGGAGGTGTAACCAGAGACTTAGATGTCGTCAGATTAGATGATGGTTTGGGCGCATTGGGTAACACATCATATAATGTGTCGAATTGTGAATAGACGAGGTCTAGATACTGGGCATGCGCGATGGCTTGTTCCTCAGTGATGCATCCACCCATAGAAATGTCCTCAACAATTTAACACGTTAGCAGATGGGTGCCAGTTTCATAGAAAACTGGTAGGTGGAAATGTGTGAGAAAGGCCATGGCAAGAGTGTTAAAGTCATGATAGGTATTTCGAGGTAGTTCGATATACCATTTGGCTGCAACACCTATAAGAGTTCGTTGGAGAAGCCGAAGAAGAATGGAATCATCAATGTAGGAATTCAAGGAGCACCAGAGGTGATATGTCATCATGTGGGCTTGTGGATCCTCGTTCACTTTTCCTCCAAACTTCAGACAATTGCTCGAAATCTTCAAAGAAGCAAAGGTGACTCTATCACTTTTGGTTTGAGACAAGCTCGAAAGGATAAGCACTTGGGTGATATTTTATATTTAGGGATTCAAAAATATCAAAATGACTACTCATGATGATCTAGGCGAAAGGATTACCAGGTAACCATAAACTGCAGAATACCTCCTGGCGAACCAAGAAGTACGGGCATGCAATCTCCCCGAATGCTATGTTTGGTGTATCACGTTTACAAGGTGAAAGAATTAGCTTCCTATGGATAAAGGATTGCAACCTAGTGTGGTATCCCTTTATATACATGATGGTATAGGAAGCACAAGTCCATACTAGCGATGTCTAGTGCCGAAGCGAACAACAGCTGCTAGGTTTAAAGACACCAGAACACATCTCTAGCCTAGACCTTCTAAAATGTGATCATTAGGTTTCAAATGCACCTTAGGTTAATTGAATACATTTTATAGTTTATCTTGAAATTATGTCTCAGTTTTCAGGCCTTATCAATGTGACTCGAAAAACACCTATATGCAACTAAATGGGACAAGACCCTTTCAATTCGATGAATTGTCTACACTAATGAGAGTAGAAAACAAACTCAAATGCAAGAAAACAAGCAATAGAAATGAAGATGACCTTTTCACTATTTCACTTCTGAAAACAAAATGATGAAAAAATCTTTCTAATTCCTAACTTTCCTATCAAATGCACTTCAAGTAGTCCTTTCACTAGTAAAGAGAATTCATTTCTTTTGCAATGCAAATGATGATGCAACTCTAGTCTTCGATGATGCTAACTAATGTAACATATTGATTCAGCGAACTAGAATCGTGTATTTTTCAATGAAATGACGAAATGAATCTTTCACAAACACTTCTCACTTCAATGAAACATTTCCAATATAATCAATCACAAGCAACTGCAAAGCACAAAAGAGAATTCTTTTCAAACTAGTGAATCAAAACTCAACAAATAACAAGATGAGCAATGTGATCTATGCTCGAAAACAGACATTTAAACAACAAATGAAACTTTCCAAACACGTTAAATGGAAATCAAAGCAACAAAAGGACTAACAAATGAAATGCAAAGAGAAACTTTGACTATCGACTTGACTTGCTGAAAACACAAACAAGCGAATGGTTGATGACCTAGATGCCCTAGGTTATGAAACATCCAAAGACTCAATAAACCAAGTGAAGAAAATGCAAATCAAACAAGCATACAAACCAATCTAAAAGAGCTTTCCTGTCAGGGAGAACACAGTCAAAACAACATGAGAGACAAAAATCAGAAGGGAAAGACACACTGGCTATGATCTAGGGTAAACCTTGATCTTCACCTACAGGAATTGGCGCGACTGTCTAACTGACAACAATTCGCAGAAGGGGGTCAGCACGACTATTTTTGAGAAACTCGCATTGATCGATGTGACTGTTAGAAAAATAAATGCGCTGACCGAGGATTCAAGGAAAAAACAAAAAATTTCAAAGGCTAAAACCAGATTTGCCACTATAAATTTCAGGCTCAGAACAGCAAACCAGGCAAAGCAGAGAACACTAGAGAGAAATGGCGATACTAGAAAGTTCACACAAAACCTTAAAATAACAATCAATCAAACATAAGGATTGGCTCCCCAGCAGAGTCGCCAATTTGTGGTGCAGGTAAATTCTCAATGCGGACACAAACAATTCCTCTAGCTCAAGAGAGCGGGTCTAGCCACAAACAAACAATCTACGGAAAATATCGTTAAGATAGAATCAAATAATAGGGCCTACCTCTTAGAATGTTATTCCGCTTGGTGGTGATCCTACTTCCTCACTCCAGCTATCTTCCGTTTCCTTCCTTCGAATACCTGAAACAAGAAAACAAACAACAACCAAAAAATGTGATAGCATACAATATTGTATTCAACCTACTTAATATGTTAAGGAACATTAAGCCATAAATACGTAGAATAACACTTCATGTAGGAAATCAAACAATAGTTGTATTCATATAAATTAGAAAGAGATTACAATCAATGCCTTGACGTTGCTGGTCTCCTCCAACGTATCTGGGTTCCCACACATCCGCTAGCACTTTATGGATAGCCCCAAATATGTAAGTTTTAAGGCCTCTTCCCTATAGTCTCAAACCAAACCAAAACACACTATTCTCCCTCAAACATACACTAGAAAGCTACAAGCTATAAATGTCTTTCTGATAATTCAAAATCACTCCAAAACTAGTTTAGCTTGAGAAAATAGAGGTTTATATAGCTTGGATGGATGGAGATGGTTCCTCTCATCATGGGAGAAGGTTTTATCTCTTGAGTTTGTTCCATCTTAATAGGAGAAAGGAGCCCACACTGACTTCCTTGGCTCCATCCAACCCAACCATCTACCAAAATTCTGTTATGAAGCTTCTAGAGCTTGAAGCTTTGACTCCATATTTAAAAAACTTGCTAAAAGAGGATCGACATGGCTGAAAAAGGGCTTAGTCGCTGCATACGACGCTAGGGCTAGTTTAAATCTCTGCAAATCGGTGCGAGGAGCAAACTAGTCAGTAGCGTCGATCTTGTGAACTAGGATAAAAGGAAGATTCTTGGGAAATGATGCAAAGGGGAATTATTCTTCTCATGAAGAGGGATATACTGGGACTTTCTCCATGATGAGAAAGCATGTCGGGTTCACTATAGAGGTCCTCCAGGATCATGGACAGGGAGTACAAGGACAATGAAAAAATGTTTTGTAACAGTGATAGACTTGGGTACTTTGATTGCACAGTGTGCAGTTAAGCAAGGGATGGTTATAAGGATGACTCAAGTATTTACTATAAATTTAGATTTCACAACACTTCTCAAGGTTGGTTAAGGAATGTGCATTGAGAAAGTATAGTCAGTAGAATGGAGTGATTAAGATCTGGAATTGCAAAATGCGTAGTTGAAGGAGGTTTTTGTCTATGATTACGCAGTGCACAGTTATAAAAGGTAAGGTTTCATTAATATGGCTTCGAAATTCACAGTGCGTAGTTGGAGGAGGCTAAGGGATCAATCATGAATCGCGCAAGTTGAGAGGACAAGAAAAACTCCAAGATTGAGTAAGTGTGGGATTATTGAGACAATAAGATGACTTTAAACATGATAAAAAACACACTTATACAATCCCACACATGACTAGAAGAAATTTAATACTCAAAACAATCATGTACATAGTGAAACGACAACAAAGTGAAACTTATTTCTAAGTGTGATAGTTGAAACATAGATTTGCGACACATAGAATACGAGTTACAAAAGAGGTGTCGACTGTAACCAGAATGTGTGCCAAGTTGTGTGAATGTGTCTAGAACATATTATTATGACATATAAGATCATATAATGTAGAAGAGTGCATTAGAGTTGCCTCTAGTGATGCACCAAAGTGTGACACATACATGAGTGTAATCAGTTAAAAGCGACACTTATAACAGTAAGAGAATGTGAAAATGAGACTTGCAAAAGCTAAAGAAAGTGAAAGTGAAACATGCTGAAGCAAATAGAAAACAAAAGAGACACTTTTGAAAGCAAAAGCAATAAAATATGAAAATTTTTAAAATGAAAGTAACACATGTGAAAGAAAAAGGTGTGAAAAGAAGATAGTTGAGAAGACTCACTAAAATGGTGATACAATTGCCACCATTAAATATATGATTTCTAAATTTTACACAACATAAAATATAATTTTTTTCTTTAAAAAACATTTTTCCACAAACATAAATTTTAATAATTAAAAAGTTATCTAAAAATATTTCTTTCTAAGAATTTAATAATTGTTTAACAAGTTAATAAGGAGACAAGGTAACCTTCTTTACCATAGGAATTTACTTATAAATTTGTCAATAATTCTCTTTGAACTCATAAATTGAATAATAGAAATTTACCTTATTTAATCAGTTTAAAATTCTCTAGAATTTATTAAAAAACATCTAAACTAAATTTAGTTTAATTTTAATTTAATTATTTTAGAATGTTTCAAAATAAAATAAAACAAAATAAAAAATTTAAAGCAAATTCTATTTTAATTTAAAAAATATAAATATGTGGAGAGTAAAACAAAATAAAAAATTTAAAGCAAATTCTATTTTAATTTAAAAAATATAAATATGTGGAGAGTAAGGCTATCTACTCAATGTATATCAAATAGTTAAACCATTTTTAAGTTAAATAGAAAGTATCTAGCGACATGCTTCAAGTAATGATCATGTATAATTTTAATTTTATTATTTAAGTATTACAGAAAAGTAATAAATTAATAGAAACATATTAAACATGGTTTTCGATGGTTGACCATAATTGATTTACATATTGAGACAATATTTGCCACAATACAACGTTGGACCATGGTTCAACGTGGTTTTCCATGATTAATTTTCATATTGAGTCAATCTTTTTCACAATGTGACATTGGACCATGGTTAACCATGGATGACCATGGTTGACCAAGGTTGATTTTCATATTGAGATAATTTTTGTAACAATGTGACTTTGGACCATGGTAAACCATGATTAAGCATAGTTGACGATTGTTGACAATGGTTTTCCACGGTTTATTTTCATATTGAGACAATCTTTGTCACAATGTGATGTTGGACCATGTTTGCCCATGATTATAAACCTTCTTCATCTTTAGAGTACACTAGGATGTCATCTATGAATATTAACACAAATATATCAAGATGTTTGTGAATTACGCTATTCATTAGACACATGAAGGTTGCTGGTGTGTTAGTGAGACCAAAAGGTAACACTACGAACTCATAGTGTCCATATCAGGTTCTAAAAGCTGTCTTGTGAATATCTCCATCTTTTATCTGCATCTAATGATAACCAATCCTTAAATCAAATTTCGAAAAGATAGTTTCTCCCCTCACTTGATCAAACAAGTCATCAATTCAGGGGCAAAAGATATTCATTCTTGATAGTTAACTTGTTTAGTTGTTGATAATTGATGCACATTCTAAATGTGCCATCTTTTTTCTTGAAAAATAGTGTCTAATATAACCCTTAACCAATAGTTCTTGTAGCTACATTTTTATCTCTAATAATTATGGTATACTCATTCTATAAGGGGGTCTAGACACGGGGGTAGCACCTACTCCTAAATTGATAGAGAAATATGTATCTCTACGAGGAGGTAACTTGGGAAAATCCTTTGGAAAAACATCTTGAAACTCTCTTATAACCAATAAGGTCCCTAAACTTTATTTTACTGTTAGTTGTTCATCTACTTCCACATGCACCAAGTATATTTGGCCTCCTTTCCTTGCATTCCTTTTTAACTATAAAGTTGAGTTTTTCCGAACTGATATTGGTTTTGGTTTTCCTCTTATCAGTTTGGTTTGGCCATTTCGATCCACACAACTCATGGTTTTCTCCAAACAATCTATGACATGTCCTTATTTTTCTAACCAATAATGCCAATTAATATATCATATGATCCTAAAGGAAGAATGTTTAAATTCACTTCTGTGGAGTAGCCATTTAATTCCACCTGACACTATCTTATTTGATGAGTTACCTTTCATTTGATACTAGCTGCTAAATATATCAACCATGCATTATGGAATTTTTTCGATTGCAGTTTACATTTTTCCATAATTTGGGGGCTAATAAACTCAAACTAGTCCCGGGATCAATTAAAACAAAAAAATATTGGCTAAGAATGGTAGCTTCAATATCAATCATAGTAGATTGATGCTCAACCTGTATGTCTTCTAATGTTACACTAATTCTAGGAATATTTCTTTCAACATCATTTACAATAGTTGCTTGATGTTCTGCTTGAATATTTTGAGTTGATCGCGGATTATGCAAACAATATCTTAATATATGTGGTTCACCACAACCCCAACACTTCAGTGGTTCTCTTTCCTTTCCCATTATACTCCTTTTCCTATTCAATTCCCATAGGCTTTGAACTCATGTGAGACTGTGCAGGCTGATTAACGCTTCCCTTGTTGAACCTCTTCCTCTGATGTTCCTTTCCAAAAATTTTATAATAAGGAATTTTTTTTACTTTTATGTTCATGACAAATTTGATTTTATCCTTATTTTGCCATTTTTTTTAACCCACACTTCTATTTTTGAACTTCTAGGAACATAATCTATATTTCCTTAATACTTCATCCATGGAATTAGGATTTCCAAAATCAATCCTCTCTTTGTAAGGTGTTGGTAAACATTTCAAATATCTTTGTCCTTTTTCTTTATCCTCTTTAATATAGGGCACATATTGTAATAAGTTTGTAAATTTTTCTATAAACTCATATATAGTAAGCTACCCTAACCTTAACTCATGAAATTCCTTAGCACGATCATCATATTATCGTTCACTCGGGTACTGAGACTTAAACTGTTTTTGAAATTCCTCCCAAGAAATTGTCTTCTCTTACAACAGATGTACACTTTTAGCCTCTTCCCACCAGAGAGTAGCTTTACCCTGTAACTGGTAAATAACCAGTCGGTCCTTCAAATTACTTTCGTACTCCTATACCTCAAAGTATTTGATCATGTTAAGAAGCAAGGCTTCTGCATCTTTCTCCTTTTCCCCATCAAAAGTAGGGGGTTTGATTTTTCAAAATTCTCCCTACAAATCCATTTTCTTCTTTTTCTTATGTGATTTTGAATAAGCTTTAACTAACTCTCGAGCACTTTCAGACTTCTCTGACTCTATCTTTAACTCCTTCCATTTCAACCCTTCTAGTTCTACACTTTTATGACTAGATTTTTTTGTCAATTCCCTTATCATTCATTCTTGCTCTTCACTCACCCTCAATAGATGTTTATTGTTGTTTATGAGATGATCCTGTTATTGTTGCAAATTTCTTATAACCTCCATAAAATGAGAGTTTGGTGGAATGTCTCTTCCTCCCAGATCAACATATAGTTCTTCGTCACCTATTATGGATGGAGGAGATTCCTCTACCATCTTGTAATGGGCTGCTTTACATATGTACCTTATAAAACAAAACAAACTATTATCAGTATTTTCGTAATAATTTTTCTACACAAAAAATTTCTAGACCGTGATGGTCCATTGTAGGCCTAATATTAGAACTAGGGATCTGATACCACTTGTCATATACTTGTCCATAATTTTTATTTTTTATTTATTTATAACATCAATAGTGTATGATAAGTTTTGCATCAAATTTGATAGTTTTCTCTTCATCGATATATAAATATTCATAACTCTTCCTTATAACTGTAGTTCTAATATAAAAATTCATAAGGGAATGTGACACCCTTATTACAATATCGACAATTTAGCTCATATTCATGGCCTTCATCTATATATATATATATATATATATATATATATATATATATATATATATATATATATATATATATATATATATATATATATATATATATATATATATATATATATATATATATATATATATATATATATATATATGCACTTATTAGTTTATTTCTTCCTTGACATGAATAAACCCTACAATTTTTTGTGCTTCATTAGAGGTAACATCATCATATAGTTTATTTTAATTGCATGGCCATCCTCCTAAATAAACTTATACATGTTGCAATCATGATACCCTAAAGTTGAATTAATAATCATGTTTTTTTAATGTTAACCTTAGTCTGCTATTACAATTTTAATGCACATTTATCTGAAGAGTTAATGCTTCAATAAGTGGGGTTTCCATGCATAAGTGTGAATTCTCACGGTTCAAAAGCCAAATTGTAATTATTCCCTTTGGATTCAGAGCTCGAATCACATGCCACCACAATCCCATTTCCCATGTGATGTTCACATGGGCTGTCAGTCCCATTCAATTGGACAGGGAGGATTTCTTTGTCTAGATCGAATAGGGAACATGGTGCTAAGCAACCCTAACCCCTCATTCACCTGGAAAATTTCTCATTTGGAATTTGTTTGTTGGCACCGTCATTCCTACTGGTTCACTTAATGTCGTCATGTGCCACTGAATAACGGCAGCTGGGGTTTGTCCACAACCATGGAAGATTCAACTCCTTCTCCACAAGGTATTTAATTTAAATATACAAGAAATGTGGTTTCTAAATGTGGATTTTGGAATTGATTTCAACATTTTCCTTTGTCTGGTTTCTTATTAAAATGAACCACCACTCTTATGTTCCATGTGGTAAGAACAGTTACTTTCTACAAGCTCGACTACATTGCTTTTGAACTTTCGCTGAACTGAGTAATCATGGCGGTCGTGACTTCCCCAGGATCACCTGGTAATTATTCCTTTTTCTCCTCAGACATGTTCTTCCTGAGATATTATCGTATAGCTGCTAATACCCTAAAATGGTTATTGCATTTCCAGTATAATTTGGGTAAATTTGTTATCTCTTCATTTTGTTGTAGTTCAACCACCGATCACCCTTCTTCCATAATGGCATGTTTGGTACAAGTTCGTCGCATGTTTACTTCTTCGTCTAGGGTTGATATTCAGCCTTGGCCAACTGGGTCCTTCTAAGATTTGAGCTTAGATGATTTTTATTTTGTACTTCTATTTATGTGTTTCCTTTCTCACCAATTATTTTCTCTTTTTATTATTGGAACTCTCATTCAGTCTGTGCAAGTGTGTATACTCAGACTTCCTATGGATTTTAATCTTCATATTCATGGTTCTTATCCCAATGATCGTTGCCTGCACTACTACAGGTCAGTCTCTATTGGAGCTTCATGCCCTATGCCCTATTATAAGCATTCTTAACTCAACTCCGAATTTATTTAAGTTTATTCTGTGAAGGTTCCTTCTTTATTTCTTGTAAGGGTTGAAGGTCATTGTCCACTATGACTATACATACTTGAAAATATGGTTTGGGATTTTTGTATAATTATAAATACTGGAGAAATCATACATTATTCAAGCTACCAACGCCACAATACTTATTTGTAATGAAATTACAGTTCTAGGATAGTTGGCACATCACCTGTTGATGCTAGTTTACTAATTATGTAATTTTATCATGGAAATTATTGACTATAATATGTATGTCAATTATGATCTTCTATTATGAAATTCTTTTATTCGTTTCTCTACTTTGAAATCTATGTATAGCCTCGACACTCTATATATGTTGTTACATGGTGCATACATTTTAACTTTCACTCATTTTTTTATCGTTATCTGGTATGGCTCTGCGTCACCTGATTGTAACATAATTGCAACATGAATTATGAATGGTTGTCTTAAATTTTTTTACTTATTTAATTGAATGATTCCTACTTTTTGAAAACATAATTTTTCTTCTCTTATTCGGTACTTGATATTTACCCTTACAGTAAGTTTTTTGTTAATCAGTTGGTGATCAATTTTTATTTTTCAGTTGACATAATTTATTTACTCTAAGTTGCTAGGTAAACTAAACAAATATCTCTTTATCGGTTCTAGGCTTATCCTATGTATAAAGTTGCCTTGTTTCTAGTTGTTCTCACCTGATTAATGAAAATTTTTAACACATCCCATGCCATGCATAAGTTCCTGTGCTAGTCTTTAAATTTAACTACCCGGGAGGCATGGCGTAAGGTTTTCTAGCCAAACCCTCCTGTAAATGAATGTAAAAATACATCATTGTCACTTAACTATAATAATTTTTTATTATATATAAATAATAAATTAAAAAAAGATAAACTTAACAAATTTTTCTAACCATAGTAACTGTTGTGGGTGTACTTTGGAAAAACATTATCCTCCCAATGTTGAACTGAACCTCCAATTCCCCCCGAGCCAAGATCTATTCCCCCCACTAGCATCAACCACCTCCTATGATTCTAGACAATGTATTTTTATTCCTTGTTTCCCTAGCAGACTTTCCTTAGTGACGTCACACTTCTAGGGTCTGCCAACCCAATGGCCTAGGATTTTTCCTATTTTTCGAAAAAAGTATCTTCTCTTTTTGTTAAAGCTTGTATTTTTCTCTCGCGATGCTTTATTCACATTTACTCATTGTTCTTTCCACACTGAGTGATTCAATATATTTTTTTCTCCCAATCATATTAACTTGCATGAAACAACTCATAGGGGTTTGTAGGAGTAATTAAGGGAAGTTTATATTAATCTTATCTATCCACACTAGTTTCCATATTTGGGTATGGATCTCATTAACTCAAGTGTTCTCTCTTAAGTAATTCTCTAATTTATTCTTATTATTCAAATATATTTATTACATCACCATGCTTTATTTCAAATTAAGTTCACTATCGATTTCTAGCCATAAAAACTAAAAATAGCTCATTCTAAACAAAGATTATTTACATTAACACAAAGGGGTATTACACCAAACTACCCATGGTTGTAAGGAAATATGATTCCTTGATTTTATTTGTGGATAAGCTCTCAAATTTTTCACATTTTATTCTAGTGAAGCTAACATGTGTTTAGAAATGTAACTAGTATCACTCTTCATAATTGTTTTCTAGATCATGACATAATGTAATTCTGATATATTTGTCAGAAAGAAAGATTTTTTTATAACCATGGGCTTCATGCTCAATTTCCTTTACTAGGTCTAAGCACCCATTGTGTGCTTCTAGGGTTTTCCTCATGAATTATTGTCCTTGTCATTATGTACTAGACCCTTCTTGGGCTCATTGTATGAAATAAGAACATAATTTTTATGTAAAAGGCATCACTTGTCACTCATCCAACAAGTTGGCCTCAAAAGACTACAAGTCGACCTCATTGTAGGGATTCAACTACCTTGAAGGGACTATATATAGAAGTGCATTTGAAGAAATATATAGAAGTATATTTGAAGAAAGAAATTGAAAAACTTCTCTTTTTCTTTCACATGTGTGAAGAAATCTAATGCAAGAGTGTGCGTTGCAAGGCAAAAAATTACAGGCCTATAGTGGAGGATGAAATTTTGATATAGGAGGCTGAAAATGTTGTTTGATGTAGTATTGAAGATGATTGAATTTCATTGACTTGAAGAAGACATTTGTCACCTTGGAAGGACATTATTGGGAGGATGACTTGGTGGATTGGAGGAGTTTTTTGTCTTGGTAAAAGGGTCTTGGTTGTCTCATTTGATTTGGTTCTGAAGAAGAGAAGAGAATCTTGGGCTTTCCCCTAGAAAACGTCGGTTTTGCCCTAATTGAGAGCCTACATACTATGTCACTTGTTTTGATCTTCATGCATTTCTTTTTGATAGTTTCTTGATGATAAGAATATAAAAGAAGACATAAAAGAAGCTAACATGAATTCAAATATATCACAAGTAATTATATAGATAAGGAAATGTTTCTACCTTTCTGATTTTCTAACAACATGTAAGGAAGCCAACATTGCAAATATTTACGTGAGGAGAATTGCTAGGCCACATGGTGTGCCTAAGGAAATAACATCCAACATAGACCTCAAACTCAATTCAAATATCTAGAAATGGTTATTTAAAATATTTGGAATAAATTTAAATATTAGTAAAACCTATCAACCATATTTAGATAGAGAGACTGAAAGGATCAGTTAAGCGATTGAATATATCTTGAGCATGCAAATTATGGACAAGCCTTCCAGGTGGGAATATTATTTACATTTGATTGATCTTGAGTGTAATAATGTGAATAATGCATGTTTAAAAACGAGACCATTTTGGGCCTTATATGGCTGAAAGTAATACACAACAATGAGTTGGGAATATGGGAGTGTTTTGATAGGAGTGATCAAAATCAATCTATTTAGTCTCATGTCCATAAAATTTATCAAATATAATGGAATATGCAATATTCAAAAGCTAATTATTTCCTTACAATCGAACTTTTTCCACAAGAATATGGGATATTCTTATGCTCGGAGTGGATTGAATCAATTTATTTACCATTGTGTATGTATTAGTGACTGGGACCAACAATGATTGGTGATCATATATGAATACTACATCACCATTCATGGAGTTGAGTGTCAAAATTAGGTACTCACGAGCCATACAATCCTCGTGCAATTGTAACATTGTTTTTTTTTTTTTTTTTCCCTTAAGGAAAAAGTCGTAATTTCTATTAATAATAGGAAATTACATTTTGTAGATGCTATCGCATATTCATATGAGGCCAATGGCCTGCCTGTATAAACAAAATAGCCTGAAAGAGCTGGATCTCCACGCAGGGAGTCATAAAGTTAGCTGTCTATGATATCCACAGTTTTTTACAAAAATGTTGCTCTGCTTAGTGAGCGCTGATATTGGCCGTTACAAAAAACTAGAAATGTACATATAAGTCCATGTATCATAATTAACAAAAATAACTATGATTGTTTTTTACGGGTCACTGCCCCGTTCTATTGAGGTCCACAAAAGGTCTGTGATAATATTGATGGAAGGTTCCATCAATCTTCTCCTGGATCAGCCATTGATCTAATTGACTGTGCGCCGCTTCTTTGGAAAGTTGGTCCGCTTCTGTGTTCTGTTCCCTGTATATATGACGACAGACAAAGGATTCAAAGGATGTTGTCAGTCGTTTGGCTTCATCCAGTATGTGCCTTAAAGTATATGCATGACAATGAGATACAGAGTTTAGCCAATTGCAAACAATCTGTGAGTCTCCAAACAATTGCAGATGTCTGCAGTGTTTTTGGTGTGCAAAATGTATGATGTGTTTTGCTGTGCATAATTCTGCGAAGTTGTTTGTGCCATTATCAAGTTTGATCTGGATCCTGTAGCTGTGTGTTTCATTAATGTGTAAAACAGCTCCTCCACCACAGCCCGCATCCTGTGCGGATCCATCGAAGAAGGCCCAGGGCTTTGACTTATCTATAGCAATGGGATTAATGGAGCGGGGAGGGGGGTTGGAGACTGTTTCAGGTATAAGATTATAGTCTGCTATAGTATGATTCAGGATGGTAGGCCAGAAGGGTTCTTGATTTTTGAAGATGATATGATTTTGAGCTATCCAAATAGCTCTGCAGACCACAAGCGGCATGTTAATGGTTTTCCCTGTGTGTTCGCGGTTCCAAAGGTCCCAAGCCTCCTGTATGTTCTCTCCATGCCACTCAGTAAGGGAGGAAAAATGTGATGTTATCATGTGCCAGAAATCTCTAGTGACTGGGCAATGTAAGAAGAGGTGATCCGTGCTCTCCTCGTCGTTGCAGCACAGGTGACATCTGAATGGCCCGTGGAAGGATCTTTTTAAGAGGTTTTTCCCGGTGGGGACTTTATCAAATATGATGTTCCACATTAATAAATGGCAGCGGGGAGCAGCTTTTAGCTTCCAAAGATTTTTCCAGAGAGGGAGGATATTCGGGGGTATATGTGGCTCCATAAGTTTCAGATACCCCATTTTGGGCGAGTATAATCCATGTTTTGCCACGGCCCAAATGAGTTTATCCGGTCCATCTGTCAATCTGATGTGGGCCTGGGTGAGTGCATCGGTGAGGTTACCCCACTCATCCTGCCATTGTTCTGGTATACCCAGAGTCTCAGATGTAAGCCAAGCCTGTTGAAGAAAGTTTGAGTTTTCACTGTCACCAATCTGATTGATGTGTGTGATGCATCTGCTGTGTAAATGATTGATGAGGCCCTCCGAAAGTCTGTGTAAATTGCCACACCCGACCCATGGGTCTTTCCCAATTCTAACGCTGTGCCCATTCTTGATGCGCCAGGTTATACCCTCCCTCAGAAGTGGAAGGGAGCGCAGCACAGCCTTCCATATGTTGGATATGTTATGCCCAGTCTCTTGTGGCTGTCGGAACCAATCCATAATATGTGCAGGACTGATGTATTTTACTTGGGCGACCCGGGACCATAAGCTGTCGGAGGTCAGTAGCTGCCAATCGAGTTTTGCTGCTAGTGCATTTGCAAAGAGATCAAGCCGTTTGATGCCCCAGCCTCCCCAACGTTTTGGCCTAGCAATGATGTCCCATTTCACCCATGCGAAAATTTTCCCTGTGTGCTGTCCCTTCCATAGAAATCTAGAGCATATATTCTGAATTCTGTTGAGTACTCCACGCGGTATCCATGCGAGGGTCATCCAGTAGACCAACGTAGCTTCAATGACTGCTTTAATGAGAGTAAGCCGACCCGCTCAAGAGAGGTATTTATGATACCATATCTGAAGTCGTTTTTCCACTTTGGCTATCAGCCAAGTCGAGTCAGCGATCTTATAGCCAAGAGGTTTTAGTCTGTACCCCAAGTATTTAATGCCTTCAGCAAGGGTAGATGGGGTAAAGGGGAAGCGATGTGTGGCATAGGCTACTTCATGCCTAGAGCATCCAACCGAAGTGATAGTGGATTTACTATCGTTTATCATCATCCCCGTTGCTTGCTGAAACAGGAGAAAGTTATTGTACAGGGCGGTGGCATCTCCTATACCTCCATTAAGGAAAATGAGGATATCGTCCACAAACAGTAAATGTGAGAGGAAAAAATTCCCGGATATATTGATACCAGTAAGCTGATTCCTATCTTTGGAGGTAATGATAAGCCTGCTAAGCCCCTCCATAACTAGAAGAAAGAGGAGAGGGGATAGGGGGCAGCCCTGCCTGAGCCCTCTTTCCGATGTGAAGAGCAATTGTAACATTGTTGTTTTCCTTGATTTGGAAATAAAACAATACAAATAAAAAGAAAAATATATATTTTTATTTCATTACCAACTAAGTCTGGGAGATTAAAAATAATTAAAAATATTTGGGCTTTAATCCTCATTTTATAATTATCATTATACCAACCTCAACCTTAGTTAGTTGAAATGTCCCTTTTGTGATGAACAAAAATGATTAACAAAGGAGGAAAAATGGATTTCTATGCTAGTTAAATAGTAAAAAATAATTCACAATAGCACACAATAAACCACACAATGGCTATACATGATTGAATAGGTAAAAAAACTCATGGAGAATCCTCTAGAGATATCATGGAGAGTCTCTTAGAGACATAATGGAGAATAGTTTAGAAATATATTTAGAACACTAATTATGGATATGCTTTCATGAATAGAATATTGATTTTTTATTTGAATAACACTATTATCACCAAAAAATTGATCATCTAGCCTAATTTACTAGATGGATCGAAGTACACCATGTAAAGCTAATTTTACCATAGTAAAATTTCTTTCACTGTGAGAATTTACCTAATAAACCACTTTTGTTAAGTAATTTATAGTTAAACCCATGAAGAATAACTAAATAAATCACTATTTATTTGATTTTCTTCTAGGAATAATTAATTAAACCATTGTTTTATTATTATTCCTTGCCAAGTTTGACCTTATCATGAAAAATAAATAGATAAATCATTATTTTTCTTATTTTTCTCGAAGAATAATTAATTAATCACTAATTAATTATCATTCTTTGTTAAATTTGACTAAGTCCCTTAGGAATAATTAAATAAATCCTTATTTGTTTATTATTCCTTAACTAGTTCTTTGAGATGGTAAATAAATCATTTATTTAAATTTATTATTTCTAAATAAAAGTTTAAACACTTTTTCCCTCCTAAACAAATAGAACAAAATATTCCAGGTGGTTATTCCAAGAATGAGATCAATAATAATTTATTATTGCTCATTATTCGAGGATAACTCAATATTTTGTTATAAATAGAAGGGTTTTCCATTCATTATTCACTTTTGATTATTTTCATTGTTGCACTCTGATTATTTTCATTGTCACACACCATATTTTTGTTGGGATTTCATATTATAGAAGAGAGAGACTCTACACAAGCTGAAGACATTTGAGGATAGACAAGAACCCATCCTATAGGGGGGAACTGGTAACATTTATCTGTTCTCTTCACAGGTGTTATAATAAAATTATTCTTTACATATCTAGTTTCCATTGGATGATTGGAGTTATTACTCTTTCTTTTTGTTGTTTAACTATGATTGTGGGATAGATCCGAACTTTGATAGGCTTTATTTCTATCAGTTGCTGCAGATCTACAATGTTTAGTAGCCATTTATATTGTTGAGATTGTTTGTCATCCAAAATTTTAAGTGGGTTCTTTTTGTATATCATTGAGAAGAAAACACTACAACAAAATTGACAGCTCCACTGGGGATTTTGTGATTGTTGCCAATCACAAAATTGGTGACTCCACTAGGTTTTATACTTCAGATTCAGAAACCTGGGTGAACTCCGGTTTTCAGCTTAGGGTTTCTCCTTTTTTCAATTCTATTAATGTTTCCTAGTTTTTTAATCCTAGATATGATAAATTTCTGACTTCTGCAAGCTTTCTGGTCGTTTTTGCAGGTCACAGGAACCAACCACAACAAAGGCGACACTTTTTTCCGAGATTTGTGGACCGAGATCAAAAGATCAGAAATCACACTTTTTGGCCAAAAAAGTGCGATCTGGAGGCAAGAACGCACTAAACAACCCAAAAAATGTGATCCCTATAGAGAAAGAGGTCAGTACCTGTGATTTCTAGGTTTTAGGGTTTTTCTCAGATTTGTTTCTGGGTTTTGCAGAGAGTTGTTTGCTGGGTTGTATGACCTCTGTCTCATCTTTCTTAGGCCTTGATCCACTATAATTTACTAGTCGAAGTCTAATTTATCCTCCCCTAGGGCTTCTAGTACATTTCCATCTTTCTAGGAGGAGTTTAGCTGAGTGAGTAGTCTAAGTTTCTGCAGCGCTTTCAGTTGCATTTTCTAGATCTGTACCCTTCTGTTTCAGATATGTTAAGATAGGTCATTACCATCCATATTTTCACATTTAAGCTTGTTTGGTCATTTGCCTTAGGGTCCCGTCAGTTTCCCTATGTGTTTCACCCATCTCCCTATCTTTTTACAACGATCTTCCCCTCTGGTTTTTTGCTGTTACTGCACCACTTTCTAGTAGCTTAGTGTCACTTGATCCCAGTCACATCGACATTTAGATCTCTTGACCGTTTTAGTGTATTTTCCATCGGTTTATCCATCAACTTTACTTTCTCTTTCGCTGTCTGGCCCCATTTTTATGTGGGTTATATGGAGATGCCCATTCTTTCTAGATGCCCTCCATTGCACAAAAACGTGTGAATACCTTATCTCTTTACTCGCATCCATTATTTGTATAAATAACCTTTATCTTTCTTCCTATAACGTTCTCTACAAGAGATTTAAACTCTTGGAAGCGACTGAAGACTTTGTCCATTGTCTTCAAGAAATAAATCTAGGTTTTCCTAGAGAAGTCATCAATGAAGGTTACAAAGTACTCATAACAACCATGAGATTTTGTAGACAATGGGCCACAGATATCATAAGGCATCAACTCAAGCACACCCTTGGATCTACTTTCACTCCTTGGGAATGTTGCTTCTGCAAATTTCTCAAGAACGTACCCTCTACACGCATCATCATGTTCCATGTTGATTTCTAGAACTCCTGTTATGATTGCCCTTGGAAATATAAGTCCTCCATGGTGTATGTGTCCCATCCTATGCCATAATTCTCTCACATCTTTGCTACTGTTACTGCTAATCAATTATTTTCTAGAGTTGAATTGTAACTTGTATATATTATCACTCCTTACAAGATAATTTTTTTCACCTTATTCTAACTCTAGTGTTTAATGTACACCTTATTCTCTACAAAGGAGACATCACATCCCTTGTACTGAAGTGCATAAAATGAAATCAAGTTAGTTCCTAAACCTGGCACGTGTAACACATCTGTAACACTATTACTCTTTCCTGACTCCCTCTGAATGATGACAATACCTCTCCCAAGTAGAGTACACTAAGACTTGTTCCTGATTTGAATCTACAAGCCCATCACCTCTTCTTGATAACTAGAAAATAATTTTATAACTCCCGTCATATGGAATGATGTTCCACTATCAATATACCAGACACCTATATATGTATATCTAGAGAGGAAAGAAATGAGAGAGAACTCATCTTCTACTCTCAAAGACAAATCCTCAATGTCTGTTGAAGTCACTCTCTATTGCTTCCCCTTCTTATTTTCTCCTTTCTTGCAATTAGGACATTGATTGACATAGTGACCTTGTTGACCATCACCAAAGCACTTGATTGTACTGAAGTCCTTTCTCTTTCTCTCTCCCTTGTACCATTTATTTGATCCCTTATTTCCTTTTCCCTTTCCTTCATTGGCCACGTTCTTTTCATCTTCATGCTTCTAAGTTTTACCATTGCTGGTGCCACTATTGAGGATCGATCTAAGATTATTTTGAGTGAAATCACTCCATAGGAAATGCCAAATTGGTAGTGTATCCCATCTATTAATAACTTGAATGAAAACATCTCATTGCTTTGAGAATTCATTTGATGTGATCCTCACAATCTCATCATCATCTAGTTTAATACTGAAAATTTCTAACTCATCCCTCACTACTCTGAGTTTGGTGAGACAACTCATAGCATTTTCCCCTTTGTTTGTTTTTGTGTTTCTTAGATTTTCTCTACGGATCAACTTTTTTTTTGTCATAGCATGATTCATAAATGTGTCCCGCATCCTTTTGATTGTCTCTAACTCTGTGATATGAGGAACTATATGGTCCTTGAATCCATCCAAGATTATCCTCTTGGCTTTGGCATCCTCCTTCCTGTATGTTTAGAATTGTGTTGGATCTGTTGGTACGTCTATTGCACTAGTCAAATACTCCTTGAGACCATTCTCCTCCAACAACTAGAGAATTTTGTCTTTCTAGATGCCAAAATTAGAGGCTCCATCTAACTTGTCTTGATATCTCAAACTTATTGAGGTCATCTCTTGAAACTCTTTAGAAACTAAACAAAAGTCAACTAAATCTAGAGAGGTTCGATTTGGGGTTTACAAACCCTCACTTTCCCTTCATGTGCCTTGTGCTGATTTACACCTGAAAACCCCTGCACTTTATATCTTCTCCGATACCATGTGAAATTTCTTTAATTGCAGTTAGTGGAAATTATTCTTCTATCTCATACAGATTATTTGTCTTCATAAATTAATCAAGGAAAGGAATGAATGAAATCACTATTGAAATTTTCACTAATACTAATAGAAACTGAGAAATAATGGACACACATAAAATATAGACATCGATATTTTTGGACAATTATAGTCTCTAGCAAAACCCCAGTGTGGAGAAACCAGTTCTGCAAATGAGGGTTTATATTATTAATAAATATTTAGCAAATTGAGATATACAACAACTATTTGCCTCTCACTGGAAAATTTATAACAAATATGTTTCTCCACTCCTATTCGAAAAATAAAATTGGAAATACAAGATTTCCTTCTACAAAGCAACATGGCATGCTCTATGTAATTTGTGTCTCCTCCATCAACTTGCACTAGTAGACTGTAAATGTCCATGACCTTCTCTTGAACTCACTCAGCCTCTGGAAAAATTATTTTGATAAATATACTGCCTCCAAAAAGACACTAAATCAACTTACACCTCATTCAAAAAATGTCTCTCATAATTGGAAATCAAACTGTAGCCTAAACAACTTGCACTAGGTAAACTGGAAATTCACACTAGTTGAATCAACCTTCCTTTTGCATAATAATTCAAACTCCTTCCTTCACTTGGAATGTTTGAATATTTATGAATAATTTCTCTATAAATATTGTCCTCAATTTATTTTTTGAAAACTTCTTGTTGTTGTCCTCCATGCTATCATTGTAACCTTACCATCACTACAATTTTGTGTCTTGAATGTGATCTCCAATTGCCCCATCGATTTTCTCTTATAACCTCTCATTGAGAAACCAATGACAATGATTTGATCTGAATCAATGGCTAGGATCATGCTGAATCCTTCTCATGACTTTTCTAGAAGTCACTAGAACAAAATTAGGTTTTTCTCAATTAATCTGCCTTAATCAACCACTTTTCCTAAAGACTTAGGAAAATAATTTAAAAAATGGCTAATTAATCTAATTAAGACATTTTCCTTAGAATCTTTCCAAGTCTTAGAGATAATTATCCTCTTGTGTTCCTTAGAATCATAGACACCAATAGAAACTAGAACACCTATTTTACCTATAAAAACTAACATATTTGACATGAGGAAGGGCTTTAGAAGTGAAAAGGTGATCTTTTCATGGTTGAATTTGTTTTTTCGACATAGTAATATCCATTTAATAGATTTAACCATTTCTCCAAAGCATTTGCATCTATTTGATCTTAAAACACAAAGATATTATAGTTAACTTGTACTTTGAACAATTTCACACCTCCAAAATTACCACTAGTTGAAAGTGCATTGGTTGTTGTTGGAAGTCCTCAAAGGACATGGGAAAAATTGTCCATCATCTCATTCCTATATTGCAAGAGTGCTTCCTCAAGCAACTACTTGAAAGGATTTCCCAACCCATCATATCTCTTTTCTTTGGCCATGGGAAACTGCTTTTGTTGATGAGAGTAATTGTTCAAGTGAAAGTAGCTAGAGAACCAAATTTTTGTATCCTAGCTTCAATATTAGGGACATGCACCAAGAAATTACAAGGAATATATTGCCTGATACCACTATTGTACAAGGAATAAAATGAAAGGAAAGAAAATAAATGCAACACAAGAAGAAATATAATAGAAAGCACAATGATATAATGAAAACCCAACTTCTATTAATGAATGGAATAGAAGAATACTATACAACAAAAACTGGCTAGAATGGTGGCCGTTATCTATAAAAAAGAGAGATACCTACTTTTCACATTCACAAAAGTTATTACAAGAGGCCAAAAGAATGATCTTTTGACATAAAGAAAGAAGTCTAGAGGTCCAAAAACCTAACTCTAAAGTATCAAGTATCAAATAGTTTGCAAGACACAATGTGTTTAATTAGTACAACAACTTCTTGAGAAAGTGTATATATATATATATATATATATATATATATATATATATATATATAATTCTATAATTTATCTATTTATTTTATATATTTCATCATTCATCACATGAAACATCAATAAAACAATATATAAAATTCTACAAAATTAATCACATAAATATTTCACACACATTATAACAAAATACTTCCCAAATTATTTCCATTTCTTATATAAATATGTGATTCCTTAACTACACATACAAAATCATAAACTTAATGCTCTCTCCCCTCTTATTTTTTATTTTTAAAAAACCAATTATATAGGTAGTTGTAAATTTTTATAGTTAAAATATTATTTTAAACCGTTTTCTTTAAACAAATAAATTAAGTAACAAATTAAATTTTTCCTTGTAAAAATTTACTTAAAAATTTATTAATTTTTATTATTTAAATTTATAATTTTAATAATAATAATTTGCTTAATTTAATCATAACTGTACATTTCATATACTTAACTTAAACCACACTTGCTGGTTCAAAACGCGTCGACAAAAGTTTTTCTATATGATTTTCGCCGAAGATTCCTCAAACAATTGATATGGATCACAGAAGTCTCAATTAAATAACTTAAAAAGTCTAAAAAATAATAAATCCAGGTAAGATTCCATTTTTCTCCAATACAAACTTGCTGGAAAATAAGTAAACAAGTTTTATCTGTGCATGAAAAGGGTAGGATTAGGATTCCATTTTTCTCCAATACAAACCTGCTGGAAAATAAGTAAACAAATCTTATCTATGCATGAAAAGGATAAACTAAATGAGATAAGATGCTTTGAGAGTAAACCAATTAAACTTTTACAATATATAGGTGACCTCTAGTTGATCTCTAGTTTTAGATATATTAATATTTATTTATATTATATCATGGTCAATTAAACATAGTGATTCAGCCGTAAAATTCTTCTATAGATTTCACGTCTTGATAATGAGTTGTGTACCCTGAAACTTTGAAAAACAATAAACCCACGCATGATTCTTTCTCCAATGCAAACTTGCCAGAATACAAGTAAACGTTTTAAAATGTTTCCAACTAAAGGAAACAATAAAACAAACTTTAAACTTTAATTAAAAAAAAAAAGGTATAAATCTATGGAGAGGAAATCTGTCCATGCAATGTATTGTCAAATGGTTGTGTATAGGAAAATAAAAAAATAGGTTAAAGATGCGATGTACTAAGTGAATGATTGTATAATTTTTATTTTATTTTAACTTATATTTTTATAAAAGGATCTATGAAAAAATCATAATTGACTCATTCTAATTGATTATGATACAGTGTCTCTCTGTGCAACTTAGCTAAGTGTTTGTCTCACTGTGGTGTGATAGCGACGTAAGCAATTATCAATTCGAACTCTAATCCAGTTCAAATAATATAAATAACTTGACTCCTTCATAAGCCGGAAATTTCTCGTCCGCTCCTGATGACTAAAAATGTCATCCACCGCCGTACATGCAATAGAAAACGCGAGCCTTCTATTGTTACGTATCCGAATTATATTAGGGGAGCAACAGCGGCAGATTGAACAATTATAATAATGGGGCGCAGTACTTTAATGGCCTTACTTCTCTGCTTATCTTTACTTCTTCTCTCCGTGACAACAGAAGCTCGAACGCGTGTGGTATTTTCTTCTTCATCGGATATTTAGTCATCATTATTAGTTCTTGCCATCTGGTAATGGTCAGGGACTATAGTAATCTGATTTGGTTGATTTAGCATTAATTCGAAGTGCTATTTCGGAGAATGCGTTCGTTAGACCAAGGTTTTTAAATGCTCCGTGCCACGATAACCAAAGTGCTCAGGTTTGTCATCTTATTTGGCCTCTTCCCGTGTTTATTATTCCTCACCGTCAGAGGATTTCCTGTATTAATGTTAGCGTTTCTTAGCATTAGTTTGGATTGTTTGCAGTTTGAATTGATTGCAATTTTGGTTTGGGCATATTGGCAGGCAGGTGTTCTGCATGCAGGGGCTGCAGCTGTCCGTGCATGGCGCAACCGAATTAACTGTTGCTTAATCTGGATCAGGTACCCGCTTTTGCTCTCGCTTTCTAGTGTCTACTGTCTTCTCTTTGCAAGGAATCGGTCGCACTTTGCAATAAACTATCTTTTCTTGTTTCTTTTTGCACAGTGACATTTACAACAAAACTCCAACATCACTGAAGTTATTTTAATGTTCTGCAGTGGTCTCTTGAGTGGAGGATTTGGAGGAGCCAAGGTCGTACGCTAAGGTTCCTGAGCAGCCGTGGCCAGCCAGCAGCTAGAGACAGATGCCCAGCTGACGATGCCGCGGCAATAGGTTTTTAGAAGATGGCCGATTACAGGAAACCGCCTTGAGGAGAAAACCAAATTTGATTGCCATGAAGGGAATAGCAAAAATGGCAATGGCGGAATGGCTGGAAAGATACTAAGTTCAGTAGGTTTTGCTACCGCGCCTCGTGGATGCTACTTTGATGACCCATAACCACCAACAGTAACCCCCTCACCAGAGGGAGATGCTTGTCCAAATCCGTTCATCACATATCATCCAGGTGCGTACCTGCTGTTCTTTCACAAGCTACATTCAATCAATTTTTTTTTGTAATCCAGGATGATATATGGAAAAGTAAAACTAAGTGAAAAGCATCTGGTTATAGAAAATACCATCACCGGCTGTTACTGGTGTAATTCCGATAAGGCAGTTGATTGTGGTTGTTTTCCCAGCTCCATTGGGTCCAAGGAGACAAAATAGCTTATCTTTCTCAATGTTTATCCACAAGCCCTAAAATTTGGTTATAAATCAAAAGGAAGAAAAAATAAATCTAATCAGAATGAGCATAAATATTTTTTCATCAATCTTCAGTTGTATTCTGCTCTTTCATGTAAAAAAGTTGAGAATGAATCATAAGATATCCAATGCCATTCTTATGTGTTAATATATCTTTACAGCATGATGAGGAGCTGTTTTTCTGCATTTGCAGCAACCAACCATATTTCTTATACCAGGGAATGTCTCGATGAGGCCACGAACTTGGACAACCACATTTGGACTCCTCGTATCCTCAGTTACTTGCTGTCTGACCAATGATTCTCTGCGGCAACATCTTCATCATCAGGACTACTTTCAGGTAACGGTGGAACAGATCTTGTACATGTACAAAAACCACCGCCTGCAGAAATAAAATCTTCTTAGTGAAGCACATTGATGGGTGTTATTTTTTTCAGAAACTACAATCAGATCACTGCCGCATAGCCCTCATCGATTCTGCCATAGGAGAAACCATCACCTTCCCTCCATGGCCGAAAGACTTGCATCCTAATTTCTTCTTCTTCTTCTAAATTAGGGTCGCAAAATAGGCAAAATTGCGTCTCCACTCTATACAACCTCATCATGGTATCGATCCCGCCGACGCCCCTTCTGTGAAAATCGAACTAGTGCTGCTTGTGGGTCTCTGTATTATTTCAGCAGTATTGGCAGCAGCATTTTGCAAGAGCTTTGTGGTAGATTTATTAGGTGGCGTTACATTACATTGCAGGGTCTTCCTGCTCGGGTTTCAGGTTTCAATATGCCTGATCATAGATGTTAGCCTGATTACAGATGTTACACTAGTTTCAATCTTCCTGTTCGGGTTTCAGGTTTCAATCTGCCTGATCACAGCTGTTAACCTGATGCAACCTTAGGTGGCTGCTGTAGAGCTTGCATGTGTTATGCTATGGAGAGAGAGGTGTTAGGCACATGGCCCTCATGTAGGGCCCACAAGGTGGATAAAAGTTTCGACTTTCATTTTTATTTTTATTGAAATCGATTGATTTTCTTATTTTTATTTAAATTTGAAATTTCATGGGGCATTTTCGTTTCTCAGTTGAGAGCTTAACAGGGTTCTGCCCCATTGATTCACTCTTCGCCTCTGTCAACGGATACGACTTAACGACCCTCTTCCGGTTTTGGAGCTTTCTTCGTTTCTAAACGAATTGAATTGCTCTCCCCACCGGTTACTTCGGAAACATCAACTCCATCTCCCCTCCGTTATTGATTGTTGGGCAGCATGATGAAATGCACAATATCCAGATCCACTCTTAAGTGTCGGGACAGATGGCCTCAATTTCATTGTTGTAGAGGGGTAGATAGCTATGAGAGTGAGCAGGGAACACAAATGCATAACCGAAGGGGATCAACAGAACTCGAAAGGTGTTCAATAATGGTCTGCTCAGGTTTCAGGTTTCAATATGCCTGATCATAGATGTTAGCCTGATCACAGATGTTACACTAGTTTCAATCTTCCTGCTCGGGTTTCAGGTTTCAATCTGCCTGATCACAGATGTTACACTAGTTTCAATCTTCCTGCTCAGGTTTCAGGTTTTAATCTGCCTGATCACAGATGTTAACCTGATGCAACCTTAGGTGGCCTGCTGTAGAGCTTGCATGTGTTATGCTATGGAGAGAGAAGTGTTAGGCACATGGCCCTCATGTAGGGCCCACAAGGTGGATAAAAGTTTTGATTTTCATTTTTATTTTTATTGAAATCGATTGATTTTCTTATTTTTATTTAAATTTGAAATTTCATGGTGCATTGTCATTTATCAGTTGAGAGCTTACCAGGGTTCTGCCCCATTGATTCACTCTTCGCCTCTGTCAATGGATACGACTTAACGACCCTCTTCCGGTTTTGGAGCTTTCTTGGTTTCTAAACGACTTGAATTGCTCTCCCCACTGGTTACTTCAGAAACATCAACTCCAGCTCCCCTCCCTTATTGATTGTTGGGCAGCATGACCAAATGCACAATATCCAGATCCACTCTTAAGTGCGGGGACAGATGGCCTCAATTTCAATGCTGCAGATGGGTAGATAGCTATGAGAGTGAGCAGGGAACGCGAATGCATAACCGAAGGGGATCAATAGAACTCCAAAGGTATTCAATAATGGTTTCTGAAGCGAGGTTCCATATTCATATACGGAGCGAGCAAGCTATTAATTGGCACAATTCACATCAAAACAGGAGCCATGCAAAAATATAATGCTGAATTAAAAATTCAAAATTAGAGGCATCTTTGTTCAAGGAGCTCTTTCTCATTGGTCATTTAAGTCAGTAATCCATGGGCTGTACATTGAGACTTGTTTCAAGTCATTGCAATGTTGTCATGCAGAAATGTAAGTTGTAACGTTGTTGAATTAAGAATTCAAATTGTAAATTAAAAAACTGTATGCTAATATTTGATTTATTCAGCATTATGTTAAATAGACAGTTTACGTCACCCTTACTTGGGAAGTGAAGGAATCTGTGGATTGTTCTTTGCAGGTTCATTCATTGGAAATCCAAAGTGATTGAAAAATTCAACTATTCTCACAATGGTATGCAATGTGTATTTTATTTCCACTCATATACTTTTCCAATTATGGATTTTTTATCTGAATTTAGTTGCCTTATTTCAGCCTAATAGAATATTGTCTTTCAGGTATGTTGGGAGGATTTTTGTCAAGGCTCTGGGCAAGCCAATAAAAATTATTACAAAGCTGAATGCCATGGCTGGTTTTCCACCAGATGAGGAAATTGATCTTTACGAGGTTAGTTGAATAAAAGCTTTTGGATACTGTGACACTAATTAGTGACGATGTCATGTGGTGCTGGAAAATTAATTATAAGCATTCTTATTCCAAGGTATCTGTGGATCCTTGTTGCACCTAGTTTTTTGGTTGTCTATGATCCATTGGTTAATTTTTTATGCATTGGGTGTTGTAATATGTAGGAAATCAAATTTGAACCAAATGTCATGTGTGAACCCATTGAAAAGAGAATTACTTTTCGATCTAGCCAGGTTAGTTCAGTTTTATACCATTGTTGTCAACACTTGTTTTATCATTATTGTATCTCTATTTATTTTAGAAAGGGTCAGTGAGGGGATTTATTATTCGAAATTCATGCAATGCAGTTTGTTACTAAGTATGGTTCCCTCACTATATTATTTCCTATATTTGTGGTGATGTCAATCATGCAGCTTGAAGATGGGGACATCATTTGTTTTCAGAGATCTCTAGCTACATATGAAGAGGATATACATCGATTTCCAGATGTTCCTTCATTCCTGGATTATGTTCATAATCGGCAGGTACATAATCTACTGGTAGCCCTGTATTTTTTCACACTTGCAATTTCTTGGACCAGTCTTCTATCATTTAGTTTGTTTGCAGTGCGTTTTCTAACCGATGTAAAATTATTATTAAAGAAAATGAAGGTTTTAATTAGTACTTTAGATTATATGGCACAAGCATGTATGTGGAATGCTCGGGGACATCATTTGTTTTCAGAGATCTCTAGCTACATCTGAAGAGGATATACATCGATTTCCAGATGTTACTTCATTCTTGGATTATGTTCATAATCGGCAGGTACATAATCTACTGGTAGCCCTGTATTTTTTCACACTTGCAATCTCTTGGACCAGTCTTCTATCATTTAGTTTGTTTGCAGTGCGTTTTCTAACTGATGTAAAATTATTATTAAAGAAAATGAAGGTTTTAATTAGTACTTTAGATTATATGGCACAAGCATGTATGTGGAACGCTCAAAAACTCAGTAAGAGATACCACTATGTATCTATGAGATGCAAAAATAGACTAGGAAGCTTAAGGACAGGTCAACATTTTCGCCAAAATACTTGTCGACCTAGATTTCACAATTTCTAAAGAAAACGATGTTTATCTTGGTACCATTCACGTCGACTCACCATCCAAATATATAGATTTTCTGAATATTTTTGTTTTATCTAAAACTAGCAGCAAAACTGCATATATCTATGTCATGTTTTGGTCTCTGTCTGGTTTGTTTATGTCTGTGTATCGAAGCGCTTCCCTTGTGGGCCAGTTATTCTGTCAAAGCAAGACTGTTTGTATCCAAGTCCTTGTCTTCTGAAATATTTGTTTCTATGCTTGTATCTAGGTTTATTGCTTACAGGTTTACCATTTCTCCGAAAATATTCACTGGACTGTTACGATTTCAGCTCTAGCTGTTGATTTATTCCCAGGGATAATGTTATCTGTGTATGTGTAATTGTACTGGTAATTCTATTAGCATAGGATTGTTAAAGAAAACATGCATTGTCAATGCGCAGGTTACTGTATTAAGGCTCTACAGTTATTATTATTTTGCATATTAAGATCTATGGTGGTGAATTGTTTGGGCCATAAGCCTTTGATTATGGAGCAGAGTTCAAAGCAAATATGTTATATGAAAATAAGGCAATGACCATAATTTGGTCCTATATTTGCCTGAAGGTAATCCTCATTTTGTCATTTTGCACTGTGATTCTTGTAGAGTGACATGATGGCAATCTGAATCCTGTCTGGAGCCCCCAACCTAATGCAACCTATCAAATAAAAGTTACCTAGGCATTGTGCTAGTTTCCTGAAAGGTCAATTGACAGTTGGAAGGCTAGGACCTTCTTGAACAGAGCTTCTTTAATAAGGGCTCTTAAAGTGAGTCCCATGAATGCTGTGGCAGCTTCTGTAGAAGAAGCCTGCTTGCCCGTTTTTCCAGAAGATTTCTTTTAGTAGTAAATTTCCAAATGTTTAGTGAAGGAGTGTCTTTTTATGCCAAATAACAAAATAATTGTGTTGCACTAAAATTTGAATACTTATTTTGCTGATCAATGGGTTAAGTTTTTAAGCAGTGCCTATATAACTAAAATGCAACTTATACATGAAATAAGGTGTGCAATTCTAAATAGGTGCTTTTCTTATGGATAGGGTGCATTCAACCACACGATTCCAATTAACTAATACTGACATAAATTGTTAAATATCTTCAGCAATTTTTTCTTCATTTACATGTTTCCGTTGGTTAAGGGTTATGCGAGCTTTTATGCATTAAGTCAACTATAATGCAAATGCATTAGGTCCCTATATCACATGGTTTGAGTTTTTGTTTGAGTTCAGAGACCAAGTTCAGCAGCGCAAAACTATAACATGAAGTTTGCAATGAAAAACATGTAATAAATTCAGCATTAAATTTTCGAAGCTCAACGTATTCACAATCTAATATACCAATCCATCGCTTGCAGAGGTTAGATACAGAATATATTTGCTTTTCTTGGGTTCTCCACTTAATTCATTTCCGAGGGAAATCCACTTGGTAGTCCCCCTCATTCCACTCATGGTATTGAGGGTGAACTAGGTCAGCTATCAATAGTTGGCTTAGGATGAGAGCTAGCATGTTAGAAAGTTGGATTAATTTCAGCCAGTTGAACTCACGCAATTGACATCATTAATGTTTTCTTATTATGATTGGGTATTAAATTGATTCAGTCCTCTAGCCTTTTGCAGGGTAGACCTTGTCTCTGTTTCAATAATTGTGGTTCAGTGTTGGCTGTAACAACTCGTGATAATGGGATCAAGATCTTAGCTAATGCAGATGTAGCTAAGCGGGTGACAAGGGAGTCAAAGGTAACTAAGGAAGTAAGCAGCAGTGCTAGAAATTCCCTTGAACATATATTTTCTAGTTTGGGATTGCCTACCTTTGAGGGAGATTCAAGGTATAGGTTATTTTTCTGCAGATGACCTTTCGAGTTGGGATCATTTATAATCTTGTTGCCGGCAATGATGAGATATTGATGAATTTTTTTTGCTATAATTACTTCATGTTTATCTGCACTCAATTTTTATTTCATAGTACATCTTACTTTGGCACATGAATATTGGAGCAGTGATGAATTGTTCACGTCTTGCACTTTTTTCTAGAAGCTTCAGAGATGGCATTTTCAGGGTTCCTTGGTGCTACACATGATTGTGCTGGTAATGCTAACTGTTCCATTCTACTCTGTGTATGATTACAATCTGATTTCATATTCACCCAAATTGAACATAACAATTGCGTTAATTTGACATATAGGAATTGCATTTTATTCATTACATTGAAGGGAATGAATGTATAATTTAATGTAACCACACTTGGACAGAGACGCAAAAAATCCTTGAACATAGTAGGACCTTGTAATCTTCATATGGGAAAACTTATAACTTTGACAGTGAAGTCAAACAAGACTGAACCCATCTTTCTACCAAATCCACAATAAGTGTGGAACGAATGTCCCAAAATACCCCGGGGGCATAATATTTCTTTTAATTTTATTATTATTATGAGTATCCCAATTTATGAAGCTAAGGTCGAATAGGGGCAGTTGCCAATGGTATCACATCTGAGAATATCCCTGTACTCTCTTGTTATCCAAAACTGATCATAAACTTTCCCATATGAACTTTTCTTGTACTCGAGCAGCAAAGAAGAATGATTAAAAGTCGCGGGCTTAACAAATCCATAATCATGGTCCTTGAAATAACTCCAACTGGTTTGTAGAGTAGTATAATCAGCTAGGGCACAAGCTCCCCCACCAACCACTACGTGTATGGTTGCATTGAACGTACCAGAATAGTGAGACCTTTCAGAACTCACACATATGTTCTGCACCATGACAAAAAAACCAAGATGAATGCTCCTTCAAATGACATTTTTTTTTTTAAACTCACTTTATAAAAGAGTCCCATGAAGATTACAAGGAAGAAGGGCACACAAAATTGCACAGTATAACACCATTGTTGTTCCAAGACAAATCAATGCATCAATCAAAAAACAAGCTTACCTCATATATGGGACATGTTCGCTCATAATTGTGAACATGGCCATAAAAGGCAAGGTCCACTTTATACTTCTGCCAGAGCTTTTGCAGCATCTCTCTCCCCATAGGCTCTTCAAATGCTCCCTCCTCCGCATACCAGGAGGCTGAGCAGTAGCCTAGAACACGATGAACAATAAAGATAAGCCAGGGCTGCTTCTGTCTATCGGCAGATGCAAAAAATTCCTCGATGAACTTGTATTGCTCTGTTCCCTCTCGCCAATTATGTTCTGAATCAGCAATACAGAAATGGAACATGCCATAGTTGGTAGAGTACCTGAACAATAACATACACAGAACACTCACAATTACACTTGCTTGAAAAGAATGAATTAATAGTATTTGGTAGTCTTTCATCGTCTAAAAGAAGCACACCAGAAAGCTAATTTTCCCATCTTCCTTTTAGTAAGCCAAACTGAAGAAGGAAAGCTCCGTTTTGGAAGTATTTGCAAATTTTACATGGAGTCTATATCAGTTATTAAGGTTGATTCCACTGCTTCCATATGTATTTAATAACTTGCCATGGAATTTAAACTAATCTAGTGCGAAGCAGTAGATCATTTGTCCCCATATTTTGGTGTGTTGCTTTGGTTTCTTTCATACTTTTTTGATAAAAATGTCATTACTTAAGGCTATGTCCTTACAAACAAACATTTGTTCACAAAAGTGCCTTCTTATTTCTCATAGAAATTCCTCACCATGTTGCAAGTATTGAAAAACTAATTTCAACTCTTCGGTTTTTTGTCACAAATGTAGTCAGCAACCAATAATTACCAACCTTCTTGCTAATCAACATAGGCTTTTCAAGTTTCAACTACTGCCATGCATACCAGATCTTAATGGGAATGACCTTGTAAGAAGCAAATACTAGTCAAATCCATACAAAAATGGGCATTAACAAAATTTATCCACAGTACAATCAGACTAAAACAATGATGTCTGCTATCACAACACTCTTGGTTTATATACCGACGACTTAGAGGATAAGTGGTTACATTCTTTCTGGAATCTACTTTTCTATCTTACTATTTGCAGACATTGTTTTACTATCTCACTCAATTGCAGGTCTTCAGAAAAACTTGATGTTATCAATTCATTTTGTGATGAGCATGGCCTACAGGGTAATCTTGGAAAGACAAATATTATGGCTTTCAACATGTCCAAGAAAGAAGCATCCACTATAAATCTGACATATAGAGGACAGCTGATGAAGGTGGTATCATCTTATACTTGCTTGGATTGGGTATCTTCTGGACCATCTTCAGCTTGATTCTTGCAGTAGAAGTAAGATTTAACAAAGGTTATGCAACAATAACACCCGTTAAGCAACAATATTTCCAGCTTCAGTAGAAAAAAATTCACCATCTTTGCACCACCGTTTGGCTTAAATGGGCAGTATTAATGTTTCTTCTAATATTTTGTTTAACACTCTTGGTTTATATACCGACGAATTAGAGGATAAGTGGCTACATTCTTTCTGGAATCTACTTTTCTATCTTACTATTTGCAGACATTGTTTTACTATCTCACTCAATTGCAGGTCTTCAGAAAAACTTGATGTTATCAATTCATTTTGTGATGAGCATGGCCTACAGGGTAATCTTGGAAAGACAAATATTATGGCATTCAACATGTCCAAGAAAGAATCATCCACTATAAATCTGACATATAGAGGACAAATCTTTGCACCACCGTTTGGCTTAAATGGGCAGTATCAATGTTTCTTCTAATATTTTGTTTAACAAGCCAATGTGGTAGCACATGTTAGTGCTCTTACTGAAGCTTATGTGAAGCACATATCAATCTGTCTCTTCAGTGCTAAGTTGTAACATTAAAATCATGTCTTCACCTTCCCCTTCATTCAGCTCGAGAGAATTATCATTTTTCCATCATCTTTAGTTGTTGTTATCAGGTAATGTGTCTAGTTACTTTTGCCTAATAACCATTTCGAGTGAGATGCTTTAAGGATCTAATATTTTTCCCAAATAACTATTTGACTAGCTGCCGGGCCAGGATGGTGCAAAATCAATAATGGGGGTTGCTGGCATAGTACCCAGGATGGACAGATGTTCTCTGCTTGTATGGTAGAGCTCTTATCCTACTCAACTGGAAATTAACCATATAGACTTCAATGGAAAATAATATTTACTCTTTCCACTACTACAGGACACACAGACAAGTGGATGCAAGTGTCCTCTTGGATTTAGGGGAGATATTGTTGATAAGTGTCAAGGTATGTTGAGGCAGATACCTCGCCAAGTGATGAAAAAAATTTTGTTGGTGCAATTACTAATTCTCTTTTTGTTTTAATAACTTGCGGCTCAGATATAAATGAATGGAAAGAAAAGGTAGCTTGCCAGTGCTCAGAGTGTAGTTGCAAAAATACATGGGGCAGCTATGATTGTAGCTGCAAAGGTGACCTTCTGTATATTAGAGACCATGTTACGTGCATAAGTAGTTCAATGATCTGAGAAATAAAGTATAGCTTTCCAGTTAACCAGGGCAAGCAAATGACCCAATCATTGTTACCATACTACTCCTTGAACCAATTAATGCATTAGCCTATATGTCATCACGTGTTGTAAGCTTATTTCACCAGCTTAGCTTGGACTATTATGGTACTAAGGGCATAATTAGAGTCTTATACATGGAGGCACAATAAAATAGAATATAGCTAGTATTACGTAGTGTGCTTTATAATAAAGGGCTTTAATTACACCATTACAGACTCAGAGATGGCTTTCATTTCACGCATTAAACATCCTTACATTGTAGGATATAAGGAGGCATGGTGTCTTTTAAATTGGGTCATTTTGAAACATTGAGGCAGTTTCTTGTGCTTTTTCTCTACCATGGTCTGTGCTTGTGTTTTTCCCAGTTGGGCTGTGCATTATTGTAATTTATTATATGCTTCCTCCAATTATTCCTATGTTCTATCTAAATCAATATTGAGAGGAATGAAATGAACAAACGCTGTAAATTGCCCCATAAGGCATGATAACCTGGTCTGAACATGTCTTTGATACACTGATTACTTGTCCTGTCTAGCCAATTGTTTATTAGAATGGCTTGGACTCGCCAGAAAGTGAGTGTAATATAATATATTTCCCATAGCCCTTTTGTAAAATGTGACATCATTTTGATTAGGTTCATGCTCCCAGGTCTGCAGAGCACATATAACCACAGCTCCGAGCCTGTCACAGTCAACTGCCAAAACCTCACTTGCAATCTAACACCAAGATTTCATTTGAGATTTGCCCCTAATGTCAGATACATCACCTAATTTCCCATTTACTTTTGCCGTCACATACATAATTTCATATGCCATCTGCCTCCAATGTCAGATAGATCACTTAATTGCACCAATAGTTTTTTGTTTTATGGCAATCATTAAATACCGGTTTGCTCCAATAAATGCTCCTCATATTGGATTATATCCCCTCCAATCTGATCTTGAAGTATTTCAGCTCCATTCCAAATGAATCCGTATATGTACTTACTTCTGCACGTGTCAGAAATTTATCCAGCATTGAACTCTTGCAATCTTGCACGACTTTCCTTATTTGGTTGTACAGTAAAATATTATCAAAAACTCAATTCCATTCACACTTAAAACCAGCTTGCAAACACATTGAACTCTTTTATAAATTGGCAGAAGCAATGCCTAATTTCTCGCCTACAAAACAAAGCCACCTTCTGCACCTACATATTGACATACCTCTCTCTGCTTCACATAACATGGAATCCATTAGCATAAGCCAACTTACTCAACTGGCAGCATTGTTTCTCTTAGCACTTTTTCTCATGAGTCTTCTGATTATGGACATCGTAAAAGTAGAAACACAAAGAAAAAAGAAACCAAGAAAACAATAACAACTCGAACGAGGAGCATATGAATCTACAACAAGTACTTGACATGATTATGGAGTATATTTGAGTTACAACTCACATTTTTGTGGAGAGATTGTCAAAATTCTGAATCTCAGGCCTATTTTTGCATTATTTTACATGTTGTCTTAATTCCCAGCTTCCTTCTCTGTTACAGGTCTATACACAAATTTGCAATCACCTAGACGAGATCGAGACCTAGCCCTTTCAGTTGTTTAAGCAAGGGAGTCTGTTGATTAAGCTGTACCCGCCCGAGCCATTGATTATTCAGTCGACTCTGTTGATTTAGTTGATGCAGATAAGTAGCAAACACAGCATCCAGATCAAACTTATGGTGGTGAGACAACCAGGTCTACGACGGATGCTTCAAATATGCATTTGGATCTGCCATGGTGGTGAAACTCTCATTTTTTATGCTTCTATCGTCTCTGCTGAGATGCCAATGATTACCAAACTAGAATATCAAGCTGACAAAGGAGAGGCATTGCAGACTGCCCTGATTGGAAATAACAACGCTCCAGTGGCAGCCGGTATTCGGACGAAGCCAAAGCTTGAGAGTGAAAATGTCACATAGGATGACAGAGTTAAAGATGATTTTAAGATCGTTGAATCTAAACTCAGGACTGATAAATGTATCATTGATGCCAGTATTCCTTTCAGGGAAAGTACCGTATGCAAGTTTCCAGTTTTGTTTGGCAGCAGTTGTAGTTATCAATTGTTTGAGACAGTTTTCTATATATATGAAAACTTTCTGAAAAGAGTATCAGTCTACTTGATAGCTCTAATGTCTTAAATGCTAGCATTTATTTTGTATCTGGTCTATTTTATGTTTGTGTCTAACCTGAGAGGTTATATAACGATAAGATTCTTTCACTTATATGAATATGGCCATGTAAACTCTTCTTTTAGTTCACTAATGTGTTTCATTACTCTGAGCACTAGATTTTCAAGCTTGAAACTTGCATCTCAGTGTATCCACTGTCCACTAGAAGCTGACTTAATGCATATGCTTGGATGTTATACCTAGGGCAATGCCACAAATAGTAGAACTCATGCCACATATAACCAAGAATATTCACTGCACAGGGTTCTATCCTTGATAGCTATAGGTCTTCATACTTTCAGGAAGACAATTCCTTTAGACTGCTTTGCTACTGAAGTTTCCTATGACTGTATTAAAGCTTAGATGCTTTCGTTTATTGATGCCTGTAGCTACTATAAGACAAAAAATTTCCACAAGTTGGCTCAACTTAGTCTCCTTTACACACAACTTAGTTTCCTTTACGCACAGGAGACTCACTTGTTTTCAACAGATTCTCTGCTCTGCTACTGAAGTTTCCTATGACTGTATTAAAGTGGATGGACAAGTAACTAGTTTTAACTTGATGCAGGGACTTGCTGCCTCGCAGCTTCCCTGGTTTTCAATTAGAAATCATATTAGTTTTCTTGCATCTTCTAATGTCTTTTCTAGATCTCCCATAATGATTTTTGATGTGAGTTGTTTGGTTGCAGAAGAGGGATCAGGGGGAGGTTGGAAGACAACGCTAAGAGCCGCGAGGTGGTCACCACTTGCCCCGACACTTCCTGCGGGAGGCACTCATCATCCCTATAATCCGCAGTCGTCTCTGCCGCCTTCACGATAGAACCATAGGCCAACAGTCTTCAAATACCATTGCAGGGTTTTGCTTAGGGATTCTTAACATGTATGGGAGATTTGAGTTCCATCCTCTTTGCAACGTACCCTTGCGTGGGCGATACCTTTGCTGTTTTTCGATATGGATCCGGGGAAAGTTGGTTAATGTATAAGGTTTAGAAATTTTTATAATAAAAAATATATATGTGACAAATAGTAATTATAATGCAGGAAGGGTTGACTTAGTTATAAAAAGTAAGTTTAGTTGAATATTAGAAGTCAAGTTCAACGTGAGTTGAGTTAAGAAAAACAAGTTATGTCTAATATTAGAAAGTCTAATGTGAGTATAAGTTTACCATAAGTTTACCTGGAAATTCCATGATTTCATATTTAATAAATTTGGTGTGTATATCTATGTGGTTGGGTCATTGTAATGTGAAGTAAAGAGTGAAATTAGCTTCAATTTGGTGGATATATATGACAGAAAGTTTAATAAATAAATTTTTTTTATTGAAATAAAAATTTGTGCATTTATCATTCTTGTATGGATATGCTTAATTAACTCGAGAAAAGTCGAATTTAGTTAGAAATTCCATGATTTAGTATTAATAAATTTGATATTTATATATGGTTGAGGCATTGTAATGGGAAGAAAAAAGGGAAATTAACATCAATTTGGTAGAACTATATGGAAGAAAGTTTAATAAATAGAAAACCTTTATTGAAATAGAAGCTCGTGCATTTATTATTCTCGTATTTATATGTTTATCTCTACCTCTAAACCACATGCGTATGTTCTTTTTTCCACGTATATAATGGCTTTCAATTTCAAATTGATAGAACAATATGTGTAATAGCCAAGTTGTCTGTCAAAACTTAAATGGCATCTAAATTGTATCATTGCATCTAACACTTTCTTAGGTTAAATCAAATTATTATTATTTTTCAAATTTATTTTAATTTGATTTATATTTTTTATTAATTAATAATTTATGGTTTATATTAGTGTTTTTGTTGTTATTTATTCAATTTATTTCGATCTTCCGGCCTCCATAACTGATCTTTTCGCTAATTGGCAGAACAACTATCCTGGTCCCCCCAAAAAACAAAGTGATTAAAGTGGCTTGGTCTTCTCTCCTCAAAATTTGTTGCTGGCAGATCTGGCTAGAACGAAACAACAGAATTTTTAGAAGCATCCAGCACGATGTCAAGGTGGTAGCGGCTAGGATAAAGTTACAGTTGAAAGAATGCCTGGGAGATCAAAAAGATGACTTGAACCTCAATCAGCTAGATACTGTTTGGAGGACATCCTTAAATTTGCGATTTCGCCAAGCCGACAGAAACATTTTCTCTCCCGAGGAATGGCAAATAAGGGGCAAAAATAGGGAAGAATTTCAAGATTGGATCTCCAACCAAAAGGTGCACTCTCTTTCTTTGATGGGGTAGCAAAAAGAAATCCTAGCAAGGCTGGGGCCGGAGGAACTGTTAAAAACAATGAAGGCATATGGATCCATAGTTTTGCCTGGGGTCTGGGGATCAACTCCAGCATTCATGCTGAAGCATTGGCCCTCTACCAAGGTCTCAAGCTGCTCTTGAAACTGGAAATTAAGGAGGCAAACATTCTTGGGGACTCCCAAGTGATTATAAAACTCATGGTGACCAATACTACCCCTCGGGATTTAAGATTAGCAAGGCTGATACATAGAATCAGAAGCTTGGGGAAGCTGTTTCAAAACCTGAAATACTTTCATGTTCTGAGAGACAACAACAAAGAAGAAGATCTTGAAGCTAATAAAGCTGCTCTTCTCTCTGCCGGGGCAATGGTAAGAGATGGGGATGAAACATGGGATCCAATTCCATAATCATTTCAGCTGATATGGTTTATTGTTTGATACTAAATCAGTTTGTTTGTATATTCAAGCTTGGGCAAATCACAGAAATCAACTCCATTGTTGAACCCAAAAAGCGCTGGAAGCGGAATACAAGCCCCACAGTACTTCAGGAGGTCGATTCTATTTGGATCTGGCTCACTCCAATTGTAATCAGAAGTCTGGCATTTAGGCCAATCAATTAATAAAATCCATAACCGTTCCTGTAAAAAAAAAAACTATAGATTTAGTAATAACCCATAAGATTAAATTTTTTGAAATGTGACTAAAACATTTTCAAAAAAATTATTCTACTAGAAACATAAAAGATTTGTAATTAAAAGATATATATATATATATATATATATATATATATATAATATGAGGATACTTAAAATGCTTTAATTATATTTTATTTTCAATTATTTATATATATATTTTCTTGAAATATTTTATCTATGAGTTATATTGAATTTTATGTTATTAATAATATTTTTGAAATGCTAGATATTAATTCGATATCAAGAATTAAATGCATAACAATATATATATATATATATATATATATAAATATATATATATATTATTTTACTTTTAATTTTTCCTCATATTTAAATGTTGATATTTTATTGTCTTTATTTACTTTCTCTTCACACACACATATATATAGATATAAAGTTGAGATTGAAATAAATTAGTCAACATGCATATTTAAAAACATTATTTGAGTAAACACTCGTATATTTAAAAAAAAAACATATTTAAGTCATGTAAGATAAAAATGGTTTTTTTTTTTAATTACATTATTTCTCTATTAAGTTGGTATAAAATTATGAAATAATAAAATTATGATATTTCATATGGAAATCGAAATATTTTAATATTGGTTGAAAGTGAGAGTAAAATATTTATATTCATTTTTGTTTTTCTTATTAAAGGTGACATTTTCTATTTAAAGAATACTTATATTTTTAAAATGGCACGTGTCAACTCAAGGTTGAGCACAAATGAAATTACACTGTAGAATGAGCTTATTGACTAAATCATATGAACAATGAATATAAACATTGTACTTCTACTTGATAAACGTATTAATTGGCTATACATAAGTACGATTTTATTCAATTATATTTCTAGCAATATGCCATCACTTGTTAGGGTTATCTTTTTCATTCGGTACCAAGGATAAAACACTTTCTCTAAGCTAACTAAGGTATTAGGGTTAATACTAGGTTTTGGCTACAAAATCAGTTGCAGTAGCAACTCAATTCAATAATCATTCATTCCCCTCATATTGCACAACCTAAGGAACTGTATCCCATTTTTTTCATCATATTTCTTGAGGTTGTCCCACTTCTCTTCTAAGGCTCCAACACATTAGGAAGTCCTAGATTTGTGTCTCTAGGAGCTGAAAATACTATCATGGATTCTCCAAGGACACCCTGGCTTTAAACTAAGGGAAGTATGTCCCACACAATTCTCTCTCTAGGGCTCCAACCTTCCCTAAAAAAATTCAAGGAGAATTTTTCCAATATTCACATTGAAAACCCAAGCTATTCAGTTCACAAGGTTCTAGTGGTTAACTTATTTACACCACACCTATTAAAATAACTATGGAAAGTATAATTATTAGAATGAATAATAGAATAGTGTATTTTCCACTAAACTTAAACATTGTATGCATGGTTCCTTTTGACCAAGTGACACTAAAAAAAATCACTTCCCCCACTTGAAACATTGGAAATTACATGCTCAAATACGATTTCGGCATAGGAATATATCATTATATTCTTTGATTTAGCCTCTTAGATTAGACCCTTTCCTTACGCCTTTAGCCACCTTTCCCTCTTGTAGATTACTAATCTCTCATAGTTTTTTTTGTCTAACTTACTCTACAATACTAGTTAATTTTATTAATTAAGTTTTATGTACAGATTACAATACAAATTCTCTAGTATTTAATTATCATAAAATATTAAAAAAATAATATTATAATCACTTCAGTGTCACAACATACATAACATATCATCTCACTTACCTATACATCACATATACATATATATGTACATATACAACTTACCTATCAAACTAGAAATAGTAAATTATATATATATATATGACCAATTATGTCTTATGTGACTTTTAATTATCATTATTATATTTAATTAATGTGTAATATGATTTACCTATTATCATTATCATGTTTATTTAATGTGTAATATGATTTACCTATTTTATGCATATCACATAAAATTGTTTTTCAAGGATTCTTTGTCCCCGCGGAATAACATGGAGAAGTTTATGGTTTTTTTCTATAATTATTTAACTTCATGTTTGGTGATTCTGGTTTTTGGTGATTCTGGTTGTTATGGTTGAAGAAACTAAATGATGTGCTTTTAAAGAATGGAACAAAATTATCAAATTATCACATTATGAAAATGCCATTTGATTTTAATTTAAATGGCATATTATTTTTTAGTACTTATTTAATTGGTATTCCGAGTATATCATTGGAAACTAGTTTATTTTTGACCTATGTAACCCATTTTGTGATTTTTTAATTTTTTTCAACTTTACATTGCTCCCTTATCCGTGGTTTAATATTTAACTTTAGAGAATATCTATAATTCAAACTTTTATATTATTAATTAAATTTCGATTAATGTTTATTTATGGTAAAGTTTCTCTTCCTATCTATAATTCAACTAAATATATTATTAATAAATTATCGATTAATGCTTATTTATGGTCAAGTTTCTCTTCCCTTTTCTATGTGACCTCTTCTTGCTCCTTAACGAAGGACATGTAAATAATTCTTCTTTTTGTACTTGTATTTTATTGTTGGTCCCTAATGTCTTATTCTCACCTTTTGTGATTTTTTGAATGGTTATATTTGAAGGAGTAAACTAGATGTCCATGATTATTAAAGTGTTTAGCATTGTATTTTATTTGAATAATGTCTCATGCTTTCTTAGGATT